>OU538788.1:0-1240000 GCA_912999815.1 Campaea margaritaria
ACGCTGGAGGTTATTCACGACCCCCAGCTTGTGACCGAGAATGTGGCCGCTGTTCTGCTCAAGGCTGGCACGCTGAAGCTAGGAATCGTGTCCGTGTACCTCGAGGGAGACCAAGAGTTGGACCCGTACCTTAAAAGGATTCAGGAAGTAAGCAAGAGGATGCCAACTGGTAACATACTGGTCGGAGGAGACGTCAACGCGAAGAGTCAATGGTGGGGAGGCGGCGTGGAGGACCACCGCGGAGGAGAATACAATGCCTTTCTCAATGAAATGGAGCTTCAGATTCTCAACACAGGGCAGGTACCGACTTTCGAGACCCATAGGGAGGGCAGGATGTGCACCAGTATTGTGGATGTTACAGCCTGCAGCATGTCGCTTCTGGGCAGAATCGACGGCTGGAGAGTGGATAGAAATCTCACAACATCAGACCACAACGCAATCGCCTTTACAATGCGCCTAGAGAAAGCCTTAGAACCTCTAAGGCCGGTATCGACGCGCATTTACAACACCAAAAAGGCAAAATGGTCAGATTTCACCACAAACCTCGCCGTTGGTTTAGCCGAGAGCGACGTCACCCCCGAAAGGGTCAAGAAAGTCGAGTGCCCTGAGGATCTGGAGGACCTACTCAGCTTGTACACCGAGGCAATACACAATGCGTGCGAACACACAGTGCCTAAGCTGAGAATGAGGAAGGCGGAGTTGAAACCCCCGTGGTGGACCGATTCACTTGAGCGGCTCAAGAAGGAGGTGCTCAGGAGAAAACGGAGAATCCGAAATGCCGCTCCCATCCGGAGACAATTCGTCATCGACCAGTATGTAGAAGCGAAGAGTTCCTACCAGCGGAAGGCGGAAGAGGAGGCCACGCAACACTGGAAGGAATTCTGCTCGACGCAAGACCGAGAGAGTATGTGGGACGGAATCTACCGAGTTCTGAGGAAGACAGCCAGACGGCAGGAGGATACGCTATTAAGGGACGCAGCGGGCTTAACGTTAAGCCCAGAAAACTCAGCGAAACTTTTAGCGAAAACCTTCTATCCTGACGACTCGGTGGAATCCGAAACCGACCATCACAAGACCACAAGAGGATTGACGGAAGGAAAAACCCCTGCAGAATTAACAACATTGTCGGACGACGACCCACTCTTCACAACTGCGGAGCTGGATACGGTCCTTAGGGGCCTAAATCCGAAAAAAGCACCCGGTCCAGATGGGCTGACGTCCGATATCTGCACTGCGGCAATTCACAGCAACAGGGAGGTGTTCATGGAACTGGCCAACAAGTGCCTATCCCTACCACACTTCCCCAAGCAGTGGAAAGTCGCACACGTCTGCATTCTTCGTAAGCCAGGGAAAGAAGACTACACCCATCCAAAGTCCTACAGACCAATCGGTTTACTCTCGGTCCTCGGAAAGATAGTCGAGAAGCTTCTCATCACCAGAATTCAGTGGCATCTCTTGCCGGGTGTCTCAGGAAAGCAATACGGCTTCATGCCACAGCGCGGGACGGAGGAGGCCCTCTATGACCTAATACAACATGTCAAAGCGGAAGTACGAATGAAAAAAGTCGTCTTACTGGTTTCGCTGGACATAGAGGGAGCCTTCGACAACGCCTGGTGGCCAGCACTGAAGCGACAGTTGGTAGAAAGAAAGTGCCCTAGAAACCTGTATGCCCTGGTGGAATCATACCTGAAAGATCGCAAGATCAAAGTCAACTATGCCAGAGCGACCAGCGAGAAGGAAACCACGAAGGGATGTGTCCAAGGATCCATTGGCGGACCGACCTTCTGGAACCTAATCCTGGATCCGCTGTTGCACAAAATGGCAATTTCAGGTGTATTCTGTCAGGCTTTTGCAGATGATGTGGTCCTTGTGTTCTCAGACCATGCAGTCAGCGCCCTACAGCTTAAAGCCGAAACCACCTTAGCTACCGTACATGAATGGGGAGTACAAAATAAGTTAAACTTCGCCGCGCACAAGACCAACGCGATGACCATCACGAAGAAACTTAAGTACGACCCACCCCAAGTTCACATGTGCGGTACTCGGCTAAACTTGGTTAACGAAGTAAAGCTGTTGGGACTGGTAATAGACTGCAAGCTCACTTTCAATGCACACGTATCCGCGACCTGCGCAAAGGCGGCAGATATTTATAAACAGCTAGCGTGTGCAGCGAAAGTGACCTGGGGGTTAAATAGAAGCATAACAAGGACCATATACGTGTCGGTGATAGAGCCGATAGTGTTGTACGCGGCGAGCGCGTGGTCCCCTGCGGCGGAGAAAATTATGGTGAAAAACCAGTTTGACTCGCTCCAAAGGGGATTCGCACAGAAGATCTGCAAGGCGTACCGCACTGTCTCTCTAACATCGGCACTCATTCTATCGGGATTGCTACCACTGGACCTCAGAGTACAAGAAGCCGCCGATCTCTTCAAGGCCAGGAAAGGATACTCTGTGGACTTCGTTCCACCGGGAAGGGATATAGAGCGCAAGGTGGGCCCGTTGCAAAACCCCCACCCAGCGTCACTCATAACAACCGAGTACGAGCGCCTAGACAACCTCGACGCCGAGACGATCAACAAACTGCGAATAGTCGGTCCGACCATCTACACCGACGGCAGCAAGATCGAAGGCAAAGTCGGGGCAGCCCTAACCCTGTGGAAGGAGAACAGAGAGAAAAAGTATTCCACCTTCCGTTTAGAGCCACACAACACGGTCTTCCAGTCTGAACTCTACGCTCTTTTCAGAGCTGTCAAGTTGGCGAGACAATCGAGAGCAGCGCAGGAAATTAACATCATGAGTGACTCAAGATCGTCACTCGACCTGCTGCGAAACGCATCGGTTACTCACCAACTGGCACTCGAAACAAAGAGCCTCATGAAAGAGATCGGAGAGGAGGGACGGGTTGTGAGGTTCTTTTGGCTAAGAGCACACGTAGGTACGCCGGGCAACGAACGCGCCGACGAACTTGCGAAAAATGCTGCGCTTAAAAAGAAGACCGCCCCGGACTACAGCAAGGTCCCCATATCGTTCATCCGAAAGCAGATAAGAGAGAAAACTGTCCAGAAGTGGCAGGCGCGCTACGAATCATCCACCACCGGCTCAGTAACGAAGGCATTCCTTCCTACCGTCTCCTTAGCGAGACGAGCTCTGAAAGACATGACGCTAACACCTGTCCATGTCCAAATACTGACCGGTCACGGAGGATTCGGGGCGTACCTGCACCGCTTCCGCTTAAAGGACAGTCCATCTTGCATCTGTGATCCCAGCCACGATGAAACGATATGGCATCTACTGTTCGACTGTCCAAGGTATGGCAGGGAGAGGATGGACCTGGAGATCAAAATCCAGGCCAAGCTCACACAATCCGCACTTCCAACCATCATGGAGGACCTGACCACCCGAACACCTTTCTTGGACTACGCGAGCGTAGTGGCGAAAAGCGCAGCAGCAGCAAACGGCTCAACGGCCTTCCGAAGAGATCAGCTTCCTGATACACCCGTACCAACACCCACACTTCCACAAACACTACCCACACTCACACACCCAACCACACAAATGTCAACACTCCCCCTACACACATCGCCCTCTCCCCTCCAGCCACAGCCTCAAACATCGGACGCATCCCCGGGATTAGTCATCTCAACCACCCAGTCACTAACAGCCAACGAATTGCTGCAAAAAGGCGCGGTCGGTTCCCCGGGGATAAGGATTAGAGGCGTGGCAATGTTCATGGACAACGACAACGAGAAGCTAGGAGTCTCCTTCTGTCGGGCAGAAAGAGGAGGCAAAGTCACGATCCCGCCGGGACTGGCTCTGCTTCTCAATGGAAACACCTCCGAGACTAGAATCAGAAGAGCAAAGCTAGATTCGTTCGCTGAGGCGAGAGTGGGGGGCCAACCATGCCGGATAGCACAACTACCTGACAAGGTGGTGGTGCTGCTCGAGTGGGATGGCGTCTCACCCTTCGCCCGTGCTTGTGCTCTGCTCAGTAGTCTTGGAGAGGGTCCATTGGGAGGTAGACCCGCTCTCGTCAGTGTGGACGTCATGACGCTTGGATTCGAGAGGGGGGAGGTGGTGGACAGGAATGGTTGCCTTATAGCCTCACAACATCACGAGGTTATCGTGTACGAGGGCAGAGGGGAAGATCTCAGCTTCCTCAAAGCCCCCGGCCACGACACGGCAACGGCATCCTGCCCCGCCCCTCTCCCTCTCCCGGGCCCGAGTCATGGTCTACAAAGCGGATCGGAGCGACTTCAAACAAAAATAGCCGACCAACAGAAGCAGAAGGAGGAAGACCCTGAAGACGCTTTGGCACAATCAAAACTGTTAAGGAAGTGTAAGGCGACAGCAACTGCCCTAAAACACTTCTTCAGTGCCAAAGCTCCAACACCCTGCAAGCCAACGAGACAGGTCGCGACAACGAGTAGATCTTCGATTGCGATGACGAAAAAGCCTTCCGGTTCGAGAGCATTGGGACCACACTTGGACGATCTGGGGAGACAGGGAGCGGCGGTTTGGGAATTCTTAAGGCCCCCCTTGAGAGTTCCTGAACCGCAGCGGCCGGTCAGAACCAGAGCGGACAAAGGACAAGTAATCCCGCCGAGCCTGAGACAGATCTCGGGACCCATGGACCACGTGGCAAACGCCTTCCTCGAGTTTCTGGCGGTGGTGAGAGCGACCCGCGAGGTCAATCAAGCCACCTGCAGAGATATCCTGAAAGCCTTCCAGCAGGACAACGAATCGCTGTTGAAGGTGAGGATCGGGGAGGCGGAGGCGGCCGTATACAACAATGACACATCCCAGACCATCAGAGGAGTTTTGTCGGGTCAGTATATGGTTGCCTACAGCGCTACAAGTGGTTTCGTGGCACTCGACGAGGAGAAAACCCAGCGAACAGGAAGGTTGTTTTTCAGGACGCCCATAGACGATCCAATCGTTGTCACCGCCCGTTGTACCCGGATCATGCTGGACGACAGGATGCTGGAGATGGCTAAAACCATCGAAGGTAAACCTGGCGAACGGGATGCATGGGGGGAATGGACGGTGCCACAGATCACATGGATCAACGGAGTGCCAGGTTGCGGAAAGACCGCAGAGATTGTCCAGAACTTCAACGAGGACGAGGACGTCGTCGTCACCACAACGCTCGAGGCGGCCGGAGAACTCAGACGCCGCCTGGAGCCTCGCATCGGTGAGGCGACAAAGTTCAAAGTGCGCACTATGGCTTCAGTGCTTGCGAACGGATTCAGGAAGCCCTGTCGGATCACCCGTTTAACGGTTGACGAGGCTTCCATGAATCACTTCGGAGCCATAGTCATGGCTGCCCGGCTTTCTGGTGCCGGCGAACTCGTCCTCGTTGGAGACATCAACCAACTTCCATATCTGGACAGAGAAAATCTCTTCGTCTTACAGTACAAGTACCCGGACTCCTTAGTCACAGTCAAGGAGGAAAGGTACTGTACGTACCGCAACCCGATGGACGTCCCCTATGCCCTTAGCGAAGTGTACAACGGAATGTACTCTGCAGCATCTAGAGTACGATCCCTGAGCCGAGAAAGGTACACGGATGCGAGAATCCCCCCCGATCTCCCGGAAACTCTATATCTTGTGTTCACGCAAGAAGAGAAAAAATCCCTCTCCATCTTGGGATTCGGGTCCGGGACAGATTCTCGCCTTCTAACCATTCACGAGTCCCAGGGACTTACCTCCGCTAGGGTCATAGTCATCCAAACAAAATCTTCGAAGATACGCTTGCACGATAGTGTCCCGCATGCGGTGGTGGCGGTGTCGCGACACACTGAAAAGTGTGTCTACTACACTGACTGTGCCGACGATGCACTAGGAAGGTTCATCGCGCGAGCCAGCGAAGTCTCGGAGAAGGCGATCTTGGAGCACAACCTTAAGACGGCCATGAAACACAGGGACACCAGTATAATAAAAGAAAATATAAAGATCTTCCAGAGCGGGGTGGAGCCGGCGACCGGCTAAAGTTGTTGACAAATGTAAAAATTTTGAAATAGGATAAACTTGAATATTGTAAAATAGAAAATTTTGAAAACACCTGTAACCATTTGAATTATATAAAAAATTAAACTGTAAAATTAAAATTGTTATTACTTGTAAATTTCAAACAAATACAACACCTTATGTGTTGTATTTGTACACTGTATTAAACTAGTAAATTTTCTCTCAATACCTTTGAACTATGTAAAATTAAAATTGTAAAATTAAAATTGTAACTTGAAAAATTTTAAAAACAAATACACACTATGTATTGTATTTGTACAATCTTTAATGTAAAGCGCGTGTATAGAATAATAAGAAAAAAAAAAAAAAAAAAAAAAAAAAAAAAAAAAAAAAAAAAAAAAAAAAAATATATATATATACATTAAAAAACACAAATCTGTGAAATATATAAAAAGAAATAATCTGATACATAAAATAATATATTATATGAAAAAAAAAAAAAAAAAAAAAAAAAAAAAAAAAAAAAAAAAAAAAAAAAAAAAAAAAAAAAAAAAAAAGCATTGGACTTACTTATTACCTAAGAACCCTTTAGTTTTAAGAATGCGCGAATAAGATACCTACAAATTTGTAAAAAACTTAAAAACTACTAATAAAAGGCATTAGCGCCTCACGCTAATGGACACATTGTTATCATAAAAAAAAAAAAAAAAAAAAAAAAAAAACCTAACCTAACCTAACCTAACCTAACCTAACCTAACCTAACCTAACCTAACCTAACCTTTTTTTTTTTTTTTTTTTTTTTTTTTTTTTTTGCCCGGGGGGAAATTACCTTATTGATACCACCGGCCTTGGGGGGGGCCGGCTGGTTATGTGGGGGTCCCCCGCCAGTGCGCATCCTAGTGATGCGCGCTGACTGGGTGTACCCACTAAAAACCCCCGGGGTGTTCTCCGCACCGCATGTTGGGGTGGACACGGTATCGCTAATCGCGTTTCCGCGACCACCCCTGCGGACGTCCGGGCGACTGCCTCGGACTCGCCTCTGGGGGCACTCGGCCTCGCCCAGGTAGGATGCGCTCTGGAGAACACTTCAGAGCGCATCTCGCCTCGGGACTATGTGGTGGGGCGTTGGATCCCCCGATCCTCCGCCCCTAGTCCCTGTTATGGCGGCAGGTGGTGGGCATAAGCCAACCGCCTGCGGCCAGCTCTTCGACGGCGGATTGGGAGGGAGAGGGCGTCGTCCTCCCGGTCCCTTTCGGCCTTCTCCTTCTGGGACATAACGGCCTCGGAGAACTCCGAGGCCGCATCCCATTTCCCCTCGCTGCCGGTCATGGCGCTGACCAGGGCCGGCAGGGAGAGGTTGCCGCCGACAGCCGCCACGAGTGTGGCGCGTGGCTCGTCCCAGGCTGGGCACACGGCCAGGGTGTGTTGGGCCGTGTCCTCAGCTCCGCTGCAGTGGTGGCATGCAGCCGTTGGTTCTCGACGCACCACCCGACACAGGTATCTGCCGAAGCAGCCGTGCCCCGTCAGCACCTGCGTCAGGTGGTACGTCAGGGCGCCGTGTTTACGCCCGAGCCACTCCTTCAACACGGGCCTGATCGCCGCAACAAGGTCCTTTCCTGCTTGGGGATCCTCCAATCTGTCGGACCACCTCCGGAGGAGATTGTCGCGAGACTGCTCTCTCCACCGCTGGACCTCCTCCGGGGGCGGCCAGACTCCTCCTCGGCGCTTCGCCTCGGCGTTTCGCTGATAAACCGCCGCGTGGGCCTCGGCTTCGAGGTCCCACGGCGGGGTGCTGGCGAGTACGCACGCCGCCTCGTACGAGACGGTGCAGTACGCCCGGGCCGCCCTGAGCGCTATGGCACGCTGCGAGCGTCGCAGGTATGCCTTGTTTTGAGCGCTCAGGGCGTCTGCCCATATCGGCGCTCCGTAGAGCGCCTTAGAGCGCACCACACCGCAGTAGAGACGGCGGCAGACGGCGTTCGGTCCTCTCAAGTTTGGGAGCAGCCTCGCGAGCACTCCGGCGAACGCGACGAGCTTCGGCGCAAGCTGCCGGAAATGCTCAACGAACTTCCATCGGCCGTCGAGCACAATGCCCAGGTACCGCATAAAGGGCTCGACGGCGATGGAAGTCCCTCCGACGACGATGCATGTCCCAGGTGGCGGGGCCCTCCGGGGCCCGTGGAAGAGGAGGGCCTCGGATTTCCCGAGCGCCACCTCCAAGCCCAGGGCCCGGATCCGTCGCACCACCTGAGCGACTCCTGCCGTGGCCAGGAGAGCGGCCTCCCTGTGGGTGCTCCCGCGGGCCGTCACCAGGGTGTCGTCGGCGTAGCACACCATGCTGACACCTCGCAGGTTTTGGCCGCGGAGCACCCAGTCGTATCCAATGTTCCACAGGAGTGGTCCTAGGACCGACCCCTGTGGAACGCCGCAGGACATGAATCTTCTGTGCCAGTCGTTTTGCCCTGGAAAAGTCACTGCCCGGTCAACAAAATAGTTTGCCACGACTCTCCTCAAGTAGCGAGGCACCTCGTGATAACGAAGAGCTTCGTTTATGGTCTCCCAGGGCAGGGTGTTGAAGGCGTTGGCGATGTCCAAGGAGACCGCCAGCAACACCTCGCCCTGGGCAACCGCCTCCTCTGCCAAATCCCGGACCTGGGCAATGGCGTCCAGGGTCGACCGCCGGGCACGGAAGCCGAACTGACTGCCGTGGAGATCGGGCCCCACCCCCGTCAGGTGCCTGACGAGACGAGCAGCGAGCACGCGCTCGAGGAGCTTGCTCATCTCGTCAAGCAGGACGATGGGGCGGTAGGCCGACGGCGAGTCAGCCGGACGTCCGTGTTTGCGGAGCAGAACCAGCTTCCCGGTTTTCCACGGCTGTGGGAATCGACCCTGGCGCAGGCAGCTCGTGAAGAGTGCCCTCACCTCTTCACCTAATTCCTCCATGGCAATGACGACGACGCGGCCGGGCACGCCGTCCGGCCCGGGGGCGGTGTTCTTCCTTCGAAGCCGCAAAACCGCGACCTCGAGCTCCGCCTCCGAGACCGGCGGGATCTCCCCCTCGTCATCGCCACTGCCGTGCGGTTCGGCGGGCGCCATGGAGGGCGGCGTCCATTCCTCCCTGTCGGGGAAGAGGGCCGACACGACTCGCTCTAGAAGCGGGGGGTCGAGAGTCCGAGTCAGGGGGGGGGCCCAAGGGCGGAGTTTCCCGCTCACAACCTTGTACGGTCGCCCCCACGGATCCAGGTTGAGGGTGTCGAGCCACTCTTCCCATGACGCCTCCTTTGCCTTTTTGATGGCCGTTTGGAGAGACGTGCAGGCGAGTCTGTACTCAGCGTACAGCTCCCTTTCACGCTCTCCGTCACGGGTTCTCCTTCGCCGGCATCGGCTGTATTGGCGGCGCGCCGCAACGCAGGCTCTGCGCAGGTTGCGGAGTTCTGGCTGCCACCAATACAGCTTGCGGCGCGGCGGGACCGGCCCTGCTCTGGGCATGGCCGCGTCGCAGATGCGGCTGAGAGCGCCGACAATTTGCTGCGCCCCGGCATCGATGTCGACCTCGTCGGGGTGAGGATCGGCCACCCAGGCCTCGATCACGGCCGCCTCCTTTGCCAGCTCAACGTCCAGGCGCTTGAGCGACCAGCGGACGCCCTCTCCAGGAGGGGACGGGGCTGTTCTGCGAGGAGCGGACGTGGAGATGTCAAACCGGATGTAGCGGTGGTCTGACAGGGTCTCCACGTCCGCCCTGACTGTCCATCCCAGGACTCGGCGCGCGAGGGCAGGGCTCGCGAGTGTGATATCCACAATCGACCCTCCCCGCTCTCGCACGCAGGTGTTCACTGATCCTCGGTTGAGGATCTCGAGGCCCTGGGATGACAGCCAGTCCTCCAACACCTCGCCTCGCGCATCGGTCGCCGGGGACCCCCACGCTGTTGATTTGGCGTTGAAATCGCCTGCGATCAGCACGGGGCTGGGGTGTACTTGCCCCATGAGCACCCCGACTTCGGAGAGCATCCTTTCAAAGTCTGCCAGGGGCTTGTTCGGGGAGAAGTATACCCCGACGACCGCCAGCCCGTTCGAGACGGCCAGCACGCACCCCTGGCCTCTCACCACTTTGTCGAACCCGGTCGCCGACTGGGTGACGATGGCCACCAAGTCCTGGCTGTCCCTCGCCCAGTTCTCCCGGGGGGGGACGTAGTAGGGCTCGGCTACTATTGCTGTCTGGATGGACCACTCTGCCATGCTTTGGAGTAAGAGATCCTGGGCACGGGCAGAGTGGTTAACATTCGCCTGCAGGACTGTGGTGGCCATCTAATTGACGGTCTCCGTGTCCATCTCCTCCCGCGAAGGACGCGGAGCCGACCGTGAGGGGGGTTTGGAGCCGCCTTTACTGGTCGCCTTTTTGTTGGGCCGCTTCGGGGGAGACGTGGCAGAACACGCCTTTCCGCCGATGCGGTGGTCCGCTGGTTTGCCGGCCGTTTCGCACAGCGGGCAGTGCGGCTCGTCGGAGCACTGGGCCGCTTGGTGGCCGGCCTTGCCGCAGCGGAAGCAGAGTTCGCTGCGGTCAATCCCCACGGTGCACTTGGTGCCCACGTGCCCGGGCTCCAGGCATCGGAAGCACCTCGGGGTTCTGGGCTCCAGGATTTTGACCTGTACGGTCACCCATCCCACCTGGAGCCTGCCCGCAGCGATCTTTTTGGCTGCGGCAACCGGGCAGCGCAGCCAGACTGTCCCCTGTCGTCCGGCGGAGCGGACGATGTCTCCTGCCTTGATGGTGTCCCTGGCACAGCCACCAGTTTCGGTTACGGCGTCCACGACTTCGTCCTTGGTGGCCGAGTCGTCCAGACCCGTGATGCGTATCTCGACGCACTTCTCAGGTCTGGAGACCCGGACCACGTCGTCGCCGAGAGCCTCCCTGAGTTTGCTGGCCAGGGCATTGGCTTTGTCGCCGCTGGAAGCACCGGGCAGCCTCAGAAGGCGGGCACCAGTGGCCGCGGTGCGGAACCTCAGTCCCTCGATACCGAGCTCTTTAATATCAATTCGCCGCTTGGCCTCGACCAACACCTTGTTATATGTGATGCCGCGCTCCAGGGCATCTGGCTGGAGGGTTAGCATGACCGCTGTGGAGCGCGGTGGGCGGAGCTTGGGAGCTTGAAGCTTCTCCTGCTTCTTCTCTTTGCCCTTTTTCCCCTTTTTCCCCTTGGGGGCAATGGGCGCCTTGGGGGGCTTATCTTTCTTTGGAGGCCTCTTCCCCTTGCCCTTGGGCACGACAGTCCAGTCTTCACCCGCGGGAGGGGGGGGCTGCGACTGGGGCTGGGGCTGGGGGCACGTTTGGGGTGGAGGGGCCGGTTTCGCCTTTCCTTTTCCCGCTTTCTTCCCTCCCTTAGCGGTCCCGGTGCGAGAAGGCTCGCTGGCGACAGCGGGAGGGGCGACGTCCATCGCCGCCACATCCAGCGACATCCGGGTTGAGCGGGGAGCGGCCGGTGGGGGGTCGGCTGCAGGGCTCCTTCTTTTATCCGCGGCTAGCGGAGGCCGCAGGCGCCTTTCGGGGAGGATGATCTCCTCGAGGCTTTTGAAGCGCTTGGTGATCATGTCCCCGCACTGGGCCATGACGGCGCGTACAACCTCTTCCGTGGTTGGGATCGAGGGTGGGGCCACGGCAGATTGAAGCCGGGCTAGCTCCTTCCTGACGTCCTCGAGTTCTGTCGAGAGGCGCGCGTTTGCCGTTTCCAGCCGCGCAACCTCTTCAGTAACGGTGCGGACCCGCATCTCCGCAAACGAGACCTTGAGGGCGTCAGCCGCCTCGTTCAGGGCCCTCACGTACGTCCCCTTGAGGTGCCCTGAGGTTTTGGCGACCTGGATTATTGTTTCCAGGGAGTCGCCGACCACCTTCTCCAGGTCGAGCGACTCCGGTTCGTTCCTACCCTGTTTGGGCAGGACCGGAGATTTCCGGAAAATGGCGGCCCTCGACTCCCTTTTTCGCCGGACCTCCTCTGCCATTTCGAGTTCGGCCTCGAGCCGGAGCTCCTCGGCCTTGGCAGCGTTGAGCTGCGCCTTCGCCTTGGCCAGACCAACGTATTTTCCGGTGGAGGGGGGACGGCCACGTCCTCTCTTGTCTGGCGTCTTCGCCAAGGGCGCCGACTCGTCGCTTGAGCCGGAGCCGGGGGCATCCCTCGCGCGCTTCCTCCAGAAGCGACTGGAGGAGAGCGAGGCTTGGGAAGCCACCGTCTCGCAGCTCATATCGGACTCGGTGTCCGATAAGTTCGCCGATTTGGCCAGCGAGAAGAGCTGGTTATCTACGTCGGGTGTGGGGCAGCGTGGGATGACAACACGCGCCTCTCGTGTTAACGTCGGTTCCGTCTTCTTCTTGCGAAGAAGGCGGCCGACGAGAACCTTTTTAGCGTCCGCGTTCGCGGGCAGATCGGAGTCCATTGTGGGTAAGCAGGGGTCTGGAGAGCTGAAGCTCTCATAACGGTCGGTGCCCCCCCCAGAGTACGAGGGGCAGACTGACTCCAGGGAGCCAGTGAGGGATTCTCCGCCACTGTGAGTGGCGGTACCCTCCTGGGGTAGTTTGTTGTTTTGTCGACTCGTCATGTTTGTTTTGACAGTTTAAAGGCGTGACGGCCTGGGTTGGTGCCCTTGGGACCGGGTCTACCCCCCGGCCATGCATCCCATAGGCGGGCACCGGGACCGTAGGATTAGGTGAACATGGAGATGAAACAAGAAAAGAAAGAAGGAAGAAACAAACACAAAACAAATAAAGAGACACACAAACAAATAAATAAAAGAACAAGAAAACATATATATCTGTAAAAGAAATGGGGATGAGAATGGGGGTGAGGGATGAAATGATGGTAATGGGGATGAGGATGATCCGGGATGGGGCCCCCGCAAAGCAAAAGCTTTGCGAAAACCTTCATCCCGTTCTATCTCGTCCGCGAGCCCCTATACCGTGTAAACACGGTAGAGGGACCCGCGACCGAGACCGCGGCGCCCGGGGTTTCAGTTACGTCTATTCCAGAGGGGATTAGACCAAGAACAGGCAGCAACCACGTGAAGGATGACCCCGGACTTGCCTTGGGAGATCTTAGCGACCTGCGCTCCTTCCCAAAGCCGACGCCTCCCCACTCACCACGGGGTGAATGAGGAAGGCCTGGATTCAGGCATCTAGTGATGAATGAACCCAGACCCGCCCAACCTAACCTAACCTAACCTAACCTAACCTAACCTAACCTAACCTAACCTAACCTAACCTAACCTAACCTAACCTAACCTAACCTAACCTAACCTAACCTAACCTAACCTAACCTAACCTAACCTAACCTTTTTTTTTTTTTTTTTTTTTTTTTTTTTTTACGTTGGGAAATCCATCATGGATACCACCCAGCCTTACGGGGGGCGGCCGGGTGGTTATGTCAGACTCCTACTGACTAAAACCCAACGGGTGTTCACCGGGAGCGCCGAAGTTGCCGGGGCTACGAGATCACGATGTCGTATACTATCGCGGCCCCGGCAGCGCAAGTCCTCAAAAAGGACGTCGTCCCTGTGACGGGGTGGGGGAGTGGTTCCACCCCGTCGACCCTTGAGGGGCGCGCGGAACACCGCGCGCGCCGCCTCGAGGCATGTGACTAGGCGACGGATCCCCCCCGGGTCCGCCGCCCTGGCCTCTGAAAAGGAGGGTGGAGGAGGGTCTAAACGGCCCCCCAGCCTCCTGTCGCCCACTGCAGCTGATGCTGCGGATCTGCTCTGCGGAGTCGCAGAGCAGCCAGCCGGCGGGTGGTCGGTCTAACGGCCACCGTTAGTCAGCCACTCCGCCATTTGGCGCAGGAGCGGAGTCTCTTGCGCGCTGGCGGGTTGGCTGGCGGCCGTCTGAGGGCCGGTATCCATTTCTTCGCCCCCCTGGGATGGGGGGCTGGGCGATGGTGGTGCGGTGGTCGTCTTCGTGCCCCCCTGGACTGAGGGGCTGCTCTGCGGCTGCGCCGTGGGAGCTCTAGATGGTTTGGGTTGGGGTGGGGAGCAGCACTTGCTTCCCACCCTGTGTTCCGCCGGTTTGTTTGCGGCTGCGCAGAGCGAGCATCTCGGCGCAGCCGCAGGACACCTAAGGGCTTTGTGGCCGGGTTGACCGCAGCGGTAACACTCGCCGCTGCGGTCCACCTCTGCAGTGCACCTAGCCTGCACGTGTCCCTTGTGCAGGCATCGGTGACACTGCAGCGGCCGGGGCTCCAGCAACCTTACTTGGGCCGAGGTCCACCCCACCACGAGGCGTTTCCCTTCGGCCAATTTCTTGGCCGCGGCGACCGGGCAGCGCACCCATGTGGTGCAGCTGCCCCGAGGATCTCTCCGCGGCTCCCCTGCTTTAACTGCGGCCACAGGGCACGCTCCTCCCCTGGCAACGGCGGCGACAACCTCCGCGACGGCGGTGGACTCGTCCAAGCCCGAGATGCGCAGGTCCGCGCATTTCTCGGGCCTGGACACCCTCACCGCCTCCGGATCCAGGACCTCTCTGAGTTTGTTGGCGAAGGCGTCCGCCTTGTCGCCGCTCGTTGCCCCTGGAATCTCCAGGATGCATCCTCCTGTGACCGCCTTCCTAAAGCGAAGGCCCGTGCGGATGTTACAGGAGGCCAGGTCGACCTTGGACCTGGCCTCCGACAGGACCTTCGCATATGTCACGCCCTTTTCTAGGGCCCCCGGCTGCAGCGTGACTACCACAGCCGAGGACTGAGGGGGGCGCAGCTTCTCCGGCGCCGGCCGGCCGCGTGGCTTTGCAGCCTTGGCGGCTTTGGCACCGCCTGGTGCAGGGGCTTTTGGTTTGGCGCCCCGTTTTACAACCGTCGACCACTTTTCGCCAGTGGTCGACGGGACGGGGCGCGGAGCCGTCTTCTTCTGGGCGGTGGGAGGGGCTGCGGTTGCCGTTTCGGCAACGGCCTTTGCCCTCTTCCCCTTCCCCTTTCCTTTCCCTTTCCTCTTCTTCTGCCCGGGTTCCTGGGGCCCTGGAGGTGTCGGCTCCGAGGAGGCCGTCCCCGGGAGCGATGGTCCAGGCCCGGGCGGGGGGTCAGCCGTGGTGGTCGTAGAGCTCGCCCTGTCCGCCGCCAGCGGGGGGCGCAGCCGCTTCCCAGGCAGGAGACGCTCCTCGAGCTCCTTCAGCCGCGCGCCCATCATGCTGCCCACCTGCAGCATGATGGAGCGCGTCAGCTGCTCCTCGCTCTTCCTTCCGCGAGGTTGGGTCCTCTCCGGTGAGGTTTGCTTGGGGGCGGGGCCCCTAATTGCCTCCGCTCTCTCCCTTCGGAACTCCGTACGGAGGTCCGTAAGCTCCCTGCGGAGCTCGACGAGGTCCCGCTGCAGGCGGGCGTTCTCCGCCTGCAACTTGGCCGACTCCTCGGTTATCGTCCTGGTGTGCAGAGCCTCCACCGCGACCCTGATAGAGGCCGCCGACTCCTTCAACGCCCGAACAACCGTGCCCTTGAGGTTCGTGGACTTGGTCGCCATCTCCATGATGACGCCAACGTCGTCCACGACCCTCTGGTGGAGGGCAGCGGCTGTTCGGGGGTCGGTCGTGTCCAGCCCCAGGGCCGCCCTGGACACGGAGGCCTCCTTGGCCATGCCCTCGAGGCGCTCCTCCTTTTGCTTCAACATGGCCGCTCTCTTTTCCTTTCGGAGCTCCGCCACGCGAAGGAAGGTTGGGGTCCCCGGCAACGGCGACTCCGGCCTTATCCGGTCACCGTCATAAGAGGAGACCGAGCCTGACCGCCCGGGCCGCCTCTTTCTTTCTCCTCCAGCCCTCTCCGACTCCACCGCCAGGCCACTGGCCTCCGAGTCGGTGTCGTCGGAGTCTCGGACCCGCTTCTCTCCCTTTCCCTCGGGTGCGCCGACGCTCACCTCCGACTCCGTGTCGGAGAGGTCGGCCATCCACGCCGAGGAGGGTGTGGGGCAGCGTGGTAGCACGACGCGTGCCTCTCTCCTGGTCTTCGCCTTATCCGCCCTCGTGGAACTACGGAGGCGGTCGGCGAGAGTCTCCTTTACTTCCGCGTTAGCGGAGAAATCGGTGTCCATTGTCTTGCGTGGGTCAGAAGAGCCGAGGCTCTTATAACGGTTGTTGCCCCCCCCAGAATACGAGGGGCAGACCGGCTCGGGAGAGCCGGTGAAGGATTCTCCGCCACTGAGAGTGGCGGTACCTTCCTGGGGTAATGTATCTTTTTTACAACTCGTCATAGTGTTACAGTTTTAAGGCGTGACGGCCTGGGGTTGGTGCCCTTGGGACCGGGTCTACCCCCCGGCCATGCATCCCATAGGCGGGCACCGGGACCGTAGGATTAGGTGAAAAGAAGAATGAAGGTGAGAACAAGAAAAGAGAGAAAAGAACACATACAAAACAAAACAAAACAAATAAGAAGGAACATACAACAAATAAATAAGAAAGAGAGAAGAAAACATATACCTGAAAGAAATGGGGATGAGAATGGGGGTGAGGGATGAAGATGATGGTAATGGGGATGAGGATGATCCGGGATGGGGCCCCCGCAAAGCAAAAGCTTTGCGAGAACCTTCATCCCGTTCTATCTCGTCCGCGAGCCCCTATACCGTGTAAACACGGTAGAGGGACCCGCGACCGAGACCGCGGCGCCCGGGGTTTCAGTTACGTCTATTCCAGAGGGGATTAGACCAAGAACAGGCAGCAACCACGTGAAGGATGACCCCGGACTTGCCTTGGGAGATCTTAGCGACCTGCGCTCCTTCCCAAAGCCGACGCCTCCCCACTCACCACGGGGTGAATGAGGAAGGCCTGGATTCAGGCATCTAGGGATGGATGAACCCAGACCCGCCCAACCTAACCTAACCTAACCTAACCTAACCTAACCTAACCTAACCTTTTTTTTTTTTTTTTTTTTTTTGCCCGGGGTAAAATTACCTTATTGATACCACGGCCTTAGGGGGAGGCCTGCTGGTTATGTGGGGGTCCCCCGTCAGCGCGCATCATAGTGATGCGCGCTGGCTGGGTGTACCCACTAAAAAACCCCGGGGTGTTCACCTCTCCGCGTGTTGAGGTGGACGCGGGATCGCTATAGCGCTACCGCGACCACCCCTGCGGACGTCCGGGCGACTGCCACAGACTCTCCTCTGGGGGCACTCGGCCTCACCCAGGAATGATGCGCTCTGGGGAACACGTCAGAGCGCATCTCACCTCGGGACTATGTGGTGGGGCGTTGGATCCCCCGATCCTCCGCCCCTAGCCCCTGTTATGGCGGCAGGTGGTGGGCATATGCCAACCGCCTGCGGCCAGCTCGACGACGGCGGATTGGAAGCGAGAGGGCGTCGTCCTCCCGGTCCCTTTCCGCTTTCTCCTTATGTGTTATCACGGCCGAGGAGAACTCCTCGACCGCTTCCCACTTTTCTTTGGTGGAGGCCATGGCGCTGAACAGCGCCGGGAGTGAGAGGTCGCTCCCGACCACACTCCTGAGAGCGGCGCGTGGCTCCGCCCAGGCGGGACAGTCGACCCGGGTGTGCTGGGCCGAATCTTCCCCTCCGCCACAGTGGTGGCAGTTCGTCGTCGGCTCGCGGCGCACCACCCGACACAGATACCTGCCGAAGCAGCCGTGCCCCGTCAGGATCTGCGTCAGGTGGTACGACGGAGCGCCGTGCTTCCGGCTGAGCCAGGGGTTCAGCACTGGCCGGATGGCAGCCACCATCTCCCTGCTGGCGACCGGGTTCTCCAGCCGGTCTGACCACCTCCGAAGGAGGTCGACACGAGACTGGTCTCTCCACCGTTTGACCACCTCCGGAGGGGGGCAGCTCCCGGTGCGCTTCGCCTCTGCCATCCGGTGGTACACCACCGATTGAGCCTCCGCCTCAAGGTCCCACGGGGGACAGCTGGCCAGGACGCAGGCCGCCTCGTACGAGACGGTGCAGTACGCCCGGGCCGCCCTGAGCGCTATGGCACGCTGCGGACGCCGCAGTGATGCCTTGTTTCGAGCGCTCAGGGCGTCTGCCCATATCGGCGCTCCGTAGAGCGCCTTGGAGCGCACCACACCGCAGTAGAGGCGGCGGCAGGCCACGCTTGGACCTCGCAAGTTCGGGAGGAGTCTCCCAAGCACCCCGGCAAACGCGATGAGTTTCGGCGCAAGTTGCCGGAAATGCTCCTCAAATTTCCATCGGCCGTCGAGCACAATGCCCAGGTACCGCATGCTGTGCTCGACGGCGATTGCTTCCCCTCCGACGACGATCGATGTGCCCGGTGGTGGCGCCCTCCGGGGCCCGTGGAAGAAGAGGGCCTCAGATTTGCTGAGGGCCACCTCCAATCCCAGGGCCCGGATTCGCCGAACCACCTGGGCGACTCCCGCTGTTGCCAACAGGACAGCCTCTCTGTGTGAGCACCCTCTGGCTGTCACGAGGGTGTCGTCGGCGTAACAGACTACGCCGACTCCCCGCAAGTTCTCGCCGCGGAGCACCCAGTCGTACCCGATGTTCCACAGGAGGGGACCAAGAACCGACCCCTGTGGAACACCGCACGACATGGGTCTTTCGTGCCACTCTTCCTGGCCCGGGTACCTCACCGATCGGTCCGCGAGGTAGTCCGCCACAACTCTTCGGAGGTAATGGGGCACACGGTGGAATCTGAGCGCCTCCTTTATGGTATCCCAGGGGAGGGTGTTGAAGGCGTTCGCGATGTCCAGCGAGACTGCCAACAACACCTCTCCCTGGGCAACCGCCTCCTCAGCGAGGTCCCTCACCTGGGCGATGGCGTCCAGGGTCGATCTCCGGGCCCGGAAGCCGAACTGACTGCCGTGGAGATCGGGCCCCGCCCCAGTCAGGTGCTTGACGAGACGAGCGGCGAGCACCCGCTCGAAGAGCTTGCTCATCTCGTCAAGCAGGACGATGGGGCGGTAAGCCGACGGCGAGTCAGCCGGCCGTCCGTGCTTGCGGAGGAGCACCAGCTTCCCCGTCTTCCATGGCCGCGGAAACCGGCCCCGGTTTAGGCACTCGGTGAACAGCGCTCCCACTTCTTCGCCCAGTTCTCCCATGGCGGTGACTACCACGCGGCCGGGGATGCCATCTGGCCCGGGGGCCGTGTTTTTGCGGCGGAGCCGAAGCACCGCTCCTTCGAGCTCCGCCTCCGATACTGGGGGTATCTCCTCCGTCTCCTCCGTGTGTGGGTCGGCAGGTGCCATACATGGAGGCCACCACTCCCCTCTGTCGGGGAAGAGGGTGGAGACAACTTGCTCAAGGAGCTGAGGCTCGATGGTTTTTGTGAGTGGGGGGGCCCATGGGCGGAGCTTGCCACTCAGCACCTTATATGGGCGCCCCCACGGGTCTAGGTTGAGGGTCTCCAGCCACTCTTCCCACGACGTCTCCTTGGCCTGCCCAATTGCCGTTTGTAGGGCCGTGCATTTGGCCCTGTACTGGGCGTATGCATCACGCTCGAGCCCCTCGTCTCGGACCCGCCTCCGTCTGAGTCGAGTGTACTGGCGGCGCGCCGCAAAGCAGGCCTTCCTCAGCTCGCGAAGCTCCGGGCGCCACCAGTACAGCTTGCGGCGTGGCGGGACCGGCCCCGCCCTGGGCATTGACGCGTCGCAGACGCGGGTCAGAGCGCCGACCAGCTGCTCTGCCGCGGCGTCCACGTCCTCTGCCACCACGGCGGGACCGGAACCCGCCACCCAGGCCTCAACAATCGCCGCCTCCTTGGCCAGCTTTCCGTCCAGCCGCTTCAGGGACCAGCGGACACCCTCCGCAACCGGGGGGAGTCCGGCTCTTTGTGATGCAGACGTGGAGACATCGAACCGAATGTAGCGGTGGTCAGAGAGCGTCTCCACGTCTGCTCTCACTGTCCACCCCCGGACGCGGCGCGCGAGGGCGGGGGTTGCGAACGTGACGTCCACGATGGATCCGCCCCGCTCCCGCACGCAGGTGTCCACTGAACCCTGGTTCACCACCTCCAGACCGAGGGACACCAGCCAGTCTTCGAGGGCCTCTCCTCGCGCGTCTGTCGCAGGGGAACCCCACGCCCTCGACTTCGCGTTGAGGTCCCCAGCGATCAGGACGGGACTGGGGTGCACTTGCCCCACAAGAGCCCCCACCTCAGCGAGCATCTGCTCGAATTCGGCGAGGGTCCTGTTCGGGGAGAAGTACACCCCGATCAGTGCGGTCCCGTCCAGGACGGCGAGGACGCATCCCCGACCCTTTATAACCCTTTGAAAGGGGGGAGAGCCAGCCGCCGTCTGGGCAACGATTGCCACCAGGCCCTCGCGGTCCCCTGCCCAGTTATCCCGGGGGGGGACGTAGTAGGGCTCGGCCACGATAGCCACCCGGATGGACCACTCTGCCATGCTTTGGAGCAAGAGATCCTGGGCACGGGCAGAGTGGTTCACATTCGCCTGCAGATAATTGTGGGCCATCTAATTGACGGTTGTCGATGGCTCCACCTCTCGCGCCGGGCGCTGGACAGGTTGCGAGGGGGCCCTAGAGCCATCGCCAACCGTCTTTTTCGTCTTGGCCCCCTTTCTGGGGGGCGTGGCCGAGCACGCCTTGCTGCCGACTCGATGGTCGGCAGCTCTCTTGGCCGCGTCACATACAGGGCAGTGTGGGGCGGCGGCAGTGCATTGAGCCGCACCGTGACCAGGCTCGCCGCAGCGGAAGCAGAGTCCGCTGCGGTCCACGGTCGCGGTGCATTTGGCGCCCACGTGTCCGGGCTCAAGGCACCTGAAACATCTCTGGGCTCTGGGCTCCAGGATCTGAGCCCGGACCGACACCCAGCCCACCAGGAGTCTCTTCTGGACGACCTTCTTAGCCGCCGCGACCGGGCAACGCAGCCAGACTGTGCCCTGTCGGCCGCCGGAGCGAACGATCTCGCCCGCCTTTAAGGCGTCCTTGGAGCAGCCACCAGCTTCGGCTATGGCGCCAACAACATCGTCCTTTGTGGCCGAGTCATCCAGCCCGGTGATGCGTAGCTCCACGCACTTTTCGGGTCTGGAGACTCGGACCACTTCTTCGCCCAGGGCCTCCTTAAGCTTGCTGGCCAGGGCGTTTGCCTTGTCGGCACTGGCGGCGCCTGGCAGCTTAAGGAGGCGAGCGCCAGTGGCTGCGGTGCTGAACCTCACGCCTTCGATGCCCAGCTCTTTGAGGTCGATGTGACGTTTGGCCTCGGTGAGCACGTGGCTGTAGTCGAGTCCGCGCTCCTCGGCGCCCGGCTGCAGGGTCAGCATGACCGCAGTCGAGCGCGGGGCGCGGAGCTTGGGCACCTTTTTAGCGTCCTTCTTCTTCCCCGTTTTCCTCTTTCCCCCTGCCGTGCCAGAAACGCCAGGCGCGCCCTTGGCAGCCTTCTTTGGCCTGCCGCCCCGCGGCACGATGGACCATTCCTCGTCCGTGGGTTGGGATCGGGGTTTGGGCCGGGGCTGGGTCTTGGTTGACGGGGGCTGGGGCTCGGTCGTCTTCCCTGCCTTCGGCTTTGGTTTATTCGGCTCAGGGGCCGGGGCCTTCGGGGTCTTCTTTGGGGGCCTTTTGGTGGCAGCCGCGAAAGTGGTCTCTACCACCTCCTCCATCCGTGGCGGGGAAGCCTCATGGGGGGTGGGCGTCTGGGCGGCGGTCTCCGCCGCAGCCGCGCTTCTCCTCCTGTCTGCAGCCAGTGGGGGACGCAGGCGTTTTTCCGGGAGGAGGAGCTCCTCCAGGTTTTTAAACCGCGAGGTTATCATGGCCCCGCACTGGGCCATGACGGCCCGGACGATCTCGTCCGCGGTCGGGGTCGGGGTCGGGGCCACGGAGGGCTGTAGCTGCGCCATCTCCTTGCGGATTTCCGCGAGCTCGGCCGCGAGTCGCGCATTGGCCGCCTCCAGCCGTGCGACCTCTTCCGTGGCCGTGCGGACTCTCAGTTCTGAGAAGGAGACCTTTAGGGCGTCGGCTGCCTCGTTCAAGGCCCTGACATAGGTCCCCTTCAAATGTTTAGAGGTCTTGGCGACCTGGAGTATCGTCTCGAGGGAGTCGCCGACCACCTTCTCGAGGTCCAGCGACTCCGGCTCGTTCCTTCCCTGTTGGGAGAGCACAGGGGACTTGCGGAAGATGGCGGCCCTGGTCTCCCTCTTCCGCCTGGTCTCTTCCGCCATTTCCATCTCGGCTTGGAGCCGAAGCTCCTCTGCCTTTGCCGCATTGAGTTGGGCCTTGGCCTTGGCAAGGCCGACGTATTGTCCAGTGGAGGGAGGACGGCCACGTCCTCTCTTATTTGGTGTTTTGGCTGATGGAGCCAAGTCTTCACTTGAGCCCGAGCCAGGGGCATCCCTCGCGCGCTTCCTCCAAAAGCGATTGGAGGACAGCGACGCTTGGGACGTCACCGTCTCGCAACTCATGTCTGAGTCAGAATCAGACAGGTGCACTGATCTCGCCGGTGTGGGTTGTTCTTCGTCCGTGGGAGTGGGACATCGCGTCAAAACAACGCGAGCCTCTCGTGCTCTCGTCGATTCCCTCTTCTTCCTTCGAAGGAGACGGTCGACGAGGGCCTTGTTCGAATCCGCGTTCGCGGGCAAATCGGTGTCAGGGTGGTCGCTTTGGTCGGGAGAGTGGAAACTCTCATAGCGGTCGGTGCCCCCCCCAGAGTACGAGGGGCAGACCGGCTCGGGAGAGCCGGTGAGGGATTCTCCGCCACTGTAAGTGGCGGTACCCTCCTGGGGTAATATGATGTTTTTTCGACTCGCCATGGTTGTTTTTGACAGTTTAAAGGCGTGACGGCCTGGGTTGGTGCCCTTGGGACCGGGTCTACCCCCCGGCCATGCATCCCATAGGCGGGCACCGGGACCGTAGGATTAGGTGAACATGGAGATGAAACAAACAAGAAAAGAAGAAGAATAAACAAGCAGACAAACAGACAGAAAACAAACAAACAAGAAAACACACAAGCAATAAATAATGAAGAAAGAAGAAGAGAACATATATATCTGTAAAAGAAATGGGGATGAGAATGGGGGTGAGGGGTGAAATGATGGTAATGGGGATGAGGATGATCCGGGATGGGGCCCCCGCAAAGCAAAAGCTTTGCGAGAACCTTCATCCCGTTCTATCTCGTCCGCGAGCCCCTATACCGTGTGAACACGGTAGAGGGACCCGCGACCGAGACCGCGGCGCCCGGGGTTTCAGTTACGTCTATTCCAGAGGGGATTAGACCAAGAACAGGCAGCAACCACGTGAAGGATGACCCCGGACTTGCCTTGGGAGATCTCAGCGACCTGCGCTCCTTCCCAAAGCCGACGCCTCCCCACTCACCACGGGGTGAATGAGGAAGGCCTGGATTCAGGCATCTAGTGATGGATGAACCCAGACCCGCCCAACCTAACCTTTTTTTTTTTTTTTTTTTTTTGCCCGGGGAAAGATTACCTTATTGATACCATCGGCCTCGGGGGAGGCCGGCTGGTTATGTGGGGGTCCCCCGTCAGCGCGCATCCTAGTGATGCGCGCTGACTGGGTGTACCCACTAAAAAACCCCGGGGTGTTCTCCGCATCGCGTGTTGGGGTGGTCGCGGGCTTACTGTTCTGCTCCGCGGCCACCCCTGCGGTCGTCCAGGCACCGCCTTGGACCCGCCCTTGAGGCTCCTGGCCTCATCCGTACTGGATGCGTTCTGGAGAACACTGCAGAACGCATCTCGACCCGGGGCTAGTTGGTTGGGTCTTGGATTCCCCCGATCCGCGACCCCTAGCCCCTGTTATGGCGGAGGATGGAGGGTGTAAACGGCCCTCCATCCTCCTTTCTCTCGCTGCGGCGGGAGCTGCAGTTCCGCTCAGCTTGAGCGGCCAGCCGGCGGGTGGTGGCTTAATGCCCACCGTTTGTGAGCCAGTCCGCCATTTGGCGCAGGAGCGGGGTGTCCTGCGCCTTGGCGGTCTGGCTGGCTGTCTCCGGTGGGAGGACGGGGACAGGAGTGTCCCCCGTCTGGTCGACTGTCTCCGGAGGGGGGACAGCCGTTTCCATCATGTCGCCGCCCCCCTGGGCTTGGGGGGGGGCGCTTGCCGCTGCCACTCGGGCGGCGGGGAGTCTTCCCGGTTTGGGTGGGTCGCACTTCTTGCTTCCCACCCGATGATCCGCCGGTTTGTTGGCGGCTGCGCAAAGTGAGCACTTTGGCGCAGCCGCAGTACATTTGGAGGCCCTGTGGCCGGGTTGACCGCAGCGGTAGCACTGGTCGCTGCGATCAACCTCTGCAGTGCACTGAGCCTGCACGTGCCCTTTGTGCAGGCATCGGTGACACTGCATCGGCCTGGGCTCGAGGAGCCTCACCTGCGCCGACGTCCACCCCACCGTGAGGCGTTTGCCCTCTGCCAAGCGCTTGGCAGCGGCGATCGGGCATCGCACCCACACGGTGGAGGAGCCGCGGGAGTCGCGGCGAGGCTCCCCTGCCCTTACCGCGGCCACAGGGCAACCACCTCCCCTGGCGACGGCGGCGATGACCTCCGCGGCGGCGATGGAATCGTCCAGGCCGGAAACGCGCAGATCCGCACATTTCTCCGGCCTGGACACCCTTACCGTCTCCGGGTCCAGCACCTCGCGGAGCCGCCCAACCTAACCTAACCTAACCTAACCTAACCTAACCTAACCTAACCTAACCTAACCTAACCTAACCTAACCTAACCTAACCTAACCTAACCTAACCTTTTTTTTTTTTTTTTTTTTTTTTTTTTTACGTTGGGAAATCCTTCATGGATACCACCCAGCCACGGGGGCAGCCGGGTGGTTATGTCAGACTCCTACTGACTAAAACCCAACGGGTGTTCACCGGGAGCGCCGAAGTTGCCGGGGCTACGAGATCACGATGTCGTATACGATCGCGGCCCCGGCAGCGCAGGTCCTGAAAAGGACTTCGTCACTGTGACGGGGTGGGGGAGTGGTTCCACCCCGTCGACCCTTGAGGGGCGCGCGGAACACCGCGCGCGCCGCCTCGAGGCATGTCACTGGGCGACGGATCCCCCCCGGGTCCGTCGCCCTGGCCTCTGAAGAGGAGGATGGAGGAGGGTCTAGACGGCCCCCCAGCCTCCTGTCGCCCAATGCAGCTGGAGCTGCGAATCTGCTCCGCGGAGTCGCAGAGCAGCCAGCCGGCGGGTGGTCGGTCTAACGGCCACCGTTAGTCAGCCACTCCGCCATTTGGCGCAGGAGTGGAGTCTCCTGCGCGCTGGCGGGTTGGCTGGCGGCCGTCTGAGGGCCGGTATCCATTTCTTCGCCCCCCTGGGTTGGGGGGCTGGGCGATGGTGGTGCGGATGACGTCTTCGTGCCCCCCTGGACTGGGCGGCTGCTCGGCGGCTGCGCCGCGGGAGCTCTCGGTGGTTTGGGCTGGGGTGGGGAGCAGTTTTTACTTCCCACCCTGTGCTCCGCCGGTTTGTTGGCGGCTGCGCAGAGCGAGCATCTCGGCGCAGCCGCAGGACACCTAGACGCCTTGTGGCCGGGTTGACCGCAGCGGTAACACTCTTCGCTGCGGTCAACCTCTGCAGTGCACCTAGCCTGCACGTGTCCCTTGTGCAGGCATCGGTAGCACTGCATCGGCCGAGGCTCGAGCAGCCGTACCTGGGCCGACGTCCACCCAATCAGAAGGCGTTTTCCCTCCGCCAGTTTCTTGGCCGCGGCGATGGGGCAGCGCACCCATGTGGTGCAGCTGCCCCTGGGATCCCTCCGTGGCTCCCCAGCTCTCACCGCAGCCACAGGGCAACCTCCCCCCCTGGCGACGGCGGCGATGACCTCCGTGATGGTGACGGAGTCGTCCAGGCCGGAAACGCGCAGATCCGCGCATTTCTCCGGCCTGGACACCCTCACCGTCTCCGGGTCCATCACCTCCCTTAATTTGGCGGCGAAGGCGTCAGCCTTGTCGCCGCTCGTCGCCCCGGGCACCTCCAAGATGCAGCCTCCGGTCAATGCCTTCTTGAACCGGAGGCCCTGAATGTTGCAGGAGGCCAGGTCCACCTTGTTCCTGGCCTCCGATAGCACCCCGGCGTATGTCACCCCCTTCTCCAGGGCCCCCGGCTGCAGCGTGATCACCACAGCCGAGGACTGAGGGGGGCGCAGCTTCTCCGGCGCCGGCCGGCCGCGTGGCTTTACAGCCTTGGCGGCTCTAGCACCGCCCGGTGCAGGGGGGGCCTTTGGTTTGGCGCCCCGTTTCACAACCGTCGACCATTGAGCGCCATTTGTCGACGGGAGGGGGCGCGGAGCTGTTTCCGTCTGGGTGGTGGGAGGGGCTGCGGTTGTCGCTTCGGCAGCGGCCTTGGCCTTCTTCCCCTTACTTTTCTTCTTTGGCCCGGACTTTCGGGGCTCGGCCGGTGTGGGCTCCAGGGCGGTCGCCCCCGGGAGTGGGGGTTCGGTCCCAGCCGGGAGACCAGCCGCGGCGGCAGCGCTCGCCCTGTCCGCCGCCAGCGGGGGGCGCAGCCGCTTCCCCGGCAGGAGGCGCTCCTCCAGTTCCCTCAGCCGGGCCCCCATCATGCTGCCCACCTGCAGCATGATGGAGCGCGTCAACTGCTCCTCGTTCAGTCTCGCGGGACGAGGACGCGTCTTCTCCGGCCTCTCGGGTGACGTTCGAGGGGCCGGGCCCTTGATGGCCTCTGCCCTTTCCCTCCGGAACTCCGTCCGGAGGTCCGCCAGCTCCTTGCGGAGCTCGACCAAGTTGCGCTGCAGACGGGCGTTTTCCGCCTGCAACTTGGCCGACTCCTCCGTGATGGTCCTCGTGTGGAGTGCCTCCACCGCGACCTTGATGGAGGCTGCCGACTCTTTGAAAGCCCGAACAACCGTGCCCTTGAGGTTCGCGGACTTGGTCGCCATCTCGACGATGACGCCAACGTCGTCCACGACCCTCTGGTGGAGGGCAGCGGCTGTTCGGGGGTCGCTCACGTCCAGACCCAGCGCCGTTCTGGAAGAGGAGGCCTCCTTGGCCCTCTCCTCGAGGCGCTCCTCCTTCTGCCGCAACATTGCCTCCCTTTTCTCCTTGCGGAGCTGCGCCACGCGGATGAATGTTGGGGTCCCCGGCAACGGCGACTCCGGCCTCGTCCGGTCGCCGTCGTACGAGGACACGGAGCCCGACCTTCCGGGCCGCCTCTTGCGCTCTCCGCCAGCCCTCTCCAGCGGCAGCGCCGAGGCGCTCGCCTCCGAGTCCGTGTCATCGGAGTCCCGGATGCGCTTTTCGCCCTTCCTCCCCGACGGCATGTCCAGACTCATCTCCGACTCAGTGTCGGAGAGGTCGGCCATCCACGCCGAGGAGGGTGTGGGGCAGCGCGGCAAGACGACGCGTGCCTCCTTTCCAATCGTACCTGCCTTCGCCCTGCTGCGAAGACGGCTGGCGAGGGGAATCGCCTCTGCCGTATCCGCTTTCGCGGAGAAATCGGTGTCCGTGGTGGTCGTGCGTGGGTCAGGAGAGTGTGAGCTCTCGTGATGGTTGTTGCCCCCCCCAGAATACGAGGGGCAGACCGGCTCGGGAGAACCGGTGAAGGATTCTCCGCCACTGAAAGTGGCGGTACCTTCCTGGGGTAGTTTTTTCTTTTGACAACTCATCATTTTGCTGGCAGTTTAAAGGCTTGGCGGCCTGGGGTTGGTGCCCTTGGGACCGGGTCTACCCCCCGGCCATGCATCCCATAGGCGGGCACCGAGACCGTAGGATTAGGTGAAAAGAAGAAGAATGAAGGTGAGAACAAGAAAAGAGAGAAAAGAACACATACAAAACAAAACAAAACAAATAAGAAGAAACATACAACAAATAAATAAAAAGAACAAGAAAACATATATATGTACAAGAAATGGGGATGAGAATGGGGGTGAGGGATGAAATGATGGTAATGGGGATGAGGATGATCCGGGATGGGGCCCCCGCAAAGCAAAAGCTTTGCGAAAACCTTCATCCCGTTCTATCTCGTCCGCGAGCCCCTATACCGTGTAAACACGATAGAGGAACCCGCGACCGAGACCGCGGCGCCCGGGGTTTCAGTTACGTCTATTCCAGAGGGGATTAGACCAAGAACAGGCAGCAACCACGTGAAGGATGACCCCGGACTTGCCTTGGGAGATCTTAGCGACCTGCGCTCCTTCCCAAAGCCGACGCCTCCCCACTCACCACGGGGTGAATGAGGAAGGCCTGGATTCAGGCATCTAGTGATGGATGAACCCAGACCCGCCCAACCTAACCTAACCTAACCTAACCTAACCTAACCTAACCTAACCTGGTAGAAAAGAGAAGCAGATATAAATTTATAGATTATTGCACTAGAGTGGCAAATAAAGTAATTAAAAAAAAAAAAAAAAAAAAAAAAAAAAGAATAAATAGATAAATAAGTTATGTTTCTATTATATTTAATTATATAGTATTAAAAAAAAAAAAAAAAAAAAAAAAAAAAAAAAAAAAAAAAAAAAAAAAAAAACCTAACCTAACCTAAATCACAATCCTGATCTCCCTAGATATCGAGGGGGCTTTTGATAGCGCTTGGTGGCCGGCTATTAAATATCAACTCGCCAATAAAAAAAAAAAAAAAAAAAAAAAAAAAAAAAAAAAAAAAAACATCAGAGAATTAGTCGATCACTACTTCCAAGAACGTAAAGTGATAGTTCGTTACGCCGGCAAAACCACGGAGAAACCAACAAGCAAAGGCTGTGTACAAGGGTCCATAGCTGGCCCAACATTCTGGAACTTACTGCTAGACCCATTGCTTGACGACCTAGACGCCCGAGGAGTATATGTCCAGGCGTATGCGGATGATGTAGTCCTGGCATTCTCGGGAAAATCAATCCAAAAATTGCAACAGGAAGCCAATAACACCCTGGCGCATGTGCATGAATGGGGTGTCATAAATAAACTAACATTTGCCCCACACAAAACCAACGCAATGAGTATAACCAAAAAAAAAAAAAAAAAAAACTAAAATATGACATCCCAATCCTGCACATGAACGGAAAGGCAATCGAACTAGTTGATGAAATCAAGCTGCTGGGGCTTACGATAGACAGAAAACTCACGTGGGCGGGTCTGGGTTCATCCATCACTAGATGCCTGAATCCAGGCCTTCCTCATTCACCCCGTGGTGAGTGGGGAGGCGTCGGCTTTGGGAAGGAGCGCAGGTCGCTAAGATCTCCCAAGGCAAGTCCGGGGTCATCCTTCACGTGGTTGCTGCCTGTTCTTGGTCTAATCCCCTCTGGAATAGACGTAACTGAAACCCCGGGCGCCGCGGTCTCGGTCGCGGGTCCCTCTACCGTGTTTACACGGTATAGGGGCTCGCGGACGAGATAGAACGGGATGAAGGTTCTCGCAAAGCTTTTGCTTTGCGGGGGCCCCATCCCGGATCATCCTCATCCCCATTACCATCATCTTCATCCCTCACCCCCATTCTCATCCCCATTTCTTTCACAGATGTATATGTTCTCTTCTTCTTTCTTTTATTTTATTTATTGCTTGTGTGTTTTCTTGTTTGTTTGTTTGTCTGTCTGTTTGTTTGTTTGCTTGCTTGTTTATTCTTCTTCTTTCTTGTTTGTTTCATCTCCATGTTCACCTAATCCTACGGTCCCGGTGCCCGCCTATGGGATGCATGGCCGGGGGGTAGACCCGGTCCCAAGGGCACCAACCCCAGGCCGTCACGCCTTAAAACTGTCTAAAAACAACATGACGAGTCGCAAAACATTTAAACTACCCCAGGAGGGTACCGCCACTAACAGTGGCGGAGAATCCCTCACTGGCTCATCCGAGTCAGTCTGCCCCTCGTACTCTGGGGGGGGCAACGACCGTTATGGGAGCTCCGGCTCTCTCGACCACAACGACCACTGCAACCACACTGACACCGATCTTGCCGCCGACGCGGGAACTAAGGAGGTTTTCGTCGACCGTCTTCTTGTCAAGAAGACGGAACCGACGAAAACGAAAGAGGCACGCGTTGTCCTGACGCGCTGCCCGACGCCAAGCGCCGAAGACGTCTTCGCGCTGGCGAAGACGAGCAACCTATCAGACACGGAGTCTGATATGAGCTGTGAGACGGTAACGTCCCAAGCGTCGCTCTCCTCCAGTCGCTTCTGGAGGAAGCGCGCGAGGGACGCTCCGGGCTCCGGCTCGAGCGAAGATTTGGCGCCATCAGCGAAAACGCCAAACAAGAGAGGACGTGGCCGTCCCCCCTCTACAGGGAAATACGTCGGCTTAGCCAAAGCCAAGGCCGAGCTCAACGCGGCAAAGGCCGAAGAGCTCCGGCTCGAGGCCGAACGGGAATTAGCCGACGAATTGGCGCGGAAAAGGGCCACCCGAGCGGCCATATTCCGAAAGTCTCCGGTCCTCCCGGCAGAAGGAAGAGCCGAGCCGGAGACCCTCGATTTGGAAAAGGTGGTAAGGGAGTCCCTGGACACCATCACCCAGGTCGCCAGGACGTCAGGACGCCTCAAAGGGACTTACGTGAGAGCCCTGAACGAGGCGACTGACGCCCTGAAGGTGTCGTTCGCGGAGCTGCGAGTCCGCACTGCCACAGAAGAGGTGGCACGGCTGGAGGCAGCCAATGCGCGGCTCGCAGCCGAGCTCAACGAACTCCGCAAGGAGATGGCCGGGCTGCAGTCGGCCGCGACCCCAGCCCCGACCCCGACTGCGGAAGAAATTGCGCGCGTCGTCATGGCCCAGTGCGGGGCCACAATCACCGCGCGATTTAAGAAACTCGAGGAGCTACTGCTCCCCGAAAGGCGCCTGCGGCCCCCGCTGGCCGCGGACAAGAAAAGGAGCCAGGCTACGGCGACCACTGCCGATCCCACAACGGCCGCTCCCGACGCAACCTGCGCCCCACCGGACGAGACAGTGGTGGACATGGCTCCTGTACCTGCCACCAAACCTTCCCACAGCCAAGTGGTGGCCAAGGGAAGGAAAAACAAGAAGACGGCTGACCCACAGCCCCCCCCAACACGGAAGAAGCCCCAGCCCACACCCGAACCACAACCCCTACCACAGCGCCAGTCTGCGGGTGAGGGATGGACTGTGGTGACCCGGGACAACAGTGGCACCAAGGGGAAAAAGAAGAAGCCGGCCAAACAGGCGTCAGGCACTCCTAAAGCGGCGCAGAAGAAAGGGAAGGGGCGAAAGGAGCAGAAAAAGAAGGTGCCCAAGCTCCGCGCCCCGCGCTCGACTGCGGTCATGTTGACTCTTCAGCCGGGCGCCGAGGAGCGCGGGCTTACCTACGGCCACGTGCTCGCGGAGGCCAAGCGGCACATCGACCTCAAGGAGTTAGGTATTGAGGGCGTGAGGTTCGGCACTGCAGTAACTGGCGCCCGCCTCCTCAAACTGCCAGGCGCCGCCAGTGCCGACAAGGCTAACACCCTGGCCAGCAAACTCCAGGAGGCCCTGGGCGAGGAAGTGGTCCGGGTCTCCAGGCCCGAAAAATGCGTAGAAATGCGCATCACAGGCCTGGATGACTCGGCCACAAAAGACGACGTCGTTGGCGCCATAGCTGAGGCTGGGGGCTGCCCCAAGGACGCCATCAGAACCGGCGAGATCGTTCGCTCCGGCGGCCGACAGGGCACAGTTTGGCTGCGCTGCCCTGTCGCGGCAGCCAAGAAAGTCGCCCAGAAGAGGCTTCTGGTGGGCTGGGTGTCGGTCCGGGTTCAGATCCTGGAGCCCAGAGCCCAGAGATGCTTCAGGTGTCTTGAGCCCGGACACGTGGGCGTCAAATGCACCGCGACCGTGGACCGCAGCAAACTCTGCTTCCGCTGCGGCGAGCCCGGCCACGGTGCAGCTCAGTGTACTGCCGCCGAACCGCACTGCCCCGTCTGCGACGCGGCCAAAAGACCTGCCGACCACCGAATCGGCAGCAAAGCGTGCTCGGCCACACCCCCCAGAAGAGGGGCCATGGCGAAGAAGACGGTTGGCGATGGCTCTAGGGCCCCCTCGCAACCCGTCCAGCGCCCGGCGCGAGAGAAGGAGCCATCGTCAACTGTCAATTAGATGGCCTCCAAATATATGCAGGCGAACCTGAACCACTCTGCCCGTGCCCAAGATCTCTTTCTTCAGAGCATGGCAGAGTGGTCCATCCAGGTGGCGATAGCGGCAGAACCCTATTATATTCCCCCCCGGGATAACTGGGCGGGCGATCGCGAGGGCCTAGTAGCCATCATCGCCCAGCCGGCGGCTGGCTCCCCCCCCTTTCAAAGGGTGATAAAAGGCCGGGGATGCGTCCTGGTCACCATGGACGGGATCACCGTGATCGGGGTGTACTTCTCCCCAAACAAGACCCTCGCCGAATTTGAGCAAATGCTCGCCGAGGTGGGGGCTCTTGTGGGGCGGGGGCGCCCCGGTCCCGTCCTGGTCGCCGGGGACCTCAACGCCAAGTGCACGGCATGGGGATCCCCAACAACTGACGCGCGAGGAGAGGCCCTACTGGAGTGGCTGATGTCGGCGGACCTGGAGGTCCTCAACAGGGGGTCTACGGACACCTGCGTGCGGAGGCGGGGCGGATCGATCGTAGACGTCACGTTCGCTAGCCCCGCCCTCGCGCGCCGCGTCCAGGGGTGGACCGTGAGGGCGGACGTGGAGACACTCTCTGACCATCGTTACATCCGGTTTGATGTCTCCACGTCCGCGCGGCGAGGAGCCGTCCCGCCCCCCCCCCCCTGCCGGGGAGGGTGTCCGCTGGTCACTCAAGCGACTGGACGGAGAACTGGCCAAAGAGGCGGCCATTGTCGAAGCCTGGGTGGCTGGGTCGGACGCCGACGAGACGACACCGGACGTCGACACCGCGGCTGAGCGGATGATAGGCGCTCTCTCCCGCGTCTGTGACGCGGCGATGCCCAGGGCGGGGCCCATCCCGGCTCGCCGCAAGCTGTATTGGTGGCAGCCGGAACTCCAAAACCTGCGAAAAGCCTGCTTCGCGGCGCGTCGCCAATACAGCCGTTCCCGGCGCAGGCGAGTCCGGGATGAGGAGCGCGAGCGGGAGACATATGCCGAATACAGGGCCACTTGCGCGGCCCTACAAGCGGCAATCGGACAGGCCAAGGAGTCGTCGTGGAAAGAGTGGTTGGAGACCCTTAATCTGGACCCGTGGGGGCGCCCATACAAGGTGGTGAGTGGCAAACTCCGCCCTTGGGCCCCCCCACTCACAAGAACCCTCGAGCCTCAGCTCCTCGAGCGCGTTGTCTCCGCCCTCTTTCCCGATAGACAGGAGTGGTGGCCGCCGGCCATGGCGCCCGTCGACCCGACCGAGGAGAACGAGGAGGAAGTGCCCCCGGTGTCAGAGGCGGAGCTCGAAATAGCAATACTCCGACTCCGCCGGAAAAACACAGCCCCCGGACTGGACGGCATACCGGGCCGCGTCGTGACCATCGCCATGGGGGAACTGGGCGAGGGAGTAAGGACTCTGTTCTCCCAGTGCTTGAGCCAGGGTCGGTTCCCACAGCCGTGGAAGACGGGGAAGCTGGTGCTCCTCCGTAAGCCCGGACGCCCTGCTGACTCGCCGTCGGCCTACCGCCCCATCGTCCTGCTTGACGAGATGAGCAAGCTCCTCGAGCGAGTGCTCGCCGCTCGTCTCGTCAAGCACATGACAGGGGTGGGGCCCGACCTCCACGGCAGCCAGTTCGGCTTCCGGGCTCACCGTTCGACCCTGGACGCCATCGCCCAGGTCCGGGATCTCGCAGAGGAGGCGATCTCCCAGGGCGAGGTGTTGTTAGCGGTCTCCCTCGACATCGCAAACGCCTTCAACACCCTGCCCTGGGAGACCATAAAAGAGGCGCTCAGGTACCATCGGGTACCCCACTACCTGAGGAGAGCGGTAGCGGACTATTTCGCGGACCGGGCCGTCAAATATCCTGGCCAATCGGAGTGGCACAGAAGACCCATGTCGTGCGGTGTTCCACAGGGGTCGGTACTCGGACCCCTCCTGTGGAACATCGGGTACGACTGGGTGCTTCGTGGCGAAAACCTCCCGGGAATCGGAGTGGTGTGTTACGCCGATGACACCCTAGTCACGGCGCGAGGATCCTCGCACAGAGAGGCAGCTCTGCTGGCCACGGCGGGAGTCGCCCAGGTGGTCCGGCGGATCCGGGCCCTGGGCTTGGAGGTGGCCCTCAGCAAGTCCGAGGCCCTCTTCTTTCACGGGCCCCGGGGGGCGCCACCACCTGGGACATCCATCGTTGTGGGGGGGGAGACAATCGCCGTCGAGACCAATATGCGATACCTGGGCATCGTGCTCGACGGCCGCTGGCGATTCACCGAGCACTTCCGGCGGCTTGCGCCGAAGCTCATCTCCTTCGCCGGAGTGCTCGGTAGGCTCCTCCCCAACCTCGGGGGACCGAGCGTGACGTGTCGCCGCCTCTACTGCGGTGTGGTGCGCTCCAAGGCGCTCTACGGAGCGCCGATATGGGCAGACGCTCTGAGCGCCCAGAACAAGGCACTACTGCGACGTCCGCAGCGTGCCATAGCGCTCAGGGCGGCCCGGGCGTACTGCACCGTTTCGTATGAGGCGGCCTGCGTCCTGGCCAACAGCCCGCCTTGGGACCTCGAGGCCAAGGCCCTGGCGACGGTGTACCACCGGTGCGCGGATGTGAAGCGTGGCGGGAGTCGCCCCCTTCCGGAGGTGATCAAGCGGTGGAGAGAACAGTCACGCGTCGACCTCCTCCGGAAGTGGTCGGAGCGACTGGAAAGCCCAGACGCCAGTCGGGAGATGTTGGCCGCGATCAGGCCGGTGCTGACCCCCTGGTTCAGCCGCAAACATGGTGCCCTGACGTACCACCTGACACAGCTCCTAACGGGGCATGGCTGCTTCGGCAGATACCTGTGTCGGGTGGTACGCCGGGAACCAACGACGATCTGCCACCATTGCGGCGGAGGGGAGGACACGGCCCAGCACACCCGGGCCGTGTGCCCCGCCTGGACGGGCCCACGCGCGCTGCTCGAGTCGGCAGTCGGGAGTGACCTCTCGCTGCCGGCTCTGTTCGGCGCCATGGCCTCCAATAAGGAGATGTGGGAAGCGGTCGAGGAGTTCTCCTCGACCGTCATGACGCAGAAGGAGAAGGCGGAAAGGGACCGGGAGGACGATGCCCTCTCGCTCCCAATCCGCCGCCGTCGAGCTGGCCGCAGGCGGTTGGCATATGCCCACCACCTGCCGCCATAACAGGGGCTAGGGGCGGAAGATCGGGGGATCCAACGCCCCACCACATAGTCCCGAGGCGAGATGCGCTCTGACGTGTTCCCCAGAGCGCATCATTCCTGGGTGAGGCCGAGTGCCCCCAGAGGAGAGTCCGAGGCAGTCGCCCGGACGTCCGCAGGGGTGGTCGCGGTAGCGCTATAGCGATCCCGCGTCCACCTCAACACGCGGAGAGGTGAACACCCCGGGGTTTTTTAGTGGGTACACCCAGCCAGCGCGCATCACTACGATGCGCGCTGACGGGGGACCCCCACATAACCAGCAGGCCTCCCCCTAAGGCCGTGGTATCAATAAGGTAATTTTACCCCGGGCAAAAAAAAAAAAAAAAAAAAAAAGACAGAAAACTCACGTACAACAGCCACGTGTCCAATATTTGTCGTAAAGCTACCGGTATCTACAAACAACTTGCGAGGACGGCCAAAATAGAGTGGGGACTGAACCCAGAGATCATCAAGACAATATACACCGCTGTAACAGAGCCCATCATTATGTACGCTTCAAGCGTATGGGCCCCAGCTACAGAAAAACTGATGATACAGAAGCAACTAAATACCGTTCAAAGAGGCTTCGCACAAAAGATTGTCAAGGCATACAGAACAGTCTCCCTCAACGCAGCACTCGCACTGTCTGGACTGCTACCCTTGGATCTCAGGATCCAAGAAGCAGCCCAGCTGTACGAAGCAAAGAGAGGCAAACCACTGCTGGGACAAGATAAGGTAATAGAAGAACGAGTATCCTTTATGCAGGCTCCACACCCAGCCAGCGAGATAGAAATAGACTTTGAATGCCTTAACAACATGCAGCCCGAAACCCTGGAACAACACCAATTGCCAAATAACCAGATATACACAGACGGAAGCAAGATAGACGGGAAAGTAGGAGCTGCATATACATACCTCAAAAACGGCCAAGAAACAAAGACCAAGAAGATGAAACTCGAGTCGTTCTGCACAGTCTTCCAGGCGGAACTCTACGCACTTTACCAAGCCACAGAGCTGTTGCATAGAGACAATCAAGATACGGTGGCTGTGCTGAGCGACTCGAGATCAGCTCTAGAACTTATAAAAGATCCAGATACGAGTCATCCCCTAGCTTTTGGAATCCGACAGAACTTACGCGAACTAAGAGAAAAAGGTAAAAACATCCACCTTTACTGGATCAAAGCACACGTCGGAGTGCCTGGCAACGAGAGAGCAGATGAACTCGCAAAACAAGCTGCACTATACACAAAAATTTCATCCCACTATGATAAATGCCCAATAGCCCATGTAAAAACCGAATTAAGACACACAACTACACATAGATGGAATAAAAGATATACAGAAGGAGACACCGCAAGCGTTACAAAACTATTTCTACCCAATGCCGAAGAAGCGTATAAAATCATTACAAAAACTAAAATCTCACCCATACTAACCCAAGTACTAACAGGGCACGGCGGATTCGCCGCATATCTGCACCGCTTCAAGCGCAAAGATAACCCCTTCTGCATATGTGACGCTGAAACAGAAGAAAGCATACAGCATCTACTACTAGAGTGCCCGAAATACGACCGACTCAGATATGACCTGGAGTCTGCTACTAACATGAAGCTAAACAAAGAAAGTCTGCATGAGATGCTTGCGGGAAAAAACTCCAGGCCGTATCTGAAAAACTTCTGCACAAAAGTTGCAGAAGACGTCATAAAACGCAACAAGACGAGATGACTTATCTCACATTCCTTCTTTTACAATCTTTCAATTTCATTTTGTTTATTTGTCCTCTCTTCGTTGTATTATTATTCTTTTGTTTTATATCACTGTACATATTTACGTAAAAAAAAAAAAAAAAAAAACATATTTATAAAAACAAAAAAAAATAAAAAAATAAAAAAAAAATATAATAATAATAACAATACCTGTAAATATATAATGATTAAATGTGTAATGATAACTATTATAATGACGATGTCTACAATTTTCCTTTATGTTATTTTATTCTTATTGTATAAACGTGTATAACCTGTTAGTTGTACTAAATATCAAATATAAACCTAAAGCAACCTATGAAGCTAGAAAATGACTCCAACATATATTGGAGTAAAAGTAGAATGGGAACTGCTGCTAATTTCACAAAAATTAGCACAGAAGACCAATATTATAAAAAAAAAAAAAAAAAAAAAAAAAAAAAAAACCTAACCTAACCTAACCTAACAGGGAGGTGGACGCGGTGGTGGCCGCGACGGAAAGTTTTAACCCGAAAAAAAAAAAGGCTCCCGGGGCGGACGGCCTTACGGCGGACATCTGCCAACGGGTGATCAACAAAGACCCCGAACTCAACCTGGCGCTCATTAATAAATGTTATGAGCTTGGCCAATTCCCCACCATCTGGAAGGAAGCCACGGTAGTGGTCCTGCGAAAGCCTGGCAAAGACGATTATACCAACCCCAAATCGTACAGACCTATTGGTCTGTTACCGGTCATGGGGAAGATTCTAGAGAAAATGGTTGTCCGAAGATTGAAGTGGCATCTTATACCCCGAATGAGCTCCCGCCAGTATGGCTTTATGCCCCAGACGAGCACCGAAGACTCCCTCTATGACCTAACACAGCACCTACATATGCAACTAAAACAGAAAAAACTTATCACACTAGTATCCTTGGACATAGAGGGAGCCTTCGACAGCGCCTGGTGGCCGGCCATAAGAGTCAGACTGGCGGAAGAGGGGTGCCCGGTGAACCTCAGAAGGCTTATTGACAGCTACCTCCAGGACCGCAAGGTCCATGTGAGGTACGCCGGAGAGGAACACACAAAGGGCACCCACAAAGGGTGTGTGCAGGGCTCAATCGGAGGACCCATTCTCTGGAATCTTCTCCTTGACCCACTGCTGAAGGGCCTAGAAACTCGAGGCGATTACTGCCAGGCTTTCGCAGACGACGTCGTGCTTATCTTCGCAGGTGACACGGCGCTCCAAGTGGAAAGACAGGCCAATGCCGCCCTCGCGTATGTCCAGGCGTGGGGTGTCAAAAATAAACTCAAATTCGCGCCCCATAAAACCAAAGCGATGGTTCTAACCAAAAAACTTAAATTTGACACACCACGGCTGAGCATGGGCGGGGTCGACATTGGACTGTCCAATGAAATAAAAATTTTAGGGCTCATTGTGGACAATAAAATGACCTTCAACAATCATGTTGCATACATATGTAAAAAGGCGATCAATGTCCACAAACAGCTGACGAGGGCCGCGAAAATAAGCTGGGGCCTACACCCGGAGGTGACGCGTGTCATTTACACGGCGACGGTAGAGCCCATCGTCTCCTACGCCGCGAGCGCCTGGGCGCCTGCCACCAACAAACTTGGTGTCCAAAGACAGCTGAATGCTGTGCAAAGGGGCTTTGCGCAGAAACTGTGCGGCGCATACCGCACGGTCTCCTTAAACTCTGCACTGGTGCTGGCTGGAATACTACCTCTCGACATTCGGATCCGAGAGGCGGCATCCTTGTACGAGGCGAAGAGGGGAGTGTCCCAGCCAGCACTAGGAGACAGAGAGATCGAGCGACAGCTGGCCTTCGCTGAAACCCAGCATCCGGCAAAGCATATGAGTCTGGACTTCATAAGCCTGGTAGACCAGCAAGAAGTGGACAGATACACCCACCAGGCAGTGCAAATCTACACGGACGGCAGCAAGATTGAGGGCAAAGTCGGAGCTGCATTGTCTCTCTGGAGCAATGCAGCCGAGACCAAAACCCTCAAACTTAAGCTGCCACCGCACTGCACGGTCTACCAGGCCGAACTCCTGGCCATATGCCAAGCCACACGAACAATACTGCAACGAAGCGAGGCCAGCTTCGCTATCCTCAGCGACTCACGCTCCGCTCTGGAGACCGTCGTGAACTCCGTATCCCTCCACCCGCTAGCTGAAGAATCCAGGAGAAACATCTCACGCAGCAGAGCCCAGAACAAGGAAGTCTCCTTGTTCTGGATTAAAGCCCATGCGGGATTGGAGGGAAACGAGAGGGCCGACGAACTGGCGAAAGCCGCAGCGCAAAAACTTAAAACTAAGCCGAACTACGACAAGTGCCCGATTTCATTCGTCAAGCGAGAGATCCGCAAGGCCTCGCTTGACGAATGGAATCGGAGATATATTACCAGTGACACTGCATCAGTGACAAAAATCTTCTTCCCAGACGCTATACAGTCGTATAAAACTGTAAGAAGGATACAACCCGCAGGACTCCTGACTCAGGTCATGACTGGGCATGGTGGGTTCTCCGAATACTTGAACCGATTCAAGTGTAAGGGGAGCCCATCGTGCCCCTGTGATCCTGAACAGGAAGAAACAGTTATCCATGTTCTTATCAAATGTCCAATTCATTGTAAGGAAAAATTCGAAATTGAACAAAAACTAGGCATAAAAATTACTGAAGAAGAAATTTGTAAAATTATAATAGATAAAAAATTAAGAAACGACTTTTTGGAATATTGTTTAGAAATAGCTAAGAAAGTAATAAATAGAAATAAAACTAATGCTAACTAATTTATGTTGTATAATATATAGTAAATATATATAGGACCAGCATATATAAATGACTGTATATATAATAATGTACCGTAGACTTTACAAATGTAAAGCTACAAAAATGTAATAATAATAAATTAGTAATAATTATATTTAATTAAGACAAGAATATTGAATTGTTAATAATAAATTGTAAATAATTGTCAATAATTGTAAAATTTCTAATTGTTTTAAAAAATCAAAATGTAATTTACCTTCTGTCTATTGTACTAGTAATAATTATATAAGCTAATTTAGGATATAGTAGATAAGAAAAATTGTAAAAATAGAGTACGAAATGGAAATTTAAGTTGTAATTAGTTCTAAGATGTAATTAAAATATTAAGATATAATGAAAAAATTAAGGATACAATAAAAAAGACACCCTATGAAAAAATTATTATCCCAAAAAAGTAGATGAATAAGAAATCAACAGTATACAATTAAAAACCATAATAACAAAAACTCTGAAACATTACGCATCAGAGGTATCCGCTTAAAAAAAAAAAAAAAAAAAAAAAAAAAAAAAAAAAAAAAAAAAAAACAGGGAGGTGGAGCAACGCACAATCTACACCGGAACACCCCATCCAGCTGAAAACATGAACCTGCAGTTTAAATGCCTAGAAGACCAGAAACAGGTGGATGATAACAGCTCGCACGAAGTAAGAATCTTTACAGATGGCAGCAAAATAGAGGGGAAAGTAGGGGCATCGCTGTCCATCTGGAACAGAGATGCTGAAATTAAAAATAGTAAATTAAAGCTACCATCATACTGCACTGTATACCAAGCCGAATTGCTGGCAATATGTAGGGCTACACAGGAGATAACAAAGCGCTCGGAACTTAGTTTTGGAATATACAGCGACTCAAGATCATCACTACAAACCATCATAAATCACAAAGCCCCCCAACCCCCTCGCCGCAGAAACTCGCAAAAACCTCACAAAATCTGAACAACAAGGTAAACAAGTTAACTTGTACTGGATTAAGGCACACGAGGGACTGGAGGGCAATGAACGAGCGGACGAGCTTGCTAAGGCAGCCGCCCTTAAAATAAAAACCAGGCCAGATTATGAACAAGTTCCGATTTCATTCGTCAAGCGGCAAATCCGAATGGACACGATTGACGAATGGAATCGGAGATACAAGATAGGAGAAACCGCACACATAACTAAAATATTCTTCCCAGACGCCATACAAGCGTACAAAACTATCAGGAACCTAAAACCAGAGGGAACACTAACACAGATAATGACAGGACACGGTGGGTTTTCCGAGTACTTGAATAGATTCAAGCGCAAGGAAAGCCCATCGTGTATATGTGAACCCAACAAAGAAGAAACAATTCCCCACATATTGACCGAATGCCCTGCTTACGGCCCTGAGAGATACAAGATAGAACAGGAGTTAAATTGTAACATAAACATCGATAACATTAATAAACTAGTCACAGATAAAAACACGAGAGACAGATTTCTGGGATATTGTATGGACATAGCAAGCAGAGCAATAAACAGGAACAAATGAATAGACTATGTAAAATTCAACTACAAAATATAACAAGAACAAAATAGAAACATGTAAAAATAATAGATAACAGAATAAATAACCTACACAAATGTTAGGTATCTCGATGTAAGACGAAAGAGAAATTGTAGATAGATAGATAATAGATTATAACCTACGCAAAAATGTTGTGCACTGAGAATGCGGAATAATATGTAAAAAAGGTAAACTAAAAATAGTAAAAATTATATAAGTTAATTTAAGATATATAGCAGATAAGAAAATTGTAAATATAGTAGTAAATAGATATTAAGATTGTAACTAGCTTTAAGACCTAGTTTTAGTAATTATAAAAGTAGCACCCTGAAAAAATTTATTACCCTAAAAAACGACAAGCTAGATGGACCACCACCCACTAGTAATGTAAAAAAGATCTCTGAATACATATCAGAGGAAATTGAGAAAAAAAAAAAAAAAAAAAAAACCTAACTTAACCGCATTGAACCTATACAAGAAACTATCGCGAGCCGCCAGAATCAGCTGGGGCCTCCATCCGGAAGTGATTCGAATCATCTACACTGCGGTCGTCGAGCCGATAATAATGTACGCAGCCAGCGTATGGGCGCCCGCAACTAAGAAACTGAAATCCAAATCCTGAATCCAAAAGCAACTGAATGTGGTCCAGAGAGGCTTCGCACAGAAGCTGTGCAAGGCTTACCGCACTGCCTCATTAAACTCGGCGCTGGTGCTGGCCGGACTGCTCCCCCTCGACCTCCGCATACAAGAGGCAGCTGCCCTGTACGAGGCAAAGAGGGGAATACTACGCCCGGCACTGGGAGACAGAGAGGTGGAGCGAAGAACCGCATTCGAACACACACCTCACCCGGCGGAACATGTGACCTGGAGTTCATAAGCCTGGTAGACCAAGAGCAAGTAGACCTCCACAATACACAAGCAGTGCGAATCTTCACGGACGGCCGTAAGATTTATGGCATGGTTGGAGCGGCATTGTCTCTCTGGAGCGATGCGGCCGAAACCAAAAGCCAAAAATTCAAGCTGTCGTCCCACTGCACGGTCTACCAGGCCGAACTTCTGGCCATATGCAAAGCCACCAGAGAAGTTCTGGAAAACCCAGCAACCAGTTTTGCCATACTCAGCGACTCGAGGTCGTCGCTTGAGACCATCACAAATCCTCGCTCTTACCATCCCCTCGCCATTGAAATACGCGAAAACCTAAAGGCCAGCAAACACCAGAACAAGAACACCACGTTATTCTGGATAAAGGCCCACGCAGGACTGGAAGGAAATGAGCGAGCCGACGAACTGGCAAAGGAAGCAGCCCATAAAAAGTCCAAACCCGACTATGACCGATGCCCGATTTCATTCGTCAAGCGACAGATCCGACTGGAAACGCTCGACGACTGGAATCGGAGATATAGGTCAAGCGAAACCGCAGCAGTCACAAAGCTGTTCCTCCCAGACGCAATACAGGCATACAACACAATCCGGCAAATACAACCTACGGGAATCCTAACCCAGGTGATGACGGGGCACGGTGGGTTCTCCGAATACTTGAATCGCTTCAAGTGTAAGGAGAGCCCATCGTGCATCTGCGACCCAGGCCAGGAAGAAACAGTAGTGCACATACTAACAAACTGCCCCGCCTACGGTCGGGAGAGGCACGAAGCCGAACAGATACTGAAAATGGAAATAAACTGTGGAAATTTAGCCAAACTAATTGCAGACAAAAAACTGAGAAACGATTTCATAAACTATTGTATTGAAATAGCTGAAAAAGTTATTAAGAGAAACAAATAAATTGTTAGAAATTGTAAATTAACCATGTCTTATCTCAATAATGCATCTATTGTGTCTTTGTAATTTTTGTCTTTTTATCTTTGTATCATCTATTGTAATCTTTTTAACGTGCCACTTAAAAATGTATAAAAATGTATAACCTGATGTATAATAAGCACTATGAATAATTATATAAGTTAATTTTAAGATGAATAGTACATAAGAAATCTGTAAGAATAGTAAATGATAGATTTAAATATTGTAATTAGCCTTTAAGACCCAGTTTGTAAAATTATAAAAGTAACTTTAGGCACATTGTAATAAAAAGAAACACCCTGAAAAATTTATTATCCCAAAACACTCGACAAACTAGTTGGAAAAGAGAAATCACTAGTATAATATTAAAAAACCGAAAAACAACGACTCTGAATCCTTCCGTATCAGAGGTAAGAAAAAAAAAAAAGCCTAACCTAACCGTGGCCCTTGGCCCTTGGTCCCTATTTTACGTCCTATTTGAGTCCCTACCTACGTTCCTTAGCTACTCCTATTCTACGCCCTATTCTACGTCCCTAGCTACGCCCTAGCTACCCCTATTCTACGCCCTATGCGACGTCCCTAGCTACCGTCCCTATGTTACGCCATAAGCCACGTTCCTAGTTACGTGCCCTAGCCAATCGTCCCTACCCTAGCTGTGACCTTAACTTCATACACTCACCACTATACTCATAATCACCATTCCTACCACACACACTCGCACCATGTTACTCCTCCACCACCACTTTAAAAAAAAAAAAAGTTTTTTTTTTTTTTTTATTATGCAATTTTATTGATTGACACCAAGCTCCTCATGCATAATTTTATTATGCAATTTTATTGTTTGACGCCAAGCTCCTCATGCATAATATATATAATATATTATTCACCATTTATTATAATTGTACACAAACACTTGTGTACATTATATTCAGGGCAGTTAGTTTGTTATTCTCTCTGGGTAATGATGACGTGAAACTGGCCCTATTACTTATCCTTACTTCCTTATCCTTACTTTATATTATAAATGCGAAAGTAACTCTGTCTGTCTGTTGCTCTTTCACGCCTAAACCACTGAACCGATTGAAATGAAATTTGGTACAGAGATAGTCTAGAGCATGAGAAAGGACATAGGGTACTTTAAACGCGATAAAAGCATTGTAAGGGTTTGAAATAGGGGATGAAAGTTTGTATGGAAGTTTCGTCATTTTTGATGCTAGAAGCTTGAAATTTATTTTTTAGACTTTTGATTAGATATAAATAAATTTGGCATTCAAAGTTTGTAAAAAAATTTACCCTTATATAAAAATAGGGGTTGAAAGTTTATATGGAAATATGTAAGTAAGGTTTCGGCTAAACCACGGTACCGATTTAAAAAAAAAAAAAAAAAAAAATTCTTCCGCTCATGGAAAGCTACATTATCAGCGAGTATAGGCAATATTTTATCCCCGTATTCCCGCGAGAACGGGAACTGCGCGGGTGAAACCGCGGGGCGCAGCTAGTTATTTATAATTACAACAGTAATGGTTGTTCAATGGATAATTTAATTATTCCTATTGTCAGTATGATGAGTGTCACCTCGCAAGCTCCGCGACACGTTAGCCGGGATTGCTCGTAATGGTTGCTAGCGCGGCGAGTAGTCACGGCGCGGGCGCTTGCTACACACAGCGCCGGCTACTCGGCACGTCTAGCGTACACCAGACTGGCGGCCGTCGGGTTGAACAAGAGGACTCATTTCTCACCCGGCTACCAATCATTGTAATTATAATGAACTCCGAGATGATGCTCCATTGCTTGCGCACAGCCCCGCTGCCTGCAGACGCTCGCGCCGTCCGCGCCGCGTCCGGCCACGAGCGAATACATTCAAACGGAACATTATGGAGCGCTCGGAACACACAGCGCATTTCTACCATTGTACCATTACATTTTCAAAGTTCAAGTAAACTGCTCTATAAAAATATAATGCATGCATTTGTTCGTAACACAGACGACGGACGTCTTTCAACACAAGTTAGCATCATGACATCCAGCCTAGTTGGCGGTGGCGGCCGAGAGCGCGCACTGCGCACGGGCTCTGCGCGGCGCGTCGCGTCGGTCGCCGCTGTCTGCGTTCCGATATCGAACGGTAGCCTTATTGCTGGTAGCATACAATAACCCTATACATTACAACATTGGTAACAATGTGAGGGTTATCGCAAATAGTTCGGTGCACCGAGTGTCCTGTCCTATCCTGTCATATTGAGTAAACAATAAATGACATTATAATATCAAGAAAAAAAATATATTTATAATTAAAATAAAATTATCTGTCAGTAATTAATTGTTAAATTGGCTGGTAGTTTTCTGGTAGTTTTTAAAGTATTTTAAAGCTGTTGCTTAATGTTTTTTTCTCATTAACAATTTTTTGAAGACATTCTTATTTTTAATTTATATTCGTTTAGTTATGAATATTTATTTAAACTATGTTTATGAATTTCGTTCTAAATTCAATGTTTTATTACTTGTTTGAAACAGAATCGACCAAATCTCAATTTAAGTATGTAGATGTACCGGCTCACCCGGGCAGCTGCTATACATCATAATAATATTACCTACTGTACCTAATCATATGATCGATGATACCTAATAAATCGTCGTCGGCAGACAAACTGGTGCTTTGCTAGCGAGCCAGGCGCGGTGCGGCGCGGCGCGGCGCGGCGCGGCGCGCAGGCGGGCGCTCCCAGCAGAGCGCGGCGGGCGCGCTGTGCGCTGCATCATCGTTGGATACTCCGAGTACGAGTATAGTCAGTAATGCCTTCATAATAATAAAAGCGTGTTTCCTGGTAGATAGCGAAGGCTTTAAAGTAAGACGTCTCTCTTGTAAATAAAAATCTGTCGGAGACGTTAACGACTTTATTCATTTAATAACAACATTGATAAATAAGTTAGGAGCTTATAATGTACGTAACAATATTCTACATGCATGGATGTTGTTCATCATTGGAATGCATTGACCAACATCTTTAGTGGTCGCCGTCAGTGGAGTGAGGCGCGGCCGCTGCACGTCCGCCGGGCGGAGCGGTGGCGGAGCGGCGGCGGCGGCGGCGGCGGCATCGGCGGCGCGGCGCGGCGGTGGCGGAGGTCGTTCAGTTGATCGCAGTTACCTCACCACTACAATAAATACATTACAAACACGTTTACATTTTCATTAAGTACTAGCGGCACCCTGTGACTTTACCCGCTTGAACAAAAAGTACTAGATGTGTCTCGGGACGTAAATGATAAAACAACCGGTGAGTGTGAGCGGCTGCGCTGCTCTGTGGTGACAAATACCTACCTACGTAAGCTTTCGCATTTATAATATTAGTAGAGACAATGTAACTCCTTCATTATCTAAAATCGCCAGAAATATGTAAAATGAAATCTGGACGGTGCGCGGTGTGGCGAGAGCCGACGATCGTTCGCTGGCCGGCGCGGTGTTCCGGCTTTATTCACGTTCAATTCGACGTTCTTTCGAAGACAGCTGACGCTGATTTTTATTGTTGGCGGTCGTTGGGCCTGTGTGTGTGTGTGTCTGACTCGTGATCCCGTGGCGCGGTGCGTGTGAGTGGAGTGGAGTGGAGTGCAGTGAGGCGGGGTGAGTGGTACTGACGCGAGCTGGAGACGTTCCCGGTAGGCGCGAAGAACCCGGTGAGCGAGGAGAACAATTCGATCTTGCTCTGCAAGCCGTTCAAAAGCAACACCTCTGGCATCGACGTCGCGTCGCGTTTCCACTGAAACACACACACACACACACACACGCAATCAGTGTCAATTGCGAGCAGGAACCGCTCCCGTTTTCGAACTCATATCGACCTATAGAATCTTCATGTATGCGAATATAGGTAAGTAACTAAGTTATATTATTCAGAATCGTCCGTCAAGACTTTACCAGTCTTATTATCGTTGAAGGTCTAAACCTAAGTTTTCAAAGTTCTGGCTTATGGAAAACTTTTGTTTAGTTCAGATCTAATCATTTTTGGTATTACGGTGTCGAGACATTTATTATTTAAACATTTAAACATTTATTATCATCATCATCAACCCATAACGTCCCACCGCTGGGCACGGGTCTCTTCTCACTTTCGTGAGGAGGGTTAGGCCATAATGCACCACGGGGGCCCAATATATAATATACGAGTACTACGAGTACTACGAGTACGTACAAGTATCTACCTACTTACTACATACATGCGAGTATTGTCTATCAGACTTGGCTGGCACCGACTTCAAATATATGAGTGGGTAGCGCTTTTAATAAATATATAAGATATCTTATGTAAGGTCCGACTTCCGTAAATAAACTCAACTGCGTTTCTGTAATTAAAGTTTTATTTGTTTACAAACTATTGTTTTATAAAGAAAGTACTTAGTGTTTTACAAAACGTTACTTTACCTGTAATTAAAGAAACAACATTTAAAGCTTTTAAATTTACGAATATCGTCTCCTTTACAAATATTCTTCAGGTATTTTATTTAACAAGTTTTCGGTTTTCTTGCTCACCTTCAAATCCCAATGACGCGCGCAATGCTGTCATTATAATAACACATGCTAGTGTCATTGTGTTATTCACTTCAGTCTGTCATTTATTGTAACTGTCATGTTGTCTGTCCAATCGGTCATTCTGTTGAATGAGCGCGGGTAAATTCAAATTAAAGGAATGATACGTTACGTATGTGAGTAGGTTATCATTTCTTTACAAATATATTAATTTATTTTTCGCTTTTGAGTGCCTATTTTTATTTTTGTTTTAAAGTCGGTTGTTTCTTTTTAAATATATTTTTTATATAAATACCAGTTGTGGCCCAGTCATCAAATCTCGCCTTGACGGTACCTCTACATGTTTTTAATTTATATATATCGTGAAACTCTTTATCTATCACCATCATTATCATGGTGGGATACTTACAGCATACTCGTACCTACACGTCGCCCGCCTCGATGCATGCACGCCATGCACGCCATGCACGCCATGCACTCCATGCGGCTTGCTTCTGGGGTGCTCGAAATGAGTAAAATATCGTGAAGCGACTAATAACCTAACCTAACCTAACACCTAACATAATTATGTCCGTCGACGGTAGTAGCTACTATTCGGCCCGCTCGTGACAAACGGGGTTCCCTAATCCGGAGGCATCTCTCGTGCATTTCTCGACTCTTATGTTATGTCCCAACGTACGAGTGATTTCGAGCACAGTGTGATTTCGTTACAGGTACAATAACTTTGAATAGAGGAGGTTTTATGTTTATCTTAGTTGCGCCGACTGCCGAGCCGGAGCGGAGGTTGCGCACGGTCTAGTAGCAACAGCACCGCGACATCGGCACGACCTCATCTCGCACAAGTAAACAGTGCACGCTAATACTAAGTAGGTGTACCTCATCTTTACCAGCTGCGCCCCTGGGTTTACCCGCATAATTGAATATTTTCCTTCAGGAGCCCTACATTTTCGCCGAGATAAAATATCCGTCGGCCCATGTTTCACTCGAGAATAGTGCAGTTTTGTATCAGTGATAGAATTGGTTTATTGTCATAATATTATAATTTGCAGCGAGGTGTTCCCCAAGTTCCCTAGTAGCCAGAGAAGGTTCCGAGTGGAGTGGAGTCGGCGCCGGCGCGGCACTTCCAAGGACGAGCATGTCCAATTGTTCACCCATGTCTACTTACCGCAGAAACAGTTTCAGAGAGCGCACCCACCTACTATCTACTGTATACGTACTTACGAATTTTATTAGAGTTCTAGATTGTAAAAAAAATATAGATAAGTATGTGTGCTTTACTGAAGGAAATAAGAACTCGTATCATATTTTCAAAATCATCCTCCGATAGTAAATTAAAAGCTTCGGCTTGGTGTTAGGAAGGCCTCGGTCGCAGGAGCCGTCGCGTCGCCCCGGCGCGGCGGCGCACTCGTCGGCCGAGGGTCGGGACGAGAGGAAGGAATCAAAACTCAAGTTATGTGCAAGGTATTTAACCACCATTTATTACATAAAAACACCGATCGAAATAGTCTATCAGCAATGAATCTACTAGAGGCCGTGAGGTCGCGGCGCGGCGCCGCGCCGCACGCGGGGCGCGCGCGAGGCGCCGGGGCGGGGGCGCAAGCGCCGCGCACGCGGCCTCGCGCGCGCCCCGCGCTCCTCAGTAGAACAAAACTCAACACAGATACATACAACAATTAACATTTATTTTCAATCCATAGAACCAGTATAAATTAATTTGAAAACAAAATTCTACTCGTGCGTGCACATGAAAAGTACTATTGATGTAGGTTGTTGCAACTTTGATGTACACCTGAGAGTGAGCGCTCTCGAGCCGCCGCCGCGCGAGTGCCGACAGCCGAGCCGAGCGGGGCGTGGCGTGGCGACGGCGGCGGCGCGGCGGAGGCGGCGGTGGCGAGGCGGCGGCGGCGACGCGTCGCGTCCTCGCGGTGCGCCGCGGCCGCCGCCGCCGCCGCCACCGCCGCCTCCGCCGCACCGTCACAGCGGACGCTTAGAATAGAATAGAATAGAATAGAAAACTCTTTATTGTACACCAGAACCACGCAAACTTATTACATACGACTCCATCTTAACGCGATACCTTAATATACATATAATTTAATAACAATAAATCATTACAATTTCTGGAGAACAATTTATATTACAATGAATACATAATATTATATAACATATTATACACAATATTGCATAGTTATTGTATATTTTTTTAACAAACAAGATGGGCTATCAAATGCCGAGCGGCCGTGTAACATTAGTTATATTACATTTAATATAATATATCATATTTGATATGAAACAGTGCGTTGACAGATCGACCGTCGCACCTTATCGTATCCCTCTTAATGTAAATTTTTATAGAAAAAACGATTTATTGTTCTCGCTTTGTATTCATAAAATACTTTCAAATGCAACAACTTCTTAGTCTTTAGTTTATAAACATTATTTTTTCTTCAATTCATTAAACATTCAATTGACTCAATATCAACGACAATACTCTACAAAAATATATATTATTATAATAAGTAGCACGAGTCAATTATACTAAGTGAAAGAGTCCAAAATACATAGAATGGACGACGCACGAGACGCGGGCGCGGTGCGGGCCGAACGCGGGACGGCGGCGCCGCGACGGGCGCCGGGCGCCGCGCCGGCCGGCCGGCACGCACGGCGCCCGCGCGGCTCGAGCTCGTGCTGCGCGTCCGGTGGGTCGTACCCAAATCGACAGTATCGCAAATCTCCTTTAACTAAAAAAATTATATAAACTTTCAAAACCGTTAACAACTACAGCCATAACAAAAATACACTAATAACAACTACTCTACAGAATCTACAAACTACTTACACTATCCACTAAGTAAAGTCGAAACGAAACTAGAGTACGCTCACTACGGAAAGTCCTGTGTAGTTCTGCGCTAATCTCATACGATCCTACGAGGCTACGAGGCTACGAGGCTACCGAGGCTACGAGGCTACGACAGAAGCGAGGCCGGTGCGCGGTGGCCGCCGCGCCGGTAGCGCGAGCGGTCCGTCCTATTACATCTAACTATTTACAGACGCGGCGCGGCCACTCCCTACCCGTGCGCATGCGGGCGCGAGCCGCTTGAGCAATCCACGCGGGCGCTGCCACTCGCCGCCCTCCTCGACCTAATAATACAAATATTCAACAACAATAAGTTACCTAGTTATTAGCTTAGTTAGATCCGCGCAGAGACGCCGCCGCCGCCGCCGCCGCGACCGCGGTACGAGCGCGACGCACGCTCGGGACGGGACACGACATACATATATTTTCAAAAACGACAATTTACTCAAAATTTTGGTCCGTGCGTCGTCGCCTAACCCTGTAGAATGACGAACGCGGTTCGAAGGGATCGAACGCGACGATAGATAAGAGCTCGAACGGAACTTTGGTTACGATTCACCTATTAAACTAAGAGTTACGGTAACTGTGACAATAATTATTATTCATTAAACTTAACATAAGGGTCACACGGCGGAAAAGTTTCGATCTGCTTCATCTCAGTGCTGGGTCGTGTCATCGAGCTATCGCCGCTCTTAGATCTATTTACATAATGATAGCTCGCACTGTACGTAGTCTTCGTGATGTCCGTCGAGCAAAGCGAAGCGCTCGAAACAGGAAACGGAGCCGCGGCCGCTTGAGATGATGAAGGAGTCCCCCGGCCGTGTGGGCAGCGGCGGCGCGGCGGCGGCGCGGCTGCGGCGCGGCTGCGGCGCGGCGGGCGTGCCGCGGCATCCGTCGGCTTCTGAATTCAAATATCCTCTGTTCATTTTTTATTCTATTCTAAACTTATTAAATTGTGGCCTGTTTGAACCGATTTGCGTAAAAGCACAGAATAAGAAATATAGTTGAGACTTTGCCACGAGACAAGGCGTTGTGAGTCAGGTGATGTACTGGCATATATTATTATGGCAGCTCAGTTCCGATGCACTAATCGTATTAGATGAATGATTTCTAAACCTGAAACAAGCGGTCGCGTCAACGCGTCAAGTGCCTCGCATTGTACAAGTATACCTACATTTCAAAAACCCCCGATATATTTATCCTCATTTGATTTTAATGTGCTCCATAACCAGACCCCGATCGCCATCTACGAGTATGTATTATAAGACACTATAAGCCGTTCATTGAGACCACTCACTTGTGAACACAAACACGACACTCCCGCTGTTGATATCGGTGAGAGACAGAAGACAGCTTACAGATCCCAAACAAGTGATGCTGCAGGATCGGGTCCACGTGTCTGACTGTGTCATCGTAGTTACCATACGGATACGCTGATTTTGATTGAATTTATTTTGTTTGTTTTGTATGTTGGCTTGATCGAGAATGTTCTTAGCTATTATTTGAGAAAATCTTTGCAGCCGTTTCAAGAGCACCGGGTCTTTTCTCGTTAATGAAGGGATGATGTGGCCAACTTCCACCGATTTGAAATTTTGTATTGTGTATCGATTCGACATGTGGTACCGAATGATAGTACTGTCACTTCAATGATATCCAACATGGAACGCGGTAGCCTTGCTGCAGTATCACCTGGAATCTGCAGAATACTCAACTCTTCACAAACTTACAGCAAAGGTATTTGGATTGGGCTTATTGGAATGCCTTCAATAGGTTACAGGTAGATGGTAATCGGAGCCTGGTGATGGTATAGGAATTAAAAATCAGCATAAATGTACTTAGCGAGGGTTTTTTAGTTTTAAAAGCATACTTCTAGAGAATTGACAATGTGGAAAAATATTTATTTTATTTTATTTTGTAAGGAACAGCTTCATAAATATATCATGGATATAATAATAGGTACACATAGCCTAATATTGATCGTCATGATTTATACATGAAAATGTTATACTCCGCAGTATGTTTACTGTTCCAGCGACTGATTGAGTTCAACACTCACTTGTGGCGTGTTTGTGCTGTGGACGCGCGCGCGCCACCTACATATCCGCAAACTTGGACAGCTTCTCTCGCAGGATGTGGTTCTCCTTCTTTAGCAGCTCCACCTCTTGCCGCAGCCCCATGTTCTGAAACGTGCCGAGATCGAGATATAGTACTCCACACCGACTTTCCGAGTATTGACAGGTACCTACGTATGTTCGTTCATACTCGTAGAAGATGTGAGTAGTTCACGTATTATAAATAAGCCTCCGCTTGAATATAAGCGGTCGTGCGACGCGACGACGCCGGCCGGTGCGGTAGTCCACCGCGGCCGGCAGTACGCACTACGCACTACGCACTACGCACTACGCACTACGCACTACGCACTACGCACTACGCACTAGGTAAGTAGGTACGCACCTCCTTCTCGAGGTACCCGGCGCGCAGGGCGATCTGGTTCTCCTTGATGCGGCGCGCGTCGCGGGACCGCTTGGCCGCCATGTTGTTCTTCCGCCGCCGAGCCCAGTACTTGTCGTCTTTCAGGTCATCGGGTACGAACTGGCAACGTGAACGGTCTGTTAGCTGACGCACACTCCGCCCGCTCTCGCCATATTTACAAGCTCGCCTAACGCTACGGGCTACGTCCTTCCCGACACGAAACGTGTCCACTGTCCACGCATGTCATCGCCTCGTCCGACACTTTATAACAATACTTTGTGAACATCATTATAATTTGTCGTTGAACTCGAAACACACGTTAACATTATTACGTATTGTGAAGGAAAATTTACCCTTACCTCAGTTTATTTATTACGGTTTACTTATCGATATTGAATCAGACATTGTGTCCAAATCGGGTAAATGTTAGAGTAGGTAGTACTGCAGATTTGGTCATCTTCGGTCGAGCCGAGCCGAGTCGAGTGGATGTTTCACTTTCGTGGTCTGAGATGTGCATTGTGCATAGGTAACATACCTAGAGGCCGGCCGCCGCCGCGCGCCGCCGCCGACGCCGACGCCGACGCCGACGCCGGGTTCCTTGTAGGTACAATGCCTACGGCGAATACATTATAACTACGATCCATTGATTGTGTTATCAAATGAAATGGTTCTGGGTGGCGCTGTGACTGTTATGGGCAGGCGTAGCGCTTACCATCAGGTGAACTGCTCGCTCGTCTCATCACAGTCAAATAAAAAAAAAGAACGAACACTATGATACATATTATGTGACGTTCCTATGGAAAGCAAAATATACATGTTAAAATATAATAAAGATAATGAAATTGCATTGAGCTTTTAATTTGACCACTTGTTTATCATTTCATTTGAAACCCCATTAAAAGGTGGAATATTGAAAGGTTTATTTGAGACTAGGTGCAACAGTAATTTGAATAGCAATAACCCGTTCGATCGGTGCCGTCATTCGGGCACTGTTTGTTGCTGTACATTTGAATCAGTATTGACAAAACTCTTATCTCGTATAAATGTTATCTATCCCACAAGGACCCTTGTTTGTTTATAATATAGAGGTACACGGTGTCGCCGTCAGCGCGGCGCAGCGCAGCGCAGCGCAGCGGGGCCGGGGCCGGAGCCGCAGGCACCCGCGCCCACGCCCGTTGAGCTTTTTAGATTCGAATAGTTTTTATTTAGATGTTGTGTTATTGAGTGTCGTGAGTCGGGAGCTACCCACCCCACCCGCAGGCTCTGACTTAACTGCAACCGGTCAAATAAATAAACACACTTACATTATAAAATACTTACATTCAATTATTATTTATTATTTATTCATCATTTTCAATATGAATAATTTTAAAATAAAAAGGTTTATGTGTAATGTCTAATGAATAAAGATGCATCGCATATTAAAAAAAAAACTGAATCAAAATATTATGTATTCCAATAAAATACAAAAAAAAATGAAGTTCTCAACCGTCCATGCGACAGATCCGCTGATTATACGGCCGGATGAAATACCTCCATTAGATTAATGCAGTGCCACAAATGCAGTGATTCCATAACCGACCGCCGTAAACTCGGTAGCGGGGTCCGAGTCGACGAAATGAACAATTCAAGTGTATCAAATTTAAAAAAAACAAGTCGGACGCTGCAGTGCATTCGATTAAATAATATAGGTGTACTCGTATGTACTTAATATTATGCACAATGAATGATGGTACACCGCGGTTAGTCAGCCGGCCCATAGGACAAAATAAAATATGAACTAAACAATGATGTGGTTGAATGATATACCTCGGTTAGTGTACCGACCGGTGCCATGCGACTAGTGGACTCTCGCGGAGGCTGCAGCCGCAGCCGCAGCCGCAGTTCGACGGCCTGGGCCGCGGTAGCACAGTACGTGTCCCAGTACTGTGTGTGGCAGTGAGCTGGCTATCAATGTTATAAAGTAGAACCATAATACTATAATCCCTTGAGTTTTGTTATAAACAGTTTACACTGTTTAATATAATATACATTTTATAAGTTTGTAAAAGGCGATATGGACATTTTCAAATACATTAACAGATATTGAAACGACTCGACCCTCTCTCTCAACACACGCTCCTTTGCTGAACTACGAACCGCCTCCATCGAGAGTCAACCGCCTCACCAACGCTCTGAACAATGAAAAGTAATCTTTTAAATGAGTACATAATATGTATAAATACCATACACACACACACACACAGACAGTAAGTAGGTAGGTGTACATCAATGACAATTTGATACCGCACCGGCACACACATCACACGTTGGCCGTAGGTTTCGTTCGGTTTCGACTAATTATTCAGTGGGTACTACTTACAATAACATTTACCGTTTTTAGAAGTTGACGCAAAGAAGAATAAAACATTGGCGATGTAGGACTAATGCGCCAGGGCAAGCGGCAGGCAGGGAGGCTGCCATGCCGCGCGCCGCCGCGCCGCGCCGCGCCCGCCGGCTAGCGGCTGCGCGATACGGTTAGTTAATTAGTAGTTGATCAAAGCGTTAATAAAGCAGTCCGAGGAACGGGCGTCGGGAGGGCGGGTTCGGGAGGTCCCTACGCACGCGCTGCTGCGGGGAGCGAGACGGAGCGGCTCGGGGTGACGCGCCGGCGCGGCATCGGCAGCCGCCTGCTCCTCATGCATGACGTGATGTGATGTGGTGAGAATGAGATGACTCAAAACTAATACTTCACATCTAGCTATTGCACGGCTTCTTTATTTGCTCGGTTCAATTAAAATCATACGCAGCTAGCTATATATGAATTTATTTCTAAATTATATATATTTTGGCGATTATTCTTATATTTCAGTCTGTACGTTGCTAATGTAATAAAAATAAACTCACAAAGAAAAACCACAATTTATTAATATAAGGTTTGAAAATAGTGGTAACTTCATATAGATCCATGGTTTGGTCCAAAGCCAGATTCATAACTTCTGGGTATGTTAGTTTATTTTGAATTATTCGTTAAATGTACTAAATCAATCGAAATAATTTGATCTTTCATGTAGCTTCAAACCTATTATTATATTCATTACATGATTTACATTGTACATAAATCGAGAGGAACCGTTGGCTCGGCACGCTAATAGCTACGACTATACTATCTAATATTTTAAAATTGCACACTCTACTCTCATTGAAATAAATACAACGCAACGTAGGGTACCTGCCTAACTGCCTAATCGTGGTACGAGTAGGTGGGTACCATACCATCCTAACAACTACGAGTATAATAGTAAGCTGTCAGGGTGTGTTGTCCACGCCATGCTTTTAAACTAAAACAACCTATGTACTCGTACTCGTACTCGTATGTACTTACCAGCTTCGAGTCATTATTTTACTGAATTACAACTTATTCAAATGAAAAGTTTCACTTATTGACTATGCGAATCCACAATCAGAAGATGGTAGTCGTGAAAGTGGAAAAGGAAATAATTGCAGGAGTAGAGCGTGCAGTGTTAGTAAAGCGGGAACGGTGGACGGAGGGAGTGAGCGTCGCCGCTCCCCGCAGGCCGGCGCATGCCGCTAGGAATGATCAGCGCACTAACTTCATTTACCTGTTTCCGGGACTTCTTGATCATGGGCTGCGGCTTCAGCTCCTCGTCGGAGAAGGCGCGCGTGCGGGGGTCGAAGTCGCGCCCCGACGACGCCATCGAGAACGCTGCAACAACAGGCGCCCGCGTTACCACACCCGTAACACGCACTACACACTGCACTGCCCGTAGCGTGCGAACTTGTACGTGCGGTATACTCACTGGAGTCTGCGGGCGACAGCGGTGGGTTGACGGTGTCGGGGCTCATGCAGTCGGAGGGCGAGGGCGAGCGCTCGCGCTTGGTGACGGGCGCCTGCAGCCCCAGCGCGGGCCCGAAGGCCGAGCCGCCGAGATGCGCGCCGCCCAGGCCCTCGCCCGGCATGCCGTTCTCCGACAGGAACTCGTCGAGATCCACATACTGTAACGGAGAACGCACGTCACGCGCCGAAGCGGAAAACACCGCCGCCGGCGCCGTGCGCGCCCGCACGGGTCGCACGGCCGCCGCGCCGTGTCCACCACGGGTCGCACGGCCGCCGCGCCGTGTCCACCACGGCTCACGGCTCACGGCTCACGTCCACACTTACACGATCGATATAGGTACATTCGCGGAATGCTAATTCGCTATGCGATAAACAAATAAACAACAAAATAAAGCTTCGCTGTCGTAACCGGTCGACAACTAGATGCACGGCGGCGTGAAAAACTGGGAGGGAAGAGAAGCGGGAGCGGAGGAGAGAGGATCGCGTATCAACAGCAACCGGCGTGAGTTGCGATTACCGAGTGTCGTGTCGTACCTTAAGGTCGGGATCGTAGGGCAGCGTCTTGTCCCAGAGGTTGGGGCCGAGGAAGGCGGCCTGCGTCTCCCAGAGGTCGTTGTCGTCCTTCTTGTCTTCGAGCGCATCCTTATTGTTCACCGACTTGCCTGTAACAAGCAGGACGGGCGTCAGCCGCGCCGCGCCGCGCCGCACCGCAGCGGAGCCGCGCGCTGCGCGCACGGCCCCCCTGCGGCCGCGTCCACTCGGTTACGGTTCGCTATAGCGTCCGACCACCGCGATCATCTTATACTAATGTATTTTAAAACCATGGAAACGAACAATGTTACTCGTACTACGTAGTACGAGTACGTATGCACTATGCAGTTATTAGTCCGCCGACATAATAATAAGTACTAAGTAAGTAGGTACTTTTTGTTAAATTCATTATTGCCGTGTTCAAGCATTTAAGTCATTAAATCATTCGCATTGCGTTCGCTCATATGTAAGTACAGTATTTAATCGCTATCGCATTAAACTATAATAATATGTAGTTACGTAGGTACCTACCTACCTATGTGTTGTAACATGTCTAATTAAAAGACCTCAATCGTCGAGGACCGACGACGTTTACAAAAACATTAATAGTACCTACGGAGGGGGGGGGGGGGGGGTGTAGCTATTTTGTGTTAGCATCGATAATAAATAAATTGGCACCTCTCATAACGATTTAACAGGTAAATACAGTTGCCCGCAACAATCCGGTGAATATTGGCTTTTATCAGCGCGCGTGTCTCTTTCCCGTCCCGTCACGGAAGGAGCGGAGCGGAGCAGAACGGCGCGAGGTCCGGAGAGGAGAGGTGACGAATAGAGACGCGGCGCGGCGCGGATGTGGCGGGACGGTATGCGACGCGGTGGCGTGGCGGCGGCGGCGTGGCGTGGCGCATGGCGGTGGCGCTCGGGGCCCCGCGATTTACTAGCGAGTTAGTGACGTGTGTCGCTATAGGAACGGACTCTTGTTCTACTCTGGTTTGCAAGGCAAACCTACCCTACCTAATATTTCATTTTCTTATCCAGTTCTACTTCATGCTAAAACGTAAGTACGCGTGGGTGTTGTGGTGGTAGTATTAGTGTAGAAACTAGGCTTCAAGTCAACTCGGCAGAAGTAAGTTTGTTTGATAGTTGTCGCAATAGGGGTGGCGCGGGCAGTGGTGGCGGGGCGGGGCGGGGCGGGGGGTCACGTGGCGCGCCGCGGCGGCGGCCGGCGCGGCCTCGAGCGCACGTGTCCCGCGCACGAGATCGCCCGCCGCATTGAAGCCTCTCCTCGCGAATAAATCCTTCTGCTTCCGAATGCGCATTAGTTCTGTAATGTCTCTACATAATTATCAACTATACATCCAAAATGCAAACTCGTCTGTCTATTCTTAGATAAGTAGAGAACCATCCAAAACTTTACAGAATTCAATGCATCATAGTAATGTCGCTTGTCCGTCTGCACACTTCTGTGCGGCGCTAGAATGTCGGCAAACCGGTATCACGTAGGTAGGTACTACTCGTGAGAAAATATGGAGAAGCGATTGAACGTTTTCCTCGTGAAAAACGTGCGATTCGGCGCGGCGCGCGCGGTGGCGATGGCGTGGCGCGGCGGGGAGCGCCACTATCAGGAAGAGGGAAGTTACATGCGCGCCCGCGCCGCGCCGCGCCGCGCCGCCGCGCCGGCCACCGCCACGCTTTCCGAATGTGGGCCAGCGCAGCGTCACGTCACCGGTTGCCGATGCCGGCGCGCGGTGCGACCACTCTCGCTTTCCACCGCGAGCCCGGCCTCCGGAGAAAGTGCCTCTGCGTTGACCGTTGTCGATGACGCCATCGCGTTACACGATTGCGGAACACCGAACGAATACTAATCGAGTGCCATCAATATACATATTTAAATCTATTTCAGAAATGATGTGCGTGTTTTCATCGGCCCGTGCAAAGATAGCAGTAGCCAGGCCACGTCGCGTCGCCACGTCGGCGTCGCCCGTCTTCTTCAGAAGATGAGGTATTCTGCACTCGAGAGGGTGTGTGTGTACTTGTACTGTGTATACATGCGTATTACTTTGTCCGTTGCCACCTAGACAGTTCCTAATGAAACTGAACATAAGAAACTATAATCCTTACCTTAGTTACGAGAAAATCAGACCATATTGAAACTGAAGCACAATGCAACGTTTTATTGTGTTATTTTATTAGGTAATATTTTGTTTAGCAATAAAATTATTGAAATGCAACTAATTGACAATATAATATGCCTGTAAGCAAATATATTACTTTTAGTTCGATGCTTTGACCTTTCTTTTGAGAACTTGTGTGATGCAAAGAATGACTTTGATCATTGGCAGGTACGAACAGATCGTTGCGTTGCGTTGCGTTGCGTTGCGTCGCGTCGCGTCGGTACAGTACAATGATGGTTTACAAAACAAAAAACAAACCCGATTTTGTACCTAGTCGTAACTAACATGAACAAATAACAATAAAGTGACTGACCAACAAATAGCGTGGGGTGTTACCATAATTAGCCAAGTACCATTGTTATGGTAAAATGTGACAATACTGTTAGTTTAATATTACTACCATCGTGTTACGTTACTACATTGTTGCGGACAAATGATTTATCTAAGCACCTCTTTGTAAAGGTAGAGTCATTAACAGAATGTACGTAGAACGCGTCCCACATGATCGATGCCGCGCCGCCGCCGCCACCGCCGCCGCCGCAGCCGCCGCCGCCGCCCGCGGCGGTGTGCGGAGCGCCTGAGCGGCCGCAAACGTTTCAGGAAATATAACGAGATGCTTTGAACAATCCTCACAAGTTTATCAAAACCAAGTTTGTCATTAAGAATCTCCATTACGTTACGCGTGCAAGAAGCCAAGATTCCTATAGAGTATATACCGTACTCGTACAAGATGTCCGGCAGAGGGTTAGACGAAGTGAACGGGCATATAGGCGGACCTTTTTCGGAAATACATTTTTTCTGGAAGGCCTAAGGGCTCACGTTTTTTGATAATCATTATCATTTACCCATTTTTTCGATTTGGCGAATTTTTATCTGTCAACCTCAGTAACGGTTTCCCCAGTTATGTCGAGGTTTGTTTCGTCGAGCGGCTCGCCCGCGCTGCACCGCGCCATGCGCCCGAACACGGTGCACACTTATTTTCCATATTCATATAATAAGTACGTGTTTTGCATTAACACGTTCCTTCACTGCTTAAAACACAACTGTCGTGTTTTTCACAACTAGCCGTGAGTGCGGGAAAACACAACTGCTGTGTTTGTTATATGGGAAAACTCTATGGAGCGTGTAGAGCCGCATCCGTGGCTAGACAAGCAAAACGGCTCAGCAGTCAAAGTGTTAAGGGTTCCGGATAATTCACATATTATGGCAACAACATGTGAATGTTTCCTCTCAGTAAAAATTTTAATAAATAGCAAGGTTACAAAAACGCCATTTGCTCAGCCCTCGGGGCTGGCGGACGCTGACGGTGGCGGTGGCGAGGCGGCTGTAGCGGCGACGCTTACAATGCTGCGTCGTACGCCGCGCCCGCCGAGTGGAAAGCCGAAGTTGCGTAACATAGCGCATTCGCTTCCTCTTAGGAAAATATAGGTGAAGAGTGGCGAGCAGCGCGGGGGGGAGGGGAGGGGAGGGGGAAGTGGGAAGTGGCTGCATGCGACTCTTGCGCAACGGAGAAAGCAGTCGTTTTCCGGCGACGCGCGATCATTTTCGTAAACGTGTGAATTGAGCGAAAGTGAACGAGAAAGTGTCAGCCTAGAGAAGCCTAGTCAGAGCGCGCCTCTCCTTTGTTACCCGATATAGCCACGCGCCACTCGCCACGGGTCCGACTGCCATGCCGCCGACCGGAAGCCATTTTTATTATATTGCATGCGTAGTACGTCATTAATAGTCATTATATTATGGGATTTCCCGTAATGACTCAAACCTGATTAGGTACCATTCCCGTTACATCTACTCACCGCAGGCGCTGTAGGCGCTGTGGGCCGCACTGAGTGAGCAGTGAGCAGTGAGCAGTGAGCACTCTCCCGGGCGGTGGCGCAGTGTTCGGCGTAGAACAAGCCAGGTGGACAAAAATATATTTTCATGGTTTTGGGACTATATCCATAAATAAGTAAATTATATAGTACTATAATATATTTTTTTATAGAAAATGCATAGGTATTGCGTATATTTGTTGTTGTTTTATTGTCGAATGTGTAGGTAAACAACTGTACATAGTCACAGTATGCTACTGTACAGATACGCCATTTCTACAACTATGGATGTATGTCTGTCCGATACATATATAGGCGGCCTACCCACGCCAACATTGGCTTGAACTTGGTTAACGTGGTCAATGTATTTTGAAAAGTTTCGTAAAGCGTGTGTTATATAAATATAATAATAATATACTGTAGATTTGTCCTTACATTATAGAGTTATCGTTATTTAGAATCCATCATCACAATTTAGCATTCTCGGATACCGAAGCCGTTTAGCTACCTACAAACGATTGCGGGAGTTTAGCTCCGAATGTGAAACCGTATTCAGAGACGTTTCCGTGAAGTAACACCCGACATAAAGCCTCTAGGGAAAACGAAAGTGCTCAGATCATGTGGGAAATATACCGGTTGTATCGTACAGTTTCAAGCCGCGCTCGAACGCGCCGCGTGCCACCAGGAAGCGTTTCCAATTGGAACGCAGACCTTCCCCCACTACTACGCACTACACTTTAGATCATATTGAAAACTATAATTTATACTACATTTTAGAGTTCAAAAAATTAGTGACAAACTGGGAAATCGGCAACACTACTCACTGACCACGTGATATATTATTATTCTACGGATCACACGCAGGACGTTATCGATATCGTTCGCTGATTGGCAGACACGCTAGCAACGAATTAAATCTTTGAGTAATCAACCGGCGGCATGTGTTCCTAAGTAAGGAATAACCCGATAGATGGCACCGTGAGCTAAAAAACAACCGTATTTGTTATTGCGCTATTGGATAGCTATCAGAGTAATTCTGAAATGAGTCGTCATGATACAAAGTATCGTACAAGCTGCGTACGCTGCATAGTAGTGTGCTATCGTACATCGTACGTATCGTATCGTACCGTTGCGAACACTGACTCAGCCTCGCCCGACAAAAACTGAACACACTACCCACACACTAGCGACACTAGAAAGGCAAATAGGAAAGGTACCCCACGACACTCCAACTTTATAAAAAAACAACATAGAAGGGAAAGCGAGTAAGAGGCACACCTAGGCAAGGACATGCGCACATCAGATAAAGGAGAAGGCAAATGTCATATCGGATAGAGAAGTCAACGCATTGGCTGAAGACAAGGACGAGGGACGGAGGCGATTTCTCTACCGACAAGAGTTGGACTCTCATACGAAAAATAATATAAGTACCTACTATGTTTGTCAGTACGAGTATGTACCTAAATACATATAAAAACAGATATATTGCGTCTTCAACTATGTAATTAATTATGTCCTTTTTTATTAAAAATAGGCTCGCATTTGACCTCCATTTCGCCGTAAAGTAAACAATGATACCGTCCAAGAGGTATAAGACGTGAGGAGCGTTTAAAGAAGTAAGGAATATCATAATGACAACCGAAGACTAATAAGCTAATAGAAGCTACCATCAAAAATATGATGTATATCAACAGGTGTACAATAAAGTATGATTGAAAAAAGGCCGATGATGTAGGGGTGCGAATAGCAGGGGAAGTGCGCACGCGCACGTTATACGCGGCTCGCCTGCCCTGTGGCCTGTGCGCTGCGGTGTCGTGCAGTGGAGCGCACCAACTTCCGCGCAGCGCAGCGAGAGTAAAAGTACTCTTCCGGCGGAGGTTCCGCGCCCGCGCCCGCGCCCGCCCCCGCCACCGCCGCGAGTTCCCTTCCGACTTTTACTTTCCTGACGCAAGAATGCCGCCACCGCCATGCGCAACCGCCGCGCGCCACCGCCGCGCGCCACCGCCGCGCGCCACCGCCGCGCGCCACCGCCGCGCGCCACCGCCGCGCGCCACCGCCTCGCCGCGCCGCGCCGCGCCGCGCCGCGCCGCGCCGCGCACTACATACTTGAGGTCACGATATACTATGTATTCGTATCAACTATTCTATAATCTTCCAAAAAAATCAAATAAGTATAATCATACAAAAAATGTTTCCAACTAAATAATCGCCATAATACCATAGAATAAATCGTATAACATGATGTTGATGACCGCCCGTTAACGCTGATTATACTCAAAATTAAAACATTTCCTAATTTTTTCTTTACTTTTGTCTCAAAATATGGAAACACCAAATCGAAAGTATAGTAGGTATACAGGCGATCGAGGTGGGAGTGAGGCCACGCGGAATGGCACAACTACACGAGAACTTTCATACAAGTTAAAGTTATAGAAGCCAACAAACTTATCGTTATAAATGTAATATTATTGCGGTAAACAACGTGTGGGTTTGATCTCAACATTTTCGAGGTCTCCGAATGAAGTTGGACGAATCGGCGTCGGGTGTCCGCTCGGGTACCTACGAGTACCAGCTACTCGTACCAACGGAACGCAGCGCGGGTGCGAGTGCGGGTAGCGACCGCACGGCGCACGCCGGGCGCCGAGCTTGCTTCCAGGTAGACGCGCGACGACTTAAACGATAATGTAATCATATTCTTTGTTTATACACTTCAAAACAATCATTTGATTAACTTTAGACCGTGTAGTTTATTAAGTCATTAATGAGTTTAATTATGTAAAAAACGCGAGATGGCAGTTCGGAGTGAACACTGAACAGCGATGCGGGACGGCTGATGTGCAATCTACCTGACTACGAAAAGTAAAACTTGCAGGGGTCAGTTTTTTTCATTCTTCGTTATAGTCCCCAGCAACTGTAATACACTTAACCAATTGTCAATGAGTGACATCGGACTATTAATATAATATTGTTAGTTTGATCGTCAACATGTTCATTTTGGGCTGCCTTCGTGTCTTCTTGTCTTAAAATCTGCGACATTTTGTTTTCGTTCATATTTCTGAATAGACAATAGCCGCATCGCAGGGAGTCACATCTGCACGGGCTATGGCTATAATAGTATCTGGTATGGTGGGTGGTCGATCTCGCTGAAACAGTTTCGTGGCAAGACAGACACAGACAGACACAGTCTTCCGAACAAGACTGGAACTGGAGCATTGTCTCGCGAAGTCGAAACTCCTTTGCGAAGCTTGCCTCTCCTTCTTCTTTTATCATATCTCGTAACTGGCAAAGCGGTTTATGTTAGCGTAGTGTGCAGCTTTCGTTCTTTGAACTTAGATAAGTGATCTGACGTCAGCATCCCCTCCACAGCCCACAGCCCAGTGAATAGTCGGCATCAGTTTGCCCACCACACCGATACGATACGATGCGATGCGATGTCGGACTGCTAACTTCCTCGGTGCCTTTTCTCCAGTATAACGGTTGTTGATCTCGATAACTGCACGATGCTCAAATTTTGATCGTTTTACTATTTATTTTTGCTCCAACATGTTGGATCAATGACGCGCCAAAACAAAGTTAACGGCAATAAATAAATTCATGTCGACGTTTTTGAAAGGGAATAATTATAATGAAAGCCCTATTTAGATTTTTAAGATGTTGTTTTTACGATAATGATAACGAAAAATCGTTTAAATCAAATGTTGTGGTAGATCTTCTGGATAGGCCTATTAGATTTCGTAATTCCCATAATATAATGTTTCACTCCATTTTCACATGTTGGGTTGAATTTAGCAAAAGTACTCTCGTTCAGACATCTAGCATCTAGCATCTAGCTTGAAGCTAAGAGGAACACATACATTTGTAGTTTTACAAATTAACTGATTTATAAAGGCAGAAGAATAACATGGATAATTTCATGATTATGGGATAATATCGGACCTATTCGAGCTCCGATTCATATTGTCATACACATTTTTGGTCAGGCCAAACGCATGGTAAAATTTTAACTCTAGTATTTCGATTTACGAATCTGTAAATGTAAGTCAGTCAGTTCTGAGGTGAACGGACCGTAGTTTCAATTGCGAATATTCACATTGTGTAAAATTGGTGTTGGTGGAGTCGAGCGAGAGTCGTGCTCGCAACTGACGTCGAGCGGCGATAGAAGGAGCGGGCGCGGCACATCTCGGCGAGAGGCTGTGCATTGTTCGTTTGGAAAGTAAAAGTGGTTGCGAGCACGCGGAAGCGAGCACGCGGTGCGGTCGGAGCGGAGCGATGCGGCGCGGTGCGGTGCGGTGCGGTGCGGTGGCGGATGGGGGGTTAGAGCGCGGGCGGAGGTGAAAGTCGCGAAAAGGTCGTCACTTTTTCCCAAATATTCGGAGTGAAAGTATATGCAACCATGCTCGAATTAATCAAAATTGCAAAAGGAGCTAAGACGTCACCTCAAAATGTTTAAGTTTTATTGTAGGTTGTATCCCAATCACGAACATTGATTTTGCGTTTGTACTGCGATGAAACATTTGCTTTTTCCGTATTGTGTCGAAGCGAAGGCAGAGCGCCGACCATGGCCAAGATCAGATCACTGCCGCCGGCGCCGGACCATCGCGGTTTCGATTCGGATGATGCCATGTTGGGCTTGTGGCTTGGCCTGACAAACTATGACACCGGAACACTACCATAATTCATTACAGATCGAGTAAGAATTAAGGGCGATTAGGAGTATAGGTTATGTAATTCCATCGCACTCTCTCCGAAATGTACCCTATAAAAACCGATAAACTGGCTTTAGGTCGGTGCGGTAGGCTTTATAGCTTGCCCAGGGAGAATTCTAAGAAGAGCCGAAGAGCATTCTGGCCGTTTCTATATGGATTCCAACAAGGCTTCCAACTAGTCAAGTGTAAAGTTCCAAGTTAGAAGGTCCCAAGGATAGGGCCTCAACTTCGATAGCTTAAGGATTGTACAAGAATTCAACTTGTCTCGGTGGATTTAGTAAGCAATCATAATATCCGGAAATTAAAAGTTTTGTTTTTTTTATAAAGTACGTTTTCTCGGTTAAGGTATGGAACAAACTACATAGATCTAATCCCTATCGTTGAATTTGTCGGTTAAACACGTTCAAGTGAGATCAAGAGTCACCCGGGTCCCGGACTAGCTACTTAGTGAGCTGGAGACATTACCTGTGTCTCGCGATTGCAGCGCGCCGCTTCTGCGGGACGTGCACAGACGTGACAATGTTAATTATTTATAATAAGATAAATATGGATAAGTTGGCATTGCCTACAAGTAAAAAAACGTTCAGAGCAAATAATATAATTTTATTTAGCTATCTCGAAACTATCGCATTTAAACAAACCAGCCAAGTGCGAGTCGGACTCGAAAACCGAGGGTGCCGACAAACTTAACTTTGCCGTTGGTAAACTGTTATCCCCACACGTGGACATTGGACGTGGTCAGTTTACCTTTTTTGTGATATAACAAAAATATTACGTCTTTCCGCCACAATTAAACATGTGCTATAATAAACCTTGTTTCTTGCCAAATTTAATGATTCTTAGTCATAGGGAAGTACCATAGGTTTTGATTCCCATGCGGCCGGCGGTATCTTTTGATTACGTTGACTTAGAAGTTTGATTTTGTTACAGCCTCTAGAGATTGCCGACTTGTGTATTTGATATTAATTTCCATTTGATTTCAATTTATACGTACTACTGTACTATCATTTTGTATACTTACATCTTAATTGTACACATTCTATACAATTAAATTATTCTATTGTCATATATTTAGTTTCATCATTTGAATTTGCTATAACATAATTGACATCTTGCTTTTTGAAGTTATACTTCTTTTGGCGCGTTGGAGAAAAATGATGAGAGTGAATTTTTACGAGTCGGGTTTTCCTTCCTGACGCTATAACTCTAGAACGCACGAACCGATTTCCACGGTTTTGCATTCGTTGGAAAGGTATCGGGCTCCGTAAGGTTTATAGCAAAGAAAATTCAGGAAAAATTTCAACAGAAATTTCTCTGCTCAGTTAATTTCATGAGACAAACCGGTATTGTGTTCACTGTGAAATTGTGAAAAAAAAGTAAAAAAATTAAGTTATATAATGCTTGGTAAGCGTTTATTCCTCACCACAACATTATTATAATAAGATTTACAATATAAAACAAAAGAAATTGTAAGTCGGAAGTAAAAATGCGGAAGAAAGCTGTTGACGGGCGGATGATGCAATCCCGACTAATCTACCGCTCTCCCTCGCGCGCGCTTGGGGAAGCCTCCGCCACCGAAGATGGGCGAGCGTTTTCGGCGCCGCCCGAAGGGCGCGACGGTGGTTCTGCGCGCGCGCTACAGTTATTCGTTTCCTAACATTTCGATTGGAAACCGTCAAATCAATCACGTGTATTGGGCAAATTTTTATTCAATTTCAACAGCAGGCATTTGTCTTTAAGGTGGTAAGTTGAACTGTATAAATTATGTGGATCGTGCATTTGAGGTTAAATTCACCACTCTGTCCATAGTCCAAAATGCCTAGAGGACGACGTGCGAACATCGGCCGCCGCACAAGACATGCAAGCCAGCAACAAGTGTATTCACAGAAAAAATTGCTAAAGAAGTACTAGAAAGTACTATGTTGTCCACTACTTTAAACGGATTGAGTTTCAGCATCGTGGTAGTCCACATGCTCATACACTACTGTGGTTAGCTAATGCTCCATTGGATGCACTCGACAAAAATAAATTGGATGCTATCAAATTAATTGATGATTTAATATCTGTCTCATCTCAAGAAGCATCAAACAATATTAAATTACAAACACACAAGCATACGTTTACATGCTACAAAAAAATAGTTGCAAATAAACCTCAACAATGCAGATTTGAAGCACCTTTCATGCCTAGTAGATCCACTACAATATTATCACCGATGCAAAAAGATGAACCAAATTTTAAAGAACATGCTCAACGTTATAAAAATGTAAGAATTAACCTTGAAAATAATGATTACTCTGATATAGATTCCTTTTATAAAAATAACAATATTACTTGTGATGAAAAGCTCTGCAACGAAATATTCCCTAAACAAATTCCATTTGTATCTATCCCGAACTATGGCCGTCGAAACTTTTGAGCGAATCCCGCGCGCGCGCGCCCGTGGTTGGCGTCAACATCATCTCGCCATCTCCTTCTGAGCCTGCCGCGGTACCGTTTCCTATGACGTAGGCTTCTTCCGGCATGCGGCTGGCGTGACCGGCCTAGTCCCATTCGATCGTTGCAGCTTGCAGGCTTACGATTGTTGTCCGAGGGCGCAGTATGCAATGGTGATCCGTATAACGACAAGTGCCTACCTATACTGCGCTTCGCAGCATGCGAACATGCCTCGAGGAGGACGGGCCGTTGCTGAACTGTCAGAGACCATGTACAGTACACACAGTCATGTCAGGGTTAAATTATAGTTTGGTTTTTGGCATGTTCATACGAAGTCCGAGCTCGAGGCTCGTCTCTCGTCTCTTTGAAGTCGGGGGTTAGTTAGCTTGTGTTCTCCGAGGACGATGCCCTCATGTGCCCAACCCGCTGCCAGGTTTGTAAAGATCTTCTCAAGAGTGGCGGTATAAAGATTAGAACCTTACTCTACTTATATTTGATTATGAAAACATGGGCTTGTGGTGTCTAAACCCTTCGTGTTTACGTAAAAATACGGTTTTAGCGATCCTCCTACGACTTAATTATTATTGAAGTTATACTTCTTTTTTACGATGCGCGCGCACACTGACACCTAAATTTAACAGCATGAAGTTAGTTCTAGGTGGTATGAAAATTGATAACTATGTTCAAGTTGTATATTCTAGTATTTTTATATGTAGAACCCGTGTTTCGTAAGGGTACAATTAAACATTGTGAATAAATAAATATTATTTTGGTGTTTTTATTAAATCAATTTCATATACGACGGTGATACTAATAATTTATTATTTATTAGTATATGTTTATATATACATATATATATATATATATATATATATTTTGAATATTAGTGATAAAACTGATTTGAATAAACTGTTTTGAGTGCATTTATAGATTTGAGGTTAATTGTCGGTATGTATAATTTATTTACATCGTTAATTAAAAATTATTACATTATTATCTAAAAAATATATTTTTTTCGTTTTTACTCTGTTTTACTAATTGTAATAAATCGAGTTATGCTTTTGTCATGCAGTTGTCAACAGTGACAGGCATAATGGAGGGCAACATGACTCCACAGGACAGGACACTGTACATATGTTACCGCTCAATCTATATAACTGGGGCCTCACCACGAACAGTAACATCCATCCAGTGTAAGGCCTTAAACGCTCACCGTTCATAAGTCGACCAGACACATTTATCCAAAGAGATCGGAACAATTTGTTTGCAAAGAGATCGGAAAAAGTTTGTATTACATTAAAGATTTACCTAAAAGTACTTTAAAAAAAATCCTAATTGGTCCGTCTGTTACCGCGTCACGTAAAAGGTACCTAGCTTCATTGAAATCCTAATACGTTTAATTTCAGTGGATGTATAGTTATCACTTCATCAATCACTTAAATGAACTAGGTTTAAATGATTGATTTACAAATTTAAAAAAGATCGGTCTAATGCGGACCACAGACCGCGAGCGGAGTCGGGGGTAAACGCTAGTTCTAAATAAAAGGAGGGCCGCAAAAGGGTCAACGTGTTACTCAATGATGTCAAGTTTGAATTCAGAATATTTATCCAATGTCAACGAGACAACTTCATAATATTTAAACGTAGTTTAATTGACACAACACGTATAATTTCCTGATGGATCCTCTGAGCGATTAATAACTCTTCGCAAGATCCATCAGATTGCCAATTTTTGAATGTAAAGTAAACATAATAAATATTGTGGATGCACATTTGAAATCTTTCAAAGATGGGAGAAGCTACCGGGAAAATATTATTGTAGTGGAATCGACATTTAGTGAGTATTCGATTATTAACGAGGATGCTAAAATAGGGAGGTGCTATCGATTTTATTGTCGAATAGGTATACCTCTACTTAGTCGTATTCCAAATCTGTGTATAGATGAGGCCGGTACCTTTGTCCAGCGCGTGTGAGTAAACATTTCCGTACGGGCGGAAGGACCGGCGCCGGCGCGGCCGGTTGAGCTCGACGCGGTCGGGCCCGGAGCCCGCTGCAGCGAGCGGAGCGGCGGCGACGGTGCGCGAGAGCCGTAAGGCTTCCTTTCTCCGGAGTTAATTGGTTTGCGGCCCCACTCGACTAGATTCCGTGGTGCTATCGGTGTATCCACTGCGTAGTTCATTTTATTGGCTTTGCCGAATGCTCAAATATATGTACTAATTAATTATGAGACAGTTGTTGAATTATCCAAAGTTGGCTAATTAACTTCTAGGTTTATTCCCATAACTATGTTCATCGCAAATTGCAAGGAAGTCGGCAATAGTTGGTGCACTTTCCTACAAGGCGATGATACGGTCAGGAGGAGTTTTGTGTACTTGAGTGGGTACTTTACGAAAGCGCTTGGTGGCCAGTAAGGACATTTACTTTACTACGACTAAAACGTTGCGAGGGATTACGAGCCGCAGAAAGGTCAAAAGTAATTCAATTACACGTGAATAGAATAGCACAAGAGCTGCGCTGCATCATAGGAAGCGCGCCCGCCTACCTACGGCCAACGGACGCGCAGGAAAACGCTAAAAGATGCGTATGGGGCAATAGTGAGATGGGCCATGGAAGGTGCATCCTCCATTTATAAAACTGGACAGTGGACACGGATGAATAAAACCTAGAAGATTTTTGGGAATCGATATAATAAGTTGTTGTTTACCTAGTCCGAGCGCCCACGTCCGCGTGCAAAGGCCTTGAAGTTTTAGATCTCCGGCTTATCGGAACACTATATCGGCCAACAATGACCCGACGCTAATAAAACACTGTAACCTATCATCATACGCCGTTATCGGCTCCAGATTTTGGCGAGTTTTAAGAGACGCGTAAGTTCGGACATCCCGGAAGAAGATACATTATGTGTCCAAAACCTTTCTTTTCTGAACGTGACATCGCCGAAAGTTTGCGCCAGGTGAAAGGCCATAACCATCGAAACAAAGAGCTCTCGATCGACCAAAAAGTTTCGTCCGTTATCGCTCGCACACTTTCTCTTTTTTCGCGGCTCTCTCGCGGCGGGCGCGGCAGGTCGGGGCGCATCAGCTACGGACCGGGCGGAGAAAGTGCGCGGGCGCTTCCCTTGGTGGGCCGCTGGCGCACTGACCGTTCACGAAGACGTGCTGCCTCCAGATGTGGTACTGGCTCCAGCGGTCGTCGTCCTGCACGTGAGCGTGCACGTGTGCGTGGCCGTGCTGCAGTTGCGGCAGCGAGGGCAGCGGAGGCGGCGGCGCCGGCGGCAGCAGCTGCGGCGGCGGCGCCGGCGGCCCGAGCGGCGGGATGGGCTGGTGCTGGTACTCCATGGGGTTGAGTCGAGGCGCTCGCGACGCACTCGCTCAGCGATCAGTCATCGCGCGCGGAGCGGGGGGCGGGGCGCGGGGCGCAGAGGGGCGCGCGGCGTGCTTCAGGCGTGCGCGGCGACGTGCGACGCGCGACTGGCGGACGCGCCGCGCGCCAGCCTCGCCGCCCTCCCACTGCGCCCCACCAGCCGCGCGCTCGCGCTCGCCGCGCCGCACCGCACCGCACCGCACCACACCACACCACAATCTTTAATTGCAATGACATAATGTCCGCGTCCGGCGCGATGCGCGCCCAGCGCAGCGGGGCGCGGGTGCGGGCACGGGCGGCGCGTCTTGTGTACGTCGAGTGCACGTGTCGCGCCCGCATGTAAACAAAGCCGACAACTGGGCTACTCGACCACGGCGCGGCGAGGCGACTCATCACGTAATCGTTCTACGAGCGCGTACCGACTATATTCCGTTTACTTCTCGATATCTGTCACAGCCCTCTTCATTGTTCGCGGTCACACAGTACCGACTTCCAAGCGGTTGTTTCCGTTTGCACGAGACGGAGACAGCCACAATAATGCAATACTTTCGAATGACCCGTGGAAACCAAATCACAAATTCAAGTAATTGTAAAGAATTCTATTATTGTTTTGGATAAATACCGAAATCGAATAAGTTTTCCGCCAAGTATCCACCGGCGCGTGCGGCGCGGCGCGAGCACGCGGGCGGCGCGGCGGCGGCGGCGCGGGCGCGTTGAACTCTTTTGTTCCCACGGGTTCTACGCTTTTCCGACCAACATGCCTACTGCCTAGTGCCTAGTGCCTGCGGGAATGTTTCACCCTGTACTTTCGTTGGACGCACAGTTGGTCCTATTACGAAGGACTAGGCCTAGATATTAACACTATAAATTTAGTTTTAGGATTGTATGTTACTCAATTAGATTTAAAAATATAATTATATATAATGAAAAAAATATTATGATGAATGATTATATATAAAGCGGTGGTGGCCTAGTGGGAGAACGTCCGCCTTCCAATCAGAAGGTCGTGAGTTCAAATCCCAGTGCAGGCACGTACCAATGTGTTTCTGAAAAACATATGCACGTAATTATCACTCGCTTTTCGGTGAAGGAAAACATCGTGAGGAAACCCACATACTCGTACCTACCCGAGAATTATTTCGGAGGTAGGTATGTTATCCATCAATCCGGACTGGGCCCCCGTGGTGGAAAATGGCCTAACTCTCATCACGAAAGTGAGGAGAGACCCGTGCCCAGCAGTGGGACGTTATGGGTTGATGATGATAATGAAAAACCCGTCTGTAAACAAAATGGAATCGTGAAATTTATTTGGAGGCATCGCCATTTCATTTCATCTTTGGACTGCAAGGCCATCGTTTGGATTGCTCATTCTAAATTTAATTTAAGCCTTTTTAACACGCTTTTATTAACACGCTTTTATTAGCTTGGGTTGTATCTAACTATGTATGTATGTATGTATGTATGTATGTAACGGAATCTTTGAACTTAATTTTCACCAGTTTCCAGAAGTCTGATTAATTTGAAACTTTGCATACGTATCAAGGACCAATGACAATGCAATAATTTGATAACAGTTTCCCATTATCCTTATTGGGACCGCCAGGATTAATAAATTCTTTTATAGATCCTCTGTAGTAGAGTAAGAGAGACAGAGCGAGAGCGCGATCTATATCTGATGAGATTGCGAAATAATTTGTGAGAAATTTCAATACCACATGTCAACAAATAACTAATTGATAAATCGAACTAAAAAATGAAAAATAAATAATAGTTTAAAAAAAAAATAAAAAAACACGCTTTTATAGCTAACCGAACTAAAAATTAGAAAATAATTTTTAATTTCAGAGAGTTTATAATACAGTAGTAGAAAATCGAACAATCAATCAGAATTTATCGCCTCAAAATAAAATTATAATAAAGTTTAAGTTATTAACAAAAGAATTCAATTCAGAGTAAAAAGCGTGGGGTGCATTTTACTACTTTTCATAACTCTCCTCTCATAGATAGTTGCCAATAGAATAGTTGTTACATTTACTTTATCAAGCACCCCACGCTGTTTACTCTGAATTCAATTCTTTTGTTAATAACTTAAACTTTTTTATAATTTTATTTTGAGGCGATAAATTCTGATTGATTGTTCGATCTTCTACTACTGTATTATAAACTCTCTGAAATTAAAAATTATTTTCTAATTTTTAGTTCGGTTAGCTATAAAAGCGTGTTTTTTTAGTTTTTTTTTAAACTATTATTTAAAACACATTATTTTAATAATCATTCGAGAGGTATTGCAGACGTCATTTGGCACTAAATATCCACCATTCTATTTTTTTTATCGTTTTGAATTTGAGTGTCACTCACAATAATAAGGACGAATCAAATGACACATCTAACATAATCCTCCTTCAGCGTAGTCGGGTAAAAATATTTTTTCCAAATCTTTTCATTCTAAATTTATTAAATAAACAATATCATAATATAATTAATCATATTCGTGATTTATAATAAAAAAAAAAACTGTCGTGATATCATATTTATCTCTTTTTCATAGCTAATCTTTTTTCCGCTTATTTAAATATACTTTACAAAGTATTTGTAGGAGGGTGGCCGGACAGCGGCGTTGAGCGGAGCGGAGCCAAGCTCCTGGCGTGCATTATGCTAAAGAGTGAGTGCCGTGACATAAAGTACCCACTCGACCTGTTCACAGCGTGAAACAGTGCGCTTGGCCGGCGTGGGCGCACGCCCTCCGCGCGCCGTGTTCCGGCAACATTCAGATAATCACGTGGGCCCCATTAGGACACTGATGAATATGAACGGAATAGGTATTATACATTAACAGCGCCTAATCCGTGACAAGTCCCGTCCGTGGTCGAGCATGGTCGAGCATTCTCGGCAAAGGCATCGGTCGCAGCTAGGATCGTGGGCAGGCTGCACTCTGCTGTCGGTCGGGTAGTGGCGAGCAGCGGGCAGCGTGCACGCGCCGCGCGCGCGATAGCGCCCACAATGGTGTTTATCTGCCGCGGCCAGGTGTGCCGCACACTCATAACAACGACGTGTTTCAGGAATTTCATAACAAGTGTTATTGTACCGCCGCGCCACCCGCGAGATATCGCAAGCGGCGCGACGGCCGCGGTGCTGAATGATGCGCCTGCCGCCCGCCGCACTAGCGTACACGATATTCTACACCCAATAATACCAGTAAGATGCTTCGAAGTATATTGAGTCCGAAGTATTTTTATTCCGACTACACAGCGTTTTATTATTAACATTGTAATGGGTATATGTACCACGTCTAAAACTTCTTTACGCATGCTTGACTTGGGGAGTAATTTGGTGAATGTGTTACGAAAATTGTGACCGAGCGAGGCGCATGGAAGTTGAGAGGTAAATTAGGTTAATAAGGTTAAAATGTAGGGGGTAAGAGGTAGGCGATAGGTGATGGGCCTGGTCCCAGCTGGTTACAGGTGACGGGTGACAGGTGACGGGAGACAGAAAAATGTGACAGATGACAGGTGACAGATGACAAAGAGAGGTGATAGATAACAGATGACAGATGACAAAGAGAGGTGACAGATGGCAGATGACAGGTGACAGAACAGGTAAAAGTGCAATATTTTTGCCTGTTTACAATAAATTATTTGAGTTCTGAGTTTTGATGACATGGCATGTGACAGATGAAAGGTGACAGATGACAGATGACAGAAGACATATGACAAATGACATGGTGTATGCAGTATGCGGGACGAGAGCGTTACGAAAAGGGTGATCGAAGAAGTTAAGAGGGAGATATAAGTTAGTGAAGATAGAAAGAGAGAGAGTTACGTTTCGTACATTACTGTAGGGGCAAGAGCGAGAGGTGCGAATACATATTTTCTTTCTCTCATAGTGAAGTTTTACTCTAGTCGCGTGGTCTAAAGCACACTCGTTTTTTATTATTATAAGATTTACTAAACTGGTCTTGATACAATAAAAAGTGTAAAAGTTGGAATGAAGATACGTAAATCGCACGACCTTAATCACTGCATAGAAATTAAACACATGCAATAGTAGGTACACCTAAATTAAATTTTATACATTTCGAAAATGTATAAGGAAGACGCTATCGATATACTGCCGAGGAAGTTTGACCATACCGAGTGGGCACCGCGCGCCGCCCGGCCCGGCCAGGCCAGCTAGTGGTCTGCGGCGAGATGTGAACCAGTCGGTGAAGTTGAATCACAGTGTGCCGCGTGGCGCTCCGAGCCATCGCCAAATTCAAGCAACTGCAAGTTTCACTTTCATTAGAGGCCGTGGCGGCCCGGGGCAGGGGGGCTCCACCTCTTACCACAAAAAATGAACAACTTTTCCTTTCTTAAAAACACGAACACTTTCACCTCTGCCGAAATCTGCGAGAAAACATTGATACGGCGCGGCGAGACTATTAACGTAAAACATGATCGAATCGAAAACTGGGAAAAAAACTGTAGTGTGTACTGTGTATGGAAAACGAGCAAGTGGACTTCCCACCATAGTCATAGTCAAAGTCAGTTATCTTTATTCTTGGGAATTATTTTTAACGATAGTCATTAGGATTTGAAGCGGTGGTAGCCTAATGGGAAAACGTCTGCCTTCCAAGGAGAAGGCTGTGAGTTAAAATCCCAATCCGGGCACGAATCAATAATGTGTTTATGTAAAAACATAATAATATGTACGTAATTATCACTCGCTTTTCGGGGTAGAAAAAAATCGTGAGAAACCCACATACCTAATTGAGCAGAATTATTAAGAAGGTAGGTGTGTTATCCACAGATCCGGACCGGGCCCCCGTGGTGGATTATGGCCTAACGCTCCTCATGAAAGTAAGGAAAGACCCGTGGTCAGCAGTGACGGTATGGACGATATGGTTTGTTGATGGTGATGATGATTGCTGAACTAGGATTTAGTATTATTTACGCATTAAATTATGTATTTACGCGACCAACGGTATTATTTAAAAACGGTTTTTCTATCAATGCTAAAGTTGTCTGAAAGTAATCGTTTTAACCGTTATGACCGCCCATTGTAGTACATTATTTTTATCTTTGTGGTATTTCTGTACTGTGCTCTTTTGGTGTGCACTAAGGACTGTACTCACTATGGATCTGTCTATCCTGGGCACTCGTGGCAGGCACTCGTGCTCATGAATCACATCTGTATGGCACACGGCTTATGGGTACTACATTTATACGTAGCTATAAGTAGTAAGAACTATTTATTTGTGAATGACTTAACACTATATCCTAACTAATAATAAACAATTCTTACTACTTATAGCTACGTATAAATGTATTGGAGTTTCCACTACAGCTTTTAAAGAGTCATGAAAATTAACCGACTCTCCCATTGCATGTGGACTTAATCGCTACCGCCATCATTATGGATACAAGACGCGTCCGTTTGCAGCTCTGCTATTAATAGAATTAAGTATATAAGCAGATCCACAAAGTACTCAAGAATATAGTGAAAAATGTAATGCATAATGAGAAGTGGTTATTGGGGGGCGGACACGAGTGTGCAGCCTCCCCGTGCAGCGCCCGCGCCGCCGCGGCGCCGCGCCGCCGACACGGCGCGGTGCGGCGCGGCGGCGTCCGCAGCGTCACCGCTTTCTAAATGGCCACAGGCGTCGTCGCCGAAAACGATCGCTAGCCTTCTGACACAGATATACACGGTTTTGCCTACCTTCAAATAAACCTCGCCGGATTCTTCGTTACAACAAAGTATTTGTTTTTGTGCTCGCTGTGGCTGTGCTGCGGCGAATAATCAATCTGAAACGGTTCCGCGCGTAATAGATCAGCTGGAATTTCGGATAAGACCAATGACGTGTATGATTGAGAATAATAATTCGAAATAATTCTCGGTTAGATACGCGGGTTTCCTCACGATGTTTTCCTTCACCGAAAAGCGAGTGACAATTACTTACATTATGTTTTTTACATAAACACTTTGGTACATGCCCGCACTGGGATTTGAACTCACGACCTTCTCCTTGGAACGCAGACGTTCTCCCACTAGGCTACCACCGCTTTAGTGTTCTATTATGTATATATATTATATTAAAGTTTGTCTATTTTTTTTTAAGTACTGTAATTAAAAATTATAAGTAATCCGGTCCTAATCGTAAAAACAATAATTTACCCGACAATGTTATTAGATAGTATACGTTGATCATAATTAGCAAGGTGGCGGTCGGTCGCGGTCGCGGTCGCGCTCGCGCTCGCGGTCGCGGTCGCGCTCGCTGGGGCTGCGGCCGCCCTGAGCAGGCCGACTAAAATAGAGAAAGGGATGCTTAAATGGTTTGGACATCTAGCGAGGTAGGATGATGTGAACATTACCGAAACAGATTTATGGTGCCTACATGGAATGCCTTTTTTATTTGTTTTTTTTTAGCATTTCTCATTCCAAAATAGATTGAATCATATGAGTTGCATATAATTTCGAGAACTTTTTTTAAAAATCTTTACGTTGATACCCCAGTGGATAGGTTCTAAAGGAAAAACATTACAAAACATAATTTGGCACAAAAAAAGTGTATAATAGGTAAGCGTGCATCATCGTCGACTGCACCGTGACGTGACGTGACGTGACGGTGGACTGGATTGGGCTTCCGTAGTCCTATTAGCAACAAACTCAAGTGTTGACTTCAATATATGTAATATGGAAGCAAAATTATTGTTTACTAAATTAGATCTACGTCGATGCGGCATCGCAGCATTCGCAGCGCACTAACTAGCCTCGATAATTGCGCTCATTTTCGTTGGAGGTATTATTATTTTTTAGTTGATTGAGTAACGACACGTGCAAGTCGTTTACCTGAGGGTAAGCGCTACGCCTGCCCGTAGCAGTTACAGCGCCACCCAGAACTTCGAATTCGGTACCGCACTGCGCTCGTCACCCTGAGACGCTGGGAACGGTGCCCTTCAAATCGGAACACACTAATGTTTGCACACTACTGCTTGGTGGATGAATATCACGCGGTTTCATACGGAAAATGCCTATCAGCCACCAGCCAGCCAGTCCAGCCCAGGACGTAGAAGATCTTCAGGACGGTAGTTAACGAGGTGGACTGGACAACCGTCTGATATTATTGTACATTGCCATGGAAAACTTTACAAAATTATTTTATATTAGCTGTGACCCCGACTTCGTCCGCGTGGATTTAAACAAAAAGTTATTAAGTTTTTATTTTCGTTTTAAGATAATCTTCTATTTTTTCTAAAATAGAAGTAGTTAAGTAACTTTTTATTACGTCAGCTACCTGCCATTGAAAGTCCCGCCATAATCAGTCCAGACGTTCCAGAGATTAGCCAGAACAAACAGACAGACAGACAAATACTTTAAAAAAATGCTAATTTGGTATAATTATGTACCGTATATACATTGATATGCATGTAGTAAAAAGCGGTTATTTTAATATTACAAACAGACACTTCAGTTTTATTTATTTGTATAAAATAATAATAATAAAGCCCATTTATTTCCAATCAAATTATTACATGCAATAACTTATTAAAAAAAAAAAAATTCATCCGATCCTAAGAAAGTTGCTAATAAAATCATAAATCCACTCCTTAGTTTATGTAAAAGTCATTATAATAATGTCTTTCTTTAGTTAGTTCGTATGAAATTTATTTTAATCGCTATCACCACTGTCTTCCCCTTCATTGATCGGAACCCCTTCTCGGGTATAGGCCTCCTCCAGCTTGTTCCAGATCTCTCTGTTTTTTGCTTTTAATCTCCATTCTTTTCCTGCTACAGCTGTTAGCTGTACAATGTATTATTGTTGCGACGTACGTCGTACGTATCGATCATCAATGAACGTGAATTTAATGATTTTTGTTCTAACATTGCTTAATGTAAATATCGTACTCTGCACACACGTTACAAATGTTACGGTACAAGTACAAGCCATGAGTTGTATCATTACAATGGGAGGCGAACACGAGCCGTGACAGTGCGCGAACGCACGCCACTCGACGGGTAACGGGTGGGTCGAGGGGCTCTAGTGGCGCTTAGCGAAACCACAGTGCAAAGTACTCTTCGGAGGAGTTCCAGGGAATCAGCTCACGGAACGTCACGCCGAGCGCGCTTATCGCGCCGTATCGTAAGCCATTGTGCAGCGCAATAACAAGAGGGCTAAACACCTGGCTTGCTCACCTGGGCGTCGCCGTCATCTGATCGAATAATACCCAATCCACCAAATACGTTTTACCCATTGCAGCTCATTACCCATTAATCCACAGTATCATAGGATACGCAATGGAGCTACTCTAGTTATGACTACATCCGGGCATCCGCCATCCGTAGCGAGCGAGTGTCGGCGGCCAGTCGACTCAGGCGGTCAGAGAGCGTGTGTGGTGCGCTGCGGTGTCGCGACTCGCGAGGCGCACGGACTCGGATGTAAAGAAAGCCCCCAGCGACGTTTTGAAAGCGAGTGGCGACCTTGACAGTCGCTCTGTAAGCACGACCAGATACAGCGAGTTGCGAGCACTTTCTCCCACGACGCTGCGCCGTTTCATCTGCTTTGTACAACTCGTAAAGTGCCGCTGAAAGTGTGTCACGAGAGGACGCGGCGCGGAAGCTCGCTCTTGCGGCCTCGCGTGAGATCTCTTCTCTGCGTGCGTACACCCTCCAAAAACACGACTAAAACATATATGTTAATTATCCATTTGTCCACGTACCAAATACGACATTGAATTTGAGCGCCTCTTACGTTTTCAGTGTAGGTATGTACTCAGGACCACGTTATTTTTAGGGTTCCGTACCTCAAAACGAAAATGGAACCCTTAAAAGATCACTTGTTATTCATCTGTCTGTCAAGACCTTATTTCTCAGAAATGCGTAAGGGTATCAAAATGAAATTTATACCAAATAGACGCGTCTACATTATCTTTCAGCTGTGAAAAAAAGAAACTTGTAAGTCAATCGGATCAAAAGATATGACCGTTTATGTCGCATATTTGCGCATGCGCTAACGTAGCGCCATCTCACGAGTACTGCCGGAACGGAACGAGAAGGGCGCGCGTCACCGCGAGCACCGTGCTCCGCCGCCGCCGCCGGCGCACAGAGACCGCGCGCGCCAACCACGCGCCTCTAGGCTGACAGTGGCGCATCGCACACCGTTCTGTCGTCATCCTCGGCTGGTCATCGTCTCGGGACGAGTTTGCTGCATACTCCTTGGTATTGATTGCAATGTTATAATATGTTGTATTCGTGTCAGTAGACTGGCATCAGGTACTTACGAGTATATACTCAAGTTATTTCTTTTTAAATATCTTTCGCGAATCTATACTATTATATAAAGCTGAAGAGTTTGTTTGTTTGTTTGTTTGAACGCTAGGATCTCAAGAACTACTGGTCCGAATTGAACAATTGTTTTTGTGTTGGATAGTCCATTTATCGAGGAAGGCTATAGACTATATACTCGTAACATCACGCTACGACCAATAGGCGCGGAGCATCAATGAAGAATGTGGCAAAAACGGGGAAAACATACTGCTTTAAGAGAGTTATTGCGGGAAAACTTGAATTATGCGTGTGCAACCGCAGGACGCACTAGAATCTAATATTTCTATCTAATCTAATGAATATCTAATTTTTACTTATAAGTTAATATTTATTATTTGTTTTATTTCCATTTTAGGAAGATCGTTTGTATATACGTAATATATATATCTCCATTAATATGTGGATCCATAAGGCACGAGTGTTTATAAACTGCAGTATTACTCAAAAACGAGTCAATGAATTCATCATTGATTCTAGTAATTTCCCAAGCAATACTGGGAACACTAAAATGTTCAAAATGAACTTTGCACGTTAATTATTGCATTTGTCCTCCAACATTTAAAAGTGTTTGATTCCATGGAATGCGTTCCATGAATTTGATTCCGGCACATAACACGTCTTTATACGGTAACAACTTTCACATACAAAATTAATAAAATAAATGAGGGGCACAATCACATTAGATCCTGGCTGACAATTATAATACCGCCCAATGATATACACGGCACACGTCCCACCTAGCCAAGGTCGTTACAAAGGTGCGTTCGCAATAATTATAAATTCGTTGTATGCGCTCTATGAAAATACAAATTGTTTTGTCAAGTACGGAAGTATTATTTTGGGGGATACCAGGGCGACAATGGCGATCGATACTGTTTTACTGACGCGGAACGCCATCTGTCGAAAAATTACAGAACCACTAAGACAATAATCGTATTGTTCATATCAACTTGACTGTTATATTTATTATAGGTAGGCTGTACGGTTATTAATTTTGTGCACGTGAGTTTAGGCAGGGAACCGAAAATGTGATTTCAGAATTTATATCCTTTTTTAAAAATTGTGATATTCATCATTTCAACACTAGAAATTAAAATAAACTGAATGTGTACCTAGCTTTCGGTTGCAGAAGTTTAATGGTTCATTGTGGGGAACTGTATACGCTTTTAAAATACGAGTAAGTTACCAGAGGGAATTGATCACTTGCCCATGCGAAGGTTTATTTAAAACATTTATTAAAGTTAATCTTATTAAGAAAACCGATTACACTATTAATGACTATGTTAAAGACAAAAATGCGTGGCCTCAATGCCCCAATCTACACGATAATGATAATTAATGTAACTTTTACCATACCAATAACATCTGTAGCAGGAAAAGAATGGAGTTTAAAAGCTAGAAACAGAGAGATCTGGAACAAGCTAGAGGAGGCCTATACCCGAGAAGGGGTTCCGATCAACGAATCCGATCAGTGGCGATAGCATTTAAAAAAAAAAACACGATTTGTTTTCGCTCGTATAAGAAAGACTTTTTTACATTCTTAGAATCGGATGAAATTTAAATTTTTTGTATGTATAATTTATTGCATGTAAGATTGGAAATAAATGGGCTTTATTATTATTATTCACTATATTTATTTAACTTCTTAAATTTAAATTTCTTTTACAATCATTTACAAAACTAATAAAAATTATTATTAATTATTATTATTATTTACCATATCAATAAAGTAATTTAATAGTGTAGTAATGTAATAAAATTAAGTGTAAAAATCAGCCAATTAACTGAATATTCTGTGAATATTTCAAGGGTCTACGTTATAAATATCAAGCAAAAACGAGAAAAAACATCACGTTTATTGTATGGGAGCCTCCTTAAATATTTATTTCATTCTGTTTTTTAGTATTTCTTGTTATAGCGGCCACAGAAATATATCATCAGTGAAAATTTTTTGAAAAAATTGAATTCACTATCGCGGTTCATGAGATACAGCCTGGTGACACACGGACAGACAGACACACAGACAGACTGATAGACAGCGAACTCATGGTAATAGGGTCCCGTTTACCCTTTGGGCACGGAACCCTAAAAAGGTGCTAACTATGTGAGGTGACTCATAATAACTAAATTTTAACGTAGAATCCAAATACCGCTTTTGATTATTTGTTTTAGTTTTAATTTATTTCTTTGGTAAAATCGTTATCTTGAAACATCTTATTGGCACTTGTTAATATGTTGTTACATTATTTTTATAGTGTGCCTTAAATGGCATAAAAAAATGACATTCTCGTAGAGTTTCTTGGTGCGTTTTTTCCGTATTTCCGAAGCACTGGTAGAGTTAATGGAGTTTATTTTTCCTGTGCGAGATTCAGGTCTGAATCACCGCTTGAAAGAGAAATTTTCTTTTGAATTAAAACTTCTTTACGCACGCTTGACTCGGGGAGTAAGCTGGTGAATGCGTTACGAAAAATGTGATCGGGCAAGGCGAACGGAAGTTGAGAGGGAGATATAACATAAGTTAGTGATGGTAGAAATTTAATTATTGTTTTTTTTTTTAATATTTTTTTAGTCGAAGTTTTACTTGTACTATGTGTTCCAGCGCACATTTCGTTTTATTTTATATTCAAACCAAAATCAGTTAATCATTAGTTTAGTAGATCATATTAGATTTAATTTTTAATTTAAGCTTGACTTGTGAAAGTGCTTTTACTAGTACGTACTACTAGTACGAGTATATTGTTGAAATGATGAGCGAGTACGAATATAATGACGTGTTTGTTATTGTGTACGGTGTAGCCAGAATAAATGTATTGTTGAGGGAGATAGGGAGCGAGCGCGCGGGCAGTGCACCGCACCGTCCGCCGCGCGCCTTACCTGGCAGCTCCACGTACTGCTGTCGGGGCAGGTAGGGGTACGACACCGAGCGCCGGTACACCTGCGGCGGTGGCGGCGCCTGGGGTTGCAGGAAACAGGAATCGAGAGCCGGCACGGATCCCGTTCGGGAGTCCGTCCCCATGTCTCGGTACCCATACCGGTCGTAGCGTGGCACCGACATGCATAGCAGTCCCGTCCCGCTCCTTTTAACTCCGAAGCCCTCAATGGTTGCTGCTTATCGGAGGAGCTAACCGAGAGAAGAGGGTGCGACCGATCCCGGAGAGGTTCGCGGCAGGATTGAAGGAGCCGGTGAAACGAGTACACCGCACGCTCACCGCCACGTGCGGACGCAACGTGCAAGCCGTCTCGCCGCACGTGCGTCGCCCGCGCCCCGCGCCGCCGCCCGCCCGCCCCCGTACCTTCCTGTCTCTCCAATACCTCCGCCGCGCCGCCTCCGCCGCCTTCGCCGCCTTCGCCGCCGCCGCCGCCGCCGACGCCGAAGAATCGCCCTGACCTTGTCCATATTATTGGTACTTGTTGATTGAGCCTAAACTTATATCGAGCTATTTTTAGTCAAAGTATTCGTTGATAAATTAAGGCATCTTTTTTATATAAGTAGGTGCATCGTCGTTAGACAATTTATAATAAAATAATATACATAATTAATAAGTTAAACTAAATTTAAAATACTACTACTAAATTACAATTTATAAGACAAACACTCGTGTAAGTATAAATATTGGAACCATCAATGACATTATTAGATTAGATGTAGTTGTAATTAGTTTTAAATTGGTCTAAATTTTATTTTAGCATGTTTTTAAAAAAAAATGAATATGTTATGTAGAAGCTCAAGCCTCGTCCTGCCCGAGGGCCGTCGCCTCCTCGTGGCACTGCACTACTCCACAGAATACCTAATAATATTATTTATTTAGAATTAGTTTCGTTACAAAATCTAATAGTTGAATTATGTTGACATTAAATATGATTATAGTCACAATTATAAAACTACATACACAAAGGTATCAATTTTTAGGTGGGAAACCGAAAATGTGATGTTGTAAACTTTGTTTGTTTCCCCCAACTTGTTTGAATGTGAATATTGGTGGAGTTTGTTCGTCAACGTGCACGAGTGTGGGCAAACGGTACTTCCCACACACCCACTGACGCGTCATAATATAATGTTCTACGTATGTATTGTATTTTATGTAAAAATTTCTCCCCAAAGCTCCCGCAACTTGGCCAGTTTGAAGTTTCAGTAGGTACTCGTACAGCGCCGACCACTTTACTGAATTGTGACGTCGACTAGTCTATGACTATGACTTGCTCGACGACTACTAGAACGACTGGAACTTGCCGCTTTACTATTTTAACAATAACTTCAAAATTATATTATTATACCTCACACTAATTGCACAAATCGAGCGTGGCCGGATATAATAAACGAAAACCAACCAGTTACTTGTCTACCCTCACTTTCGTGAGGAGGACAACTCCATAATCCACCATGGCCATAATCCGTAATGTCCCATATGCACATGCACTGCATTTAGAGCTGGGCTGTTGTCAGCTATGACCGCCTACACTCGTAACCGTAACGCGCTCATTTTGAACTACCATAATAACGTGCGGGAAGCTAGCGCGATTCGACCAGTTTTACGCAGTACGCGTGTAATTACGCGTTTTCGGCAAGGAATCTCATTTGGCATAGCGAATAGAGGTCCAGCAGTATTTATTTCACGTGGTGGTAAGAGATGACGTGTTTCAAAAATTGGTGATAAACGTTTAAAGCCGAGAAGAGGATTGGCGCTCAAAAATGAAATGTATGCTGGGACACATAGTAGAAGTAAAACAAAACTAAATAAATATATCACAAAGAATATTCCAAGAAAAATATTTGTAATATTAAGTAGGTATGTAACTATAAATGTTTAAAAATAAAACTACTTTGTAATCCGGACCGGGCCCCCGTGGTGGACTATGGCCTTACCCTCTTTTCATCCCTCTTCTCATTATAACGATAATGTTTGTAGATAATGATGTACCTACTACTTATTTATGATGTGTGTACACGTACACGTACACGTACACGTACACGTACACGTACACGTACACGTACACGTACACGTACTTAGTATGCATTATTGCTGACGCGTTGGCGCATACGTCAAGGCGAACATTGTGATAAAGCACGACGCACGTAGCGGCGGCGGCGCGGCGGCGTCGGCGGCGGCGGCGGCGTAGCGCCCGCGCCGCGCCGTAGCGCCCACCGTAGCTCGCCATGTAGCTCGCCACGTAGGGGAGAGCTGCGTTTCATGGAGCGGTGATCAAAATGGAAAAAGTCGAATGTGCTTACCTCGCTCACAGGGCAGGCCACACTCGTCAACTTAGCCGCCTTAGCCGCAGAGTGCTCCATTGTAATAAAAGGGGTAAAACACTCGTGATGGCCATCAAAATTAAACTTGAGATCCTACAGGTACCTAATACTGCGGTACCTATCAAAAAATAACTCCACTTTTGCCAAATTGAGCAATAATTGTCATAAAATGCTGTATAATTATCATTAAATTAATTTACGCCGAATTTAATTAGATTCAGCGGGGGTGGACTTAGGGCCATCCTAATGCTCCAAACATCTATATGTTATACACAAAAATCGGCACAAATTTGCCAAGTTTAGTGATCAATTATTTAAATAGAGTTAGTATTTACTGATAATTATCATTAGAAATCAAACTGGCATTTAAAGTTTGATGATCGTTTACTATTTTTGGCGGCAAAGATAATTGTTTCGTTCGTTATATTCTGACAATAGCCGGTGGTCAGCCGGTGGTACGTAACCCATTGTAAATATTACAACAAAGGTAATGATGATTCAACCGGAAACTGGAAATTAACTCTCTTTCTCTAATGTTAAAGTTATATCCAAAGAGCTTCCAGAAAGTAATTGTTCATTGCAATAAGACAGTCCATTGTACATTAAATGTGTTCAGGCAGCGACTGCGGCGTCAACATTAGCACGAACCAGTACGAGCGTATGTCTGTATCTCTATCCGCATTTTAATTGTCGTTAGAACGTATTGTGTTTTCTTCGTTCGTTTAGTTTCCAAATGTTATAACAAAGTCGAACAGCGATTAGAAGAGGAAAAGGCGCAGCTTCGTACTAATACAAGTTTAATATGTACACCTATAGTTAGGTTAGGTTAGGTTGTCACTTGTGAGTGTGGACAAACAGCTCGAGAGCCTCTACGAGTATGAGAGGCGAACTACGCACTCGTAGTTACGTAGTTAGCGAGTTACCGGCGGCCGTCCGCCGTCCTTTCGAACAAACCTACGAGTGTTATGAACGAGTGAGTTTATTTTAAAATAAAGTTCATAAGGTCAGGAAGGTTAAGGCAGGAAGGCGCGCAGAACTGGCCGGGTGTACACTGTACACTGTACAGTTAAACAACGTCATTGTTGACCTTTCCATTTATAATTTTTGACATTTCATGAAGTTTTTTTTCACTAGGAATACACAAAAGTGCTACATTATTGTAGCGAGACATAAATAATGTTTTTCTTATGTGACCAGTAATAACGGGCCCAGTACATGTTAACACAATAACCATCCTCCTAGCGCAGTCGGCCGAAAACACAAAGAGGAGATTTATTATTTGAAAAATATAGAAATGAATCCAGATATGTGTATATGTGTCTGGATGACATAAAGTCTGTTTTTAGTGTTGTTTAGACACCGGCCTCAAACGCAACGCAACCGATCGTAGAACGCTCGGACGGCAGACCTTGGGATCGTTTTACGCTAACTAAAATGTAAATAGCAAAACTTGTCCTTTATTCATATAAATAAGATGGCGACTATTATTATATTGTTTTTGCAATTCAATATATAATCGATAAAGTTGAAATAAGTACATGATCGCTTTGTGTGTGTTAGGGTTTGTAAATTTGTAAGAATTAATCGATATCAATTAACTAAATAGTCACTTAATACCTCTTTATGCTGACAACTTTTTGGTTGAGTAGTCGGAGCTTAGTCGGAAGAAAAGAAAAAGGAAGAATGTTTGTCAGTGAGGCATTCAAAAATAGGAATCGAGCGAACGACTTTGTTATTTTAAAATATAAGGTTTTCTATGAGAAAAATAAAACAGTGAACGTGATAAGTAATGCTTTATCATTTATTAAAGTTACTTCGACGGAGCCTAGATTAGTGGTACCTAGTCATTACATGTGTAAGGCTCGCTTGTAAAATGAGCAGTGGAACGTTGTCGCAGTTGCACCAAAGCGCATCGCATAGGCGCGAGGCGCGCGGCGCGTCGGGCGTGCCATATCGTGCTCCGTGCGTCATTTGGCATTTCTTTGTAATTTCTCTAAATGTTCCACATTTCTAATGAACACTTGGGCACGGCTCAATCTCGGGCCAGCAATATATTCCTCGGGCCTGTGGGCTATTGCTACATTTGCTACGAGTCGAGTACTAAGTTACAACCCACTTGTTATAGTGCTAGGCTTCTTCTGGCACAGTCCTCCCGTAGGGAAGTACCAGGCCATCGCCAGATATCCTCGTACGTCCCTCAAGTAGTAGTGTGCAAACGGTTGCCGCCGTTTGTCGTATATAGATAGATGTACGACGTAGTATCTCCACCTAATCTATGGCAAGCATCACTGTATTCCGGTTTGAAAGGCACTGTTTTCAGTGAAATTACTGAGCTTAAGAGACATAACAACTTATATATCAGGGTGAAGAGGGCAGTGCAGTGCAGTGTTGCGCAAGATTTTGCTATGAATAGTATGTACGTACTGCACCTGTTATGGTAAGGTTGGGCGTTTACGCGTGGGGTGGACGACGAGATCGTCTCAATAGTTTACCGCCCACCGAGCGGCTAATGACTCTGATCTTATACTCGTGTGTGTACCGTGTAGAGGCACACTGCGCTGGCGCCGCCCGACACCCACCACAGCCGCAGCACCGAGCTTCGCTAACGTGCGATGCGATGTGTTCGATGCAACTCTTGCTTTGCCTGCAAGCCTGTGAGGTTTATAGGCTGTCCGACGGTTGCATGTAGCAGTTTGTTATTAGATAAGAGTATTTCCCAGTATCTCGATATTTATCGAATGGATGTATGTTGGACCGAATCCGGAGGCAGTAAGTGAACTTTCATGAGTGCCCCTTGGGGCCTATTTCACAGGCAAATGTCAAATGACGCCCTCTTTGTTGAATCCAACGTTAAACTACGAGTAGGAGAGCGATGAGCAAATAATGTGTACACTACGAGTATTCAAGTGGGTACACAGTACACAGTACACAGTCGCATTACCTTACCCGTTGCTGACGCCGCGTTTATTCATAATAGGTTACATTTATGTTACGTCGTAATAAATATATACCAAACTTTTTTAAGGATCTTAGGCCGTCACTTTGGAAAAATGTTAAATGGCTGCTAAGTTATGTTATCTCTTGGGTGTTGAAACAACGATTCTTAACAATAATTAGTGTTTGTGCTAACTGTAATACTCTGAACTATGTCTAAAGAAAACATAGTTTAGAACAGCATTTCAACATTGGCAATATTACATATTTATGACTAATAATAATATGGAACAGGTGATTGGAGATATTTGTAAAGAAGCGAGCATGCAAACAAATATGTGAGTCCTCGCGCAGAGTACTGACCGTATTTTTTGTTGAAACTAGCCCCGTGACACAGGAAATCTGGAAATAAAACAAAGCAAACTTAGAAAACAAACTAATGGCGAGCAGCGGCAAAGGGAACATATACTAAAATTAAATTGAAACTGAATACGGCAGCAACAGGACATAACAAAAATGGAGGATGAAAAGTGTGGACTGAGCAAATGTAGCGTTGTCTCTGCGTCGCGTCCGCGGGCCGCGGGACGCACTGGACGCGGGCGACGCGCGACGCGCCTCCGACTCGTTGCATCGACGAACGGCGCGGCGCGGCTCTCACACCGGAACACGATAACTTACAATTTATATTATTATATCCCATACATCCCCTACATGGTCTACGAACATTCAACATTTTGTTGATTATTAGGAAAACTATTAACAAGTACGTATAATAATTCATTTCTTTGGAAAAGTAGATTTAGTAGGAATTCTAATTTGAAGCTCTAAAATAATAATGATAAAATTAAACTGTTCGATATTAAAATCTAAAAATAATGAAAAAATCCATCGAAGCCGGATCTCATAAGCCGACCGACTATTCTAGTAGCCCCCTTTTTGCCAATCAAAAATCCCCGAGGACTAGAAATGATAATATAAAGTTGTAAAGTTGTAAAGTCTCGCCCAGATCGGTTGTAAAATACGACCGGTAGAGTACAAAGTCAACAAACTGAGAGAGGTAAGCTAATTTTACCAGACCAGACACCCTTATTTAGAAACAGAAAGGCTTCGCCCGCTCGGGGTTAATTATAGAAATTCTTTAACTTATCCAAAACAAAAAGTTATTTTCAGGCTGTTTTATTTTCTTTTTTTCTTTGAAGGTCCGTAAAGGGTGGCTCTGGCCTCTTGATGTTACTAAGGTTTCTTAGACAAATGGATTGGGATTGTGATCGGCACGCGTACCAAGTCGGTGGTAAGTGCGGTTGCTACCTTTACAATTAAAGGAGTACCGATTGTACAGTCTACGTCAAAAGTCAGTGCACATTTATAGTATCAGAATAAATGAGTATTATCTCAACAGTCAATGAACTGTCTAATATCAAAACTGATGATATTTTTTCTTATTAAAAATGGTTATCCTACAACATCACAAAAGTTTTGAAATTTTGTAGAAAAAACGATTTTTGATCAACTTGTAAGCCGGAACCGGACCGGTGCAGTCAGGAAGTTGTTATTTTTTAAGGAATCAGGTTGTCTTTAAAATAATTACAATAACCGTTGAACGCACTACGCACGCTCCTCGGTCACGGATCTTGAAACGTATACCCTATATAACGTGTTGTAATCATTTACTTTTGATGTCGATTGTACTTCCTTTATTTTGAGCATAATTTCCCAACATTTTATGAGGGTAATAAATTGCTTTGTCTAACTTATTTTGAGTTTTGAAGGTTTCACTTCACAGTTTACAAACTAATGTAGCGCGGTGTGCGGCGATGTCAAAATGTACAAACGACCGCGCGGCGGAGTTCGTACAAGACCCCTCGGTCAAACTATGACGTTTAGGAAGTTGGACCGATCACTAAACGCCCTCAGCTGCATGCACTTCAACGGCGACCCTTTAGCGGCCACTGGCCACTGGCCAACATCTGAGCGTCTCCGTGCTTCAGAAGGAAACTTCGGCGGAGCAAAGCGACGCGGCGCGGCGCGGCGCGGCGGTCCAAGTTGTTCTCACTCAGTGATTGGTCGCCACTCCACGTCGGAGGCGCTCAGGCGGCCTGACGAATTCGAACACCACAGAACTCGATTGGATTATTCGAAAACGACCGAAATGATAAAAAATAGAGATGACAGATATTTCATTCTACGAAAAAAAAGTAATTTAGAAGTAGTACGTAGATATACGTAGTATTATGAAACAAGGTAAAGTTTCCTAGGCGGCCGGGCCGAGTGGTCTCTGAACGAAAAACTTTTAGAACAAATCAAAATAGGGCATATGGTTGGTGTAAGTATTATTTACATATATTCAAAATAACATGATCACTAACATTAGTATCAGTTCCCATCGGGGTATCATCAGTTAACTCTTGATCGTGGCGCCGCGCGCCGCGCCGCGCCGCGCCGCCAACGGTGCCCAAATATTGAGGACTCGTCATAAGTCATAATCATAACAAACATAGTAATAGTATACGGCGAGAACATCCCGCTTCCAACAGTACTTCGTAACATTATTTTTCAATAAATAATTATACTATCTTGCAAAAGATGGTAAAACTATTTTTTTTTAATAAAGTTACTAATACTAATTTCAACGGAATGTTAATATTGAATGTTTTATAATAGACTTGTCCTCGAAAAGGTCACTTCAACAATAAAACTATTTATCCACTAACCACTAGCCTTAAAGTTGTATAATTCCGTTGAGACTTCCGATTGAGAGTTAGTTTGATACCTTTTAGAACAGTACTTAGATACAGATTATTGCATCGGTGCGACTGATGGGTGGGTGGGTGCCTTTGATTGAGTGCATCCATTTTATCACAGAATGAGATTCGAAAACCGTCCCCCGTATTAAATGATTGATTATGAATATTATCACTTGTAACTTATACTCGTATGGATGGTCGGATTCGATAGATTGCGGGATTTGATACCGAGTTACAGTCACACCTGGTTAAGTTAGGTTGGTCACCATGGGGTGCGGGCCAGGTAATCTCCACGAGTGCCCGGCTGTTGTTCGTCCCTCTTGATGCGTTGCATCCGGAGGGAAGGGCAGTAGCTGGGACGGTGCACCCTGGGGTTCGGTCAGCGATTCTCCTAGGGGAATTGGTGGCCGTAGCAAATAACCTGGCGTGAGGAGGTCCTTCGCGTGTCCCTCTGATCAGCAGAGGGCACAGTGAAGGACCCATAACGGGGACTTTTTCAGTTTAGAAGCCCAAGTTTAGAAGTCCCGAGCTGACGTGCGGCCCGTGTGTTCCGGGACGCACCCAGCGGAGAACGAGGCCAAAGCCTCAGGAGGCGAGCCCGAGAGGGCGCCCGCAGAGGTGGTTGCGGAAGCGCCGAGCGAACCCGCGACCACCTCCATAATGCGGAGAGAACACCCCGGGGTTTTAGTGGGTAAACCCCGTCAGACCGCATTCTGGCGGGGGAGTCCCTCATAACCACCCCGCCCCCACTGGGGCCGGGTGGTATGCCTAATGCATTTCCCGGGGTAAAAAAAAAAGGTTAGTCACTATTGGGTTAGGCAGAGACTAGATTTTTTCACATGCTACGATCCTGACGTACCTCTTTCGCTTCTTCCGCTCTTTAGAACGTTCTCGATTTGATCGAGCTACGTTCGCCTACGTCGACCCCTACAGGGCGGCCCATTCATATTAGATTCATAAATCTGTCTCGTTATTCTTCCTTCATCTATCCTCTCTAGATGTCCAAACCATCTAAGCAAAGCATCCCTTTCTCTATTTTTGTCACTACATCGTAGAAACATTAGAATTAGAGGGATTGTATAGCTTAAATAAAATTTGTAACTAAAGATACTAAAGGTAGGTGTATATTTTAAATAAGTAACTAACAAGTGAAGCTAATATAAAGCGTGTAAAAAGTAGACTAAATAATAGTTATAAGTATTAGGTATATTTAATTTAATAGGTAAAATTATGTTGTAGTAGGTATACTTACCTAGGTACCTAAAAGTTTATTTTACTTCTATGTTCTGTAATTAATATCTTATACCAATTAATACGCTTCTAAAAATAAAAGCCGTCATTTATTTTATTATTTTACCTGCGTAGTTCCAGCGCTAAAATATTTCTTTTTATCATTTATTAAACTTTATTGAATAAAATGTTTGCTAAAGCGCCATCTGTACGGCGCACGTAGAATTTTTTAAAGATGGAGGTTGACTTGGGCTTTTCGGATGCCGGTCGGAGGTGCCGCCGAACGCCGCACAAACTTAACTCTTAGTTAATGCCGGAAACTGCCGATGGGGACGGTGGCGCTAGTGAGCCTAATCTTACTAAGCATTTAAAGTTATTAAACTTAACAATTATTTGTGTGGACAAGTGGACTCACCGTTCCTATTCATTATTTTATTGCTGCTCCTAAAATGTCACAGCCTTTGAAAACAAATGTTCACAATAAGTTAGAAAAGAAAATTACAAAAGTAAAAATAGAGATTAAAATGTTAAAAATATTGTCCGGTCTCGGTCCGGTCACATGTGCGAACTGTGACACAAGCTAGAGATGCGCGCGATTGGCGCGCGGAGCGCGACCGATGCAGTGGCACGCGTTCTCATTGGATGCTCAACGGCGCGTCGGCAAAGCAGCGCGCGCGCAACACGTGACGACCACGCCGCCGCGCCTGCCGGTCCGACGCGATTCCGTCGCAGAAGAGGGCGCTTCCGAACTTGTTTACAAGTTCACTTTTATGATTACAAGAGTGACATAATTTAGCGTAATAGCACACTACAGCGTCAGAGGAGCGCGCAGGTGTGCACGGGTGGCCTTGAGTGCGCGTGCTACAGCTGATGGGCGCGCGTTCGCGACTCGAGGCATTAAAAGCGGCTCGCGGAGCTGTGCCGCGCTGCACATCATTATATTTATGCTGCCATTAAAGATATCCCTACTTCCCTAATTATATTATAAATGCGAGAGTAACTCTGTCTGTCTGTCTGACTGTCTGTTACGCTTTCACGCCTAAACTACTGAACGGATTTAAATAAAATTTGGTACGGAGATAGTCTACAAGCTGAGAAAGGACATAGGCTACTTTTTAATGCGAAAAAAGGGTTATAAGGGGGTGGAAATAGGGGATGAAAGATTGTATGGAAGTTTCGTCATTTTTGAAGCTAGAAGCTTATTTTTTAGGCTTTTGTATAGATATAAATAAATATGACATCCAAAGTTTGTAAAAATGTTACTCTTAAGGGGGTGAAATAAAAATAGGGATGAAATTTTGTATGGAACTATTATGTAAGGTTTCGGCTAAACCACTGCACCGATTTTAAAAATTCTTTCACTAATGAAAAGCTACATTAACAGCGAGTAGCATAGGCTATATTTTATCTCCATATTCCCGCGGGAACGGGAACTTTGCGGGTGAAACAACGGGGCGCAGCTACTTAGACATAATTATAACTACCACTACCACCTAATTAGGAAAATTATTTATTTATTTCATTAATTAGGGCTCATCGACCGCAGACTTATATTTTTTGTATTCATGATATGATCATTAACATAATAATTATGTAGACATGTACCTAGGTAATATCTCCTAGCTTACTAGTAAAATCACTACATGGTATAAAACAAAGTCGTCCCGCGGTCTGTCTATTCCTATGTAAGTAGGTATCAGTGTTGCCAGTTTTTTTTTTTGCAAGTTGATATTGAAAAAAATTGCCAAGAGTGAAAAATACGAAATAATTTCGTCGAAAGCGGGACATAGTCAAAAAGGCTTTAAATATATATTTTTAACTAATTACGTTTACGTGACAATAGATAGCAAAATAGCCATAGAAAATGTATTAAAATAAAAATATAATATTTTGAATCAGATTTACCCTATCGTTAAATAGCTTTGAGTCTTATAAGTCTTATGAATAAAAAAAATAACAGTCGGTCGAGTTATCCCCGAAAAGCGGGACCCAGCCTGTCCCGCGCGACTCATTTAATTTTGATTTAAAAATCGGGACGTCAGGCAACGCTGGTAAGTATACATAGATTTTTAAAACTACGCAACGGATTTCGATGCGGTTTTTTTTATAAGATAAAATGATTCAAGAAGAAGGTTTATATGTAAAGTATGTGCATAACATAGTAGAGAAACGCTGATAATTTTAGAGGTTTCTAATATGATCTCGTAAATAAACACATTTTTTGCGCATTCATAGAAAACGCTGGCTTAACCCTACGAGATAGTTCAAAATAATGCTCTACAGTATCGTACACCTTAAAAGGGCCTACAAAAAAGTCCGCAGTGGTACATGTCTATCTCTTAGGGATAAGCCACAATAACCATTTTTTATACTTTACTTTTTACGAGAAATAGTTAATGGCTTATTTACGAAGCAATATAGGAATAATCCTTATCCGATTAGATACCTTCAATACATTGTGCATTTAATATAAGTTTGTAGATCAATGTCACCCTGAACGAACAGCATGTAATTCAAATAAATGTTTTCAAAGATATTATAGATTTAAATGCAGGGAAATAGCGATTGCCGAGGTACCGGCCGGGGGGCCCGGCTGGGGCGGCGCGGCGCGCTGCGGCGTGACAGAAAAGCTGTGAACGTTGTAGGTATATAAAGACATTCTGTAGTATATTTAGTATCAGCATTGCACCCGTGCGAAGCCAGGGCCGGTCGCTAGTTAATCATAAGAAAAATAACTCCTACATAATTATATAATTTGAACGATTTTAATTTTGTATTAGGTATTATTTTTGCGCGTTTCACGATAAAATGACTAAAAAGAAGCAAAACCAAATAAAACTCATACTCGGTACGAAACTTCGTGATATGACTTTTGACTTTTATAGTTTGGTTTTTAAGGACTGAACTCATTCAAGCCGCGTTTTCACTTCATCACCATCATCAACCCATATCGTACCAGTGCTGAGCGGCGTCGGCCATTAGGCGGTTAGCCACAGCCTCGGGAGAGGCTCTCTCATTATGAGTAACTAGTAGTAATATTAGAGCCACGTGGCCGCAGTGCCGATGCCGATGCCGATGCCGTACCGCGGCCCTGCAGCAGCTGCTCTCTACAACCCCATGCCACGATACGTCATGATAGCTAGTCAATCAGTCTAATTACCAACTAGTACTGCCACTTCAGTTTAGTATCCCGAGTTATAAATTCATATCTATATCTATGACTTTGTTCTCTATAGATATAATTCGCTATATTTATATATTTTATTAATTGTGTTCCGAATTCCGACCTTTTAATAATATTATTGGTAGGTAGGTACTTATTATAGGGAATAATTGACGTCTAATAACGACATAATGCCGTAATGATAAGTAACGTAATTTATACAATTACAATAATGTAATTCTACTACTACTAAGGACTATGATTGTGTTCCTACTACAACTAAGGACTATTACGTAATCTGCGGTAACTACTGTACTACAAAATATTTTATCCCGAAACCATGTGAAAGTATTACCGATAGATATGGCTCTTTTACTTTTTCGTAAATTGTACATTAATTCTGGTGTTTGATGCTTTTATTTAGTTATTAATACTTGCTATTAATACTTTAAACATTATGAGAAACTCCACAAAATCTAAGTTAGACTCGCGCGAACTTCCGTAAACACCATATTTTTGCTCCGCTAACTACAACCCCTGATATAAGACATGATCGACCGGGGCAACAAACGTGCTGGGGCATCGCACTACACCTCGGCCTGAGGACGTCCAATATTACGTAGTGTTTTGTATTACGCTGCAAGGCCGTTCTGTTAAGGGAACCCTCTCACCGCGGGCGCGTGACGCGAGGGACAGGAGAGAGGGGGAGAGGCGCCGCGGCCGGGAAGGTCGAGGCCGCCGCGCCGCCGCCGCCGCCCGCCGCGCCGCTGAATCAATGGGACGGGAGATTAGTGAGGAGACGCGGCCGCGGCGAAGGAAGCGGAACAGGACGGGCGCAATCAGCAGGGACGTGCGTCGCAATTGACTGCAGCCTGCAGCTCCGCTACAGGCGGCTACGGTTTCAATCACCGCAGAGAAACGCTGACCGTACAGTTACGGTCTCCGTCCAACTTAAAATAGCAGTCCATTCATTACAAACAGATTGATAAATAATCATAATAATATATCCGATGAGAATATAATGTAATGTTTGCTCAAAGCGATTCAAGCTTAGTTTTATGAGCAGGTTTTTTTATGAGCTCAGATATTGGAATTTCACGATCCGAGAAGGCAAAGATTGGGCTACAGAAAGCCACATTGCTGCGGTGAACGTTGGAGGAGGCATGATAGATAACATTGAGAAACTATGCGAAATGATAAGTAAAAGACGGATTGACTTTCTTTGTGTGAACGAGAGCAGGCAGAAAGGATGCGACAACCCCACGCAGGGTGCCTAACTGCCTACACAGTACACAACCTATTGGTCTGGAGTTCCAGAAACTAGTACGTTGACAGGGAGTTGGTTTATTGCTTCCCGCGGGGATCCTAGCATGTCGTCTCTCTCAACGGGAGAAAAGACATTTTTCAAATTTAGAAAAGCAACGTTTATGTATACACATAATGTTGCTTTTATAAATCTGAATTATAATAACGCGTCGCGATCACTTACATATTGCTGATATTGCCGCACTATGCACTATGGTAACCTCGACACCCTCTCCGAACAGATTGCTATAGTACAGTACCAGTGCTACTCGTATAGTATACAGCTATCTATACTCAATATAACACAATCGCTTGTCCTTGGATGCCTTGGATGGTAGACCAGTCATCCTGTCCTGTCGTCGCTGCATGCTGGCTGTTACAATGATCGGTGAACGTCTCCTGCACCTTTTTGTTTTCAGCGTGCTTTTATTAGTTTCGCCTTTATTTAGCTAGCCATGTATCCATGTTACGGAATCATCGTCATCATCAACCCATACCGTCCCACTGCTGAGCACGGGTCTCCCCTCACTTTCGTGAGGAGGGTTAGGCCATAATCTACTACGGGTGCCAGATCCAGATTGGTGGATCACCTACCAACCTCCGGAATAATTCTCGGTTACGGAATATTTCGACGTCCGATTAACTTGAGGATGGCAATACGATAATACATAAAAACATACCTAATAAAAAAATAGTTTCAAAAAACTAAAAAACACACCTACCTGTCTATAGATACGCCTTGATATCAAAAGTTTATAATAAATATAAAGTAAAAAGCACACCATGTTTATTTACCATTAAATTAATTATTTTTCTACTGTTTAGTTCGCCTTGCTATTAAAGTGAGTTTTTAATATATTATTTTTTTAGCTTATATTTTACAAACAATGGGTTAACCGAAAGTAAAAAGTTAAGTTTCATTCAAGCCAATAATTTTAGTAATGTTTGATGAAATAAGTAATTAATGATATGAGTTGTAGACATGAATAAGAGTTGCAGCTACTAGGCGTAAGTGGTAGCCGCATGCCGCCGAGCCGGCGCCCGCGCAGGCGCCGCCCGCGCACTGCGCACCGCGCAGTGCGCAGTGCGCAATGCACACAAGTGGTGTGCCGACGCCGCGCGCCGCTACCCAGCGTGTTATCTCTTATCAACAATCGCCTATCACAAATCTGACGTATCTCCCGAGCTCTGGTATATTCACCTAAAATACACACGTTAAAATACCTATTAAACCAGATACGGAATGTAGGTGAGTGGAAAAGATAATCGCACGCGTGGGGACGTCATTGCCAAAGATTGTACAATCACTTGTCTAAGAGGTACCTTAATTAAAATTCTAATCGGTTTCCTAGGTGGCAATCTAAGAACTGGCAAACAAGATCGTTTAAAATACCTATTGGATAAAATCAGTTACTTTACGAATAATTTAATTTAGCCCATCGGTCCTTTTCGACAGCTACGTACTATCAAACTACGGTTAGGCACGCCCAAGAGACAGAAACAGAGAGAGAGTTATTGTCAATGAGGAGTGGGGCTGCGGACGGACGCGACGCTCGGAACTTCCCTTGAGACGTCTCTCCAACGATACCATACCATACACCCGCACTATAACATAGAGTAAGTATTTGTCTCTCACTGTAAGCTAACGCCATGCCACCGCGCACCGGGGCACCACCACCGGGGAAACGCCGCGCGCCAACCGCGCCGCCCCCGCCGCGCCGCGCCGCCAAGGGTCAAAACTCGAATCATTCTTAACAAAGTTAAGAATAAAAACATTTATGATAAAATCCTCAACCTAAAATCCACCATTTTTATTGATATACTTACCCATAACACTCTCACAATGAAGACAAATCTAACAACAGCTCTCAAGCTAAAGCCCATGGAGCAGTTAGGGCTACACCGGCTACAGAGCGTGCCAAAGAAGTTTACAGTACATACATACGAGTACACTTGAATTAAATAAATTAAAGAGTATCTAACTGATTTGAATTTTTGAAAAAGTTAACTTCCTTTCTATATCAGGGGTTTGAACAGGATTCATAGTCGATTCCCATGAGACTCCATTAACTCTACCATTACTCATTAAGTTCAAAAATACGTGTTAGAGAAGCGGGGCGCACGGCCGGCCGGCGGCCGGGGGCCGCGGCCACCGCCGCACCCGCCGTTGGCTGTCTACCGGGTCCTTATTTCAGTAAAGCATTTCTTTGTTTTTATTGTTCCTTTTGTATAATTGTTATTATGAGACATGCTCTTATAAATACATTGTTCTAATATGGTAAGTAGATTGGATTATTCTCATAGTAAGTACCTTTCTTAGATAGCATAAAAACGTGACGAAAATTAAAGAGTTGACATTCCGTAGAGTTTCTCGGTGCTATGTTCTCTGACGGGCGTATTCCGAAGCGGTGCTATGTTCTCTGACGGGCGTATTCCGAAGCGGTGCTATGTTCTCTTACGGGCGTATTCCGAAGCGGTGCTATGTTCTCTGACGGGAGTATTTCGAAGCGGTGCTATGTTCTCTGACGGGGTTATTCCGAAGCGGTGCTATGTTATCTGACGGGCGTATTCCGAAGCGGTGCTATGTTCCCTGACGGGCGTATTCCGAAGCGCTGCTAGAGTTCATGGAGTTTCCTGTGCGAGATTCAGCCATGAATCATCAATTAAACACTTGGAAGGAAAATTTTTCTTTTCAAACTCAAATCATAATCAGTTATTCAATAGTTTGGTTTATTTATATTAGATTTTTTTTTTTTTTTCATGCACTCATTTGTTTTGACTTGAAAAGTCCATTATTTTTGCCTATTTGCAATAAATGACAGGAAGACAGCCTTCGCGGCATAGTGGGTGATAGGAGACTGCGAAGCGTGATGTTGCGGGTTCGATTCCCGCACAGGGCAAAGATTTCTGTGAATTGATAAATTTAGGATGATGCACTATACGTATCATGGCGATAAAGAGACAGCCCAAAGCACGCGTGTGCAACACGGCTCACCTTTCTCGCACAAACAACCGCTTCCGACAGCCGCCAGCCGACACCCGACGGCGCGGCGCGGCGCGGCGCGGCGACGGCTCCACCCGAGACGGCCGCGCCCGCCCGCCGCGGTTCCTTCACAACACAATACGTGCATAAGCTGCACCTAATCGCAGCCGTCTGCATTGTTCCGCACCAGAGCCACCGCCCGCGCCCGCGTCCGCGTCCGCGTCCGCGTCCGCGCCCGCGCCCGCGCCTCCGTCGATAGCATTAGCGTGTAGCGGAACTGTTCTACGTACCTACCTACATCATTATTATGTTTTAAAATCTACTGAACCGATCTAAATGCTTTTTTCATTCTTATACTTAGTACTTTATAGTTATTACTCATAAATGCTTGTAATTTGGCCATTATTTTGGCAACCGTCTTTGACCAATGTGGACCATTCCGTGCTACTCGAATAGGCGCCACCTCAGTTGTATACGATTTCATTGCTGGTGAGTTTTAGCGGTCAGTAATTATTCTTTGGCAGTTTAGGTATAGGTAGAATAAGCAACATTGCCTAATAAAAAAAAACAATGGCGCGGGTAAGATTCTGCACATTTTCAAAATGTTTTCGTTATATTAAAGTTGTAAAACTGGTAAAAATTAACTCTTCATTATTATTATTAGCGGCGCTCGAAATTTAAAAGAAAGCAAAATTAGTGACTAAAATTATTCGCTTTGTTTGATTAAAGCACTATACAAGCCTTGGTCCGCAATGACTACACGCCGCGATGGCCTCGAGCTTAGCTTAGTTACGGTGTTGGCCTTCAAGCTTGGGCATCATTGCAGTCTCTGCTGACCGCGCCGTGATGGCCTGGAGCTGCGCTTTCGGCCATCGTTATCGCGGCCAGCAACGCAATCATTCATTACAGACCGCGGCAGTAATGTATAATACTAAAAGATAAAATCTCACTAAATCCGTTAAGTACTAGTTTGGGGTGTGGCTTGGAGGTAGGTGTTGTGTTGTGTTGTTGTCGCGAGAGTTAGTGGCGGGCTCGGTGGTAGTGCGGTGGCGGAGCACAGCGCGGCGGTGACGGTGCGGTGCCGCCGGCGCGGGCGCGGCGCGCTAGTCCGAGAGGCGGACGCTCGAGCACGGCCCCGCAGCACGGAGCGTGCCGCCGGGTAATCACGGGCACTTCGGAAATGTCGAGGCCGGGCTATTTCTGACTCGGCCTACATATGCGTATAAGCGGCTGCTCCTCAGCACTGAATCGCCTTGTCTTTTCATTTGTTATCACGGAGTCGTGAAGAGATGGCTCGGCAGACGCGCCGCGCCGCAGCCGGCCACCGGCAACTAAACCATAACAGGAGTGACAAATCCTGAGTACAGTCACAGAGTGCTCTTTCGGCACTAAATAGGCGGTGTTCATTAGTAAAGTGACAGGATGGCACGCCATGCGCCAGTGCCGATGTCGGGCGGGACAGACGGAGAGAGTGGCGCGGCTCGGCGCGGCTCCCACAGGGATGTCGACTTATATCATAGTAGTTAGACGACGACATTCGAGCTCGGCAAGCACGACCGGATACAGAGCTTAGTTTAAAGTATACCTAAGTAAGCCACGAATGTAAGGTTTTCTTACTTAAGCAAATCGCCAGCCAGGAAATTGAATTTTTTTCCTTGGCTTTTGTTAGGTTTGAAGTTGTAACGTTTGGCGATAGAAAAGAATCGAAGAGTGCTCATCTGTGAAAAAAACTACGAATCTCGGCCTAGTAAGATAAGTATAACTCCATTAGATTTTTTCGAAAACGATCCTTTACCTTCGAACAAAAGGTATTTTACTATTAAGTATAAAAAGTAAAGTTCAAGTTTGATTTGCAAAATATTGATAATTTGCAAGTGGCGACAGCGGACCTAGGAGTTAGGATCCAGTGAACAAGTGAGGTTCGCCACCCGTCTACAACACTCGTAACACGGGAATGCGGTAGTAGTCAGTCTGGCGGCTGCGGCTGCGGCTGCGCCTGCGACTGTCTGTGCTGCGTACCCCGCTAGCTGGTGTGCGCCGCGCCGCGCCGCGCCGCGCCGCGCGCCGTGGGCGTGGTGGCGATATGGTACGAGTACGAGTGTAGGCAGCACGGCGGAAGTGTCCCGAACTCCAGACCCAAAAACAATATGCATATATTATAAACTAGATGCACCCCTGGGTTTACCCGCGTAAGTTCCGTTTTCCCACAGGAACTACATTTTGACGAAATAAAACACAGCCACCCACGGTAGGTAGGTATATATTATATTATTGTACACTGTACGGTGTACACTTGTACAGCCACCTAATTAGTGAAGAATGTTTACAATCATTTTGGTATTACAATTTTTATTCCATATATTAATGATTAAAATAATTGAGTTCACTAAATTTAGTTTTTTAAATGTTGGTATAAAATCAATATTAAGTATAGGTAATAAAAATAAAAATATTTTTTCTATAAAATCTGTTTTGTTACTTCCAAACTATCCTTAGCATATTTTCTCTACAAAATAATTTTCCAGGCGGCCCCCGACTCGACTTTTCCTTTTTGTAAGAATATATTTTTGTTTTATGTTTCAATTATTTGTTTATATTTCTTCTTTTTTCTTAGTCATTTAATAGCAGTAACAGCAGTGTCAGCTGTTCCGCGTCATTCCGATCGCACGTTTCGCTAAACGTTTAGCACCTCGACGCGGCGCGCAGCGGCAGGCGCGGGCGCAGGTTATCGCACAAGTCCCAGCCTCGCCGCGCCGCGCCGCGCCGCCGCGCCGCCGCCGCGCCACCGCCGCGCCGCCGCGAGCGCTGACATTAGATGACCTACGACTTACATTGATTAGCACCGCTCTGATCTTACGTCGCCCTTGACAAGTATAGCAGTAGCATTATACCTCTCATTTGACCGCTATCATATCCATCTGGAGGTCTGTACGTATTGTGGACGTACTTATCGGTCCCATGCGCTGAGGCAACTCAAAATGACAGCTCAGCTCTCAACGGCGGCGCGGCGGGCGGCGCGGTGCGGCGCGGCGCGGCGCGGCGATGTGATGGCGGAGAGCGGTTATCAGAAAGGATCGGTTTCGTTGTTATTCTATATTCTATATTCTTTATTGTACACATAATGCATATATACATAGAATGTAATGTGTAATGCTCGTTTTTATTGACTGGACCCTGTTTGTGTATTATTTTTAGGGTTGCGTACTACAAAAGGAAAAAGGAACCCTTATAGAATCACTTTATCCTCCGTCTGTCCGTCTGTCTGTCTATCAAGACCCTTTTTCAGGAAGACGAGAAGGTATCAAGTTGAAATATATATAAAAATGCGGGTCTATAGCCTCTTTCAGCTGTGGAAAAACTTTAAAAACCTAGTAAGTCAACACGATCAAATGCCGCATATTTTCGTAAATTTTGCGTTTTTTAAATGGACCAGTTTCCAGATGAGACTGCGGTCAAATGCTTGCCTAATTTGCAATTAAAAAAAAAGAATCAAAACCTATTAAGACACTTCCGCTTGACCTAGAATCATCAAAGTAAAGTTAAGTTTGTCCTATTAAGCTAGTTTGTCTTTTAGTTAGACTCTAACAGCTTCTTGCTCTTACTGTTAGAGCAATAATGTTAGATTCTGTCTTTCTCGTAGTTTCATCATCAACAACCCATATCGTCTCAATGCTGCTGAGTACGGGTCTCCTCTCACTTTCGTGAGGAGGGTTGGGCCATAATCCACCACGGGGGCCAGATCCGGATTGGTGGATCACCTACCTAACTGCGAAATAATTCTCGGGTAGGTATGTGGGTTTCCTCACGATGTTTCCCTTCACCGAAAAGCGAGTGATAATTACGTACATATGTTTTACAAGAAAAATATAGGTACGTGCCTGCACTGGGATTTGAACTCACGTCGTTCTGATTGGAAGGCGGCCGTTCTCCCACTAGGCTACCACCGCTTACCTTCTTTAGATTAGCAACTCGGATTTCTCCGGATTTCTCATTTTATTTTATTTTGCACGGAAAACTAACAGCTTCCAAAATTATATCATGGATACCCTAATAGGTCACTTACTCGTATCATACTCACTTTTTCATTTTAACTAAAATAAATAAAAACAGACAATTACTATCCAAGAAATTTACATGAATATTTTTTTTGTACATGTTCTGCCACAGTATAATTATAGGTCAACGGCGTTTGAATACTCAGAAACTGATTTTAATAGAGTAGGTAGCAGTTCGTGTCTAGAATGAGTTCTGCCGGTAATTATAAACACAGGGAGGGGAATGTTATACTCTTAGCTTATTTCTGCGGGAGCTCGATCTACTAAGTGATGCCTATTTAATTTCAGTAAACAATGATGGTGAGCCTACTATATTAAAGATAATTCTGCCGCATCCCTTTTTTAAATGGTGACGTTAGCAACGTATAACAGTTTTACTGCTGAGCCGTTTTGCTTGTCTAGCCACGGGTGCGGCTCTGCACGCGCCATAGTGTTTTCCCATACAACAAACACAGCAGTTGTGTTTTGCCGTGCTCGTGGCAAGTTATGAAAAGCACGACATTTGTGTTTTCAGCAGTGAACGTGTTAAGATAATGTAAGATTCTGAATTCTGTATTTAAAATAAACGAAACGCAAAAACTTGTTTTAGTCAGTAAAGTACGGTTTGGTCACGGGTTTATACTAGAGTTATTAGGTAAACAGTAATGCGCTCGAATACAAAGGCGAGCAAGCGCCTCCTAGGTACTCGTGTGTTACTACCTACGGGTGCTTCGTGTGGAGTCACCGTGTCACTGACACCGGCTTTACTTATTCACGGTGGTAGGCTCCACTGAGAAAGGACTGTTCTACGCCTGGTAACAGCCATATTGATTTTCTAGCATTCATGTCGCACATTGACTGAATGTAGAGGTGGCATGGCGCCGGGCAGCCTGAGGCGGTTCAATTGTCCAATCGAGTAGATCCTTCAGATGCAACATTGTATGCCGGGGTAGAATCGTGTTCTTAGCGCCATATTTATAAAACCGAATCATTATATTAAATCGAATCTCTGGGTAGTTGTGTTTTGACGTGCGACGTGTTCCCGGGATAGGTAGCGCGGGCTCGGCGGCGGAGCACCCGGCGGAGTAGACGATTCGTCAAATGCTCATTGTCGGTTTCGGTGCTTTTGCTGGCGACGCCGACGGCACGGCGCCCGGGACCTCGGACCGCATCGATGCCGGCGTCCTGCGCCGACCTACCGCGTGGTACACCTACTCTATCAAGGCGCTGACAATAGCCAAAAAATTGCGCTTTACTTTAATAGGTACTTTTTTAGATTTTGTACGTATGCTTATCAGAGTTGGTAATAATTAGAAAATTTTGGGTCTGGTCATACATTATAGATTTTCATTGATTAAGACAAACAATACAAAAAAAAATGTACTAAAAAATTATAAATTCATTAATAGCAAAAGATTCTGAAAAAAATATGTCAAAAATTAAAGGAATAATGTTATCGTTATCGACAGAAATTGTAATATATAATACATTTTTATAATGTTTGTCAGTTTACAGCTGTTATATAATATAATGTAATAATGCACCACTATAATAAAATATAATATTTGAGTTATCTTTTCATTAAATTTGATCCACAGATTGGATGGCGGTTACTACGGAACGACCGACGCGACGCGACGACGGCGACCGACGGCGACGAGCCAAACGCCTCTATTCATTAGCTTTTGGCAGCGCCTTAACATGCAACACCTAATAATGATTGAAGATTTTCCCTATAATTATTATATCTGCGAGTATTTATCTCTGTTTTCATTCTCTTACTTTTTTATACAGATAATGGTAATCAAGTGATAGAAAGTTATGTGTCCCTACAAAATAAACCCTCTTGAGTGCAAGTGGCACGGCCATCGCCAGTTTATTGGAGAGGGGGAGGGTCGGGCCGGGCAGGGCAGGGCCGCCACCGCGGCGCCGCGCCGCCAGCTCGGAGACACCGCGGCGGCGACGCCGCCTCCGCCGCCGCCGCACCGCCGACACCTTTGTTTTTTCAGTTAACAAGTTAGTGAATACAAGGCGCCTGTTCGTTCAACTCGATGTAAGGATCTGTCCACGACAATGCAATGGCCTACAGCTTCCAGCCCTCTTACTAAAGGTTATCGGCATTTGACCATGAATATAACTCAATTGATTTATTGATCGGGCGCAGTGCATACGCTGGCACTGTGAGTGTTCAAAAAGATTTACGGAGTGAGCGCCATTAGATTATTGAAACTTGTTGAAATGCGAAATGCTTAGTGAATGGCGCGCGGCACACGGGTGGTAGCCAGGCGCCTCCCAAGTGACCTTTGTAATTAACGTCCAGTGCACTCTGGCTGATTCGTTTGCAGCAGTATTTCAACAACTAATCCATCTCAGGCTTTCCTTGTTGAAATATTGACTCGAAGGAGAAGGAAGAAGACTTAAAATACTTCTAGTAACCCTCGCATGGGAAGCTGACGAAACAATCAGACGAAGTGGAATTTCAGTTTTAAAAAGATGAACCACCGAGGGGCGCCGCGCGGCGCGGAGGTCGCACTTGCCGCTATGTACTCTGCTCATGGACCGTGGCCGTCCGTGAAGTGATGAGACTCTATAGCCAGAGGCGCTATGTTGCAACAGATCAGCTGAGCGTGTAGGGCGGGCGGAAAATGCGCGGGGGCGGGGACGGGCGGTCGCACTCACGCGCACTCGGCCGCGGCGTGCCGTGCCAGTGATAGGTAGGCCTACTCGCAAAAAACAAACTGAGTGTTTATTGTTGCCAAGCGTACACAAGCCGCGTCAGAAATAACTGTTTAACGTTGACGTACCTACGATTGGAGCAAACGTTGGTGCCAAATCACATGATTCACATTTTAGGCAGGTCACGAGCGACACCCACTTGTTTGTGAAATTATTGTCGAATGCCGAATACTCGCGAGCAGCGCGGTGCAGCGTCCGGAGCCCCGAGGCCCGGGCGACCTCGGCTCGGCGCAGCTCACGCGCCGCGCCGCGCCGTGCGGGCTACGCACTCGAGAGCGAGCCCTGCTTTCGATTCGATACGATACGAGATACGATTTTCAGATATAAACACAATAAGATCACGAAACGACAGCCTTTGAAGTATTATAAGTACGATGCAAGTAGATTCTGCTTGGTAGACGAGCGCAGCCGCCGCGCGCCGCGGGGCGAAGCGCCCGCGCCCGCCGTGCTACCGTCACGCGCTCCGTTTTATATTTGTTACTAAGGCCCTAATAACAATAGTACAATAATGCAGTGTGTAATTGGCAAGTCACGGCTCATTACTGATGATGAGTGTCCATCGATTAGGAATGAGCGGGGCGTGGTGCAACACGCTGACGCGCCGCGCCGCGCCGCGTCGCCAAACATCGCTACATGCCGTTGCTCGACGCGAGCTCAATAGAAGTGATCGGTGTCGAGAACTCGCTCCGAATGTGTGTCAGTTATTCACATTCTCTATTAATGCGAGCTATTTGTGTTTAGTATTTTATTTGTGGTTGTGTTATCTTTATTTTGGTGGAATGTTTCGTGTTGAGACTCGTGGTCGGCTTGGCAGTGGCACCGGACGCGTGGCGTGGCGCGTGCCTTGCCGCGCCGCCGCCGCCGCCCGCCGCCCGCCGCCCGCCGCCGCGCCGCCGCGCCGCCGCGCCGCTCCGTTTTGTTCATTAGGAACAAGTCGCTCGGAGATGGCCATGATATTCTGCCCTCTACTAGCAGATAGCTGATCGACATCAACAAACAAACTGAATCTAGCAAAAGAAATCGATCTCTACATCGAGCGAGAAACTTATCAAACGGTAATCAAATATTTAATATGTTCCGTACAAAATCCTGTAGGCCGCGTCAAAGGAAGTGAAACTTTTTATCGACGTGTGAGGGAAATTTGATGCCAATCGTCATAATTTTCTGTTACGCTCGATCGTCATGCGGACATGCGCCATGACACTTTGACATAAAGATTTATGAAAAGAAGTCTCAAATAAGACAAAGTGTTCAGGAGTAAGATGTCATCATAGAGCACAAAGGTTTAAAGAGGTTCGCTATTGACATCTCTGATCTCAGTTTGGCCACACGCTTGAACCGTAATCAAAAGAGTATTTCATGAAAATGTTCTTGAGTAACTTCATCCGATGACATATAAAACATAAACACATAAATAAACCGAAAGTAGGTACTAACGTCGCTAGTTGAAGTATCATCGTAAGCTCTACTAAGCTGACGGCGGCGTTGGCGCGACGGCGCGGCGCGGCGCGGCGCCCCCGCCGCCGCCGCCGCCGCCCGCCGCCGCGGCCGCGCCGGGCGCAGCGCAGCGCAGGTTGGGCCCCTGGTTCTAGCTACTTTATAGCTACTCTTCTGTACCAAATCCATTAATATAAATAAGCTAAAGATGAGTTATTTTGTTATTTATTTGTTAATTGTTAAATTTAATTTGTATTAGTTTTTAAGTTTTCTTTGTTTAGTGGTGTTTTAGTGGTGAGTTTATCTATCTATCAATCTCTCTATTTTTTAAATTATGTTATTGTCGGCTGTCACATTTGGCATCAAGATCTAAATGTCACCCAATCACTTAGAACAAGAGCTTAAAAAAAGAAGAGGTTATTCATAAAAAGTTACGTGACGTTTCATAAAATCGCGCACTACAACTTTGTACTGCGCAGTACTAAGTGACGTTCGATAACTTTTTATAAATAAGGGGATAAGTAGTGATCCACGATTCCGTGCTCAAAAAAATATCCAATTTTGCCCACGTAGCATATACCTATGTATAGTATAATTATTATTATGTACATATTATAATATTTATAAATAGGTAAGTTTTCCGATAATATGCGGCCGACGAGACCCAACCGAGAGCTGCAGTGCAGCCAATGCCAATACGGAAGCAGAGCTCAAAAGCGCAAATGAGTCAACCCCTCTGTCGCCTGTCGCCTGTCGCCCCACACGCGTCTCATCGCCTCCAACCTCCACTAAGCCGGTTAGATTACGGGGCATCCCATTAAGTAATGTATTAAAAAGTTCCCTTATAAACATCATAACCGAAACGTAAATAATGCACTAATTATAAATGACGCTGTATAGCATCAACACGCCGGATTGGGTAACATTTATTTACAAACAATATTACATAACGACAACAATGAACGGTTTCACGCGACCCGACACGGGCGACGAGCGGCGACGCGGACGACGTGGACGCAGCGCAGCGTTGCGGACGCGGCAGCGGGCGGGCACGTTACTCATACGAGTTCCGATGAACATGCCACCAATTATTGGATAGAGGCAATATAGTCCGTAATATCAATCAGTTTTAACAGTCTTGGCACCTGTCCAAGGTTGTACATTAAAAAATATGCAAAGAATGAAAACGTCAGTTTAAAATAGCCGTGGAGAGATAGATGCGGGTGCCCTCGGTGCAGCGCGGCCCGACTTCCGGCGGCTCGGCCGGGCCCGGCGTAGGGCTCGGCGCACACCGAGTCGCCGCGCCGCCACGCTCGAGCTACTCGTACCGACGCCGACGTCGGCGCCGACGCACGACGATCGCTCGCCGATGCCGCTATCCCAAACGCGCGCGTCTCTGAGTGGCGGATGCTTTACGCGGCGTGAGTAATTAATTAGTATAATGCCCACTTGGAACTCGTGATAAGTATTTGTGATCTTCATTGACGTAAAAACGTATGTATCAATGAACACTAATTATAGCCTATTAAGTGTTTTACGAGCATTGGTCGCGCGCGGTTCCCTCATCGGCCGGCCGCCGCGCCGGCCGGTCACCGGGCCGGTCGCGGACGGCCGCCGCGCCGCATGAATGGTTCGTAGTTCGTGCATCATTCAGCGGCAGCTCGCGCTATAAATACGCGGCCGCTGTGCGTACGTATGTATGTGGCACGACATCGACGGCGAGTCTCGTGACCGGCGCGGCGCGGAGCGGCGCGGCGCAGCGGCGCGGCGGCAGCGCTGCGTGCCCGGTGCCATATGACTACGGTTGCCATCCGTCCGGGTTTCCCCGGATTTGTCCTAGTTAAGAGGGCATCCGGGGAGCCTTCATTTATAGTCCGGGTTTAAAAATTTAAAATGATGATATAGATGACTACATTTAATTTAAAGTCTGATGATGATTTATGACATATTCAACTTTTTTTTATTACTCTGACTATGTTTTCAAAAACCTGTAGACATGTGCGGGTTCTGGGCTCTAAAATAAGGGCTTTTCACGCGTCTCGTGCTGGCTGCCAAATTTTAGAGATGGCGATCCTACCTAAAGGCTCTCATGACCAGAGATACCGTTACCGTTTCTCTAATTTATAATACAAAGTCCATAATACAAAAATTACAATCATATCCGATTCTAATTTAACACCAATATTAATAGCTAGCTCTTGACCGCGAGTAGCGCGACTTCATATTCCATTAGAAGCCTACATTACCTATATTTTGTTTTATTTTACTTTGCACGGAAAACTAGCAGATTCTTATAAATAGTGCGGATATACTAATTGGTTTACATTGCCATAAACGCCACGTTGGAAACACCGCCCAACCTGGTCACCAGCTCGCCCACGCACGGCAGTACTCGGATGGGTGATCGCTAGATGTCGTACGATTACCGCATTGCATTGTAACGTTGCAATGGATACCTACCTCCAATAAAGAAAATCTATCGAGTATCGACCAATCAACCAATATGAAATGAGGACGCACAGTTTGCGACTTTACAGGAGGATCTCCGGAACTAATGCTGCTCCGATTCTGAAAGTTCTATCACTACCAGGATGTGCGGTGCGGTATCGGCCGGTTTTGTTATAGTTTTGAAACACTTATAATAATAATAATCATCCAGTCCGATTTCGGCTACGGCGGCTATGCCTCTGTTTCGACGGTTGAGATTATGAGCTTGCTATATTAGAAGGCGGTCTCATCTTTAGCTGGTCCCTTTTCTCATCTAGTTCTCGCCTTCTCTTACGAGTATTTTCAAACGCGGTAACATTACGCTGCACCACCTGACGCCATTCCGGTCTCGAGACGGTTCTCCACTAGTGATTCCCAACGAGAGGGCTCAATATTGCAGTTTTTCATATCTCTCTTCTGAACGTCCTTGTATCTGAGGAACTGAGCACCGCTTTCCGCTTGCCATCCTGAAGCTCAGACAAAATAATGAGCTACGAAAACGCAAAACTCTTTCTACGCTTTGAAACACTACCTAGTCAAGTGATATGGCCAATTTTTTGTCGTAAAAAATTAGTAAAAATTTCGAAAAATTTTAATAACGCGTGTGGAACCGCGGAATTGCTGCACAACTAGGCAATTTATTTTGACTAATTAAGTTAGTCACTCATATTTTTTATTTTTCTCTATATTTATGAGACTTAAGTGTTGGCGTTGTAAAAATGCTTACTTACCTACGTCCTACCTAATCGATACGTACCTACCTACTTACGCAACAAACATACTCGTAAATGTACTTCAGAGCACACCGCGGCCGCTGTTCATGTGTAATCATGAATAGCAATGTGGTTTTTTTTCCTATTAACAAGCAATAGTTTGTCGCAGGTCAGAGGCCGCGGCCGCGTGACGTCGCCGCGCCCGCGCCCGCGCTCGCGCCCGCACCCGCGCCCGCTCGCGACTCGCCGGGATCTTACGGCCTACCTATACGTATCTAATAACAATACACGTCACCTATACCATGTATATAAATATAATTATACGAGTATAATATGTACATACATAGGTATAGACTTAAAACATACGGAATAAAACCAGAGTTGCCATATCCTACCTGTAGCTCGTGGGAGCCTTTAAGGTCGGGATCTCAACACAAAAACACAGCACGACACTTATATAACGTTTATTAGACGCAAAAGGAACGAAATTACAAAGGTTTTAATGGTTATAACTAAAATACAGCGCAGTGCGTGGCAGCGCACCCGCTCGCGTTAGTCGAGGCGGACAGACTTCTTCCTACCCTACACTGTCTTATAAAAAGGAAATAAAACTAAACTTAAATCTACCTACGTATATTATATTCAATGAGCGCGTCGCTAACATTCCCCACCCTAGTGCAAGGCACTACTCTACGGAGATTCGAGCGACGCGGGCTGCCGGCCGCTTCCACACGCCGGTTGCGGTCTTAACCTCAACCAGACGTACTCGGCCATCCTTACCTGCGTGAGTCTGATGAATGACACCTCTTGGCCAGGTGTTGCGGGGGTTCTCCGGGTCAACTATTAAAACTAAATCACCTACCTGCAGTGGCTTGGTCTCTTCAGTCCACTTTCGCCTTGGAAGAAGGTCCGGAAGAACCTCCTTAACCCACCTGCGCCAGTACATGTCGGCTAATCGTTGCGCCTTGCGCCACTGTTTACGCAGAAACAAATCCGAGTCATCGAACGATCCTATCTGGGGCAGGTTGGCCGACCCACCTAGAAGGAAATGATTAGGTGTCAAAGTTTCTAACGTTCTGGGTTCGACTGACACGTGTGTCAGCGGACGACTGTTTACCATATTTTCTACTTCAGCCATGAAGGTGCTCAGTACTTCATCTCGCGGTGCTCGTTCCTTCAGCACCACTTGGAGCGCCGTTTTAACGCTTCGAATTAATCTTTCCCAAGCCCCACCCCAGTGGGGGCTCATCGGAGGAATGAAAATCCATTTCATGTTATTGTTTGCGCCAACCGCTTTTAGGGCGTCCATATCGAGACCTTGCGTGGCTGTTTTCAACTCCTTACTAGCACCACGCAAGTTAGTTCCGTTATCGGAATATAGATGCTGGGGCCATGATCTTCGTGCGGCCATACGACGCAAAGCCATGATGAGGGAATCGGTTGTAAGCGAAGGCACAATTTCCACATGAATAGATCTTACTGTGAGGCAGGTAAACAACACACCATACCTCTTCTGACGCGTCCTTCCAACTGTCACTTCCATGGGACCGAACAGGTCCAACCCACAGAAAGTAAAGGGTCGCTGATGGTGAGCTACTCGAGCATAAGGTAGGTCTCCCATTCTAGGCACTTCAGGCTTACATTTGCGAATGCGGCAAAACATACAGCTTGAAACTACCTGTTTCACCGTGGGCCTCAGTCTAATAACCCAGTATTTCTGTCTCAGGTTATTCACCACCAGTTCCTGATTTCCATGTGCAGCTCTGACGTGTGAGTATCTAATGAGAAGTCGCGTTATTGCATGCCTTCCATCCAAAATAATCGGTCTTTTTATTTCCAGGTCTACGTCCGTCGCAGCATCGATGCGCCCACCGAGTTTCAGTAAGCCACCTTCACCGAAGTACGGGGACAAGGTAAGTAATTTGCTTTCTCGAGATATTAATTTACCATCTTTTATTGCAGATATCTCGTCGGCAAAGGAGTCAGCTTGCACCTTCCTAAGAAGCAGAACTTCAGCACGAGCCATCACTTCACAGTCTACTTCGCAGGCGAGTCCTTTGCATCTATCAATAAATGTCAACATGACGGCGGTGGCGCGCAGCAGACGGAGCCAGCAGGAGAAGCGGTGCGGCTCCGGGACAGGTAAGCTAGCAACGCTGTCTCGTAGCACGGCCACACACTCCGCGCCCGCCTCGCTCCCGGCGGCGGCGGCGGCGGCGGCGGTGCTCGCCGCGTCCCCGGGCCATGACAATTCGTCATCGTACAAATACCTAGGACCCGTGAACCATTCACCTTCAAACAACGACCGGTCGAACACCTCGCGGGTTCCCAGATCGGCAATATTCAATTTTGTAGGAACATATTTCCATTCAGCGACACGCGTAAGCTCATCGATTTCCCCCAATCGATTAGCTTCGAAGGTTTTATATGTGCGTGTTTTATTTCTTATCCACTGTAAAACGGTAGTGGAGTCGCTCCAGAAGTATCTCCGCTCGGTAACTATTCGATGTTCTTTGAGAATAGTATCAGCGAGGCGGGCACTCATGACCGCAGCTTGCAATTCCGCGCGAGGAACGGTCAAAGGTCGAACCGGCACGACGCGACATTTACTAGCAATAAATGCGACGTGTATTTGTCCGTTCTCGTTCCAGCGCCAGTATGCAGCACTGCACATCGCTTTACTAGATGCATCACAAAACGTATGCAACTGCAAGTCATTGTATTTATTGAGTGTACTTGCGGTCGGAGTGCCGTGTCCCGTCGTAGCACAGGCAGGCGGCGGCGGCGGCGAACCGGCTGCGTAGGCGCTGCCCCCACCGCACGTCTCGGATCGTAGCGCAGAGGCTGTAGCGGGCGCTACGTCACCGTTGTCGTCAGCTGCTCCTCGTGCCGTCTCACTCCCGCACGTCTTATCAGTGACCGCGAGATAACATCTGGAAATGCGCACTTGATTTAATTCTTTCAGTATATCAATCCATTTGCACCATTTTTTGAAAACACTTTCGGGTATTACGTCATCCCAGCCGATGTTTAAACGCCAAGTATCTTGTAACATAATTTTACCCTGGATCGTAAATGGTGATAAAAACCCGAGTACATCAAAGATAGACATAACTACGCGTAACATAGCCCTCTTTGTGGGTTTCTCCTCGCCTTGAATAATTTTCTCAGGTATCCGTTTCAGGGACGTGTCGAAGCCTAACTGATCTTCAGCTGGATACCAGATGAGGCCTAGGGTGCGCTCACCTTGATATTGTTGTTCGGCCTTGAACTTGACCGCGGTAGCACCTAAACTTTCCCTGGGCACGCTATCTAAAACAGCAACACTATTACTCGTCCAGTTCCGCATTTCAAACCCACCACTCTTGTGGATATGTGATACGTTCTTGACCATCTCGATAGCTGCCGCCTCATCTGGTAGACTATCTATATAATCGTCGACATAATGTGATTTACATATAGCATCTACTGCGGCTGGCAACGATGACTCATATCGCCTTGCATTTATATTTTTAACAAACTGCGCCACGAACGGAGAACAACAAGCTCCGAAAATTAACGAAGTCATGACGTAAGTGTCAACGGGTTCGGTAGGGTTGCTCCGCCAGAGGAACCGAAATGCATGCTGATCCTCGGGGCGAATCTTTACCCTCAAAAACATGTCCTTGATGTCGCCTGTGACTGCTACTATATTTTCCCTAAAGCGCAGCATAACACCGAACAGCGACGGCAGCAAGTCCGGTCCCGAGTGTAAATAACTATTGAGACTTTTACCATGAACTTCATCCGCGGCATCGAAAACCAAACGTAACTTTTTCTTGTTAGGGTTGTCCACCCCAAAATGTGGAAGATACCACGTCCTTACAGTGGGGGAGACAGATGAGATCTTCTCTGCATAATTATTTTGTAATAAATGTTCAACGCGTTCCCTGTACCTACCTGCGAAATGCACGTCCTTGGTCATCTTCCTTTCTATTCCCTTCAGACGAGTCAGGGCGTTAGAGTAGGAGTCGGGCATGGCACCGGCTTCGCTTTTCCACGGCAGACCTACGTGCCAGCGCCCGGCGACGAGCTCAGCCGACTGTTCCAGCTGCGCGACGGCGCATGCGTCGTAAATATTTTCTCGAGGCTTACTCACCCCAATGGCTTCGCTGGCGAAAGACCGGCCTACCTGGTCGTGCAGCTCCCGCAGCAGACGAACTTCCTCGTCGCGGCTGGAAGGCGCGCCGGCGCTGCTCGCGCTCACGAACAAGGTCGCATGCGAGGAGGCGCCGGCGACGGCGGCGGCACGCACGCCGGCAGCTCGCGCCGCCCGTGATAAACAACCATGAACACACCAGCCCAGGGGAGTCAATGTAGCGGACGGCTCATTCTTATTACCCAATCTAACCTCTAGCGGTAACAGTAAATGAACATTATCCTGACCTATAAGCATTTCCGGTTTTACATCTCTAGTACATAAGCTGTTTTTTATACCAAGTAAGTTTTCATAATTACTACAATTTACTATAGAACAAGATTGCACTGGCAGATCTAAGTTATCAACACAACGTAATCTAATATTAAACACATTATTGTTCAAACCAGAAATGTTCACATTAGCGACAACCGAATCACAAACTAGTTCCTTATCAGCCCAGGCTCCGCGTACGCGCATGGTCTCGTGTTGACCAGTCACCCCCGCCCGTCTCGCCAACCCCGCACTTAGCAATGACACCGTCGACCCGTCGTCTAATAATGCGTGCGTATTGACTATGCCGTTATGCGTATGTATACGAACAGGTACGACCTTTAGTAGCACTGTAGATTCACTCGATTTATTTTTAATATGAGTAACCGTTTGTTTACTGTTCACAGGTGGCGTCGTCGGGTTCGTCGACTTCGACGTCTGATCCTGGAGCGGCGTTGGGGAATCATCCTTCGGTTTGTTGAAGTCGTGGTGTAACAATCGATGGTGGGGTTTCCCGCAATCATCCTTATCGCAGGCCGGGGCGGTACATGAGTCACACACGTGGCGTGAAAGTAGGCATTTATAACAGATCCCGTTACGTTTAGCGTGTTGCCATCTAGTCTTATGTAATGCCTTTTTAAACTGCCTGCAGTCGGTAAGTTTATGTTTAGAGAGACGGCAAAATCGGCAGTTATCATCGTCGCCGCTTTGTAACAAAAGAGTGTGCGTGCGATTAGTACTATCGTTGTTTTTATATCTGTTCTGGTCAGTGCGAGGGTTCATAAAGTAAATATTAGCTGTAGCGGATATCTTCATAGCTTCCTCGTATAGAAAATCTGATAGGATTTCTATTCGTGGTTTCTGTTTATCAGTAATCAGAGGATAACTATAGTCGGACCATTTAGACACTAATATTGTGGGAAATTTGGACAATATTATTGAAACAATGCTCATACCTTGCAAGTACTCCTCACGTCCGACCGCTCGCACTGCCTCCATCAGATTTTGTACTTTCACAGAAAATTGCACAACTTCTTTGTGATAATCCTGTGACATCGGCTGCAACTTCTTGATATCCTGGATGATCCTTGATATTATATACTCCGGGTTGCCGAATCGTAGCTCCAAGGTCGACATAACCTTGCACGGCGAACTCGCAGATATAAACAATGCTGACACTGCTTCCTTAGCCGCGCCGCGGAGACACTTCCTCAGTCTCCACAAATTCTCTTTGGGGCTGAATTTGCATACTTCCGTGGACTCGTTGTAGGCCTGCTTAAATTGTAACCATTCTAGGGCATCACCAGAAAATTCAGGTAAATCCTTCGGCGTGCACATACGAGTCAAAAGGTGGTTATTATTCGGTGTACTGGTAGCAGCCAGATCCTTCAGTGCGCCAGCTAGCATCTGAACAGTTTCAGTGATAGCGGCATGTGGCTGCGGTGGCGTCGGAGGCTGCGCCCCCATCGTTAGGTGTGACGTTTCAGGTGGCGGCGGCTGCGGCGAGGTGAAGTTTCCGTGTGGTGCCGCTGGTGCCGCCGGAGCAATGTATGCAGTCGCCTGGGCCATTGCCGGTCGCAGTTCGCCCGTAGGAAAACTAGGGTTGGGGGCTAACTGCGGTTCCTGGCGACTTCGTTCCAGCCATTGCTCCACTTCTTCAGTACGATCTTCGGGTGGACTGTATAAATCTTCATCATCAAGGTCGGCCAAGTCCGCCTTTAACGCTTGGTCGATTAACGTAATTTGTATCTCGGCCTTCTTTTTAGCTGCTTCCAGAATGAGCCGCTCCCGGCGTGCTTTCAGCGACGAGGCGTTAGTGGCTTTAGATTCACTTTTGACGGTGGAAGCTTTTGGCGTCTTGAACATCGGTGCTGTGCTTGGTGCGTCGACGTCGCGTTCGCTTAGTACTTTTAGAGCTATCCTGTCGAGATTTTGCGATCGAGCGGCACGTGACGCACTTTCGATGGAATCCATCTTTTTTGCCGGTGGCGTGTTAAACATGATCCGGTTCGAAGACCACTTTGTAGCTCGTGGGAGCCTTTAAGGTCGGGATCTCAACACAAAAACACAGCACGACACTTATATAACGTTTATTAGACGCAAAAGGAACGAAATTACAAAGGTTTTAATGGTTATAACTAAAATACAGCGCAGTGCGTGGCAGCGCACCCGCTCGCGTTAGTCGAGGCGGACAGACTTCTTCCTACCCTACACTGTCTTATAAAAAGGAAATAAAACTAAACTTAAATCTACCTACGTATATTATATTCAATGAGCGCGTCGCTAACACTACCAAAAAGTACGCCCGTAGGAAGAGACGAACTAGCGCTACCGCTCGTCGAGTTATACTTAAATACCCTTAATTTATGTATTATCTTCTGAATAAAGTTTCAAAATATTTTTTTGGGGCGTAAATTGAACCATATTTTTCATCATGTTCGTAGTTTTTTTATAATAGAATAAGTTTGCACTGGACCAGCATTTCTCTACGTTTAGCTAATATTCTGCCGTTGGCGCCACGGCTGACGGGCCACGAGTTAAGATTATTGAGCGGAAGCGGATCCAGAGTAGTTACTTTCGGTTCCCAGTTCCCTCCCATACGCAACCTCGCTCGAATCCGCCTCAAATCGGTTTATCGGTGGACCCAAATATCGGCCTCGGTTCGATTGTAGGTAGGTACTTCTTTATTTCGCAGGTCATTCCGTTATTACACAGTCAGAGCATACATTTGGGAATATAATTATAGGAACGTATTCGAATCCTAATAGAGCTCAGACGAGATAGTTCAATAGAGGGAAACCGCCGACCGTTCCGAGCCGCGCGCCACGAACGTTAGAATAGAACCCGGATCAGCATAATATTATGTTATATTATGAGTTTTATGAGGTAAGAGAACAGAAATCACGAGTCATGCGGCACGGGCCTCTACACTGCGTAGCGGCGGGCGTAGCGCGTGGCGCGTGGTGCAGGCCTGCAGCGCGGCCCGCGTAGCCGCGTGGCGCGTGGTGCAGGCCTGCAGCGCGGCCCGCGTAGCCGCGTGGCGCGTGGTGCAGGCCTGCAGCGCGGCCCGCGTAGCCGCGTAGCGCACCCGCGCGGAGACGAGCAGCCACGACGGACGGCGACGCGCGACGTCCCAGGGGAATGCCTTTCCAGTAAGTAAACAACCGATTCGTTATCTACGAGTACGAGTGTGCCTCTTACAACTAACAAAATAACTTCTGATTTATCGATTGAACGCCACTAACCGCTGTCTTTCTCTTTAAAAGCTGCCAATATACCCATCTAATTATTTTAATATCCGGACACGTGCGGCGCCAGCGTGCCGCGAATGCCCCTTCCTACAATTACAGAAACTCAATAACGACAAATTGCAGGGAATAGCCCGTCGTACCTATTGCTTTGCAGGGTTGATAATTTATTTAATAATAAGCTTACGGATACATTTACGATATTAAAAAAATATGAAGGAATGGAATATGTATCTTTCGCGATCGATCGCCTTTGTTGCAGTCTCGTGCAGGAAGGCGAGCAAAAAGGCTGGGGGGCGAGGGAGCGCACGGCGAGTCGTGCAGCGTGACGGCCGGCGGGCGGCGGGCGGCGGCGGGCGGTGGCGGCCTACAATTTGTATCAGCTGATATTAGCTGTTCTCTCTAGACTGTGTAATCGGCTGTGCGTAGTGAGGTACATATTCGACAAGCAGAGTCGCGGCCGCGCCGTCTCCTGCTCCTCCAGGGTCGACTAGCCGCCAGCTGTCGCTAGTCGCGACTATCTATACCCACAAATATAGCCGGCGGCGGGCGCTCTACTGATCATCAATCTACATTTAAAATAAAATTGGCCGACAAAAACAAACAGAACCACTTCCGCGTGGAAGCAACTAAAATACTTTGCTACTGTCCTGTACTGAAACCACTCCGACTGACCTATGTTACACGCAGCGGACTTCTCTCGGAGAGCTACTTCAACCTGCTGCTGTCGCTACGACATGCCACACAGGGACAGCAGCCGGGCCCAGGGTGCCCGGGCTCTATTCCTTCTAGAAGAACTGTTCATGTAAACAATGTTACAAGATGTAACACGTTATACCGTAACGAACTCTAACAGCCTAACCAACGCCGACTGTGGGCGTGGCGGACGCGATCGGGCGGCGCGGCGCGGCGCGGCGCGGCGCGGTACAGACATACTCCGGACTATTTCACATTATTGTACGGAACACAAACGTGTAACGGCAAACAAAATAAGCTTTATTGCTTTTGTAAGTGACAAGTTTACGCTGTTCCTATCTCACAATGTGTTCGAAGTGCGGGGCCTTTATGGGCCCTCCCGCACCGACGGTTATTCCTAGATAGATTCGATCGGTACATCCATTGTACCTACACGTAATCTTTCTTGCGAGAGACGGCCTCCGTGGCGTAAGTGGCTGATGAGCCGACTGCGAAGCGTGAGGTTGCGGGTTCCATTCCCGCACAGGGCAAACACTAGTTTTAATAAAACATTTATAAAACTAATATGAAACCAATCAGGAAGAGATCTAGTATCGAAATCCGGGACTTATGCGATTACGCCGAGAGGGGGGCAGCGTGCGGGAGAGATCGCAGAAGGGAGGGGGGGGGGGGACCGACTCGAGGTACCTGGAAGGCCAAGTTTCTGCCAAAGGCCTCCCCCCCTCCCCCCGATACAATCAAACGGCCAACAATCACATCAGTCACACTGGACTGCATTTTGACCAAATTTATATGATTGAATTAAGATATTGCTATGATATATATTTGGGTAAACACAAATGTTTGTGTTATGAATCGAGGCTACACCTTCTCGGCAAAAATTGTAGCAACAGCACTAATTAATGAATACAATTACACGGTAACGGGATATAAACGCCTTTTGCCCAACAGTGGAATACGATACGAACGAAACATCACCGCTCCGTGGTGCAGCGGCACGTCCGCGTCCGTCGTGTCGCACGGGCGTGCCATGCTGCGTGCCGTGCCATGCCGTGCCGAACCGTGCCGCGTCGCCACGTTTGTTTTGTCCACACGCTACCGCCCAGCTGTACATGGCTACATCACATCCCATGTAGTCGCAAAACAAACTATAATCCGTCTCGACCGAGGCTCGCTCATACTCGCCCCCACAGTCGACTGAGGTTTATAAAAGGTTATTAGTTTATAAGCGTACGTAGCTGGCCTGCGCACCCGTGTTTTACTTTAAATAGGGCCCGATCTAATTAATCAAATGAATATATTAAATGAAGAAATTTTAGTTGCTTTGATAACTTTTAAAAATTATAAGATTCACTTTCCAAAATATCGAATTACGTTTGTCCTGTAATCAGTTACCAAACATATTATTATATATTCATACTGTGTGTCCTTCAATCTCTGTAATTAACATTTTTTTATCATTTAAAGGAAAAACTGTGAATGGACCCCACGACTAAACGTGGTTTACTTTGCCGGCGCGGCGCGGCGTCAGGCGTAAGATTGATGGCTCGTCCCGGAGTCCGCGGGCCTGGCACGGGCAGTTTCTCTGACATGGAGCGGTGGCGGCCGTGCCGCATGCCGCCTGCCGCATGCCGGACGTCGCCGGAGGTCGGACGGCGCCGGTGAGAACTAGCGGACCTTACAGGCGATCATTGTAAACCTGCCACACATAGCGGCGGACGCCCCGCCCGCGCCCACGAGTACGGTTTCTTTAAACTTACGTCAAACATACATCTGATATCTTTCATTTTTGTATGAAACCGTGCGTACTTGGCCGTGGCCATGGCCGTGCGCCGGTATGTGCGGCATGCTTGACGCACGCGTGGGTACAGGTACCTGAGATCAGGGTATGACCTGAAAAGAAAGAAAAACAATGTAAGACTCCTGTTATCTAGAACACTAAGATATCTCGCGTCATGTCAAAGAGTAATACGAGTATGCAAAGTACAAAACAGCGTTATATCTATTTTACTATAGGCACATACCTACAGCCTACACATTGTTTACAGGTAACTAATAATGTATGTGAGCGGTGAAGTGCAGTGACAGCTCCAAACGAGTTCTCATATCAAATAAGTACTGCGGAGAAACCTTGAGACGAACATTGAACAAAAACTTTATGGCAAGTGGCTAAAGGAATGATACGTGTGAGCGGCGCGCGGCGGCAGCAGGCAGCGTCAGCCCGTGCCGACCGTCGACGTCGGCGGCGGCGCGCGGCGTCGGCATCGGCATCGGCGCGGCGGCGGCGGCGGCGGCGGCGGCGGCGGCGGCGGCGACCCGCAATCGAACGATTAGGTGCGAGTACACCTCACTAATACGATGTGTTCGTTTGTACATCGCGTCGTACCACATCGATCCTTGAACAGCGCTTTCAAAGATTAAAGTTTGTTCCGGATTTAACTCGCGCCAACTGCCTATCTACTCATCAGAGTACAGAAAACAAGCAGAAAACATAAAACATACAGATTACTGTATATTATTGCTCGCGCGACATTCGTCTCTCAATGTCGTTTATTCTCAAGGGGATTTCCATTGAAAACTGAACGTTCATTAAGGATAACTCGTGCATCGTCAAATCCTAGGAAGTTAGGACCTTATAGCCCGTCCCCCTTTTCTAGCTTGAGTGCCCAATGTTTATCCCCACACGATGCCTTCGAGCGCACATTTTGCTAAAGTTCTCACTTGTCGATCGATCGATGGGTAGTTTCTTATCGCTTTACAAACCCCACTATAATCGCAATTATGTAGAAGCGGGTATCTGAAGTCATGTTACGAGTACAATGGAGGAACATGTCAAGGATGCGGTGCGATTCTTTCTTATATTAGGTTGTGTTCGGTCCCGGATTGAGTTCGACAACCGAGCTGCGAGCCGCGCGCGAGCTCATTACATATTTATAAGGAGACAATTGCAACGACGCCGACGCCGACGCCGACGCGAGCTGCAAATAGAAATAACTTCTTTAGGAACGAACTCATCAGAATACTAATCGATATAATCCATTGGGTTTTGTTGTTTTGTGTGATTGTGTGACAGTAATATTGTCCGTTGTTACAAATAATTATATTGTTTTCTTTCTCTCCGTCTTTATATAAATTTTTTTTATTTGTCCGAGTGACGAAATCGTTCACCGGATGGTGATGGAAGCTAATAATTTTATTGTAATTTTTATTTGGCACGGACAACTAACAGCTTCTAATAAATATGATGGATACGCTAATAGCTTTACAGTAAAAGCTATAACAGGTTTTAGGTGTACAATTGTCCAGAGATGTTCCTATAGAAATGAGCATTGTAAGTGATGGATTATTTGAACAGATAAATAAAGCTACACTTAGAAATAATAGAAACCAATTATTATCGAAGAAAACATTAATAATTTTTTTTTAAAGTTCTGCCTTATTTATTGCAAATTAATCAACAACGTTTGAATACTCTGAGTTGAATAGGTTAGTATTTTCATATGACGAATAATAATGTAATAATTAAGTGTATTTGTTTACCGTTTCGCCACTTTACTGTAGCACAGTAAGTGAGAAACCTTGAACATAATAAAGCGACAGATCCCCATGATAATTCTTGTTTCAACATGGCTACTGGCAAAATGGTCTAGCAAACACGTCCTATTTATAATGGGGCGCTCACGATCACGTTAGCAGTACGCTTCCTAGCTGCGTGCGCCATGACACGACCGACGAGCGCCGCGACCGACGAGCGCCGCGACCGACGAGCGCCGCGACCGACGAGCGCCGCGGCGGACTGGCTCCATGACCAACGTGAGCGGTTAACTTCTCATCTTCCATCGGAATACAGATGAGCACAAATTCCTCAACAAATCACGAACCCACGGCGTTGTAAACTTCGTAAGTTAAAATGTAAATAATATGTTCAAAACGGCTCGCGAGTGCTTTAGTGTTCAATAGTAATAAATAAAAAGACAAAAGCTTTGACTTTAAAACTAACAAACATAAACAAACCCGTGGTGATAAACAAACCCAGATGCCTTAAAACAGTAAGCCTATTTTACCCGACTACCCAGAACGAGCGTTATGTTTATCGGTGTCAAGTTAGGTAATATGTATTAATATGTCCCTTTAGCGCGTCTAACAGCTTAAATACGTATATTATGGATTCTGTAGTGATTGCGAAAAACAAACACCTATAAAAGAAGTCGAAAAAGTTGAGTTTACTACTGTTGTACGAACAGTCGATCATATAGTATGGCAGAAAGGTAGCCGTGAGTGTGTGTGGTCCTTTGGTTAGATCATTTAGGATTTTGATTAAGTGAGTGACGTAGGTAGGTTATAAAAAGAATCAAAAAAGAATGGCAACTGTAAACAGCTATACCGGATTACTGACGGAACGACAACTTACTAACGGCTATCAAGTGAGGTACCAATCGGGTACCTACCAACATAAAAGAAGCACGCTCAATACACAACAAACATGCGCAGTGCACTGCTTGCTCAGGTGCGTACTAGAACGATGGACGTGCTATCGAAACAAGTCACGAGAAACAGTTCTCGAGTGCAACTCGGAGCTGTACGCCATGCGCTAAGAAACTAACGAACGAGTTACGAAGCCGTTATAGTGTCTCAGAGAGCAGCAGCGGCTCCGCTCGGGACGATCCTGACTGCGCAGTGAGCTCCGCGCGACTCATTCTTGGGCTCTGGGTGCTTGATGCCGAACACTTTGTACTTAATAGAATCATGTAGAGTACGAGTACAATGGCCCAAGAGTAATAATCCACTGAACGTGAATAAGTCAATGGCCTAAGACAAATAATCTACTGAACGTGAATTAATCGGTAAAACGTCAATATTTGCAAAAATAAATGATTTGATATGAATTGAGATAGGGTGTCACTTAAAAGCTATTAAACACAGTTGAATTACTGCAACAAAAAACTCCTATAATAGTTTAAGGGTTGAACTAATCGGGAGCGGGGCCAAAATTTCTAACAGAAAATCACATAATTATAGAGGCGTGCAGGCAAACTGCTGAACGCCGTCGCCACCGCCGCCACCGTCGCCACCGCCGCCGCTGGCTGGTGCCTCCTTGCCATAACGGGGAGCTAGTTTAGTTAACATTGATGTATCAGTTAAGATAACATTGAATTCGATTGTTTGTCTTTGTAAAAAATGCCAAGTTTCGAATTGAAGGTGGCTAGTTCAAATATATATTCGCATTTAGTATTCATAGCACTGTTAACGATCGAATATCTGACAAACCGATGGTACTCCCGAGTCGGGAGTACGCTCTACGCTTGGTCTAGGCGTCATATCCTCAAACAAAGAGGGGCTGAGGTCTTTCTTCGTCCGAGGGTCATATCTGTAACCAGAGCCGGCGGCGCGGGGTGCTCAGGAGACTCCGCGGAGGGCGACCCCTCCGAAGCCGCGGTTATAAATAAGCCGGAGGAAAACTCCACGCGGGATCATGTCGACATGACTGACTGACATCCACTAATTATAGGTACGCCGTCTGTCATTGGCTGCGGTGCTAATGAGTACAAGCAGGTTCGCCGCGCGCCGCGCCGGAGCGGCCTCGCCACGATGCGACGAGATCGCAGGGGGCGACCCCCGAACTAAAAATTATGAATTTTCGATTCGTTCTTCGTGCACCTCGGGTTCCGTACTTCAACAACCTTACAGCTATAGCCGCTACACTAATTGAAGCTGCAGTTGAATCGAATTGGCCGTGTCGCGCGTCCTGAACTGACGTATGTCAACCTAATCGCTTTAGTCCGGACGGAGTTAACTCGAGTTAACCAATTCATGCCCCACTAATCTGGACACATCGCTACCACAGACCGAATAACTCTGGTTTAATCACAATTGGTGGGCGCAAAAGGCGCAGCCTTCTCTGGCAGCGCGCAGTGCCACGACTACACCTTTAAGCCGACAACAGCGAGCAAAACAAAATCAGACATTTAGGGATCAACTTAAAATTGTACGTAGGTACCTACCTATTTGGAATTCACACTACAACAGATACCATCTTAGCTTTTCTAGATCGACGCTAAGATAAGCAAGTCAAGGAGCCAGTTGATTTAATTTCCTCGCTCCACGGCTCGAGCAGTCGTCGCATCGCATCTGAAACTGGATCTGCCCTATCCGATATTGCGATACTTGGAAAATTCATCAAGAAACTACTAAAACATTAATGAAATGGGAACTATGTGCAATTGTATGAAATATCGCAATGTTGTATCGCGCCGTGTCGCATGCCGTGGCTATTTAATACATTTAACATGTGTAGTATAATAGGTATTCTTTTCCATTTCTCAAATAGCTATTCTGCGCCAAAACTAGATACGAAAACTTTTTGCTTTAGGTCAAGGCGAAGATGTCAGGGGAAAGGGCTGTGTTTGTCGGTACATACATTTCAGACCAAAAACAGTTTTATCAACATCATCATAATCAAAATGTACAGAGTAAAAAGTATTTAGTCGAGGTGGCAGCTGCGGTGTCCGTCCGTCACCCGTGTGCCGAGTGGTAAGTTCTCGCCACAGGATGGCGAGTCGTGGGGTCAGGCGCGTGCCCAGCGGCAGCGCACGCGCCCGGCTCCAGCGCGCGGACCTGGATGTGGACGCGCACGTGAACGCGGACGCAGAGAACTGTTCCACGCTGGAATCGAGGCCGAGCCGCCGCACGCGCCTTCGCCCGCGCAGCGAATGTCACGCGAAATGTAGCCAGCCGGCCTGATTTACTGGCAGCTGGCTAATTTTAACTACAATCGTTTCGGTCTATCACCTCTCCACGGTTGACATTTAACATTATTCCGATATAACTAACTTATCTTAGCAAAACTCGTACGTACCTACCGCCTATGATCCCGCTATCTCGATGGTCGGTCAGCACAGATTGATGCGCATGTCATACAATTATTTTTCGTCTACTAAAAATAAGTGCAGCATCAAGTAAAACATTACTTCCATATAAGTAACAACTTTATATCTAACTAACTTTTAACTTTTAACTTTTATACTTTATCGTTCGTTATATAAGATTATTATAATCTTGCTAAACGGTTTATATAAAGATTAATTATAATTATTGGTCACAATCGTTCCGTTGGGTTTTATGCAAAATTTGAAATGGTGCCATACGACTTGCTGATGAAATCGTTTAGCGCGAGGCACGGGGCGCGGCGGCGGCGGCGGCGGCGTCACTATGCGTGTGGAACTGTGGCCCACAAGTAAATCAGCGCAGCGGCGGCGGCGGCGGCGGCGGCGGCGGCGGCGACGGCGGCGCCAGCAGCGGCGGCGGCGGCGCGCCACCATTCGCCACGCAGCATTGTACTATAATCGCTTAGTGACCTTCACGTCGTTAGTCAATTGGGTAGCGAGGACGTTGACCCAGGTTATTGTGTTAAGTAACAGATTTTAATTTGGGCTTCCCATTTTCAGTAGCCGCTTTCCTTTAGCTGGCAACGTCTGTAGATAGGTAGCTCATTGATAAGTCTATCCGAGAAATGTAATGATTGGGTGGGACACTGCCAGTACCGCATGGATCGCATGCGGACGCGGCGTCATATGACTCCTGGCCGCGACTCGTGCTCGTGCCGATAATGACGCTGATGATGGTACCTCGCCTCGGAGCTCCCTCTCGAACGCGCTCCGCCTGACTTCCAAACAATCGCAAACCTCAGTTGTTTTTAATAATGCGGAGTGTTCATATTTGTTTTTTTTTTTGGTTTGTATCTAGGATAAAGTAATAAAGTGTGTATTTTCAAGTAGTAATATCTTAATATCTCAATATCTTCGAATCGATGTGGATTGAATTCGGTCCAAAAAAATGGAGGAATACGCACTGAGAATAATACAATGTTTATTGGGTTTTCTTCTAAAGTATTGTTTAATATAAGACCTCTCATTGGCACTTATTGCGATTTTTTTTCGGTATTGTGTCCATTTATAATAGATATTTAAAAAAATACCCCTCCGTTGATATCTTCTGTTATGATTATATTTCCGAAACACTGGTAGAACACTGTTTCCTTTAACTTTGAATCAGCAGTATCAACACATCAGCACAGGAAAGGGAGATTTCCTTTAATAAATTAAACCTCACCAAAAAGTTACTTGCTAATTCACTTTTATTTTTTCCACATCATATTTGGTTTGCTTCCCTTGGTACGTAACACTAAATGTTGCCTAATCACATTACAACAAATAATTTGAGATTTGATAGAGCTATTCTTAGTTGATATTCTTAGTTTTTATCTTACTCACACAACTCTAATGCACGTCCAGTTCTGTTTACTATTAGTAAAACGTATAATTTAAATGAACAGCATGTTGCCAACTAGATATCAGCAACCGAGTTCAGAACAAAGCCGCATTAGCACCTCTAGGGCTTGCAAAACATTATTTCGGTCGCGCCGCAGTCGCACAATGCACTGAAATGCTGCATGGTGTAAGATAAAGTCAACGACGGCCAGCGGAGGGTCTAAACGGCGCTAGTTAAAACCCGATGGGATTTGGGTCAACTGTCCGGCGGATTTAGGAATGGCAGTTGTTAGTGTTCATAGTGGCACACGTCCCGAGGCAGGCCGCCGCCGCCGCCGCCGCCGCCGCCGCCGCCGCCGCCGCCGCCGCCGCCGCCGCCGCCGCCGCCGCCGCCGCCGCCGCCGCCGTGCCGTCTTCCGGCCGCGGATCGATCGCGCCGCGCGCCGCCGAGTCTGCGGCGACTGCGGCCGCGCTGAACCGAGTGCTTTGAAAACTTTAACAATCCGCATCTAGTTTGAGTTGGTCGCCAGACTCGCCTAGCCGAACAATTTGTAGCACGATAAAACGCTGCGGACTATTTCCGACTTCCAATAAAATCCAATTAAATCGGCTTTTACTCATCGGTGCCGAGATTGGCAGTTGAAATCTCGGATGGGCGAACCAGGGCGCGGAAATAGCTCTTAATAGGTCCACGGTGCTTTGCAACGATTAGCTTTGTCCGCTGCGCCAGGACATTCCGTTCGATCGATCTGAACCCGTTATAGTCTGCTGCAGATCGAATCGCTAAATAGAATGGCCGGCGGACACTATTATACCTTCTCGCACTTCGACTAGTCTGTAGTATTTGGATATGCTTTAAAAATATTAAATAGCTAGTAAGTAAATAGAGTTCATTTTTATGCACAGTAAAAATTGTTCACAAAAAATTGAATCATTTTCAAAATGTTCACTTTTGTACCAATGATTTAATAGTTCGGAGCCAGTGATCGAGTATGAGGCGAAAGAAACCGGCAGTTCCACATATCCCCACTGATCTATCCCTACTGCTAGGGAAAGAAACAACGGCCGGGAGTGTTTTCTGTGACCATTTTGTTATTGAGGAATAGGTGTGCTATAATGTGTATACGATAGCTGCCTTAAGCCGCCGACACATTGTCTGACGTGTCGTATCGTGATGCGAATCCAGAGCGAAGCGAAGCATTCTAGAGTACAATCCTAAGCGTAGCGGGGGGGTCAAAGTACTTCGCTGGAGGTTAAATAATTTTGTTACCGTGTACATTATGCTTTTCATCCTAAGCTAGGGGAAAAATTCATCATACGACAAAAAAATCTTGTTTTCATATTGGATAGCCGTTGCCGCGTCGGCACGCGCTGTTTTTTTATTGCCGGCCAGGACTATATTGAAGCGAATTGCGTTCTAACTTTATAATTAAACAGTGATCCAAATTGAAAAGTCATTTCGTCACTGTTCTTAATTGCGATGGAATGTGCTGGAATGACCCACTTTGTTCGCACTTATCGAGGAGGCATAGGCCTCTTTTCGAATAGACTGGATGAAAAATATTATGTTCCCTAAATGGGTCCATTACTATACGTTTTGTACCAATCTAATTATGGTCTTTGAAACGTTTCGACAAGAAAAAGCACACACGACGATTATTTCCATATAAAATATAATAATATATTATCTAGCCGTCGGATTTGAGAAATGAGGTGACAATTGATTGATGATAATGATGCGCGAGGGTGTAAACAGCTATAATTAAATTAAAGGAATTAAAGCCCCACTTTAAAACAGCTTCATAAACTTAATTATGTACTCGTATTTCAAAATGGGATAGAAGACGGTCCGCTTCATACAGCGACTATAATGTGCTTAGTTTGTTTGTCGGATCAAAATACGATTTATCACTCCGTCACGTCATCGAAAAGTTATCGGTTCCCATCGCTTCGCGGACGGAGTGCGGGTGACAGCCGCCCCGGGGCGGCGCGGCCTCTGCCGTCGCGCCGCGCCCGCGCCGCGCCGCGTCGGCGTCGCTCGTCGGGTCGGGTACGTTTGCCGTATTATATTACGCTGCATGTGCTTGATAAGAACCGCCGCGGGCCGCGGGTGGCAGGGGTGGCCGCGTGGGGGGTGAGGTATATTTTATTATTCCAGAGGTGCCACGTGTAGTACAACACAAAATGGCAACACTTATTTTCTGTAAATACCTACCTGAGTACATTTTATTTCATAATTGAATTTGCGTACACGTGCCATCTTATTGGGAATGTTATACTGGCACCCGTCTTGTAAATGTGACCCGCGGATATTTCGCCCGAGTGGCGGCGGCGGAGGCTGGCGAGCGCCCGCGCCGCCGCCGCCACCGCCCGCCGCCGCCCGCTGCGATGTGCAGCCGGATTTCTGATCTGCATCGTGCAAACTCAAAATATAAAAAAAATAGGCGCCCTGACGAAAGGCACCGTCAGCTAGTATCAAAAAGACGTTTAATGTCTTGAAGCATTAAAAAATCAGTTTCGACTACATAATTAAATATTATAATTACCTAGTACTTTTCTTCGGTTATTATTAGTGTAGAACAATTATTATTTAACATTACCCGTCGAGTAGTTTGTTTAGAGTTTGGAAATGAGGATGGTTTAATTCCGCCGCGCCGCATACTTCGTACCCGTTAGTCGTCGTCTGTAGTCCCGGTCGGCGCGATCCGGCACCTAAACCCGTAGTCGTACGAACACCGCAGAAATGGATCCAGTTTGAATCAAAATAATGGTAATAATAATTTCCAGACAACAACGGATATGCCGTTCGTTTGTTTGTTGTATGTGAATGTGACCTAGGATGTAGGGCTACATTTTGGGGTATTATATTTTTCGCATTTCTTCCGATCTACTAGGATTCCATGCCTCTAGGAAATCAAGAACTCCGGAGACCATGGTCCCACCATGGACACATCCAGACAGAGCAACTATCTTGTTGTGTGGTTCACGAACAGTGGTCTCTCCGTTCCGTAGTCGGCTCTTCATCCGCTTACGGCGCGCGTCGCGACGATCAGCGTAACGTTCGCACTTCTTTTCGAGAGAGCAGATGCTAGCCGCGTCAACTCCTCGCATTTTGAGATGATTCGTTTTGAGAGTCAGGTGGTAGAGCTTATTATCATCATCAGCAACCCAAAAATACCGAAAGCGAAATAATGAAAATAATAGTTACAATATCATTTACTTTGACTAAAGTTTCTTGTCTGTTTCTTTCTTTCTTTCGCCCTAAGCGAGCGGACACCCGTGCCCAGCTATGAGACGATGTGGGTTGATGATGATGAAAGTTTCTTGCAGCCATGTGAATAAAGATACGTAATATTTATTCTTTGAAGCTGTATGGGTTTGTAGTGTCCAACTGTTGTAAATAGTACGTCGTATCTTTTAGCTATTATTTATTTATTAATTTAAATAACCTTACAAAAATATTTTGTTCGATAATGGTGACAATTTTTATTTGCTTTAAAAAAGACGATGTTTCACGGAATTGAACGAGCGCGCGACCATTGACGGGCTGTCGATAAACTTGTTGTAGAGTCGTCGCCAGGCGCCAGTCGCCAGTCGCCACCCAGCCAAGTCATAGCTGATACGGCTACCTATTTGCAGGGAAAGTGTAGGTACGACGAGTACCTTTCGCCGCGAGACGTCGCTATAGATAACGCGCGGCCAATGCCTCCGGCGCGGCACGGCGACCGGCGCGATACGCCGCGCCGCGATATCGCATATTATCGCGCTATCGCTCACAGATTTAACTAAATCAGTTACAACATACTAAAATTATACACAAATGTAATGGCGGTAGCGCTTCATGTAAATTGAAAAAAAAAAGAAAACAGAAGACAAGGCCGCCGCCGGTCGCCACCGTCTGTAATCTGTACGTCATGTAACAGCCAAGGATGTAGCCAAGGATGCATCACATCATGCAGGTCATCAACAACTAGTTAAGAAATCTAGTAGCAATACAATACAATACAATACATTACATTAGGTTAATGCAATGTGAAACTTCACAAGTTCAGCGCACAACATTGCCAAAGGGCAAAAACGATGTAACGTAACGTTCTTCAGGCAATAATATGTATGAGAGGAGCCAATGGGCGTGACAGCGATAAGAGCCACTCTGGCACAAGAGACACGGACACTTGTGTTTGTGCATAACAGTGCACAAGAGTGCGCAAATACAAGTGTTTCCACTTCGCCGACCAAACCATCGACCGAGGACGGTGCCGCTGCCGCCGATGGCGCGTTTATCCGGCGTCCGAGTTCCGTTCGAGTGGAGGCGGGCGGTGGAGCCGCGCCGCTCCGCGCACATCCGCTATAGTCCGCTACAGCATCTTGCACTGCGGCTATGGCTGTGGCAGTTACACTGTGGCTGTTACACTGTGACTGTGACACGTCTACAGTTACTGTACAACATTGTTGTTAATTGTCACCAGTGCTCACTGAGCAGCGATCGCGCAGCGGACACTGTCGACGTGTCACTCGGAGCGGCGCGAGGAGCGTGACCGGCGTGACAGCGCGTCGTTTATTTTCAGAGCAGTAATAATAGCTAAGAGCTTTGTTTCTTCCCGTAGTTGTGCAACTGTTGCGGTGCCCCGCGTGTTCTATGCACGCAAGGAACGCACACACGAGTCAGGACGGTACAAGATTGGCAAATCGGCAGCGGCGGCGGCGGCGGCGGCGGAGGCGGCGCGGAGCGGCGGCGCGTCGGCGTTGCGGTCCTATGGCCAGTCTAGGCTCCAGGACCTAGGGAATCCCGTCTTGCATTGAAACCTCAGACCTGCCTGCCTGACCGCATCGCGGGATTAGCAGGATCACAAATATTAACAATATTTATACAATACAACTAAAAATCGATCGATTATTATTAAATAATAATCATTATGATAACATTTGATTTGATTACATATCAATAAAAATATATAGTTTTTTTTTCTCGAAATGTTTAATAACAGTTAAATGAAACTTGTAGATTGTACCCGAGTTCCTGGGGTCATAGTACTTGATAGTAGCCATTAAATAGTACCTATTTTGGTTCTATAATAATTTTCTGCAATGTTGCACTTACCTACCTACTAAGCGAACGGTTTCCGGTTGATTGTTTACGCGGCTAAGTATCGGCTAACCGCGAACAGCATACACCTGCCAGCGCTTTATAGTTACCTACAGCTTATCTATATATATAAAAATGTTATGTTGGATTGTGTAAGCTTCAAAAACTCAAAAAGTTCTGCACCGATCGAGCTGAAATTTTAGCATGATATATAATCCGCATCAAGGATTGTTTTTATCTATTTTTTTCATCAGTGACAAATCAGCGAATGTGCGAATGTGCCACAGCGAAGCGTGGCAGGGTACAGCTAGTTGTTTATAATTATGTACCTTCCTAGTTAGGTACATCAGCAAAGTTCGTACTTTCCTGGATGATTTCGTATGAGCTGTGAGTTATATATCATTATGTGAGCTGGTCTAGGTACCCAAGTAAATTCAATTATAAAACTGGCACAGTGTAGCCAGTCGCGTACGCGGGTGCAGATAACTTCGTCAAACCGTTTGCTCGTGTCTGTTACCGGAAGTCGAGAAGCTGATGTATTTCACCGAGCAATACGAGACATAACTATTATACGACGACGGCTCCGGCGCGGCGGCGTCTGTGCAGACACAAGAATCCTATTTGATGGTGTCAGTCAACGATCGGTAACTCGTACACATTTACTGAATATTGTACCGAAGAAGCCACACCGCGGCGCGTGCTGAAGCGCGCGCTGATCTATGTGACACGTTAACGACGATCAACGTACCGCCCGCTGCGCAGCGAGCGCCGGCGCGGCGTCGCGCCGCGCCGCACGGTACCGCGCCGCCCGCCGCCGCACACTAGCTGGGTACAGTCAGGCGAGAGGCGCGTGGCGCGTGCCGCCGAATGCCGCGGCTCTCGTTATTCCGAGGTGGAATAAAAAACAAGCGCTGCTAAATCGGTCACACCACGTGGGCCCGCGCCGCGCCGCGCTGCGCCCGCCCGTGCCGCCGCCGCGCCGCGCCGCAAACATATACGGCGCGCGCGCGACGCCGCGCCGCTACGCGCAGCATTCTTTACTATCTCTTATCATAATTATATCAACGTTACGTACGAAAACTTCCGATTAAGTACATTCCTAGTACACTAAATTAGTCTTGTAGATAACAACTTATCTACCTACCTATCCCTTTTTTATGGAGTCTATGTATGTATCTCTATTGACTTTTTATTATAATTAGTAACGTTGCCTAATGGTATACAAAGGTCAACCATGTTGTGTATACATAGATAGATCCACTGACGACAGTATCATTGTACAAAAAGAGGACAACGGAATACCTAGGTAGGTAGGTATCTACATAGATCAGTAGTATGAGGAGGAACCCTACGGTTCTAAGAACTGGCAGGTGAGGAGGGAGAAACCTGTTCAGGCATTGGTGGAACACCTTTTTTTAGGTATAATAACGTGTACATCTGACTGTGAAAACTTAGTAAACCTTCAAGGTCAACAGCTGGTGGCGGCGCCGGCGGCGTGACCTACATCCGATTCTTTAGGCATAAAACGCCATAATTTGTCGTATACCGTACGTACATACAGCTATCGGTACGCACAAGGTAGGTTATCGTTTGAGGAAAGAATTACTTATCGCGGTGAGAGAACCGACAGGAAGCAGCGCTGACAGCGAGTCGGTTTAGAGACGACGACGATGCGCGATCCGACCCCTCGGCACAGGCGCCGGCGCGGGCGGCGGCGGCGGCGGTGGCGGCGGTGGCGGCGGCGGCGGCGGCGGCGGGTCCCCGCCCCTGCTCCCGTGGAGTATACTCAGCTATCAACGTGGATCGTCAGTCGACGAGCGCTGTACATAGTTCCATTATGTCTTATATCGGTCGGTGAGATAAGACACGCTAAGGTACAGAATAGTTGACAGTTTTCTCTATTTTACGGCGAGCGATATGTATCGGGAAATTACTATCATACCTAATATTACCTACAATCAAATTTAAAAAATACAGCCTCCTTAAGAAGGGTAGGCACTGGGTACGCCAGGTACTGATAGTTAACTGACTTTACCATTGGATTCAAAGATCAATTTTTCACGAAGAAACTTGAGCAGTTTGATGATAAGTATCTCTAAGTAATAAACTTAATTATTATCTATTTATCTATTATCATTATTTATAATAAAACAGCGAAGGACAAAAAATCTGTAGATAATTATAACAAATATCGTCGCCGTAGATGGAAAATTAAATGACTAACCTATTTTGCGAAATCGACTTTATTGCATTTCTAGAAAGTCTAATTATTGAACCTGCAACTTTATGTTTGGATGTCAAGGTTGAACCGTGCAAGATGCCACCGATGGAGATAAAATTAAATTACTTCTAATTTTATGTTTTTGAGAATTCAGTATGAATTGAGAAAAAAGTAGTGAAGGAAAATTTGTTAACTCAGCAATAAATAGCTAGGTGTACCTACTTCGAGAGCGAATAAAGTGGTTTATTTAGTTTTACAAGCTAATAATAATATAATATACTTGGTTAGGTATATTATAATAGGCGGAAGCATCGCGCATTTCATTTCTATTTGTAACTGCAATGCCTACGATGGCATTTCACATTGCTAAATGAAGAATCTAAGCTCGGTTGGCTTGTTTCAGTTTCAGTTTTGTTGGCAGTCGGGTTTTTGGTTCTTTTTGTAATTATTTTTACCTACCAGTTTATTCATGAGAGCTCATGAAGTATCCGTAGCTTCAAGAACTTCAACGAGTGCTCCTGTTCAATATATAAGTATTGGATATTTTATATATAACAGTGCTGTATACAATTTGGCTAATTAATTTAGTTATTAATTTTGTGTCGGATCTATGTTTTACCATGTCTTAATAAAAGTACATGACATTTATATACAATATCGGTGTCATGCCAGACATCTACAGAACTCATACAAAGGGACCTATAATACTCATGTGTAAAATGAGGACTCATATGAGAGCCACGTGGGGATTCCATATCCTATACCTTTCGTTGTGTTCCTCGCGCTCGATGACTGTATCTACAGGAGTATCGTAAGGAAAAGTTCCTTACCTACTTCTGATGATGGAGAGGTGCCGAGTTGGAAGTGAAGAAACATAACTACTCGTACAGTGGATAACAATGTTGCACAAATAGGAGTGAGTGGCAATGACAAAGAAAATGCCTTAGAGACTTCGATCAAATATTTAACTTAGAGATTTGGTGCTGGATACGCAGCCGATCCTCCCGTGGGCCGCTACGGGACTAATAGCTCGGTCCCCCAAACGGCAAGCCATACTGCAGCGCCGCGCCGCGCCGCGCTACATTGCTCCGTTGTTTTATCTGTGGCTGTGTGCAGGGATTGTTGGAAACTGCTGCATGGGGACTGTGGAACCAACGCAGGTGAAAAGCCCAGATGAAAGAGACTCTTACTCTTACACACGTTTAGTTTACGTGTGTAGGACGTCAAATTCAAAGTTAAAAAATGTTTATTTACATGGGCCCAAGAAGACACTCATGAAAGTTCACTGTACCGCCGTAACGACCGTTACCGACGTTACGTACCTAGTGTTAATCTGTACAAATACAGAAGATATTTTAAATAAAAACGACCCGAGTTCGTTTCAAAGTCACTCAAATCATTCTGGCGGGGAACCGAATAACAATAAAGATGTGACATTGTTAACTTCGTATTGTTTTCTCAAACTATAAATATCACAATAATTAATCACCGGCTAAATGCACGATTGTGCGAAAGCTTTACATAAAAAAAAAAACATTGAATTCTAGACTAGAACCGTCGAACGGTTCTTTCGGATCAAGTTTGGATATTCTATACTTATACACGTTGGAGTTTGCACGATTGTGATGCGTTCTAATTACGAGACGATTGGCTGGCAGTGACTATATTAGCACCAGTTTGTTGAAGCGACACGTAGTCCCGCGGTCTATCAGTGCGGCGCGTGCGGCGCGGCACAGCACCGCGCGGCGTGGTACTACATGCGCCACAGCGCGCCGCCCCGCGCGTCGCCGCGCTGCGCCGCGATGCAATTGCCGCACTTGCCAACGCTCGAGAGTTACGATTAGAGCATGTACTTCAATGTGCCATTCAAAAGTACAACTTAAAAAGCAACAAAAGGATGTTGAATTAACCTCCTGCACACACCCGAACCGTCCATCAGTGTACAGTCCACATGGCGCTGGCGTAGCCAATTCCATATTATAATCTCCCCGTGAATGTCAAAACTAAACGTGTACCATTCTAGGTTCAATGCATTCGTCTATTCTGTCTCTGCCACATCGCATGGCATCGCATCAACGGCGCCGGCGCGGCGGGCGATCCGATGTGAACGAAGACATGACCTTTTGTGACTAGCCATAGCCGAATCCGTGTCTCTTGCGTATTGAACGATGAGTAAATTGGCCCGCTTCCCCGGCCAGGCCGCGGCCGTCGCGCGTCGATATGCCATGCCGCGCCGCGCCGCGCCGTGAGTCAGCGCCCGGGACGCGCCGCGCCGCGCCTTGCAGCAGTCGACCTCATCACTCATTCAGCACCATCGAAGCAGTTAATCCACTTTGTAAAGATGGAGTTGATCGCGACCTGTCATGCCGCAGTTTGAACGACTCTAGGTTATGCACGATGATGTATGGCGGAGTATTGCGCGGCCAAGACTGACAGGTGTGGCGTGAACGAAAGGAGGCCTATAACCTCAACAGGCTGGAGACGAAAAAAGAAGAATAGCGATAGTTATATCAAAGGTACAATAATGGTACAAGATCGACTAAATGCCATATTCCTGCGGAACGTGTTCCCGGAACGTACTTGTAGTCAGTGCGGGGTCGACTCCGACCAAATTCCCGCTAGCGAAGATTCAGGAAATAGTATGAAGCCACTGGTCTATTTCGAAATGCTCAGGCGTCGACGCTATTCAATTGTATTTAATTTTGTAGTACATAAGTACTTAGGTAGATAGGTACTAGGTACTTGCAACCACCAACCAACCAACCGATTCCTGTAAGGTTCCTCACTATACGAACCCCAGTGAGCGACGTATATATTTTGTTAACACGTGACAGAAATCACATTATATTGTTATCTCATATTAGATATTATAGACCTGCGTAAGCCGCGACATCGCGCGGCGGGGCGCAGTGGCGCTATCGCTGGAGATAACGCGATATAGGTATAATAATTACTGCGCAGTCCACGGCCGCGAGCGCACCGGACGGCGCCGCCGCCGCCGAAGCGGGTCGCGCTTCGCTAATGAACGGCCGCTGCCGGGACGGGACGGGACAGACAGGGTAAAGAGGCGCTAAGGTATAACCGGAACTCTTAGAACCTATTCAACGCGATACCAAATTCCATTCATCCTCATTACTTATGTACTTGTTATCATCGCGTGTAAGATTCAATTCCACAAAGTAGCCTGAAAACCTCTGCAAAATATAAAAAAAAATTCTACCTAGGTAATTTAGATACTTTCCCAAAGAACCATCGTAGAATATGAATCTAACGCAACCACGCGGTTGTGTTGGATCAGAAACGAATGAAACTTCGTAAATATTATGGAAAGAAGGTCCCTGAATTACTTAGAAAATTTTATTTATTAAGGAAAGTTAGCGACTTCTTCCCGGCGGCAGTAAATCTAGCCGCTTCTCAAATCGGTGTTTCTATAACTCTGAGAGATAATGTTTTGTGTTGAGCTCAGATAATAACGTAGAATGCATTATGTTCAATAGCCGAAATAGATTTTGGTCAAGGTTAGCTTGTTTTCGATGTACGCTCACTACGCTAATAAGTTTAAAATATTTTATATTTTCAGTGAAGCGAGGATTCCAGGCGGAGGCGCGCTACCGAGTGCCAGCGCGAGGCGCGGCGCGGCGCGGCGGCCCTGCGCCCGCGCCCGCCGCGCGCCGCCGTCGCTGTCCTCGGCTGGATAAATGATTAATTATAACAAACTTCATTGTTGATTTAGTCATTCCACTCTAGTAGTGTAAACTATAGTGACACCAGCAATTTTCGACCATATTTTTCCCTCTGAGATAGGCACGACTGTCATTACACCAATAACGTGGGTCGATGGTTTCGATTTGCCATCCGAAAAGTAGATAATATAAATAAAACATTAATTCCATGAACAAAAAGAAAAAAATCCTACCTACATGTATATTCAAATTAACAAGCACAACTAGCTCTAAGTACCTACCTACTTAGTTTGTAATTTAAAAGGAAATTTCCCTTTCATAAAATAGGTGCCTAGATGTTGATTCATGGCCGAACAACGTGCACGAGTTGCATGACGCAAGAAAAGGAAACCTATCTGACTCTCATCCAGCGGTGCGATTATATTTGGTACCTACTCGCAACCTCAATGTTAGCTATCATTTATAAATCGGTTCGATCTGTTCGAACTGATGAACTGATCAACTTGTGCTTTGTCTGAGAAGTAGCGACGACAGAGGTCAACACACTTTCAGGCACATCGCATGCCCCGCTCCTGGTATCAAGATGCCGTACGGCGAGGGCACCTCGCAGCGCCTGCATCGCATGCGCCTTGGCTGGCTTTTTCATAATAATAAAGGCAACCTACTCCTTCCGGCGGTGCTGGCGCGGCCCCTGAAGTACATATTGTACAATCTGTGACAATTTTTATGTGAATGAGGCAAACTAGATTACTGCTTGAATGGTGGTAAGCAGGTACAGCCGTAGACACCTCAGCTACACTCGAGGTGTTAGTGTTTAAAAGTCTATCCACTTTTCTTTTAGTTTCGTAGCTGAATGGCGAAAATGGAAATAGTGCATTTTCTTTGCGTCTGTTCAGTCTCATAAACAGAGGATTGGTTTGGTTGAATAGAGGATATAGGCTCAGTCGGTCTGTTGTCCATCCTGCAGTAGGAACTTTACAAAATTGTCTTTGCCAGTCCACTGAGCTCTCACCTCCGGAGCTAACAAGGTTCGCCGTTCACGGATACGCCGTTAGCTCGCGGTGTCCCATTGTTAGACATGCATACCGTATCAACTATTTTTGTTAATAAATAAATAAATAAATAAATAAATAAATGCATGGCTTCCACCGGTTTCTCGCTTGAGCTGAGTGGTGCAGGCAAGGGAGAGCCAGAGGCGTCATGTAGTTGGTTCATTCGGACCAGACACGGACGGCCTTAATTTTCTCGATTACTGGCCTTTAGTGCTGAAAGACTTGTACCTGCTGCAGTACAAGTTACATATTGAGCCTAACGAGCCACGACAGATTTAAATGCCGCACGATAGGGAGAGGAATATCTTATGGAATGGTTTATGGACTGCCCGATGACAATTTTTTTCTTGTTTTCAAAGTCCCGTAAGACGCCCTACCTACATGTAAAATAGCTATAGTACACATAATGATGTACCTAGGTTATCAAGGTGTTTATTGGGTTGAGGGTGCGGGTGCACGGTGCAGCGGCCGGTCGGCAGCCGGCGGCCGAGCGGAAGCGCAGTGCCGCAAGACTATCTTATGATCCCGTAGCCCTCAAAATTCGTCCGGCTTTTGGGACTTAAGGTCACCGGGTATCGATCCGCGGCAGCTGGAGACCGCACCGTGCCACCCATCTCGCTTTATCCGCATCGTCATCGTTCGGGCCCCACGCACGCGACGATCACCCTTGCCGCCGAAACCCCCCATTCTTTAAGGCGCTTTCTATACTTGAAATTATTATTATAGTACTACGTAGTATGTAGTGCCTTACGTTGAACAACGGTCTCCGCAAAGTTTCTCTTCAAACCCGAAAATCATTACATATGAACTAGTTAGGCCACCTTCGAATACACGAATTTAGACGAGCACTAGGGGAATGATTCAGGATGCGATCGGGACGATCGCACCCGATCAAAAGTTTTGCTGCGGCAAAGTCGAACCGAGCGGAGCTATCGGACAAGTTTAGTGGCGAGCGCGCTGACCCAGTGGCACAGTGATCGAGTGGCGTGTTGCAGCGTGTCACCCGCAGCCCGCAGGGCTTAGCTCGTAAGTTAAGTACTTACCGTTTCCGTTTATGAGGGGGTAGTCGTCGTCGTGCCGACCGATGTACGTCTTCAGCGGGGTGTCCGTCAGGGAAGGCGACGATCTGTCCCTGTCGCTCATAATAGTCACTTATAACACGGTTCGGAGTCAATAACAACACTGGGTCGGACGCGCCGGCCCGCACAGCACGACGCTCACCGCACACACTCGTCCACGAACCACGACCGACCTCCGGCCCGCGGCTCGCGCGGCGGATAAATAACTGAATACAGGCGCCCGCACTCGGCTCTGCTGCGCTCACTAGGTGCTCGCCGCTTCCACACGCCGTAAATGCTGGAATGTGAGAATCAATCGCACGCTCACGTGACGCCCTCTGCCGGCGCGGCGTTGCACCGCGCCAATGCGCTTCCGACAGCTCATAGGTGGCGCTTTTAGAAATTCATACCCATGTTCAATGCAAGTTCTTCCTTCAGCGTGTAAATTATTATAGAACTAGTGGGTATTAAACTATTTCCTACTTATTCAAAATTACCAAAATTATCAAAATATTTATCAAAAGAGTTTCAATTATTTCAATTTTATTTTTACCCACTGATAAGACTACACAAGAAACACTACGTATAATTATAATTATACCTAGGTACATATAAGTATATAATTATCACTGTAGGCAATAACCTAATTAAAGAACAATAAGTACGTAGGTAGGTACACCTAACTAATAATTTTGTGCTAACATACCTACCTACATTAAAATAGGCAACAATAATTCAAACAATATTTACGTAGGTAAGTACCTTCTACACTTATTTCATTTACTTACCTGTAATGTCCCACCGCTGGGCAGAGGTCTCCCCCGATTCTTTCTACTTGTCTCGATCCTGGGCTAGTTCCTTCCAATCATTTTCAAAAGAGTCGCGGTTGTCGCGCCGCCCGCCGCCGCGCCGCCGCCGCCGCGCCGCACCGAACGACCTCGACGTCTTCGCCTGTCCATAAACCCCCACAACTCCAGCAACTGTACCCCATCGATCCGGGTGCAATTATTACGCTGGTCACGCAAGTCACGTGACCTGCCCCATCCCACTTGAGGCTGGCAGCCTCGATTCCAACGTCCGCTACTCCTGTCATGGCACGCAGCGTGCTGATTAGTTCTGACTGATCTACATTTAGGTACCTACCTGCCTACTGTTAATACGAGACGATACACCCGCCCATTATTGTACCTTTTATTTACGTTTTTTTTCTTTATTTGTTAGTGTCATGTGTTATATCTGTCTATCTATTCAGAAATGACAAATTTTACGAGCTCTAAGTCTTCGCGATTAGGTAACGCTCTAAATATAGGTACATTAAATAACGAATTCAAATGAACAGTGTATTTTAAAACGCTTGTCACAGGATCCCAGGTCTTGTGAAGGCCGATCCTCACACAGTTTCGTAAAATTCCGTTCGAGACATTGATATGTACATATATTATTATTGAGATCGTTGGTTCGAGGCTTGCCTTTTGCAGCCACATATCAGAGTATTTGTCTGTATCGACTATCAGGTGATCTGTGGTATAGTATAGAACGCCCTTCGTACGGTCCTCTCGAGCGAATGATCACTCTAAACTATGTACCTACTTACTTAAGTAGGTTTAAATGTAGTATGTACCTACCTACAATTTTTTTTCTTGCGTCCGTTTGTTAGGAATCTAGAACTAACAAGAGCTTCACATAACGACTATGAAGTCAATGGTCAGTCCGTATCCACATTAGGTAGGTACCTCATGTCTATGTAGTTAGTGGCACCCATAACCATGGCACCAGACTCTAGATTGATATCTCCATATCTAGTTTTTCTACAAAAGCAATGAAGACATTACGTTTTTTATTTCAAATTTTATAATCGTTCAAAACATAAACAATAAAAAAAAAACAATGTTCCGAAGTCAACTGGACTGGAAAATATATGCTTAGCAAGTCCAGAAACTAATTTACGATCAATAAATACCTATAATGTTAGCATCCTTGAAAAACTACAAGTAGGTACAAAATCCGCAGTCCTTATCCTAACTATGCCAACAGCTCTCAGTCTCACCAACGATCTCTATGTAGAATGTACTTCAATGGCTGCCATCAATACCACTGTCACCTCTTAGCAGAAGGAGAGAAGAGGCTGATCTCACTTTTCTGCACAACATTGCCATGTATGTACGTAATCGTGCCTCCATCGACTGTATTATATAGAACTCTCGGTTGGTTCTATCTGGAATGATTCGTCGTTTCAGTTTCAGCACAAATTATTCAGAAAATGTGGGCTTATCTTTTATTTATTCCATAAGTAGGTAGGTACTTCTAACAAAACAAAATCCCCGCCGCGTTTGTTTGTCTATTTAAACTCGATAAATTAAAAAACTACTGACCGGATTTTCATACGGTTTTCACCAATGCAATGGACGGAGTTATTTAAGAGGAAAGTTTATGTGTGTAATTTATTAATGTTTTGTGTAAATTGGTTGAAATAAGACGATAATTATTGAAGAGGTCAAAAAAAATAAATCTGAGTTGGAGCTTTCACCGAAAACGCTGCCCTTTGAGATATAACCAAACAATGTACGGTGGAATTGATTTTCTAAGATCGCGATGGAATATGTCTATCTCTCAAGGATAGCTTACCATATACCGACATATTTGAATATTTAAAAAAAAAAAACTAAAAAAACATGCTTTTATAGCTAACCGAACTAAAAATTAGATAATAATTTTAAATTTCAGAGAGTTTATAATACAGTAGTAGAAGATCGAACAATCAATCAGAATTTATCGCCTCAAAATAAAATTATAATAAAGTTTAAGTTATTAACAAAAGAATTGAATTCAGAGTAAACAGCGTGGGGTGCTTGATAAAGTAAATGTAACAACTATTCTATTGGCAACTATCTATGAGAGGAGAGTTATGAAAAGTAGTAAAATGCACCTCACGCTTTTTACACTGAATTGAATTCTTTTGTTAATAACTTAAACTTTATTATAATTTTATTTTGAGGCGATAAATTGTGATTGATTGTTCGATCTTCTACTACTGTATTATAAACTCTCTGAAATTAAAAATTATTTTCTAATTTTTAGTTCGGTTAGCTATAAAAGCGTGTTTTTTTAGTTTTTTTTTAAACTATTATTTATTTTTCATTTTTTAGTTCGATTTATCAATTAATTGATCACTCAAGTAATTGATTTCGTTTGATAGCTTGTTCACAACGATATTTTAGAATTTTCCCCATATGATGGATATTTTTTTTATTTTAATGAAACTATTATCAAATTATTGCATTGTCATTGGTCCTTGATACGTATGCAAAGTTTCAAATTAATCAGACTTCTGGAAACTGGTGAAAATTAAGTTCAAAGATTCCGTTACATACATACATACATACATACATAGTTAGATACAACCCAAGCTAATATAAGCGTGTTAAAAAATGCTCACATAATGTATAATGAAAGCTATTTAGACGGATACGAGTTCGATATTGATCCTTATTAATTTTAATGTTTAGTTCCCTTAGGCATTTCATTCACATTATAATTGCCATTTACACCATTACATATTTTGCCTTTTACATAAGAAATAAAAATAAAAATCTTTACAACATTTTTTTGCACACCTTTCTATTTTCTTTAGACTTTTTTGTCGAGCAATCCAGGGTTTTTTTTTGTTCGTTCCGACAGGACTCACTGTATGATTAGTATATAACTCCGTCTGTGGTAAATAGATGCCGTTCGCTGTCTAGCACTTGTGACGTCCACAGAGCCGGAGCGGGGTCTGCAAAGGACTACATAATTTAAATATCCATCTATAATCTTATGAAAGAGTTTATTACAACAAATAATGCGGCGTATATCGAAAACAAGCCTGAGTGGCGCGGGCAGCGTGTGGCGGCGCTGCTGGCTACGAAGCGTCGCCACTGCTCCGCCAGCGCCGCGTCCACGGAACCGGGCGGCAGCGTGACCGTTGCGGTAAGCGAGGGCGGCGGCGCCAACAGCGCCGGCGGCGGCTGCGGCGCCTCCTTACGGCGCCGATACGCGCCCAGCAGCGCGACCAGCTCGCGCTCCGCCACGCTGTCCACCGCAGAGGCTCGCGCGCCACCTGCAAAATACCCTTGTCATCAAATAACTACCTATTTCCAAATTCCATACTTGATAGTGCTCATGATACCACAATTTAACATACACACTTCAGACCACAGAATAAATAAAAGGTTTTCTAGGTACGTAGTCTCAACGAGCTGGTCTCCTAAAGTGAAATATGAGTAGTTTTCTTTTCAGTTCAAATTAAGTAGAATTTGAAAAAGGCCCAATAGCTATTTGAGCTGGGTTCCATTTACTGTGAAGCTAAGTCTCCGCGTACCGCTCGCCCCGAGATGGCCCGAGCGGAAACTAGCTGTGATGTAAACATGACATGTGTTCCGATCCGCATGATACAGATGAGATTTTTTCGTAGTGCTTTTATACAAACTGTAAATTTACCGTAACGTCTGTAATGTATCAGAGCAGCTCGCCGCAAATCGCTCAGTGTCGCAAATCTACTCTCCAGATCAATTCCCGTTCTTTAGAATGAACTGTTTATACCTAATTTTAATGAATGGAAAGTGGAGCTGCTACGATATGATTCAAATTTTTTTAGGTACCTATACCCAGTACGTAGTCTAGTGTAATATAATTATGCTGCACTCGTGTAGTATTAGTAGGTAGGTATGATACAAAAAATAAAAGAAATATTTTTGTTGATATTATATATTATTATTTAAATTGAACAGTAAGAGAGTAAATAAACATGTAAAGTAATAGTAATAATTACCGTCATATTATCATCAAAGTTTTATAAAACGTGCCGGCTCGCAGCGAACGCAGCTAACAACAGGGCGAGCGGCAGCGGCGCGGCGGCGGGCGCCCGGACCCCGGCGCCAGCGTCGGCGCCGAGCGGCTCAAGCATGGACATGTCGATGTAGTCGCACACGGGCTCGTCCCAGTCGTCGGTGAGCTCGCGGATGCTCTTGGCGCTCGCCACCAGCTTCTTGCGCATGAGCAACTTCACCTTCTCCAGCGTGGCGGGAGAGTCGCCGGCGACCTCGCGCGCTCGCATCCACGGCTCGGTGCTCGTGGCCGGCACCACCATCACCACAGTGGGCAGGCGGCTGGTCACTCGCAGCAGCACCGCCGGCTTCGAGCTTGCAGGATTCTTCAGCTTATCCTTCATCAGCACTTTCTTCAAAATGGAAAGTCTAGATTTTTCAGCCAGAGACAGTACTTTGGAATCGAAAGTAGATTTTTCAGCCACCGACGACTCCTCCGTGGCATTGGAGCGAATCGTAGTGGAGGTGGCGTTATTCGTGGCGGTGGCGACGGATGTGTGAGTGGCGGTGAAGGCGAGGCCCGGACGCGGCGAGCTAACGGCGGGACCGAGGTCGAAGTCCGGGCGCGGCAAAATGCCGGCGGGGACCAGATCGTGGTCCGAACGCCGCGTGCCGCCGGAGGGGGCGATGCCATAGTCCATGCGCCGCGACCCGAGATCGAATTTCGGGTGCGATGTGCCGCCGGGGGTGCCGTGGTCGAAGTTAGTGCGCAGTGGATCGCCGTCGGTGGCTAGGTGACCCGGACGAGGTGTTTCACCGGCAGAGGCGAGATCGTAATCCAGGCGCCGTGACCCGCTGGCGGGAGCGAGGTCGAAGCGCTCGCGGGGTGGTCCCCCGAAATCGTACTCGAAGCGCCGCGAGGCGCCGGCGTTGGCGCCGCTGAAGCCAAAGCGCGGCGAGCCGCCGGCGGGTGCCCACAGCCGGCGCCGGTACTTCGTCGTAGTGCGCTGCAGGACTCGCATCCGCCTCGCTGAGCACACACAACACTTCCGGTTATTTTCTATCTTCGGCGTGCAATGCTAATGCACGAACGACACTAACAATTGTAAACGGTGAACGGGTTAAAAAAACATACAAGTTCACTATTTAACCGATTTCAAAACAGGAAGAGGTTCTCAACGCGACTGTATGTTGTTTATTGATAATTAGTTTAGTGTCTGTTTATTTAGTGTTCAATGAGAGAACAGACAGAAAGCGAGACTCGACGTAAACGCACCAAAAACATATTCACGGTGTCCGTGGCGTCCGCGTCGTAAGTGCCAAGCAGTGCAGCAGTAACACCTACCTAATCTACAGAATTAGGTACTGGGATTGTGACTTGACTTTTAGGAGAGCGAGACGGAGATACGGATTCAATTAGAGCCAGCAAGAACTTCGTTCAAGACAACACACCACGCTACACTTCTGGCTGCGGCTCTACATTTGGCCAGTAGAATATAGTATAGAGCGAACTTTCTGTTTCATCAGCCTTATGCAAGCGCAGAATAAATGATAGTACAGACTATCTCTAGACATAGTGCTAGGGTGCTTAATACGAACGGACTCTCCAATTGCTCAGCACAACCTCGGGTTTCATTGTCCCGAGTCTAGACTCCAGACATACTACGCATCGCATTGGAACAGGCGGCATGAACTGAACAAGCCTAGAGGTCAACAAGTACGTTAATTTGAAATCAAAATCTGAGTCGAATTTGGCAAGTTAGGCTTAAGCTAAAGCTACCTCACAACACAATACACTCTATAGATGTAACTCTTGGACCACCAAGCCCAACCCGTGACGGCTCGTTCTCACAGCAAGTTGTGCTGAATAATTAGAGAATTATAAAGTTGGAGCACATAACTTAATAGGTACTCGTGCCTTCTCCGCTTACCACAAAATTGCTTGTTGAAAGCAAATCGAATTCACAACTTCCAAGAACCAAGTTCTTAACTTCAATTAATTCTGCCTGTTCGAGTACACTATATTCACATATCAAAAAGAAGAGAAAAGTTAAAAGTACTTTTAAGAAGCAAAATCTTTTATTTTGAAAAAGCGTCCCACGCTCTGATATTTTGAAAATGTTTACGTATCTATGTATACATGGAATTGACTTATTTCTATTACGGGTGGGCGCTGGCGCATCATGGTGGAGCGCGGCGCGCGGCGCGCGGGGCGCGGACGTACGCGAAGAGAACAGGTTTGTGTGGTTTTAGTGCGGTTCTTATTTATAAAAGGGTGTATTTTAACTCTCGACGCAAAAAGAGGTAAAGAGGACGCAAAAAAACTTATAAGTTTGACTTCATAATTATTATTACACTACCACTGGCATATTCAAGTTTGCACATTGCGAAAGACCACAGTTTGGAACTCTAAGCCAAGAGTTACAAATTTGGAGCAAACAAGTCATATTTGAGTGCGATGCGGTTTCCTCTGCTTCAGTGACTTTCTAGAAGTTACTACAAGTCCGGGAACCACTCGGAGCTACTCGATTCTAATTAAATAAACGAAGTTTCTACTACATAATTATATGTAAAGTTTGCGCAAGCCATTTCAATCAACTTTATTAATTAACAAGTACAGACTGGAAAGGCGAACTGTACTCAGATACGTATGTCGGGCCACCATGTATCGCCGCGGTAGCCGAGAGGTCTATTTCATTCTGTAAGTACCTACTTTGAATCGCACGTGTTTATGCTTCTTTAACTTTATAATATTGTCTTACAAGTTACACATTCCGTGCATGCAGTTGAGCTGTGCCCGCGCCTCTCCAAGGATGGAAGTCCCACTACACACGACGGCATTGCGCACTCATACAATCCTTCATTTTCATGCCTAATGTAAACAAATGGTTTTCCAAAAATTTACCCCTGAAAGGAAGAAATGGGTTGGAAAAGTGCCGCGGAGTGCAGCCAATGTATACATATTATCCCTTTCATACGATACTCCACTTGGGCTGATGTCTCACTCCGAAATGGTAAACCTTACGGGGTGCACCCTGACATCTCAACAACGTCTCCAACCGCTCCACTGTTTATCCTCATAATAAATACTATTATTGTCTTTTACTTACATTATCTTTTACTTACATTACGTTTCATGCCTATCGGATCAACAACAGATTGAGAGAATTTTTGTACGATCAATTATGAGACCTCGTTTTCAAATAAACGTTGGAGCGGCAACGTTTCGACTCCCAATTAAAGAAAAAACACTAAGCGACCTAGTGTTGCGTCACGTCTAGCATCATGTTACTTTGATTACTACCTCTACTAAAGATTAATGTTACTTACTCGTAGTCGGCCGGTCGATTCGATGCAATTTGGGCAACTTATTTTTGATAATACTGTTAATTCGTTGTTTTATGTCATAGTAATCGGTGTAATCCTGATAGGAAGGATATTTAGTTCTGCCTTGTTTCTTTTTCAGAGTATCGTCGACGTCAGTTTCGGGAGCCCCGGGCAGCGGGGCCTGTGGCGGGCTCCCGGCTCTCTCACCCTCATCGCCGCTCTTCCAAAAGTCCATGTCGTATAATTTATCGTCCCTATCCTCTTTCATAAGTCGATTTGGAACTAATTCTTCATCTTCTAGTTCTGTCATTTCGCCAGAGTTGCTGTCCATCAGAGAGCCCAACGATCCCGACCCAGCCACGGGAGGTGGCGGTGCGAACATTCTTTCTGTCGATTTTCTTCGATTAGCTCTGGCAGTAGTGTCTCTAGGCGGGATCGGTTCATTTTCTTTGAGATCTTTTCTTCTGTCGTCACGATAGTCAATATTATCTAAATAGTGTTCGGGAAGACCGAAGCGCGTGCCGGTGCGGCGGCGCGCCGTCTGCTCGTCTCGCCGCGACCGTTCTAGACGGCCTCGGGGCCGGTTCCTCCGCCGGCGGCGTCTGGTCGTTTCAGGTGCTGCGTCGCCGTCCGCGTCCCCGCTCCGCAGCTCTACCTCTTTTTTCACGTCTTTCCGGGACGTTCTCCTCCTTGCCGATTTTCGCCAACTATCTGAGTCGTCGACATACTTCGATGGTTTCTCGGTCTCACCTGAAACGAAAGCGCGATCAGTACTTAATTTCAAGACAAGATCAGTGTGTGTACAATAAGGGCAAAGCGGGAGCTACCTAGCGGCTCCTCGTACTTATAGTCGAGCGAGGCCGGCGCGGGCGCGTCGGGAGAGTGCCCGCGGTAGTCGTCAGCGAGCGCGCGGTAGTCTGCGCCGTACTGCGGCATGGCGCCGCCGCTGTACTCCTCGCCGCGCACCGCGCCCCACGCTAGCGCCACCAGCAGCAGGCGCGCCATGCCGCCGCCGCCGCTGCCGCTGCCACTACCGCTTCGACCACCGCTACTAGTGGCTATAGTGAAGGCGTACGATTCCGTCTCAGATTTAATATTACAAATAAATATTGTATCATATTATTTAATACTGGAAACTAGGAATTTGACATTGAAACATGGTGCACCAACTGCGGATCACAGAGTGTTTTTTTTTATATGTTTTTGTCACGTAGCAGGAGGAGGTTTTATTCATTTGTATTTATCATGATGCGTGGCGTACTGTAACTGTAGGCTCCACTATTCCGCCTCGCTGCGCTGCTGCGCTGGCATTAGAGCCCAAGCACATGGCGTTTATTACGCTCGCAGACGACGCGCGCTTACGGCGCGCGGCGGCGCGTGCCGGCGCGGCGTTGTAGATGCCCAGAAAACAGATTGTTGCATTTGTATTGATTCAAACGCGCGCAAAAAGCGATACGCGCGCAAGAAGCGTTCGAGACGCGTTTGTATCGCTTTTGAATCGATACAAGCGATTATTTAAACGTTGTATTAAAATGACCACACAATCTTCTTTCACTGTAAATGGGTCTGTCCAATAGAGTCTGTTATTTTTGCGTTTTTTTTTTCTTTTTAAAGTAGTAATAAAGTCAACCGACGACGCGGACGCCAAGGTACAACTGACGAGCGACTACAGCGCGTTTGTATCGATGTATCTGCGCGTTTACAGCACCACTCATTTTTTCTCATCGTCATCGCCATGTGAGCAGGTAGCTTCCTCCAAAGTATTACCCCCACTTTATCTTTAAACAAACACGTCTTTACGCCTAAGCCACTAAAGAGAATTAATAAAAAAATCACCAATGGAAAGCTACATTATTCGCGAGTAGCATAGGCCATATTTTATACCCGTAATCCCACGAGAACGGGAACTACGCGGGTGGAACCGCGGGGCGCAGCTAGCTGCTTCAATATTAATAAAAACTGTGAACGCAATTGATTACGCAAGTCATACACATTAAATCAATCTGCAGCAAGCATAATAATATTATGTTTTAGCCTCATCCAATAACGCCGCATTAGTTTTATAATATGGTAGGTATAGTGCTAATGTCGAAATTTTATGTTTGTTGGTTTGTCTGTAAAATTTCGTTTTAATATTGGGTAGTGGGTACCTACCTCCCATCGAATCTGTATTCGGTGCTACCTCCCTACCAATTACAGTCACTTTGATTACAGTGTCGCGCTAGGTTTTGCAATGCAAAGAACAGTCTTATAGCGATTCAGTTCAGGACCTAAACTGAGCCGCGTCGCATAATCGTACAGTGACGTCTTATTTTTAATGTTGCTGCCATTTTCAACCTAAACTGGATCCATTTAAGGTTGAAAATGATAGCAACCTAAATTGAGTCGCTAATAAGCCATTTTCAACCTAAACTATATCCAGTTTAGGTTGAAAATGGCAGCAACATAAAAAATAAGACGTCACGGTACGATTATGCGACGCGGCTCAGTTTAGGTCCTGAACTGAATCGCTATAAGACGTCATGGTAGGCCTCCTGGTGGCATTGCAACTTCTACGGGTAATATCACGCTATTTAAAAACGTACTACGTTAAAAATACAACTGTCTTACCTTTAAATGTGTAAAACGCTCAGAGAGTATTTTTGACAGTTACAGTTAATATGTAGACTCTTTGGTAGGCACTCTCCAAAAGAAAATTCAACTCCCGCTTCAACTATAACGCAGTGTTATATTCTCTTTGGTTTCAGTTACGTGAAAAAAATTGTACAATGCAAAATTCTTATAAATTATCATAAAAATAATCTATTATTTTGTATAAAAGCTCCTCATTTTCTCAATAATCATGGCAAAGTAAAAAACTAAAACGTTATGAGTGCAAAAAGTAAAGATGTCAATAAACCGAACCTTAAGAAGCCGTGTCCACCTGTGTGCAACGTGACGCATCCGCTGGTGAGCCGGGACGAGCGCCGGGAGGCGCCCGGGTGCGCAGCCCGGATGCGACGCCCGGCGCGTTGTAGCTAAACGATTTGTTTGCCTTGCAGCGGTACTACGAGTTCAGCCAGGATGAAATCAAGGCGCTAGAGGAATGCGACAAGGAGAGCTTCTATCGGCGCTGCCTTCCTTTCAGCACGCTGCTCTCGACCGCCACTTACGCCGCCATCAAGTTTGGTGAGTGCTCTACGCCGGCTACCACCCGCACTTCCTCCGCCGCCGCCGCCGCCGCCGCCGCCGCCGCTGCCTCCACCGGTGCCGATCGCAGTGCGGTAGGGACGCCACGGAAATTTTCATAGAAGTAAGATCCGGTTTCGTATCCGTATCGAGAGTGGTCTGTTGAATGTAAACTTAAGAGTCCTCAATTGGTCAATGTGACTTTCCTACAGAAGCGACGCGACGGCTTACTTCTATGGACGTTTTCTTTTAGGGTACCTGAGCAGGTCCCCGCACTTCGGCGCTACGCCGAAGGTGGCGGCGGCGGCGCTAGCGGGGCACCTGGCGGGGCGCGCCGCGTACGTGCCGCGCTGCGAGCGCAAGCTGCGCAAACTGCCGCCGGCCAGCTACCTGGGCGCCGTGATGCGCCAGCACCACGCTGACCGCAACCCGCCGCCCAAGCGCTAGGCCCAGCCGCACCGAGCGGCACGATTCTACAATAAACTAATAAGTTATTAGAATAACAGTTAATTTTTGTTAGCCTTTATCGTTCCCGCACCCCCGCACTGAGACTTATAATAGGTAAGTAGGTATATTATCCCGGTAATCAAATTCACAAACAAGATATTATATATGTTGTACTTAAGTGTATCTAGGTTCATATTTATAATTATACCTATCATCATCACCAATAACCCATATTGCGGCACTACTAACTGAGCACGGGTCTCCCCTCACATTTCGTGAGGAGGATCAGGCCTTAATCCACCACGTGGGCCCGGTCCGGCGTAATGATTTACATGCTATCGAAATAATTCAGGGATATGTGGGTTTCCTTACGTTTTCCTTTACCGAAAAGCGAGCGACAATTACATACATACCTACCTACTCGTAGCTGTGTAACAAATTGGTATAGGTACCTACGTGTCCGCACTGGGATTTGAATTATTCACGATCATCTCGTTGGAAGGTGTACGTTCTTATGATTCCACTAAGCTATCACCGCTTTGTTAATGTATTAGGGTTGTTAGTCGTTCTTTTCTAAAAAAGCTCGCTCCCGACATCCGGTAATCGTGCTCGACACGGCCCGTCACACCCGCCATTGAAGCTATATAATTCAATGACGGGTGTGGGAGACCGCCGCGAGCCGTGTTATTTCCACCCTGCGGTGCACGGCTGCCCTGAGGCACAGCACACCAGCTGAAGCTGCAGCGCACCGCAGGGCAGGGACACCCACTCCCGGCCACGCAACACACTTCCACGTTACCCTATGGAGACGCCGGGGACCGGGAGCGGACCACCTCGTCGGATCCGCGTGACTGCGCTCAGACCCGACTCTAGCGAGATGCTGCCCCGGAACTTCTCGCGAGCCCTCCTCCGCCCGCCTCTCGCAGGCCCTCAGTGGTCTTTCCCTGTGCCCTCTGCTGACCAGAGGGACACGCGAAGGACCCCCTCCTGCGAGGTTATTGGCTACGGCCACTAATTCCCGTAGAATTGCTGACCGAACCCCAGGTTGTATAGTCCCAGCTGCTGCCATTCCCTCCGGATGCAACGCATCAAGAGGGACGAATAACAGCCGGGCACTCTTGGAGGTTACCTGGCCCGCACCCCAGGAGACAGGGCTGCTCTAAAAACTCACTACTACTGACTTTAACGACTAAAAAACTGATATTAAATACTTGACACCGGCAAATGTATTCAACGTACGGAGCCAAAACAAAAAAAAATATAATGTCAATGATATTCATGCAAGTCAATCTGTCAGTTGTCATTAATAATCATTACTGTGCAGTTCCATTATTATAACTATCTATCTCTCATTCACTACTGCTTACCCTGTGCTTCTACTTAACTTGTACTTCCATATCTATTACTGATTTTATTTATTTTAAAGTTACCTATTCGCGAGTGCAGAGTTGCGCGTGCTGCTCATGCGTTGCGATAATAATAAAATAGATTCTGTATTGTAATATTTCTGTAGAATGTAGTGTTCTTTTATTGTGTAACTATAAATAGTAATTATTGTAAAAATGAGTGATCCTAATACATTTGGATACCAGGAGAACCCCGTCGCGCCGGCGGAGCCGGGACAGGCGCCACTCGGTGGGCCTAACGCCATGGTAAGGTTACGGCCGCCAGGGGTTGCTTCCCGTCGTGCGGCAGCAGTTAAGTGTAACGGGTTGTGTGTAGGCGCAGTACAAGTTCTCGCCGGAGGAGTTGAGCGTGTTGGGGGAGTGCAACAGGGAGAGCTTCGTGCAGCGGTCGCTTCCACTGGGCACGGCGCTCGGCTTGGGCACGTTCGCCGCTGTGCAGACAGGTCAGTCGTTCCGGCTAGCTCGACACTGCACACCTTATTAATTACTAAATTGTCCATTAGATTAGCACAAATTCTGGATTTTTGTTGGCTGCTGCATATTTCCAGCTATGCTGGTGTATGCGAAAATTTTGTTAGCATATCATTTTCTACCCATTATTTGTTCAATTTGTCACATTTATAATGGATAAGAGACAAAAATAGTTTTATTTGAACAATGTTTAAGCCCTTATATAATGTCACTAAATTCAAGATTAATTTCTGTCATCATTCATAAGACACATGAGGTTAATATCCATATATTATTTTCATAAAAGCCATAATTTTTGTGTTGTTATGTATTTCAAAAGTAACCTCACCACTTAGACAAGGATTGAGCTTCCCTTGTGAGCAGCATGTGGTGGATTCATTCTATTTCTATAGATGGACTGGTGCACTGCGCCTATTCTACCTACATGGTACATAATGTGGCTTTTCAGCATATGTTGGAGTAGGTTGAATGATTTTTTTGTACATACATCATAAGCTGAACTACACGGCTCACTGTCACCACCAATATTGTTAAGCGTTCATAAGTCCACCAGAGACATTTATCCAAAGAGATTGTAACAATTTGTTTGCTTTTATGGGAGTTTATATGGCTCCATCTAATTCTCTTCAGTCTATTTTTGAGCGATGTCATGTCACGTTTGTCATTAGTTTGGCACCACACACTCATGTGTGTGGTGCCAAACTAGGCCATTCAGTTTAAGGCCTTTAAAATTAATTGCATGAAATAAGAATAAGTATGTACCCCTGTATGTAATAAGAGAATAAGTATGTAATACCCCTCTGCTTTCTCACTTCTTAATATTTGATCTTTTTACAAGCAGACCTTTCAATAATGTCTGGAGATTTCTGATATTTACTGGATTTCATTAAATATGAATATTATTTGAGATTATTGTCCCAAACTCAGATGTATGGTTATTAGTCACACTACCGCAACATGTTTGCTCGCTTCAGCCAAATCTGTGTGTTGTTGCATTAAAATGTTTTTAATTTCATTTCACTTGCTGGTTTGCTGCTATAGCTGCATTAGATACCTGTGAATTGCAAATTGTAGCGATTTGTGTTGAGTGGGCTGTGCTCAGTCTTCTCTATTCCTTCTATATATTTTAACTAATTTGAAGATTAAAGGGATTTGGATGAACAATTGAACATTGTTTGATTAATCATTTTCAGGATATCTCCGGCCAAACCCACGGTTTGGAGCATTTCCAAAGGTGTCTTTGGCCGTGGTAGCCGGCTACTTCCTCGGCAAGCTGTCATATCAGCAGGCGTGCGCTGAGAAGTTGATGGCACTGCCGGGCTCATACATCGGCCAGCTGCTCCGGGACCGACGGGACGGGCTGCCACCAGCGGGAAGGTCAGTCTTTCAACTAATGGTTCAATAAGTCAACTCTTGTAGCTTTGAGCCGGGCTTTTAAATATTCTACATAATCACAATCAATCTCCAAGTAAATAGCAAGAATATACACCAGTGTACACAGTTTAAAGATGTTATATAGTTGTTTTTTAATGAAACTACTAGTCCCCAAAAATAATTTATAATGGAATAAGCAATCTATGCCTAATTGAGGTTTCCATTATGTATGGTTGTAAAACCACTACCCTGATTGTATTTGAGGTTTATACTTGTGGTGCTTACCTTATTGTTGCTAAATTTTCTCTTTCTATTTATCAGACGACGGCATAGCGACCAAGAAATGAGACAAGCAGTTACTAGTATTTAGTTGTTTACAAAAAAGACACATTTTTTATTAAATACTGCATTAATTTTGTTATATTTTATAAGAGATTCTTTATGAAATTAAATGTTATGTGTGTGTGTGTGTGTGTGTGTATAGGACCACAATCCAGGGCGGGGGTGCGCCGGGTGGTATGCTGGGCGCGACACAGGCCGATATCTACTCGGAGGCCGGGCCCGGCTGGGCGGTTGACCTCGACACCGACCGACCCGGCTACATTAATGACCCCTACCCTGCTGATAGAGAAGGTGAGTGTTTCATTCCACACACAGAGGAGGTCAGGGTTGGTATAGATCCACGGTGCCGCTGACCTCTTTTTCATCTAATTTTCATTCCATCTGAGATTGGTAGCAATGATAATTTTAAGTAATTATAATCTGTATTATATCTCAAAATTAGAAATAGAATATTTGTTAATCAGAAATTGTTCTATAAAGTTACTGGTTGTGCTTGTATGCTTTTCTGAAAAACAACCGACACATAAACTGATATTGCATTATTATTATTTTACACCACCCAGCACTGCACTAATGCATTTCATTTTCATTCGCTAAATACTTTTATAAATTATAATGTGTGTGGTTAGTGACGCTCGCAGGCCACTTCGGTGGCGCGCCGGAGGCGGAGGCGCGGCCCCCGCCGTCCTACGACGAGCTGCGGCGCCAGAACCGCGGCCAGCATGCGGACGCCAAGCAGGATCCCTACAGGTGACCTGTCGCCCCTCCCCCCGTCGCAGGCATCGCCCGCCGCCCTTCCAAGAGCCATGGGCCTATTCCACGAGGCATATTCTAGAATTGTATTCTCAAACACTGACAGAGTGTAGGTCTTGCAACAGTCCGTTCAGTTCATCAATACAATCGCGAGCTTTATACCGATGGGAGGCGCTTATTTAGAAAGTGCCAGGTCACTCTCCCTATGGACATTCCACAACGAGTGTGCTGGCAGAGTGGTCCGCTAAGTAGCCGTCCGAACCATGAATGTGGAAGCAAAGCATTGTCCATGTAGGACTAGGTGGCATGTCAATCAGATGTTGATACAGATGGTGCTACACCGTACCTCTGACTGTTCGATAATAGAGTGAGGTTGTACACAAGCTTTAGAGATGATTCTTGACCAGGTTGCTGTCAATGAATCTGTTTCCATGTTTTCCAATAGACACCAACGCTCAAAAACGCTGGTGTTTCGTCCAGCCGGCTCATAGGTGGTAGCAAAACTGGTATGGCAACTTAAGCGGGAAATTAATCTGTACTTTGTATAAATGTCAATTTCTCCGTTTAAATAAACTACAATATCACGCAAATAGCACGCTGCCATGCTACACAAAATAAATGCATAGTTGCATACGTATGCGTCACAAACATTGACACATGTCAACGTTTCAAAATGCCATCAAGCTCCGCTTCTGCGTACTGTCAGTGCAACGGCTGAACTATACAATAGAATCACTGGTAGGTTATCGGACCTATGATCGCATGGCACGTTTCCGTGGTTTATCGGTTATCGTTTACCGGTGTTTCTTAGTTACGTTTGCCACATGTGTTAGGTAACGACAACGACTAGTTCCTATGAAATGTTACTCGGAGTCGATGCGTGGCCTACTAGACGGACCAATGCCGAGGATGGAATCATGTCAATGAAAAACGATATCTTTTTGATACAACATTATTATTTTTCTCATCGAGAACTACCAACATTGAATCAATATAATTGACTCTGCGTGCTCTTTATATTTTCAGATTAAATTCTAGTAAAACTTTCAGTCTGGGCACCGTGCTGGATATGGCCTAATATCCCTTCCCGTGCTCACCAGTGGGCGGATATGGGGCGTGATGGTGCGAAAAGGTCGTTTTATGACGGATCTGTTATTACAGAGTGGAGATCGGGAGGCGCGGGCCGCCGCCGCCTCCGGTGCCGCGGTCGCCGCCGCCTGCTTCCACCAACCGGTACGGCGACGCCATGGACTAGTCTCCGCCGCAACCCGAATACTTCGAGTATCGAAACTGTGGCTTCATAGCAATCAAAATGATTACACCGTACTCTTATAAATATAGTTATTATTAACATCAAACTTTAGTTTTACTGCACATCGGCTGCGATACCTCCTACGCCCACTCAGCATTTTTTTATCCGTGTGTGATTGATTGCCTTGCGTTTGACGATGGAGCGACGACCGTTAGATTAAAAGATCAAGGTCAAGATCTATCTTAAGGTCTTAAGATAGAGAATTATTACGGAGGTAGGTATGTGATCTACCAATCCGGATCTGGCCCCCGTGGTGGATTATGGCCTAATCCTCCTCACGAAAGTGAGGGGAGATCCGTGCCCAGCAGTGGGACGTTATGGGTTGTTAATGTGACAAAGATCTTATGACAAAACCAAAAGGGATTTCTTATTTTTCCGACGCAATAACGACGGTGTTATAAGTTTGACGTGTCTGTTTATGTGGCATCGTAGCTCCCGAACGGATAAACCGATTTTGATGTTGTTTGAAAGGTAAATTAGTCGGGAGTGTTTATCCAGGTCTTTACTCTCGCATTTAACGGCCAAATATTAACAGTAAAGCACTTGTCAAAACAATCTTCTGGAACTCCTATTTTAAACGATTTGTAGTTATTAATGCGTATTAAGTTCTACTATATACGCCTTTTGAGGGCAAAGTTCACTCAAATATTGCCTGACAACACATTCCACAAATGAATGTAAGTAATCTGCGCGCTTCTACGGCCTTCAGTGACGTCACCGCGGGCCCAGCGACACAGCGCATTGATAACGACGGGAGCGGCTTTTTGCGGCGTACCTCCATCCACTCGACGCCCTGTCGCGGGTAGGCTAAGCCGGTACATCAGCTGTTGTGGGAGTATTTAGGTCGTTCGGTACACTCACATCACTCAATAAACTTTAGTTGGTTTTACAACTGCCCCAGGTGTAATGACCCTGTCGGGTACACCGCTAGCTGCCTTATTAGATGAGGAAATTGCAGCTTTATTTCTTTCATTGCGCCGCAGCTGGCGGGCTGCGCGCTGAGAGTTAGAATCACTATCGCTTGCAACAGACGCCGGTGACAGAATCACAGGTGACAGCTGTCCTCGAAAACGTAGCCGGGGATGCAGCCGGTACTAGCTTGTTCACAGGCCATGATGAGGGGCGACTGTCCTTGACTGCATCAGACACCCCGATGCTCACGCTTTGGCAACGGCAGTCACAGGGGACCTTAAGATGAGTAGCGAGGAATTCTTTTAGATCTTCAATTTCACTGTTCTGCTCTTGAATGAACGATGCTCGCTTCTCCGAAAGCTCCACGAGGGTCCTCAGATCGCACTCCACGTTATCGAGGCGCGAAACTATAGCAGGTAGGATATCAGGAGATACTCGAATAAGAGACATAGCGTGTACAAAATAGCAATATCAAAACAGCAATAGCAAATAAACAAAACGTTCAGTGGCACGGCACGGTGGGTAACACTCCCGTGTTCTTCACACGCTTAGTATCATTATGTACTAAATATTTTTAATGAAGTATATAATAGGCTGGCGCTAGACCATAAACGCTAGGCGCCAGGGTCGCGCGCGGCACGGCATGCGGCAGCACCTCCGAGCACTCGACAAGGCGCGAACTGTCAGGTTCCTCACTGTCTGGCAGACCTGGTAATTTTATTACCGGTGGTAAATATATTAAATTTTTAAAATCGGAGTAGTGGTTTAGCCGAAACCTTACATATTTCCATACAAACTTTCATCCTCTATTTTTACTTTACCCCCTTAAGGGTAAATTTTTTACAAACTTTGAATGTCAAATTTATTAATATCTAATTAAAAGCCTAAAAAATAAGTTTCAAGCTTCTAGCTTAAAAAATGACGGATATCCATACAAACTATTATCCCCTATATCTACCCCTTCAAACCCCTTTTTTCGCATTAAAAAGTAGCTTGTCCTTTCTCAGGATCTAGACTATCTTTGTACCAAATTTCATTTAAATCAGTTCGGTAGTGTAATATCAGTAGGGATAGGGATATTATCGCATGCGCCCCGTCACCGTGGTTCGTTATAATATTTATTTTCCCCATAAAAATAACAGAACTATTTAAACAAGTATTAGGAACTATATAACTCATAAGGATCCGTAAATAAATCAAGTTTTTTTTTATTTGCTGGAAATTGATCTGCTACCGGGAGTTGGCAGATCATTTTTTCAATCGGTATTTTTTCAGGAAAATAGCCAGAACTATCGCTGAAAAGTATCAGGAACTATAGAACTCACCTGCATGCGAAGAGAACTCTCTTTTAATTATGACCTGCTGGGAAATGTTCAGCTAACATCACTAACATTTCGTTGTAGTACTTTTTGATAACGGTACTTTATTTAACCTACAGCCTACACCAACAGCCTACACCAACGGCGGATGCATTTAGATGAATGAGTATCGTTCCGTTCGTTTCAATCACGGGAGTGGTATAGAGTATAAAAAACAAGTGCAACAAGTGCAAGTCGGACTCGCGCTCGACGGTTTAGTATGGGAGCCTCCCTTAAATATTAATTTTATTTTAATTTGATTCTTATTTTTAAAGTGAATAGTATATATTTAACTAAACCGGAACGGAGGGTTAACTATCCGCGGGTACTGTGGGATACAATACAATCAAAAGCTCAACATCATTTAATAACTTTATTGCGAATCGCTACACCGCTTCAACACGATCAAATTTCAATGATAACTCACCAACATTATTCAATAACCTAATTAAAATTTTATGATGACGAAGTATTTATTTTTAATAGTATTCTATTCTCACAACGATGCAAATAGATAAAAAAATCTAAAACTAAACTAAACTTTAAATTGTTTTTAACAATAAGTATCAACAATAGAAATTAAAAATATATAACAGTATATTTTACAGACACAACAATAAAATATATAAATAAAAAAGAGGAATCGAACTATCTAGAGAAATCTAAGCTCCACACTGTTATAATATAATTATATTTTCCCTACTTAACAAGAATGTGCCAAAAGTGAGTGTGAATGAGTGACGGTGCCGAGGACACTGGCTGAGATGATGAGCCACCATTCATAATATTATCTTCTCAATCACAGTCCTATAATTTATTTAAACTATAAATAAAAGTTAAAACTACATTTCATGTTTGTAACAATCTATAAAAGCTTAAGTATTATCGCAACTTATAAACGTAACAAGACTAACTAACTTGTACAAGTCCAGTCCGACACTAAGTACTTTTAGACTCAATTGTACGTACGAAGTGCGCCCACAGCGCGTTTACGTGCTTCAAAAAAGAGAGCTGTGGGTGGCGCCTCGAGCGCGACGCGGCGTCACTCGTCGCAGAACGCAGAGTCAATCGAGTGCTACACACGTGGTGCTACGATTGTATTTTATATTGCACGGAAACTAACAGCTTCTTAAATATATTATCATAGATAGAGTAATAGGAACACATAGCCTGAAACAGTTTTCACTTTTAAACACATCAATACGTGTGTGCACGCAGGTATGAAGTCGGCTAAGCCTTTGTAGTTTGATCTACTGACAGCCGAGTAATGGTAAAATATAAAAGGCTGAAACTATTGCAGGTATGGAGTGGACGCATAAATACGAGGGGCAAAGGGTGCAGTGCGCACAGGGGTGGCTTGCATCCGTAGAGTAGGGGCCGGGGGAAGTGCTTGCATCCACAAGGCTTAGAGCCGGGGCGCGCGGCACGTGCTGTGGGCTTACATCGGCGCAGTGCTCTAAGCGGGAGCGCGCATCCACGGGGCCCGGTGTGTAGGCGGAAGGGTCGTGGTAGGCGCGCGCATCCACACGGTCCGGGGCGGGGGCGGAAGGTTCATGATGAGCGAGCGCATCCAAGGGGCCCGGGGCGTAGGCAGAAGGCTCATGGTAGGCGAGAGTATCCACGAGACTCGGAGCGGGGGCGGAAGGTTCATGGTGGATGAGCGCATCCACGGGGCCCGGGGCGTAGGCGTAGCTCTCATGGTGGGCGAGCGTATCCACGAAACTCGCGGCGGCGTCGGAAGGCTCATGGTGGGTGAACGCATCCACGGGGCCCGGGGCGTAGGCGTAGTGCTCATGGTGGGCAAGCGTATCCACGAAACTCGCGGCGGCGGCGGAAGGCTCATGGTGGATGAGCGCATCCACGGGGCCCGGGGTGTAGGCGTAGTGCTCATGGTGGGCGAGCGTATCCACGAAACTCGCGGCGGCGGCGGGAGGCTCATGGTGGATGAGCGCATCCAGGGGGCCCGGGGCGTAGGCGTAGTGCTCATGGTGGGCGAGCGTATCCACGAAACTCGCGGCGGCGGCGGGAGGCTCATGGTGGATGAGCGCATCCAGGGGGCCCGGGGCGTAGGCGTAGTGCTCATGGTGGGCGAGCGTATCCACGAAACTCGCGGTGGCGGCGCCAGGCTCATGGTGGGAAAGTGCATCCACGGGGCCCGGGGCGTAGGCGCAGTGCTCATGGTGGGCTAGCGTATCCACGAGACTGGGGGCGGAGGCGGATGGTTCATGTTGGGTAAGCGCATTCACGGGGCCCGGGGTGTAGGCGTAGTTCTCAAGGCAAGCGAGCACATCCACGAGGTCCAGGGCGGGGGCGGAAGGCTCATGATGAGCGAGCGCATCCACGGGGCCCGGGGCGGAGGCGTAGTTTTCATGGTGGGCGAGCGCATCCACAAGGCCCGGAGCGGGGGCGGAAGACTCATGGTAGGCGAGCGTATCCACGAGATTTGGGGCGGGGGCGGATGCCTCATGGTGGATGACCGCATCCACGGGGCCCGGGGTGTAGGCATAATTCTCAAGGCAAGCGAGCACATCCATGAGGTCCAAGGCGGGGGTGGAAGGCTCATGATGAGCGAGCGCATACTCGGGGCCCGGGGCGGAGGCGTAGTTTTCATGTTGGGTGAGCGTATCCGCGGGGCCCGGGGCGGGGCCGCAAGGCTCATGGTGGGTGAGCGCATCCACGTGGCTCGAGGCGGGGGCGGAAGGCTCATAGTAGGCGAGCGCATCCGCGGGACCCAGGGCGTAAGCGTAGTGCTCATGGTGGGCGAGCGCATCTACAGGGCTTGGGGCGGGGGCGGAAAGCTCATGGTGGTTGAGCGCATCCATGGGGCCCGGAGCGTAGGCGTAGTTCTCATGGTGGGCGGGCGCATCCATGGGGCCCGGGGCGTAAGCATAGTGCTCATGGTGGGCGAGCGCATCCACAGGGCTTGGGGCGGGGGCGGAAAGCTCATGGTGGGTGAGTGCATCCACGGGGCCAGGAGCGTAGGCGTAGTTCTCATGGTGGGCGGGCGCATCCATGGGGCCCGGGGCGTAAACAAAGTGCTCATGGTGGGCGAGCGCATCCACAGGGCTTGGGGCGGGGGCGGAAAGCTCATGGTGGGTGAGTGCATCCACGGGGCCCGGAGCGTAGGCGTAGTTCTCAAGGTGGGCGGGCGCATCCATGGGGCCCGGGGCGTAAGCATAGTGCTCATGGTGGGCGAGCGCATCCACAGGGCTTCGGGCGGGGGCGGAAAGCTCATGGTGGGTGAGTGCATCCACGGGGCCCGGAGCGTAGGCGTAGTTCTCATGGTGGGCGAACGTATCCACGAGGCCCGGAGCGGGGACGGAAGGCTCATGGTAGGCGAGCGCATCCACGGGGCCCGGGGCGTAAGCGTAGTTCTCATGGTGGGCGAACGTATCCTCAGGGCTTGGAGGCGGGGCGCGCGGCATGTGGTGAGTACTTAGAGCCGGGGCACAAGACACGTTGTGAGGGCTTGCATCCACAGGGCTTGGAGGCGGGGGGCGCGGCACATGGCGGGCGCGTGCATACACGGGGCCCGGGGCGAAGGCGTAGTGCCCATGGTGGGTGCGTGCATCCACAGTGCCCGAGGCGAAGGCGTAGTGCCTATGGTAGGGGTTCGGGGCGAGGGCACAGGACTTATGGTGGGAGCGCGTAACAAGAGTGCGTGGCGCGCGGCGAGTGCGTGGGCCCCACGGCGCCCGCTGCTGGTTTCGCCTACGAAATCGTGCCGGCTCCTTTCTAGGGCGGCGTCGAATCGATCGCAGTGTGGACTTAATCGCTTTTGGAGGCCCATTCGGGGGCTTCTTAGAATAATTACTGGTGGCGGGTTGCCCCACCACGTACGAGTAACGAGCGGGCGCGCACGTGGCCGTGGGGGTCACCATCCCGTATTTGTTGTGGGCGACTCCGCAGCTCATTATCGTCGCAGGCAATAAACCGATCGAATATGATTGCTGCGGCATTCCCGCCGGCCGCGCGATGCACCGCAGCGACTCTTCTATCGATGGATCTACGTCGGGAGGCAGAGCGGATTCACTATTTTCGTCGACCGGCAGCCCCTGAGGCAAAGAGGCGGTTTCAACGCGGATCGAATCACTAAGGTCAAGTTCATTCGCGGTTCCGCCGTTCCTCGCCGGAACGGACAGCGACCACACGGCGGTCGGAAACTGTTCGTGCGGGTTGCAATAGTCATATAATTCACTTAGTAACGGATCCTTGTTGTCTTTTAACTTAAGAGGCACCGACGTCGACGTTGACGCGGGGCCGCACCCGGGCGTGGCGAGCGGAGATGTCGCCGCGACGGGTGAGGCTTCATATCATAGTTGCGGCCAGGGCATCCCGGTATAGTTGACGGGTCCGCCGAGCCCCGCGTCCGCCTCCAGCAGCGACATGATCACTGCCATGGCAGCCTCGCCGTTCCCGTCGAGCACGGGCGCCAGGGAGCCGACTGCCCCCGCGACGCCCTCGGCGCCCCCCGCGGCTCCCTCGGCGGCGGCCGCGGGCGAGCGCACGCCCGCGGTGCTCAGCGGCACGTTGTTTCTGACGCTGTGCGCCGTGTCGTCGCCCAGGATGTGGTCCACCAGGGACTGAAACGAAACGACGGTGTTATACTTATGCATATTATGCAACTTATTACAGACCGGTGGCCGCGTCCGGCCGACTCGCACCTGATGGTCGAACGCGTCATCTAGCAGTTCAGGCGGCAGGTCAAGCGACATCTCCGGTGAGAATTCGGCGGAACGGCGCATCACCTCCTCGGCGATGGCGCAGCCGATCTTGTGCGCCTCCACCCGCAACTCAAGCATTTCCTGCAGGTTCGCGTCGTACGCGGCGCTGTCGCCCGCTCTGGCTTCATCTGCACACCACGAATTGAATCAAATATTTTTATTCGTACGGACCTCGTCAAATTCGCCGTCGAAAGTCACTTCAACCACAATCGTCGCCGATCGCCTTCGTTTTCTATATGTTGACTTTGTTAGTATTCATGTATTCGTTTCACAATAAATAAAGGTTAAATTGAAAAAAAATAACAAAATTTAACACTCTACTTGCCATGGGAAAATCTCTTCGTTTCGAGTGGCAGGAAAGGTAAGGTGGCCCCGAGCGCACCTCCGACGTCATATTATTTGCTCGCACTCACCGTATTGCGCACCGGCACCGTAGACGACGTCCGCGGCGGCCGGATCCTGCGCGTTGGGCATCAGCGTATTCTGCGCCATCATGTGGTCCACTTCCTTCGTCCAAGGGTTCCTGCCGAGAGAAAGCGGACGTCACTCCGTGACGTGTGGTCTCCGGCGCGGGTGTTGTCCAAGCTGCTTGTACACTTGATGTTTTTGAAGTAAAACTTCTTTAGGCACGCTTGACTAGTAAGCTGGTGAATGCGTTACGATCGGGCGAGGCGAATGGAAGTTGAGAGGAACTAATAAGTTAGTGAAGCTAGAAAGAGAATAGAATATAATATAATATAATATTATAAGTAATAAAAATAAATAAATAATATTAAATTAATTATATAATAATATATTATATTATTATTTATATTATATTCTTATTAGTAATGCTAATACTATCAATAAATATAAAGGCCTATAGCAGGCCTCCCACCGTAGATCATTTGAAGTGAGTACTGGGATCGTAAGTAAAAGACGATTGACTGTTTATTAGTACCATGTATATTAATGATAACACGACTATAGCCATATTATAATAAAATGTATTGATGAGTCCGTTGAATGGGGTGCAGCGGAGCAGCGCGGAGCAGGCCGTTCTCAGGTCGGTGCGCACCTGAAGGGCTTGAAGCACGTCTGCAGGCGCACCGTGGAGCCATCCTTGCGGCGCACGGCGTAGGGCGGCGTGACGCGGTCCTCGCAGTGCACGAGGGCGGCGCGGTGCGCGGCCGCCACGGCGCGCAGAGCCTCGCCGCCGCCGTCCACCAGCTCGTACAGGCTAGTGCCTACCAACTCTTGCGGCAGGAACCCCAGCACCAGCACCACCCTGCGCACGTCTCACCGTGTTACACCGACATATGATGACACCGAACCGATGAGTGTTCAGAACCCGTGCTTCCCAAATTCTTTTGTCTCGTACACTCCTTGACATATTTATTGATTTGTTAGTAGACCCTCTGCTGACCTGAATAGGTTTTTCATTTTTGCTAATTTTTCATCTTGTTATGTCTTGTTTGTTGTTGTTGTGTTTTTGACAGTTATATGAAAAATTTATATAATATAGGTGAATAGTTCGTGTTTTTTAACACTTTCACTGCTGAGCCGATCTGCTTGTCTAGCCACGGGTGCGGCTCTGCGCACTCCATAGTGTTTTCCCATACAACAAATACAACTGTTGTGTTTTCCCGCATTTGCGGCAAGTTATGAAAAACACGACAGTTGTGTGTTCCCGCATTTGCGGCAAGTTATGAAAAACGCGACAGTTGTGTTCTCAGCACTGAAAGTATTAATGTGTTTACAAAAAAGTATTATGTAAGTTAATAGGTACATACCATGTTCATATGTGTGAATATGGACTATTCCAATCATAGATACCTAAAATTCATTCATCATTTCATCACACTTCATTTCAAAATCAAATTGACGACCTGTTTAAATTAGATCCACTATTGGAGGTCGTCGTCGACCTCTGGAAGTCGACACTGACCACTTTGGATATCACTGTTCTAAACAATTGAATATCTTATGTTTTTGATCTGATACAATATTACAATACGTAATTGTAGTTCCTTGTTTCCAATATAGAATAGGCTCTCAACAAGCAACAAACGATGTTTCCAACAGTATATTTTTATACGAACTTTAACATTTTTCATCTCAAATAAAACATGGTAAATAACCTGCCGATGCGATGCCACTTCTAAAAAACTATTATAAAAGTGATCAATTTACTACATTTTTAGCAGCTATTCTGCTCATCACGCCGAAGATCCTCGTCGGATCATCGCCAAATTTTTATGAAAACCTAAATAGACTATCTTTCGAATAAAAAAGAACCATATAAATCTAATTTCATAAGGGGGAGATATCCAGTAGGGGCCACTTTTTGGAGCCCCGCTCCAATCAAAAATTCCCGACGATAATAATGTTCTATAACGTCGGAAAACCCTGATACCGGTACGAACCCCCGCCAACGTGCTGGTCGAACAATCATCTGCACTGTTACAAGCGCAACAGTGCTGTGAACTGAGATCCGCAACTCCTACCTTAACAACAAACAACCGCACCAATGATGCTCCTCCGTCACCTTTGTATTTAGATCAGTATTGGGCGGATATTATGAGAGACTTGTGAGAGTGCACGCGTGATTACTTTTGAGTAGTTATTTGAAATGGCTGCGGTGCACGCTCAACTACTACTTATAGGTGCTAAATAAATAACAGCGTGCTACTGTATCCACATCCATTTTATGCGGCACGAGTTGCGTTTTTCGAGATCGGACTCGCGGATGTGAGGACGGATCGCAGTCCCGTCGGCGAACGCACCCGCAGATGCATCTGCGGATACATCTGTTCGATGTGTAGTGGAGGCATTTAAGTTCATACTGAAAACGTGTATGAGAGAGGTGTGTGAGTGTTTGTGGTAAAAGAGGCTAATGTGAATTAGGTGAATAAGATTTCAGGCTGACCTTTGATCGGCGAAAAGGTATTTCCCGTCGATGGAGTGCCTGGATGTATACTGTTGTATTCTCAGGAGCGGCCCGGAGCTGCCGCCGGACGCGGACGGCGGCGGCTCGAGGGTCAGCGAACGTGCCACGATCACCAAGCACGGCACGTCGACGACGTCCTCGGGGCCGTCGGCGCCGCCCTCCGCCGACGACGCCCACGTCTTCAGGTACCCTGCGGGGGTCGGGGCGGTCATACATTGCCGGTTACGATCGGCGACAGAGTAAAGCGCAAATATGTCTCTGTCGAATAACATAAGAGTTTTATAGGACACGACGAAATAAGAATTCGTGTATCGTTTTTTCACGTATATCAAATGTAAAATCTTTCGCGACATAAAAGTTTTTAGTTTATATCGATAGGTCTGAAGTACGTTAAATCGGCGAGAGCTACCTGTGCACTGCACGATGCAATATTTCTTGTCGCTAGGCTTCTTACGCAACCTGGCGGCGGCGGCGGCGGGGTCGGGGTCCGCCTTGAGGGGGTGCGGCGGGGACTTGCACCTGAAGCGGCAGAAGAAGGAGCGGCGCGCGCCCGGGCAGAACCGCGACGAGGACGCGGCGCCCTCGGCGTGCACCGGCAACATCGCTGCGAACGCACGCGGGGAATATTAGTTAGGGTTTAGGTGATGCTAATGCGTTACTATTGGTTAGTCGCTCTGCAGCCCGCCCGCTACCTCGACGAATTTATCTGCAGGCATAAGGGCGCACGTGGCGAGTGCATTAATGCACGGCGCGGCGCACAAACGAATACTAAATATAAAACTGAATCGCTAACCGCGTCTCCCTGATACGATTTTCACTAATGCGGAATGTTTATTATGTCTGTCAGTATTTTCACTGATCCAAAGGGGATTCTGATTTCTAAGCGAAGTTTTAGTGACGGCACCAATAAAAAACGTAATAAATTGATCGGCGTTAAACGCGAGTGGGTTCGAAGAAGCGGTCGGAACTCACTCTTGGCGTCGATGAAGCGCTCCCGCGGTCCCAGGTCGGGCGAAGCGAGCTGCTCCTTGAGCTGGGCCACGTCCTTCGGGTGCAGGATGTCGAACATGCTCTGTCCGACCAGCTCCGCCTGCAACCACTCATCCATCATCGAACTGTACCCTCGATCGAAACGAATTAGTGTTTATATCATGCTTTTCAAATAAGTTCATTTTATATAATTACATTGCTGCTAGCTCAAATATACATAATGTGTTTTCAGGGGTATTTAGCTACCAAATTAACGTTAACGTTACATTCGTTCCACGTTGATTAACTTCTCGAAGTCTATAGATTGAATAGTGTCGAAATGCTTTATTAGCAAAAAAATATTACGAGTGTTATGCGTGTGTGCGTGGGTGTGTGTTCGTGTGTGTATGTGTGTGTCTGTTCCTACCTGATCGTAGTACAGGATGCCGATGACGGAGGCGGATACGTAGAGCAGGCGGCCGCGGTCGCAGCCCAGGACCAGCACCATGACGCCGGCGTCCTGCGCGGCGAACTCCACCAGCTTGTTGAGTTCGCTCTCGGTCACAAGCTGCGTCCCCGGCCGCGCCAGCGGAGTCGCCTCCATTGCGCCGCGCACGTTGCGCAAGTGCTGCACCGTCAGACGCAGCACGGTCAGCTTGTCCAGCTTGCGCGCCATTGCGCTGCACATCGGCACAATGCCCGCCAGCTCCGAGATGTAAGTGTTCATCTTGTCGCGCCGCCGCTTCTCGATCTCGCTGTGGTTCTGCCTGCAAAAATACACTAAAATACACCTCCGCTTCTCTATTCCGCATCCTCTTCTTTTTTTAAATTCTAGATCTAGATAGGAGTTAAGTATATATTTTTTTTCATTATTCTTACTGTTTTAGTGTAAGTGCAATGATATTTTTAGAAGTGCACCTGCACCTGAGTTTGGCTCTATGTTGTCCTTAAAGACCGACGAAAAAAGGTAAACCTAAGTATATTACGAATTTACAAAATATTAAAACCAAATAGACGAGTCTGTGTGCCTGTTGTGGTTGAGATACGCACTAAAGCAATGTGCATGAACACGTCACTGTCTCGTACAAGTATCGTGTGTAGCAGAGCGCGAGAGCGGGTGGTGGGCCGGTGGGCGGTACTCACTTCCGGTCCGGCAGCGAGCGCACCGAGCGCGCCTCGTCGCCTTCGTCGTCACCGCCGCTGCTGGTGGCGCCGCTGGAAAACCAAGAGCACAGTTATAGCACCGGCGACCATTGAGTAGCTTTTCATACTACAGACCGGCACCAGCGCGGCGACCACGAGCCGCAATAATCAACAACTAGCTGCTGTCAACAATAATTCATAGTGACGGCTCTGTATCCGTCGTCGTAAACACCATTGTGCTCTCAAGAGAACCTGCGCGAATGTTCGTCGTCCTATTCTCACGGCCATTGAAAACTTTCAGCTTCAAACCATAATTAGATAATAATCATTAGTTTCGTAGATCATAAAATATGACTTATTTTTTTTGTATTTCTATACTTATGTATAAGATATTATTTTTTTTGACGTGTAAAAGTGCAATATTTTGCCTATTTACAATAAATGATTTGAGTTTGAGTTTGAGTTTGAGCTTGTATTTAGTGTCATTTGTGGAGTTGTTTCAAGTGAAGCTCGGTCCCGAGTCACAGATGGGCCGAGGGGGCGCGGGCAGAGGGTCACGACTCACGCGGCGCGCTCTGGTCGCTATGCGACGCCTTTGTTGCGCGACACGTGCCTAAGTAACAAGTTATACCTGTGCCCTTTGCTCATTCCCTACAACTAACTTCCATTGCCACACGGAAACTTGGAAACAGTATTTTTCCTTTCGCAGATCTATGCAAAAGTGATACACGAGGGGAGTTCAAAGTATTCTCGGTATGGATATGAAAGAAAATGCAAAAAAAACTAAAATATTTCGTGTTTTGGATGATGTCATAACCATATCCGAACACTACCCTCATTGCTAATAAAAAGGTTCCGATACCGAGAATACTTGAAACTCCCCTCGTAGGTTCCCTTCCTAGTTCTAAGCTGTACGGACGCTATCAAGGCAAATGACTTGAGTTTGGCTTCGGCTTTGGTAAAAGTATCGAGAGTAGTCGGTACTCGGTAAAAAGGAAACAAAAGTGAGAGCACGTTACAGTAAATTACCTGTCAATCGATGTACACGGAGGCTACGTCAACGGCAACGCTTTGACAACGAAAAACCTTTTAATATCTTCCAAATTAATAATTTGATGAGCCGGCGATGCTTATAACTTCAGTCACCTGTTGAATGCTCTCTTTCGTTAGCTTAGTGATGACGAGGTTGAATTTGGCCTAGTCTGAAAGCCTTTGCGGCGCTAGGACAGCCTCAGCCTATAAAAACCATATCCTCGGGTGGTTCAGCCAATATTCACTCAATAGGCACTCTGGATGTGACATATCGTAGCCATCCAACCGCTAACTCCATCTAAGTTTTTTCCTTCACCCGGGCAGCAATAGCGACCAATGTCTACAGCACTAATCAGAAATCCACTATTTATTACACGGAACGTTACATGTCCACCGAACACTATCTGCATTAAATAATAAAATCGGATAATTTTACCGGGCCACGATGGGAAATCAAAAGCGAGCCACCAGCTGAAATTGCCAATGACTAAAACTTTACCAATGACTATACTGGGTGTCTAACTGAATGTGAGAGTGGAAATTAAAATCGAATAAATTCCATACCACTGGTTTAATATTACTTGAAAACATTAATATCCAAGCTATCGTGCCCGGGGAGTGAGGCCTGGCACAACAGACGCGGCACTCGTTACATGGTGGAGCAGCGCAATGTAATGCAATGTAATGCGTAAGTGCGTACCTAATACGCTATTTAATTATGAGCAGACACCTACTCATTGCTCATGTTGTACGGGACTATACGCGGAGAAGAAGTGTCACAACCTTTAGCTCAGCAAACCCAAGGAAGGTTAAGCATTTAACCCAAATATTAACGCACTCGTAAATCGTGGAAAATCGGCGTCATAGGATTTCTACAGCTATTACACTACGAATTGACAGTGGCCACTTATATATATCCTTATAGATATTTCTACGAAACTTTACATTTACGGTTTAGAAACGTGAGAAACTTTCTGTTATGGTGAAGACAAACAATCGCAATTGTAAAATATTTTCGGTGAGTTAAGTGTCGGAGAGACTTACAAGGAAGACGGCTTTCGTTTCTTGGAGGGGGGCGCGGGCATGGCCGCCGCCGCCGCCGCAGCGGCCGGGTCACACCCCGCCATCGCAGAACTGTGGGCCTCGCCGCTGGCGCTGCTGCGAACGGACACACTCTGTGAACGCTTATCGCACAATGAACATAGTGTAGCAAAGCAATCAACTCGCAGCAGGCTATCTGTTAACAATAATTATCACTGATTTGTGTTCAATGATGCACTGATTGAACCGTTGTAGAAGTACATTTGAAGTCAATTATAATACCCCAGCGCATTTCGGAACATGTGACTGCGATGTGAACAGCAGTGATGGCCTAGTGGGGGAAAGTCCGCCGGAAAGTGCAAATCGTTCACTTGATGGTAAGCGCTACGTCTGTCCATAACAGACACAGCACCACCCATTGCTGCATTGCATAATCCTACGCGGCACTGCACTGCACTCGTCACCCTGTGACATCGGCCCCTGAAGTCTCATATGCCCCGTAATTTCGCTGAAAACAATGCCCTTCAAACCGGAACACAGTAATGTTTGCACACTACTGCTTGCTGGATGAATATCTAGCTAAGGTGTGGTTATTCCCTATACCACCACCTGTGGAGGTAGGTAGAAAAAAAAGTTAAAAATAAGGTTGTACAATAGGTCTTATCGCTTGGTAAATATAACACACCCGTATTTTAAACGAAATTAATATTACGTTCCAATTCGACAAGTTAAATAACAATAATAAGATATCTCTAAAAATAGCGCAGCATAAAGAATTGTAAATGACATATCGACGACGGCTGGTGGACAGTAGTGATGGGTGTTTACTTTGCCGTATTCTAGATTCGATGATAAATAAAAATACCCCTTTTTAACACAAGTGGTTTTTGCGGAGTTCCAAGTCCACTAATATGAAACTTCTGAATAAAGAGGATTCGGAATGGACCGTTGCGTTAGCGGCGAATGAAAAGTTAATACTTACTTGCAACCAGTAATCCGTTTTACAATGAGATAAGCAATGTTTTAATCCGGGAAAACGGGAATCAGGTACGCTGCTGAACCTTCGTGGCGCAGATTGTTTTATATATAAAATGTAACGCACTGGATACCATCTGTAATGTTGCTTTTATATCAAATTAAATAAATGTATAGAAATACCTAATCTTTTTTTTGTGTATGTATTCTTCATAGCTATAGAACGTTTGCTCGATAAGCCAGCGATTCATTATGGATTTGAAACAGTCACCAGTCGTAGTTGCCGTAGTAGCAGCCGTATTGGTGTCATCAGGAAGCGTGTTATTATTATAGACCGCTAGATCCACCACATGGGCTAGCTCGCACAATTAAGTGAGAGAGCGTGGCCCTCTGCGAGTTTGATTGCATCGCGTGGGCTGTAGGAGGGCTTGTCTCTGTGCTTCTTGCTCTTCACAGGAGGCCTCACATAGAATGCCACTTGCAAAATAATTACGGCAGGCAATGTGAGAATACCGAGCTCTCTGAAGTAAGATCTCTCGCAGTGTCCTGCGACACGCACTATCGCTCGTACTTAAGCACTGTCGAGAAAAGAAGTGAATCTAGGTTTCCTACTCACAAGGGTGATAACTTGCGCTTGCGAGGCTCGTGGTGATGCTGGGGCCGCGGTACGTGCGGCAGCAGCGGCGGCGGCGGCGGCAGCGGCGGCGGCGGCGGCGGCGGCGGCGGGGGTGGCAGCGAGCCGGACAGTCCACTGCCAGCGGCCGCTTCCCCGCCGCCCGCCGTCATCTCGTACGGTGACGAGGTGGTCGAGCTCGTTCTGCGACAAAAAAAATCACAACTATTAATTTCATTTCACCATTATTCTGAAAATCACACATGTACCTTAGGTACTGTTATCAATAAATATAATATTCAGCACTTGCGTATCGGAAGGTTTAGGAATCGAAACTCTCCAAAATGTATGCAGTAAAGTACTCGTATGTTTTTAAAAGTACATTCACTCCGTGATGTACGAGACAATTAAGTGTATGGAGTTGTTCAATCGATTATAAACTGAACGTCAACTAAAAATGCTAACAAAAAAGGTTACTGAAAAAGCCAAATTCATGGACTCGCGTGGGGAACTTTTCCAAAGCTTTAGCACAATTACCTTGGTATGCGACCTCTTTGTGATGGTCAGAGCCGAGCGAGACTGATGGTGAGCAGTTACATTACAGTGAGGTGACTATAGAGTTGTACAAATAGAATTTTCATAGTAGGAATGTCACATCGACTAAAATTGGCAGAAACGTTTATTTTTTACGTACGTACGTACGTTTATTTAGATAGATTTTACATTATAAGCTGCTAGAACAAAACGATCAGTAGATATGATAAAGAGTAATTAAAATAAATCTAATCGGCTAGCGGCATTAAAAAGAAGTTAACTCAAAATTACGAAATCATACTTTTTAGGGTTCCGTACCCAAAGGGTACAACGGAACCCTATTACTATAGCTCCGCTGTCTGTCTGTCCGTCTGTCACCAGGCTGTATCTCATGAACCGTAACAGTTAGACAGTTGAAATTTTCACAGATGATGAGTTTCTATGGCCGCTATAACAACAAATACTAAAAATAGGAATAACATTAATATTTAAGGGGGATCCTATACAAATAGCGTGTTATTTTTGCTCATTTTAGCTTGATATTGATAATGGCAACAGGTAGACGCTTGAAATATTCACAGGATATTTCGTTATATATCTACTTTAAAAATAAATAATTAAATTAACATAAAATTAATGTTTAAGGGGGGCTCCCATACAACAAAGTACGGAACCCTTCGTGCGCGAGTCCGACTCGCACTTGGTCGGTTTTTTTCATTTCTCATGCTGGAAAAGTGTTTCATTATAACTCAGCGCATTTTTTATACTAACTCATTAGTGTAAATGAACAGCTTACAAACCCTTTGTGAAGATGTACCTGGTACTATACTACTCTGTCAAGAAAGACCCGGGAATCGATCGATAATACACAAAATGTAAGTTATTCATCCAAATTTATTTTATCACCTTCAAAGTATGCTCCCCCAGAAGCGATACACTAACGCCAACGAACAATCCAATCATCAAAATATTATTAATTAAACTCTTTTTTCGGAATAGAGTTCAGTTCTCGCCGCGAATTCTCCTTTATGTTTTGTACCGAAATAAAATGGGTGCCAAGGAGTGTTCATTTAGACTCGTAATCCCACGTCTCGGCACCAGTAACCACGCGTTTCACGAATGTTGGGTCGGAGCTGACTCGTCCTCGGAATTGGCGTGTCCTCAGGTCTATCTTTTATCTGAGAAAAGGGCTTGGGATCGGGACCGTGATAGGCCGTGATGATGATAATAATATACTGCCTAAGGCTTATGCGACTTGAAAAAGTGCTATAAAGCCGACTTAAAAAGCTGTGGCCTCGGCCGGGAACAACATTTGGATATTTGGGGGAGTAGCCAAATTATAATTAGCTATGATTCACTACAACAATTGGTTTGAGTTTTTGATCAACTTTTTTGGGCATTCGCTGAGGATCCGTATTGGAGGAGAGTGGTCCACACCGATACTACATGATAAATAATATTATACAATTATGATTATATTCTGAGACCAAATATTCTTGTGACCTTTATGTGCACGACCGGAGCGTCTAGTCGGCCAGTTTCTCATAATTACCTATCGCTCACGAATTATTATAGATAATGCTGCGAACACGCCAGAAGCTGGTTCGCCCGCGCAATTACAAATGACCTTAAGAATTCAGACAGCAATTAGGCTCCCGCGATGTACGATCGGGTCCAGCGTTCGATCTCGGATGCGATTCTACATATATTGTAGATATGCGTGTGCCGCGCCGCGCGCCGGGCCGCCGGCCGGTGCCCGGTAGCTGCACTTGGCCATTAGCAAAAGTGCTGTACGTACACGTGTTCTGAGGGCGCCAGGGTTTACATTTCGTAATAAGCAACGTATTTGAAACCTAATAATTAATAAATAAATATGTATAGCTACGACACGGGCTACATGTCAAGGGATTACTTTTTGTACTGACTCCGATGTATCGATAGATAGATGTGGGACTCTGTATTTGTTTTTCGTGATATTGTTCTAACTGTTGTACACAGATGTTTGCGCAGACATCAGGATGCAGTGATCGGCGCAAAGATCAACACACCGTGCGCTCGTGCAGCCTTGACATTGAGTAAGCGGGCGAGTGCGCGCGGCCGCCGCCGCCGCCGCCGCGCCCGCCGGGGCGTCGTCGTCGGTGCGGGCGTGGCTGTGTGCGTGATATGCAATAGCTCGTAAATTGTAATCGATATAATCCACGCTCCACACCAGGGCCATGCTCCGAGCGTCGCCATCGCGCTACTTCCGTCTCCGTCGCATTTGTTAGCCATGGACGTGTGCTGTTGTTACATAATATTATACAATGATACACACCGCCGACCTACTCGAATGCCTAGAACAATAACCACATCGTCGTGTGAACGTCTGTTAATGTTCACATTATCATATCTATTGAAAGTTTCATGTACATATTTTTAAATAGGCAGGTGATTTTGAACACCTGAAGATGGCTAGTGAAGTTGTGGTGGAGTCAACGGACTTGAACACTGGCAATTAGTATTAGATTACCTGCTATTCGCACATCTGTAGCGATACAATGCACAAGTTACAAGTAGGTGTACAACCGATAGGAAATATTGTTAGTGGCGTTTTTTCTTTATGTATTCGTATTAATTTGACAGAGAGATAGACGTTCAATGTAAAAATCTAATTCTCATAATGAGATCTTAAGGCACGATAACAAGTTCGAGGCATTTCGAAATGTACACGAAAACGGAGGCAAAAGATAGTTTGAAATAAAAATTCAATGAACCTTGTCTGTATTTAATAGTTTTGTGAAATACTGACTGGTAAGCACACTTGTAGCGGTCACTGAACTTAAATCTAAGATTTTAGGTTTTGGCTGTTTGTGTGCTGCATTTTTTTTTAGATTTTCTCGCTATAATGCTGACCGGCGCGGGAAATGTGAACGGTATAATGTTATGTTAGGTACTCACCTATTGTGCCATAGAGCAAGCGTAGTTTCATGTGCACTATTATCGGTGTTCATTGCGCAATACTAACTGAGAGTTATACGAAACGGAATCACCGGGAAGCTGCGAGGGGGGGCATTTACCATTACCTATTATTTCACAGAATACGCAGAAACATGTTGTTGAATAATAAATAGCGAGTGCATAGGAGAGGCGGGGTGCGGGCGGCGGGCGGCGGACGGAGTGATTAGCTCACAGTGCAAGTAGCGTTCAAGTCAAGTGCAAGGACGTCTCCGCCTATCGCAATTACTTGCGATATTATGAGCAGTCGTGCAACGGACCGACATTTAAAAGTGGAGGGTTTACGTGGTTTACATTCCCTTTGCTAGTCCCCGTCCCCGTCCAGGGCCCTTAACCGCTATGCCGCATGATATTCCTTGCAAAAAACGCGTGATTTCATAACGCGCTTTAAACTTATTTGGAAGCTCAAAACTTAGAAACGTGCCTGAATCGCGCTTCCCGCACGATATTTTGACCGTTCAAAACGAGCACGTTACGAGTCTAGGTAAGTCAAATAATGGCCCTGTTCTACTTTGGCTCCATAACACAGTCATGCTGGACGGCACATGAGGATATGTCTCTTCGACTCGGGATAATGTCACTTTCCAAAAACGGGCTCCTATAATCCCCACCCCCTCTCACGTAGTGGCTCCGAGACCTCGAGCGCAGAGTGCAGCCTGCACCGCCTCGTCTCTGCTTTACGACCGGAGGGAAGAAAATCATAGAAAGTAAAAGGGTGGCGTAGCCTGTGCCGGCTATCGACCACGAACCACAATCGACTATGTTTATTATTCATGCCTGCCCAACTTCTAAGAAAACACCAATAATCTCAAAAAAATTATTCAAACATTATTCAAACGCGCATTTATTTCCTAAGAATTATGTTTACAGAAAGGACTTTCCTTCCCAGTAATAGGTGCCGTGAAACAGTAATGAGCCATCGGTCGATAAACGCGCAGATAATATGGTGCTGTCGCTGACTCACGAGTGTCTAAAATGATGAATGTGAAAAAGTGAAAACTGAATGGAGATTCACGACACGACACGAACCGCGGCAAGAGTTCAAATCTGTCTGCCGATGCCTTGTACTACTCGTATATACTTATACATTCAACCTTCTGTTCTGTATGTTATGTGCAACGTATGAGGCGCATTACATTAAGTACATATTCTAAATAGTGCAAATATTCGAGTTTGGCATCTGTCACCGAGGAAAACGAACCTGTGCCTACAGTTCCTAGTGTTTATATAACTGAACTGTTAATGATTGTTCTTTCTCGTCGGTAGACGGAGGCGACGCGACGGGCCCCCGGGGCGTGCCAGCTGGAAGCGATCGTGCCGGTGACGCCTCGTCAGCCGCACACACCGGTTTTACCGATACCACAATAATATCTTTTTAAGTTATATAAAATATACTATATGTGTGTTGTATTATGAATACAATTATATTATTATTATTATGATACTTAACAACATTTAAAATTGGCATTCTTTTTTTTAATGGTACTATGTAACGAGACGAGCTCTTCATTCACCTGATGGTAAGCACACACACCTACCCATAACAGCTAAAGTGCCACCCATAACAATTAAAAGAAATAAAACGTTTTCGTTCCTACTGCAACAAGTTGTACTCATATGTATAGCTATAGGCTTACGCGCAGAAGGCCTGCACGCACAAGGCTTGCCCCACTTGCCTGCACTGCACAGTGCACATGCTGTGCGCGGCCTAGTGTGACCCCATTATATTATGTTCCAATTCAAATCTACTCTGGCGTACCTAGCAGATATTGGGAACATAGTAAATATCTCAATGCTAATTAAGTAGTACCCATTAGAGCTAAAATAGCTAATAGCTGTGCCAGCGGACGTAAGACAGCAGACAGGGTGCATATCTAATGAGGCATTTGGGCATAAGTTAGTGTCATCTATCCGTCTTCACATCTCTCCTGCAGCAAATCAAGTCACAGTTTAGGCAAGTGTTACTTAGACGCGAGTAATTGGAAAATGGGTGTGTTATAAGCAGAGCGTAGAGACGAACGTCAAGAGTGCGTTGCGCGGAGTGGAAGGTCGGCCGCGACCTTGCGTCACCTACTAAGGAAATAGTCGCGGTTGCGGAATGAATGGCATGCAGTGGACGCACGCAGTATGCACTCGGCGCTATCTATGTGCGTCGCAGCTCCGCGGGGCAGCAAGGGATCCTCAGCACAAAGAGGCGATCATAAATCGACAGTCATTAACGCGCTTTCCCTTGCTGAGTACACTTCATAAACCCTCCCAATTACTATCGGGCCCGGAAGTATTGTGATTATTAGGTATGGTGCGCTAGCCAAGTTACTTCAACGAATTGAGATGTACGAACGAAAGAAGGCACTTATCTATAAACACTATTTATACGTACTTATCCTACGGCCAGGTTGACAAATATTGTGTTCCTATTCCGATTGATTGGTTTTATTTTCTTCCCGTGTTTTCCAATTAGAATCGTCGGCCGCTCGTGGTCGAGTTGGGTTTTCGCGATTTCAATTTATTTTAGTGAGAGTGTTTTGACGGGAATTTAATTTGTCGATCGACAGATTTGCTGCTCGCTGCACATTGTTGTCGACAGGCGGGAAACTGCTGAGGGCCCTAAACCAATCACTGGAAGAACATAACAAATAAACAATAAATGCCCTTTACAGCACAGAAGGTATACCATAAGATTCGATAAATGATATCGTTATTATTATGGGTGTCACTACCGTCGATTTTTTTTTAAAGAAAAGCAGGAGCATGTCTTTCGGTCTTTATTTCTTTTAGCAAATAATATTTGTTCAGTAATGAAATATAATGCCAGGATTAAGACGTGACCTTGATTTAGGGCACACGATGCGTGTAAGAGTACAAGAGTACAAGCCGGCAGTTGTTCGTGCCGTGGACTTGGAGCACCAGACGAGAACGGACGGGCTCGCGCGCACGCACCGCTGCGGCTTCAGTCGCGCGATCGATCGCGCCCGCGCCCTTAGCCAGTTACAATATCGCTAATTAATTTAACAATACATCAATTAGCAGCTCCACCGTCTGCCTGTGTCACAGCCCTTAATACAAATGCCTTCCACACAACGCCGCGCCGCGCCGCGCCGCGCCGAGCGCCGAGCGCCGAGCGCCGAGCGCCGCTGTGCAAGCATTTCAAAACCCTGGTATTTTAGTTTATTTCATTTCCTGGACGCAAACCACCTTGATTTACAACATTTAATTGGGCATTCAGAGAAGGTTATACTAATTAGGCAGATACTTTGATATTTCAGTGAAAAGCATTAAATTGATTGCAAATATTATGTACTTATAGAATGGATTATTGTGAGTTCCGTTGATATGATAACGGTGAAGTCTCATACAGATATATAGTACCGTTTTATTTTATTCAATTTAAGTCGGCTCAAATCAAGTTATGATAGAATGAATTATCCCATATCATAAACACATTCTTCAAGACACAAAAACATGTTATTTAATTAGAGTAGGTAGGTAAGTTTCAGTTTTCAGTAAGGCGCGCGTATTTTGGTTTTCACACTAAACAAAAATCTCTACACAAAACATTGTCGTTTTGTGTATTTTCTTAGAATGTTTCATGTTTTCATGTCATACAAGATATGTTGGCAACACGGCCGTTGACGCGGCTTCAACAAAATATGTTTAGTGTAGTCAAGTGTGTAGTTATTAATTATTATCAAGTTAGTGCGTTAGTTAGTATATTAGTGTCAAGTTAAATATACAAAGTTTGAATAGAAATTTGGTTCGAAAAGTTATTCGGATGAGCAAGTACAAGTAATTGATATGTTCAAATAGAGCAAAGTTAAAATTTATAACCCCCCCTCGCCTAAGTAATCCTTGATTTTACTACGAATCTCCAGTATACATACAGTGTATTCACTTATAGTTTCCGCGCAAAACTTATATCAAGAATACAAGTTTTTTTTTATTAAAAAGTGTGCCGCAATTATTATTTACCTAGTACATACAGTACCCACACCCAACGTTATTCAAATAACCTCCCGTTAAAAATATTTTTCCACAGAACCTTTGAAAAAGTAGGGCTTCCGTACTAGAAACTGATCAAAATGAGCTATAAATCTACTGTAAGTCACCGATTAGCTCCATTGTCTTCCTTCCATAACTGACATCAGAACAGCTCGCCGTCACCATAATAATATTATATTGTCATCGGAGCTTGACAGGTATGCATTTGCAACGCTTCAATTCAACTGATCAACTGATCATGATGAAAGTGGGTCAAAGTGGAGTTGCAATATTATTTTGTCCAATTATATTTATTATACTCGGGAAGCTTCGTCGAGGACATCACCCGAGGATCTTCGCAAGTTGGTCGTGTTCGCTTTAGAGCAAACACGACATCATAATTACATTTCATAAATCAATATGTTCAATATATTTCATGTTTATTCGTCCACATGAAATCATTTGATATTAATATCTCTACTAATTATTAAAAGCGAACCCTGTCGGTACGTGCGGATGCCTCGTCAAGAATACCGAACTGCATTTTGTAAAACATTAGCTTAGGGCTAGGTGTACACGGAGGACCAGCATAAACCCGAAGCTCTACAGCTACACCCGGGAAAACGAAACAAATGCAGCGCAGCCGCGGGGGGTAGCTAAAAGTCATAAAAGGTCGGCGAAGTGAAACTGTGTCGCCGCTGCGCGATGTAGTCACGCACATCCACGCACACATACACTGGCTACAGGAACACGTGTCAGCAGAGAAGGTGCATCCAGCACGGCGCGCCAGGCCGCCACTATCGAGTAGCGACAGTTGCTCCAGATCATGGACACGTTTGTAAATTCAAAGACGATGTTAAACTATTCGCGGCCTACATTATACTAATCTCAATTCTCGCCCTTTAGAGAGATAAATAAGCATTTTAGCCGTACCAAGAATATGCAAGCATTCAGTAATGCACGCGAGTCAATAGGTCCATCACATGATTTATGATGAGTACCTCTGGGCGCAATATTTATTTTATTATAATTAACTTGCTACCCGAGACTGTATTTTTTTTACATAGATATTATAAGGCAGTTGACCATCAAAACCCGTGGACAATGCTCCACGGATACCGGAGCGCATTAAATCGTTTTAGTAATATTTACGCGATGCGAAAACGAATAGACATAGACAAGGACCATTTTCTAATAAGTAATAATATATCATTTATTATACAGTAGCCATTGTTAACCGCTTAGCCTAGACCATAATTATTATCTTTTAATATTTGTCCAATGTACAAGTTGCTTCCTATTAACTTTGTCCAAATCGACGGCACTAATTGAGTGTAGGTAGAGGGTAAAGCACAACAAAGGCTGGAAGGCGCCGCTTCGTCTGCCATGCAGCCGAAAAGGGTAACAAACTGTAGGTTAAGGGAGGATTTCCCCGTAATAGTAAATTGGATTGGAATATTTCATTGCTTTTGTAAAAAAGATCGAGCATAAGTAACGCGACGCGCAACTCAAATAATTTTGTGTTCGGCGAAGACTGTTATGAATGGAGTCCTCGTTTAATAAAACTATCAAATTAATAAATGAATAGGCTTGTTGGTTTGTGAAACGTAGGAAAGGAAGAGATACTCTCTCCATGAGAGATGAATACTCTAGCTAGATACTCCTGAGAAGGAGCGGAGAAACCGTATCGTAAGGTGACAAAATAAACCTATGAAATGTTATGGGATGGGGTTAAATACTATCCTATCCTACTATTATAATATTATATCCTCCTAATATTATAAATGTGAGAGTTTGTGAGGATGGATGTTTGTTACTCGTTCACGCAAAAAATATTCAACGAATTTGGATGATAATTGGCACACAGATAGCTTAATACCTGGATTGCCACATAGGATACTTTTTATCCCGTAAAAATTATCAGTTCCTGTGGGATATTAATCATTGCAGGTGAAACCGCGAGGCGCAGTGAGTGAAATATATATTGCTTAGTAACAAACATTAATACTGTAAAGTGGCACATTGAATGCATGCGCACTAATAATAAATAACCGAACCAAGGTTTCATGTGGAATTGCTTTTGATTGGCCATGATATCTCGTTAACAGGTTCTATGATGACATTTTCAGAACAAGGAAAATATATTCATCATTTTATTGATTTGTATCAAAGTGAACACAATCTGTTGTTTTTTTTTATCTTAGAGACTAGTGGGGAGTTTTCTCTATCTACTATTATGGATGATGGCCGATCGGATGAGCAATGAGCATGGTTCGTGCAGCGGACTGGAGCCGCGGGTCGTACTTTGCCCAGCATTGCTCTACAGAGAGAGATTCACTTTGTGTAGTCTCTACTTATTAGTTGCGTTACGATAATAAAAGGTAAAGAAAAACAATAAAGAATTCCTGAAAGTACCAGCACTGTACCGCTTCTCCCCAGCGAGCCCGAACCTTAGGAGCTATAGACGATACATGATATATATAGAAAATTAGGTTTTTTCAAAATTTACTTTTCTCCTGAAAATTTAATAAATGTTTGATTGAATTTATTTTGAAGGAATATAAGGCTTATTAGGATAAACCTCATGATAATCATCGTCAGTGGATGAATTAGTTAGTCACAATACACGCCGCGGATATCTAGCTCTATGTGGACGGCAGCGGCACCGCACGCAGTGTGGGTGGCGGTGGCGGCGTCGGCGTCGGGGCCCCGCGGCTCTCGGCTGGTATTACTACTAGTACTTGTGTTACCAATACTTGATTTAATTATTGACTAGACCAATGTGCTCACCTGTGGAGACGGAATGAAGTGCACCTACTTAGGTATTAGTAATACTGTACAAGCTAATATGAAGCGATAAGCCTATTTGAAGGCCGCAAGTTTCCGTGGTGGAATATTTTTAGTTCATGTTTTCTCGGTTTTGCTGGAAAATGGAAAACTGATTTAGACTTTATAGCCCGGCTTTTTTACTGTCCGTTGTTATTTAGATCAGCACATCAAATAACTTTGCATCCAAGCACCACGGAAAAACTGTAATACTGGACCTGGTTTCGAAAAAGAACTATCTATTCTTAGCCAGAATTATTCATTCGCGTACTAGATAGATACCGCGACCAACAGAACGCGATGCATAATAATTGACAATCAATATTGCACTGATTGAACCACTTAAATCTATAGTACCCTGAACAGAACTCTGAACTTGTGTTCAGTTGTTTGTATGTGTGGCTTTCGCGCGTTCCCGACCGTGGCCGTGCTAACTACTAGGACATCTGGTGCTATGTGCTATGTGACATGACATGACATGATCGGAACAGGTAGAGTACATTCAGCTAAACTTCGGCGGAGGAAGTATATGTATAGAGCGGATGAAACCTCGTCTAAAATCCCGGAATTGGAAATATTACGTTTTAAGAAATCGCAAATAATTTATTGCACTTTGAATACATTTGTAACAAATTATTATTTTGTAGGGTTTCGTAATAAAATTGTGTCAAAAACACATTGTTTGAATAATTCGTTTATTTTAAAATTTACACGAAAAGTGGTATTAACAAAAGATGTTTAGAATTAAATTTCCTACAATTAAAAATTATCAGAACCATTTCTGATAATTTTTAACTAGGGTCAATATTTTCCGATTTATACCCCGAAAGAAGGGGTGAATTTTTATTCGTTGAAGACAATTCTTCAACGCCCCACTCCAACCACCATAACATAGGCTTAGGCTATGAGACTGAGAATGAGGACTATGAGAATCGTCCGCCGCCCACTCATAGGCCTCGAGGTGGCGCGCGCGGTTCTCACGTATAGACGGAGTGGAGAACTCTCCTCCACTTCGGTTAAACGAACGGGGTCCCCAACCCAGGACGGACGTCGTCGGGTCCGCGGACGAGTACGAGCCTCGAGTGGATCCAATAACAAGCAATAGATGTGGCTAAGAGGCGAGATGGCAGATATACATACATTACGTACCCTCTACATCCTATGTTTAGGCCTTCGATAGCAGGTTACGGACTTGTTTTTTAGCAAATATACAAATCGCGGACAAGTGGGACCATTGCGCCTTTATTTACCGATAATTTGCGAGTGTGACCAGGTAACGTGACGCAAGGTTCAGTGAGCGCAAGAGAACACAGTCAATATGCATAGTACACTATCACACTGATCAAGGGAGCATCCGCAGGATTACAATTAGACAATCACGAAGTTAGCGACAAGAAAACTTCTAACTGTTGCTAATGACTGAATAATCATGCCAAACGAGTTTCGTTAAAAATAATTAAACGGAGGCGTGGGAAATACGAATACCTCCTATAATTGCACCTAATTGATTGATTCATTTAATGATTGAGCAGCTACATTCGAGCTACATTCTGAAAATCAGACATATACTGCCGCTACGATACAGTAAAGTTCAGTAATACTTTTGGTTATTTTTGAAAATGTGGTCAAGTCAGGCGCTACGCGGAAAATGTCAGAAAATAGTTTTTTGTGTTCATAGTACTTAGTCGAATCTGTCGATTAGATACGGTTTTAAACGTAAAACGATCAGTCAACATTATGGTCGATATCGTATTTCTAACTAAACTGCCTAAGTTCTCGTCAGCCGACACGCTACTGTAGTTTCCGGAATATCGCTGAATTATAGATTTCAGACACTTAGACAACGTTATTCAGGCGCCAGTAGCATAGCAATATATCGTACCTAATAGACCACTTAAAACAAATACAAATATGACAAAATATTAATGCTACAGCAATACGTCTGAAAATCGATTTTCCAGTTCTCAAGCTCTAAAAGTGTGTCGTTATAGCTTAGCATAGCGGGACTTGAGTTAGGGTCTACAGATTTAGATGTATTTTTATGGTTCCGTACCCGAAGAGGAAAAAGTATTCCTTATGTGAGCAATTTGTTGTCCGTTTGTCCGTATACGAGTATCCGTCTGTCTATCGATACCCTTTTTCTCAGGAATGCATACAGGTATCACTTAAATTGAAATTTACATAAATACGGGGCTCTACACACTCTACAGTCTATTTTAGCTGTGAAAAAGCCAAACATGTAAGATCAAAAGATTTGACCGTTTATGTCGCATATTTTACGATTTCACGAGGGAACCAACTCCTTTATACTTTCTGTTGAGCTAGAATCATGACATTTGGCAAGAAATGTATAGGAAACAGTTAAAAATAAAAAGAAGCTAATTTACTATTACAATTTTGTTATTAGCAGTTGGTGCAATGCAGAACATTGTTATAGAAAATGGAACTGGAATGGATCTACATCAAACTCAAATCATTTATTGTAAATAGGCAAAATATTGCACTTTTACACGTCATAAATAATATCTTATACATAAGTATAGAAATACAAGAAAAAATAAGTCAAAATATCATTATCTACGAAACTAATGATTATTATCTAATTATGGTTTGAGTTAGAAGAAGGATATTTCCCTTTCGAGTGGTGACTCATGCCTGAATCTCGCACAGGAAAAGGAAAACTCCATTTGACTCTACCAGTGCTTCGGAAATACGTCCGTTAGAGAAGATAGCACCAAGAAACTCTATGCATCACTGCACGTGTTCTTGGCCACCGTTGGTTCTACGAGTATGCATAAGACGTGTCGTAAATTTGTCAACAAGAACTTTAAAAAGTTGGTATTGCCGTTAAAACCTACAGTATTTTAACGACAGTCCAAATTAAAAATTAACTGTACTTATATGTTGAAAATATCGTGAAGTGAAAACGTAGAGCTTGTTTATTGATTGTGTAGCTAGTTATTTTAATTTCCGCAATCCAAGTGTAAAGTTGGGTTTAACGCGGGAATAAAGCGACTCATCATTCGCGATTCTATTGTCTCCCTCGCTGCATCGAGAATGTATTGGTATTACCACGTACTTATTCCTATTCCATGCGGTTCATATTAAGGCCTTAAACTGAACGGCCTAGATTGGCACCACACACTCATAAATGACAAACGTGACATGACGTCACTCAAAAATTGACTGAAAGAATGAGAGAAAAAGAGATGAGATGGAGCTATATAAACTCCCATAAAAGCAAACAAATTTTAACGATCTCTTTGGATAAATGTCTCTGGTCGACTTATGAACGATGAGCGATATTGGTGCTGACAGTTAGCAGGGCAGTTCAGTTTAAGGCCTTAAACTGGATGGATTTAACTGTTGGTGGTGAGGCCCTAGTTCTTGGCCTGAGTATGCAGCGTTCTTGCGAGGAAACTGCAATAAGGCGCGAGAAACCGCGGGCACATCTAGTTTTAAATAAATCGAAGTAGTTATATATGAAAATAAACGAGTGTGCTTTAGACCACACGACCGATGTAAAACTTATTTAGCACTTTTTTTTATTTTATTGTTATAATTATCATTTAATTTCTTTTTTATTTATTATGTTTTTTGTAGCGGTGGTAGCCTAGTGGGAGAACGTCCGCCTTCCAATCAGAAGGTCGTGAGTTCAAATCCCAATGCGGGCACGTACCAATGTGTTTCTGTAAAACATATGTACGTAATTACCACTCGCTTTTCGGTGAAGGAAAACATCGTGAGGAAACCCACATACCTACCCGAGAATTATTTCGGAGGTAGGTATGTTATCCACCAATCCGGACTGGGCCCCCGTGGTGGATTATGGCCTAACCCTCCTCACGAAAGTGAGGAGAGACCCGTGCCCAGCAGTGGGACGTTATGGGTTGATGATGAGATGTTTTTTGTATTATTTTATATTTATCATTTATACCCTCATCCCTTTATCCTCACATCCTTACCTCCTCACATCCTCACATCCTCATTCCCCCATCCCCTCATCGTCTTACCGCTTATCCTTTATCATTTATTTATTATTTAATAATAATTTACCTCGTAAAGTTTCATTTGCCTCGCCCGGTCACTTTTTTCGTATCGCATTCACCAGTTTACTTACTCCCCGAGTCAAGAGTCCGTAAAGAAGTTTTTCTTCAAACATACCTCAGAAATAACTTTTAGTAAAAAGTAAATAAATGAATATTATATCTCGCTCGGCACGAGTGTGTTGTCTGTCTGTCTGCAGTCCGTGTACAACAACAGTGGGCTTGGCTGGTGGCTCTTCCGGCTGACGATGAACAAGTGTAAAACTCAAAAACTCAAATCATTTATTGTAAATAGGCAAAATATTGCACTTTTACACGTCAAATGTATGCGTGTTATTGTCTGCGGGCTATTTTTAAGAAGAAGGACCTGACAAAAAGAGAAAACATTATTTGTCTTGAATTATTAGCATATTCAGTTCTGTACCCATGAACTAAACGTTAAACCTTTATAGGACAGTTCTCACTTCGCATCGAAATAAAACGAACATTTAACGAGTTTCGAGCCAGGAAACGAATACAAGCTCCACATCAACCTAAAACATAGGTAGATATATAATAATATACAGCCAAGCCTTGGGCGGAATAAATAATCCTAGCGCCGATCATATAAAATCGGGGTAAACGCCGAGGCGAGATCGAAAGCAAAAGCAGGAAGTCGCAACAGGTCCCTCGACGTCGGGGTGCCGCATGCCGTCGGGGAAAATAAATATAAGAATTGCTAAACGTTCAAAGCCTTTGATAGAAGTTGAGAGTTGCACTTGTTGCGCCTGCCAATAGAACGGAACCGGGTAACTAAACTTTGAGTTAAGGTACGCATGTAGTACTCTATTTGTTTTGTGGTAAGTATAGTCTAATGTACTTATGTAAGAAAATATAAATGTTACGAAGATGATATTATCATCTTCGTAACATTTATATTTTCAATTTCATTCAACACATTACTATAATAAATTAAGTTCGAACAGTTAATTAAAATAAGTATTTGATCTACTTAAAAAAAATAACTGAAAATGACTAAATAATATTTTTATATTATACACGAAATCAAAAGTTGATACGAAAAAAATTATAGGCCTACATTTTTTTTTGGGTGCGGTGCCTAATAAATAAATGGTAATATAATTTAATGTATTTAATACATATTCATAGGGATTTTCAGAGAATAGGCGTGGTCGTATGCCACCTATCCTAACAAAACAATTAATTGAAACAGTAGCAGGCTAGCCTCGCGCGGTCGCGGTGCATCCTAGCCGGAGTTACTGTGAAACAGTAGCAGGCTAGCCTCGCGCGGTCGCGGTGCATCCTAGCCGGAGTTACTGTGAAACAGTAGCAGGCTAGCCTCGCGCGGTCGCGGTGCATCCTAGCCGGAGTTACTGTGAAACAGTAGCAGGCTAGCCTCGCGCGGTCGCGGTGCATCCTAGCCGGAGTTACTGTGAAACAGTAGCAGGCTAGCCTCGCGCGGTCGCGGTGCATCCTAGCCGGAGTTACTGTGAAACAGTAGCAGGCTAGCCTCGCGCGGTCGCGGTGCATCCTAGCCGGAGTTACTGTGAAACAGTAGCAGGCTAGCCTCGCGCGGTCGCGGTGCATCCTAGCCGGAGTTACTGTGAAACAGTAGTAGGCTAGCCTCGCGCGGTCGCGGTGCATCCTAGCCGGAGTTACTGTGAAACAGTAGCAGGCTAGCCTCGCGCGGTTTGCGGTGCATCCTAGCCGGAGTTACTGTGAAACAATAGCAGGCTAGCCTCGCGCGGTCGCGGTGCATCCTAGCCGGAGTTACTGTGAAACAGTAGCAGGCTAGCCTCGCGCGGTCGCGGTGCATCCTAGCCGGAGTTACTGTGAAACAGTAGCAGGCTAGCCTCGCGCGGTCGCGGTGCATCCTAGCCGGAGTTACTGTGAAACAGTAGTAGGCTAGCCTCGCGCGGTCGCGGTGCATCCTAGCCGGAGTTACTGTGAAACAGTAGCAGGCTAGCCTCGCGCGGTCGCGGTGCATCCTAGCCGGAGTTACTGTGAAACAGTAGCAGGCTAGCCTCGCGCGGTCGCGGTGCATCCTAGCCGGAGTTACTGTGAAACAGTAGCAGGCTAGCCTCGCGCGGTCGCGGTGCATCCTAGCCGGAGTTACTGTGAAACAGTAGTAGGCTAGCCTCGCGCGGTCGCGGTGCATCCTAGCCGGAGTTACTGTGAAAATATCTATTACGGCAATGCATGAGCAATGAGTATGGTTATGACTGAATTAGAAGAGAACTTGTATTCTCAATTAAAGCCCGTTTCCAATCAGATAGACTAATAATTGAAGAGACCGCCCGCGTTGGCGTCGGATGGCACTCGTCATGTTGGAAGCACGAGGAGATCCGCCGGTCGATTGTACCAATCTCTGGCCAAGGATATAGCAGTCTTTGACGCAGCAGTTTTTGATCAGCGGTTCCGAAATGACGTTTCGTGGATAGATCACGGGGATTTTGAGATTTAGAGCGTATATTCGTAGTAAGCCTTGTAAGCAGCCAGACGGCGTCGGTGCTTATCGAAAAAACGCTATTTCTCGATTTTTAATGGAAGTTTTCAGTTTGCGCCAGATTCCCGTACTTCAATTACCCTTCTTCTTCCTTCCGTATCCTTGAATGTTACATAATCCGCTATAAATACCTACTTAACAATTTTAACGCTCGCTTCACGGAAGTTTATATTATATTTCATTTTTCCTTCAAGTTAAGTAAATTTGGATACCAACGTACCAACATACTTGTTGGTACGTCATACCCAAATGAAACCCTTTAAAATTAGCACGTGGATCTATTTTAGTCTTTTTTCTGTTTTTTCACGTGAATCTGTTTAAGTCTTATTTTCAACTTTTTTAATTTCTAAATGAAGTAAATTTAACCTTTTAAAATTAGCACGTGAATCTATTTTAGTCTTTTTTTCGGTTTTTTTAACGTGAATCTGTTTTAGTCTTATTTTCAACTTTTTTAATTTCTAAATTAAGTAAATTTAACCTTCTAAAATTAGCACGTGAATCTATTTTAGGCTTTTTTTCTGTTTTTTCACGTGAATCTGTTTTAGTCCTATTTTCAACTTTTTTAAATTTCTAAATTAAGTAAATTTAACCTTTTAAAATTAGCACGTGAATCTATTTTAGTCTTATTTCCTGTTTTTTCACGAGAATCTGTTTAAGTCTTATTTTCTGCTTTTTTTTATTTTCTAAATTAATTACATTTAACCTTTTAAAATTAGCACGTGAATCTGTTTTAATCTTATTTTCTGTTTTTTTTTCTAACTTAAGTAAATTTGGATATGACGTACCAACATACTTGTTGGTACGTCATATCCAAATTTAACCCTTTAAAATTAGCACATGGATCTATTTTAGTCCTGATTCCCGTTTTTATTTTATTTTATTATAATTAATTTTCCCTTTAAGTTAAGCTAGTAACCTTAACTTAGGGTAAGAGTTAAATTTAGACATGACTAAAATAGATCCACGTGCTAATTTTAAGGGGATAAATTTGGATAAGACGTACCAACAGACTTGTTGCTATGTCATATCCAAATTTGACCCTTTGAAATTAGCACATGGACCTTTTTTTAGTCATATTTCCGTTTTTTTTTATTTGACTGAGTGACGAGACGAGCATGTCGTTCGCCTGATGGTAAGCGCTACGCCTGCCCATAAGTACCACCCAGAACTTTGCATTGCATAATCCTGTTTGCACTGCACTGCGCTCGTCACCCTGAGACATCGGCTCTAATGTCTCATATGCCCAGTAATTTCACTGGAAGCAGTGCCCTTCAAACCGGAACACTGTAATATTTGCATACTACTGCTCGGCGGATGAATATCTGGCAAAGGTGACTTCCCCAGTACTGCGCTGCTCGGTGGCAGCCCTTGATAAGATTAAGGTTGGACAAATTTTGGACTTTAGGAGGTTAAATTAAAGTCCATTAAAGAAGACGTTCGTTTTGTAGCAATATGCAAAGCGAAAGATCCAATCTATATATTACAACGGCAATTATAGACGTTTTTGTTGATTTCAAGTGACGCCGGCGGCCGGCGAGCGGCGCGGGCGCGCCGCGCTGGGGCTGCGGAGGGCGCCGACGGCGACAACGACGCCGGCTTTCGGTTGATTGGCCGTCCAGCAGACTACTATAGACCGGACAATACAATTTCGGACAGCTAGTGTCGGATGTCGTATTGTTTGCTAATATCAGTGTAATGATTTGATATTAGATATTATAAGCCCGATTTAAATTTATGGAGCCCGACTCTCTTCTCTTCAATCTATGTGCTTGATGCATTCAGAAAGCAGCGAGCGTCTGCATCCAGCTGTTGCCGTTTGTAAAAACATCTGGACAATATTAGATCGTTTGAATATTTAATAGAAATACTTAACAAGTCAAGATATTTTTAAAGTAAATTAAGTTGTCGTGTACATAGATACGATACCTCTGTGCGATATTAGTATACATTATATAATGATTATATGTCTCTAAATATATATTAAGGATTAAAGTTTAAATTGGTCACTAACTCTTCTTTACAATCCAAAAATAATAATCTAATAGCTCGACGATACAATTCACAAGTTACTTCGTTTTCGCTTCTATCGGCAGCCCCCAAGACTGCCCCACATGTTTTTTTTAAAACATTTTCTATCACAGTCATAGATTGCTCTTGTTCATCATCATCATCGACAATCCATATCGACCCACTGCTGAGCAAGGGTCTCCGCTCACTTTTTTCACTTAGGCCGTAATCCCGCAGAGGGGTCGCGATCAGTGGATCGCATATCTTCGAAAAACAATCACGGGTATTTGAGTTTCCTCACGGTACTGTCGTTCACCAAAAACGGTATGATATGTACGAACATAATATGCTTTACAAGAAACACAGCGGTACGAGCCCGCACTGGGATTTGAACTCTCGTCCTTGAAAGGCGGACATTTTCCCACTAGGATACCACCGCTTTGTCGGTTAAAATAATTTTTAAAATCGCTTACGTCGTTCCGGATTTTACCTCCTTCAAACGTAAAAACTTACAAAGTCGCAAAGAAACTTTGCCTTTTTACAAAATAAGTGTAGATAGTGTATCATTAGGGTCAGGGGTGGAGATTGAAAGTTGGTGGCCGAGAGTTGAGCACGCGAGCAGTCTCCCCGGTCCCGCGTCCCTTGCGAGGCGAGCGAGGCTCGGTATTGCTATACAAATTGAAAAATATTATAAGAAAATTGAAATTTTAGGGTGAACGCCTATGGGAATTATAATGGAAAATATATATGTTACGTGTAACATAACCGAGGACGACGCGACGACGACGGTTCCCAAACGTAAAAATTTAAAACTTGGCACAGCTTTAATAACTTCTTTACCATTATTAGCTGTATCGGTATATCGGTGGCAGATTTAGGAAACATAATTATGTTCAACCCCGAAATGAAAAAAGGAATAAACGCTAAAGTCGCGAAACGAGAAAATTATTAAGAAGTGAAAGACACAAAAACTTTTTTTTAAATTGAAAAGTTAGATGTGTAAGTGTGCGGTGTACTTACTGCGCGGAGTACCCGAAGCCGTGGAACGGCAGCGTCGGCTGCAACTGGGCGGGCTGCAACTCGGCGTGCTGCAACTGGGCGGGCTGCAACTCGGCGTGCTGCATGAAGTCGCTAGAGAAGTTGTCGTCGAGATCCATAACGAGGTACGCGCGGGCGTTCCGAGCACACGACGTCCAGCGCTGGTCGCCACCGACACTATGAGCCGCGCACGAGCGGCGATGCCGGAGCGGAGCCGGCCGCCCCGCGCGCCCCGCCCGCCCCGGACCCCGCGCCCCGCGCCCCGCGCCCCGTGCTGCATCTCCGTCCCAGGAATAATAAATACTTACTATCCAACAATTCCGACGACTTTATCCCTTACGATGATCACCTATTGGGAGTGTTAAAATGTAATATGTCAAGATTCTTTCTTCCCTACCTACATATGCAACTTTATTCGTCCTTGTTGCTGACACTTGTTGATGAAATAATTTCAATTTTTTTATTAAATAATTTTAATAAACGTTCATTTGCCCGAGACACCGGAATTGTCATTCCGGTCAAAGGTGTCAATAACACGCTCAATTTACTGTTAGTTCTAATACGGCACGGCGTCGACAGTTACTACGATGACGTAATCTAAAAACCCAGAATGCGCCGGACGTTTAGAATTATAGGGTTTGAGTTATTAAAACGCCACTTACTGGGGCGCCAGTCAGTCTTGCCCCAGTTGCACCCTATACGTATTGATGTAAGAGACTTAGTAATATTCTTGGTGGAGGATGAAGGGTTGTACAACATGCCGAGTATAATTAATTTGATGAGTTATTGATGGAATGTGTAGGGAGACCGCGGCTGCAGCGGCAGCGGCGGCACGGTGGGACGCGACCCGCCGCGTCCCGCCCAGCCGAGGCCCCGCCTCGCGCCCTACGCGTCGCGACGCGCTTCGCGAACTACATGCTACGCCGTAGCACCGTAGACCCCGAAATCGTCCCGTAGCAAGCTACGTAGACAGAGTGTAGCACCCGATCCTTCCATAGGTTGGAGCCGGGCCTGGGCGACGAAACTCCGCTCCATAAGTATCACTCACTCAGCATTATTAAACTAATTATTTCTAGTGACCTACATTTTCCAGAAGGAAATATTCACAATAGATAAATATAAAAAGGTATGCTCCAGGAGCCACCAAATAAACTTCTGGACGACATATTTATTTCAGTTTAAAGCATAGTGTCTGTCGTTTTGTTTCTCTTTAGAGTACGTACGTTAAAACAACTGAACTGGTGGCAAATCGATTAATTTTTGGAAGCTTAGTATTTCACTAATAATTGAAATTAGATCCATCTTAATCCAATGAGTAGAATCTGAGCTGTTATATTATGCGCCCGCGCACGCGCCGCGGTTTCAGCTGCTTTGGACAGCTTTGCCGGGGAACTGTTTTCTAATTCTCTTGTAAAATAATATTATTATCACCGTGAACTAAGCCGCGGGCAATAAATTGTATTGTTAGCCCTCGACGAAAAAGAGTGGTGTTATATATTTATAGTGTGTGTCTGTCTGAGGCATCGTAGCTCCCAAACGGATGAACCGATTTTGATTTACTTTTTGTTTGAATGGTGACTTCATCGAGAGTGTTCTTTTCTTAGGTAGTAGGTATGTTTCAAGAAAATCTTTACACCCGTTTAAACATCAAAACGTACGTACAAACTAAAAACAAAAAGCGCATTAAATTATATTATGACGTGACTTACGTACGAAGGATCCAAAATCTATAACAAATTGCCAAAAAATGTTGTAGGTATCATAACTGAGGACATTCAGTAGACCAACATCGCGACATGCGACACACAGTCCTATAGGCCGAGCCACTTCCAGGCGCGCTCCAGCTGCGTTGTCGGTGTGTCCGCGCCGCCGCCGGTGGTGAAACCGAGTAGCGAACAAACTTTGTGAGCTATTTCGAGCTCATCATCATCAACCCATGACGCCCCACTGCTGGGCACGGGTCTCTCCTCACTTTCGTGAAGAGGGTTAGGCCATATTCCACCACGGGGGCCAAGTCCGGATTGGTGGGTAACATACCTACCTCCGAAATAATTCTCGGGTAGGTATGTGGGTATCCTCACGATGTTTTCCTTCACCGAAAAGCGAGTGATAATTACGTACATATGTTTTACAGAAACACATCGAGCTACTCGAACTTTATTTAAATTTATCTAAATGTCAATGTTAATGTTGTCTTTATTTATAGTCAGCTTATTAAATTTACCCAGCAATATATAATTATAAGGTACTGCTTAATTAAAAGTAGGTACTTCGAGTATTTTTAATTTTTAATTTCTCATGTTCATATTATAAATTATTGTATTCTTGGGAGAAATAATGATACTTATCTCAAACCTCCAAATACATTTTTAGGGTTTTAGTGAACACAGTTAAAGCTATGTATCATTTATATTATAGCATGTTTAAAAAAGAAACAAGAACGTTGAATATGCATTCCAGTTCTTACTAGCTACACGAATGTGACATCACATCGATAAAATGATCGGTGTGTAGTCGCTGCGAACATTAGCCGAGTACGTCAGTAGTACCGTACCCGCGGAGGGTCATCCGCGTAGCAACGCCGCGCCGCCGCCCCGCGCCGCCCCGCGCCACTGTGGACCGGAATTAAAAAATCCTGGACATAGGAACGAAAGTCACGATTACGCAAAAACAAAAATTGCTTTCAAACTCAAACTCAAACTCAAATCATTTATTGTAAATAGGCAAAATTCCTTTCCTTACACCTTCCTTAGTTCAAAAATGACGTATGTGTATGAAATAAGTAGGTAAGCCTTGCAGTCAATGCCACAGGGATACGTATCAAAAAAACATTTCATTATGTTAAATAATATAAGTACTTACTGTTGTAAAAGGTTTGGCTGCTACACTTTGTTACGGGGTCGAGAAAAGAAATTAAATACGTTTTCTCCCATAGATTTTTAGTACTTATTTTTTTTTTAGTATGAAAGACTGGTTTTTATTTTAAATTGATGTTAATAGTTGATTAACTTTAAATTTGCTATCGAAACCAATTTATGTTTCTGCGAATTTATGACTTTCGGTCCTATGTCCACGATTTTTGAATACCGGTCCACCGTGCGCCGCCGCCGATGGCGCGGGGAATCAACCGACTAATTGGACCCTCGCCGACGCACTCATGTCATTCAATATCATTAAACAGGTGCACACGGGGAATAGATACCGCAACTTTGTAAAATTTTATGAAATCGTAAATAACATGTGATACATGCGATAATATCAAGCCAAGAGCACTAATGTGTTATGATAAGGTAGAGTAGCTAATCTAAACCAACCAATGTACATTATGCGATATATCCTAATTTTAGAAGAACCCAGAGAAGCCAAGCCTGGGCAATCGGCAGTATTCGAGAGGCACGGAGGCGCGTGTGCCGAGACCTGACGAGTGGCTCACAAACGCGATGAAATGACTCCAATGGATTTTATTTTTATCTATCTTCGAGTATAATAATAATAATAAAGCAGAAAGGACAAAATGTACGCAGCTAGATTGAAGATTAATTTTCAAAGGGGGGTTTTATTGTGTAAGTAACAGACAGACTACAAATCATTTACCAAAATACATCCGTCCATAGTTATAATAAAGCAGTAACGTAATAAGTCCGTCGGTATTTACACTACCACCGCGTTGCAGAAATTGCGCTGTTGCCGTCGTCTATGGAAAGTCCTCAGGATGCCACCGCAAGCCATACGACGTCGCACGGTTAGAAACTCCATTTCGCGTATGATACATTTATTTTTACAGCTTTTTTCTTATTCGGACTAAATCGGTTTTAATTAACTTCTTGGAAACGTTTATTAACTTTGCCACAATTTGTACGACTTCGTTAAGGTTGAACTATAAAGGTCGAATATTTTTAACACAGGGAAAGTTTAAACCAAAAACACGTGAACCCAAATAAATGTTGTTGATTGTTTAGTGTAATTTGACGTTTTTCCGAAAAAAGTGTGACCTTTAAATAAAAATACAAAGAACATGTACGTAAATTTAGAACAACCTTTCGGTGCTCCGACTTGAGTTCCAAAACTTTTGTTTGAAAATAACGCGACATTTAGTCACGTGAGGAGCAATTATACTCACGTGCACCCTAAAATAAGAATTATGTTCATTGAATTACCGAAAATAAACCCCATCGGAAATAGAATAGAATTTTGTTTTCTCGGGTAAATTATAATGTAGGGAGACCACTTGCTTTTAGTCGTCGATTTTTTATTGTTTCTGTTGGAATCAAATGGTTAGAAGAATGTTTGTTGATTGTTAAAAACTTCATCTTCATACAAAAAATAATAAATCAAACCACCAAACCGTTCATAGAGAGCCTCTGAGCCAGGACAAATGAGAAGTTGCGGAACGATAGTCAATAAATCCATTCTACAACCGTTGATTTCCTGCTAGGCTTATTTCTCACACATATCATACATCACTTAGGTTGCAGAAAATCTCGCTAAAAAGGTCGCGTGTGTACTCTCTTAGCCAGAAAGCGTTAGAAGACACTTTCCGGTCTCAGTAACCAAAATCGTCAACTGCCATCTTGTTGCATAAATCTAGACCGCGCGTAATCACGAACTGCTAAAAGTGCATCTCGATGTTGTCGATGACGTTAGCTGGCCTTGAACCTGTTGGCGTTCTCGGCAGCACCGCTACATCGGCGGCGACATCGGCGCGCCGCGCGTCCGCCGCCGCCTCGGCGAGGCTCACCGCGCCCGCGACGCAGTCGAGCGAGCAGTGGATGTCGGCATCGACCGTCGGTCGCATCGGTAGCTACGAGTTACACCGTCCGTACACGTGCCGCTCTTCTCGCTCGAAAAACTCATAACAGAACAATGCGCTAAGTAAGTAATCTTATGTTATTGGTAATAGATATTCAATATGGTTAAGTACCTAATAGTTCTGTAGAATTTATCCCAACTTATATTATTAACGCGAATGTAACTCTGTCTGTCTGTTATGCTTTCATGCCTAAACTACTGAACCTATTTAAATGAAATTTGAAATTTGATAGTCTAGAGTCTGAGAAAGGACATAAGCTATTATTTAATTCGAAAAAAGGGTTGTAAGGGTTTGAAATAGGAGATGAAAGTTTTTATGGATGTTTCGTCAATTTTGAAGCTAGAAACTTAAAACTTATTTTTTAGGCTTTTATTTGTTATAAATAAATATGACATTAAAAGTTTGTAAAAATTTGACCTTTAAGGGGGGGGGGGGGGGGTGTGTAAAGTAAAAAAAGGGGATGAAAGTTTATATGGAAATATGTAAGGTTTCAGCTAAGGAAAGCTACATTATCAGCGAGTAGCATAGGTTATATTTTACCCCCGTATTCCCACGGGAACGGGAACTACGCGGGTGAAACCGCGGGGCACAGCTAGAATTAAAAATGAATACCTATTTCCTTTGGTCACGCCATAACTTGAGAACGACTGGACCAGTTCGATTTCTATATTTGTTTAGGTCTGAGGAAGGTTCTTATGAAAAGAAAAATTGGAAAACTTTACCGGAAAATTGGAAAATTTGAAAAAAACTGAAAATTACTTTTTCTATGAGATTTTTGTGTGTACTCACGAACACGATATGACATTCGAGTTTTTCACAATCTTCAGCCATTCCTAAGTAAAGTGACATGGTGGTTTTTAACTTGGGAAATGCAAATTAATTAATTAATATACCGCGGGGCGCTGCTAGTTTAGAATAAACCCTAATTAGCAGTTCGATGTGTGTCGCTACAATAATGGACCTAAATCCTTTTAACATAACGTACAATGGTCCTGTTCGGACAAGCAAAGGGGACTTCTGGACAAAAAGTATAAAAATCCGCTTCGTTGGGGGTTGTCAAAGGGGATTTCTGGAATAAGCAAAAGCGTAGGTGTTGCTACGAGCGCACCGAGCGCCCGCCAGAAACGATAAAAACGTAACGCGACTGTTTCAGGCAACGCAACGATGCTTACAATCGCGGAGTAAGTTTTTAAGCTAGGGCTAGGGTTTGTTTAGCTGTACCTACTAGGTAAATCACTACACGACCCGTCAAATACAAAAACAATAACATTCATTATAGTCGAAAGTGAAACAAATATGAATTAGGAGATTTTTTCTCTTTCATTAAAACATATTTAATAACAAGCTGCGCCCCGCGGTTTCAGCCACGTAGTTCTCGTTGCTGTGGGAATACGGGGCTGAAGTATAGACTACATTACTCGCTGATAATGTAGCTTTCTATTAGTGAATGTTTTTTTAAAATCAGCTCAGTATACATATTTCCATACAAACTTTCATCCCCTATTTTTATTTTACGGGGGTAACATTTTTACAAATTTTGAATGTCATATTTATTTATATTTAATCAAAAGCGTAAAAAATTACGAAACTTCCATAAAATCTTTCATCCTCTATTTCATCCCCTTAAAACTCTTTTTTTCGCATTAAAAAGTAGCCTATGTCCTTTTTCAGTCTCTAGACTATCTCTGCACCAAATTTCATTGAAGTAAGATCAGCAGTTTAGGCGTGAAAGCGTAACAAACAAACAAACAAACGAACATTGGCATTTATAATATTAAGTTAGGATTATACTGGCTAATTCATTAGTCATACTAGCCTTAGTTAGTCCAATCCTCAGCACAATAATATATTTTTTCAAGGCCCTACAATTTTCTGCCTTTGAAATAAGTTTGAAAATACAATAATGTGCGTCGATCATAATTCGTAAAACAGTTTATACTCGCAGGTACATGAAATAATATATATTTCTGTCACCAAACTGAATTCTCAAAAAAAAAAAATACACTACTAGTACAGTATTAGTAGGTGTCTACTCGTCTAGGTTTGAAATTAATATAATCGATAGCCCAAGTTAGATAAACTCATTAGCCATTAATTATATAGTTGAATATGTCACCCGAGAAAGCTTTTCAATACGGAAGGAAGAGGACCAAAACGAATGAGTAACATCGACGGGAGCAGAGACGGCCACTCGACACCCTCAATCTGGGGAGCTACTCCGCCCGTGGCTGGGGACTGGTGTTTCAATCAGAGAAATGGAAAGAGTGCTTTCACATTGACGCTCAGACTTGCTCGCAGAGGTGGCGCGACCCGGCCGCTTCTATTATCCTATTTTCTTCTTTGAATGTCAATACCGCGGAGCCCTTCTTTTTTTTTTTTACCGGGGAAATGCATTAGGCATACCACCCGGCGCCGGGGGGGAGCGGGGTGGTTATGTGGGACTCCCCCGCCAGCTGGTGTGGCGGGGTTTACCCACTAAAACCCCGGGGTGTTCTCCTCTCCGCATTATGGAGGTGGTCACGGGTTCGCCCGGCGCTTCCGCGACCACCTCTGCGGGCGCCCTCCCGGGCTCGCCACGTGAGGCTTGGGCCTCTTTCTCCGCTGGGTGCGTCCCGGAACACACGGGCCGCACCTCAGCTCGGGACTTCTAACTTGGGCGTTGGACCCCCGATCCGCGGCCCAAAAGTCCCCGTTATTGGTCCCTTGCTGTGCCCTCTGCTGATCAGAGGGACACGCGAAGGACCTCTTCTCGCCAGGTTATTTGCTACGGCCACCAATTCCCCTAGGAGAATTGCTGACCGAACCCCAGGGTGCACCGTCCCAGCTGCTGCCCTTCCCTCCGGATGCAACGCATCAAGAGGGACGAACAACAGCCGGGCACTCGTGGAGGTTACCTGGCCCGCACCCCAATACCGCGGAGCCCTCATGGAAGGTAAGCCAAGAAAGAGAAAAAAAAAGCAACCTGTTGATATAATCCGTACGTTACCTACTACGTACGGGTTTCCTCAGCGATTTATTTATAACTAGCTGTCGTCCAGTGGTCGAAATTTGACCATAATTAATTTTAATTTTAAGTTTGAATGTTGTTAAGGCTCTATTGTAAAAGACTATACCACTATAATCACAAACCACCAACCAAGGTTACATGGTTAATTTCAAATTTACATTTCGTTTATTATTATGTGTATGCGAGTTGTAAGGTTTTCTATTTCTGTATACTTTTTCATATCTTTCTGTTTCTTAACCCTTGATCTCTTTTACTCGAGTCCTTGCGTGCCACTATTTATTTCTTATTCTTTACTTTTATTCGTTTATTAATTCTAAATTCTTATGTCTCTATTTTTATATTGTTTGTAAACATTACTGAAAGATGTCTAATTTTACTAATGTCATTTATAATCTTATTTCTAAATTCTGTTGTATTCTCGTACAATTCAATAATTTTGTATACAGTTTTAGTTTTAATTTATCTTATTGTATCAGGCAGCTTTTAACCTTATCTTTCTTAATTTTTCAAATTTTCAAATTGCAGAATTACTTATTGACAGTTTTGGAAGTGATGCCTGGAAAAACGGCTGACAGTCGATTCGAGTCGAGTTGGAGTTCTGGTTTGGCTTTGGTCTGAGCCTCTAAAACCTTGAATATTGCATGAAGAAGTCCTCAAGCACTTTTAAATCTTTACCTAATTGTGATAGTCCTGAAGAAGTCTTGAAGCTTAAAACATCAGAGCCCTATAACCCTCCGGTGAAGGCCGCTCTCCACGAGCGCCTCCCCGACTTTGGACACCAGCTTTCTGCCGCAGACCTCGCCTGCCCTAGCCTGGGGTCATTCTTCATAAGTATCCTCATGAAGAACATTACGTATTTACCGTCTTAACAGTGCTTCATTCTAGACCGACTATTTCTAACCATTTATTTCTAAAGACAACTTCCAGTTAATTATCGCGTGTGATCACATTTTTCTCTTTCTATCTTCAAAGACTTTAATCCTTAATTCTAATTTCTTATTTTAATATATATATTTTAAGCTGTCTCCTTTGTTTTTCCTTCTTTTGGGTCCTTCCCATAGGAATAGGGAGGTAGCCCTTGATAACGTGTACTTTACACTCTTTTGCCAAAATTGGTAAAGGGGTGTAACGTTACAGAGTATAGACTCTTTCATATGTGTATTTCATTCCGACCCGTCAATCAATGTTCCTCTTTATAATACGAGTATTAGTATATACTCTATTAATAATATTATAAAGAGGTAAGATTTGTATTTTTGTGTAACGAATAAACTTAAAAACTAGTGGAATGATTTCAAAATTTCTTATACTCGTAGAGTACCTATAGATTAGCTATCTGCACTTCTTCTCCGTAATAAACCTTAAGTGTGCCAAATCTAAATGACAACAATAGTTACATTACACCACCTTGAGCCGTTGGCATCTTCCGAGTAATGAGAATTTAAAAGATAAAGTGAATTCCTGTGCTTACATTTTTGCACTTTTCAACTAAAATTAATCAATTCGGTTGATCGTGTAATATCTTACACAATATCTATCTCATCTTGTTCGTTGTCTTGTCTTTAAGCGAGCCCTCAGCCACAGAATAGACAGTCAGCCCTGGGCGCGCGCCTCCGCCCACGCCGCACGGTGGATCGAAAATCGGCTTTCATAGACTTAGGGATTTCAATTTGCAAGTGCTGGATTTATTGGCGGATATCGCTTCTATTACTTATTACTAGGTACAAAAATTCGACCCCAGATAATTTTGCCCAAAAACGGAGGAGTTATAATTTTTTTACGAAAAATTTGTATGAAGATAGTATGAAAAATCTAATTATCTCTAAAACGGCAAGGAAAACCGTAATATCCTTACAGGTGGTTATAGTACTAATTATTTATGATCTTTTGGCATATTCCACATAAAGATCATCGATGCCGTTTTTTTTTTAAAAATCGTCGAAATATTTTTATTTATTTTTACATAATGAAACAGTTACCGTTCCTTTTTGTGTCTAATTAAAGAACATTGACATGAAGAATGGTCCAAATATTAAGAATATAATTATATAAATAAATAAAATAAAAATATTTATATAAATAATCACTCAACTAATTAATTACTCACTCATTAATTATCACTCGCTTTTCGGAGAAGGAAAACATCATGAGGAAACCCACATACCTACCCGAGAATTATTTCGGAGGTAGGTATGTTATCCACCAATCTGGACTGGGCTCCCGTGGTGGATTATGGCCTAACCCTCCTCACGAAAGTGAGGAGAGACCCGTGCCCAGCAGTGGGACGTTATGGGTTGATGATGAAATAAATAATATGTTTTGAATAAAAATATTGAACATTTTGATTGATATTTTAACTAAATGGAGGTTAAATATTATTATCCAATCTGGATTCTGACTCAGAAAATTGAAGTCTGACAACGAGGGTGATAGGGTAGTGACATATTTTTATGTTTTTAGGGTTCCATACCCAAAGGGTATAACGTGACCCTATTACTAAGACTCTGCTGTCTGTCACCAGGCTGTATCTCATGAACCGTGATAGTTAGAGAGTTTAAATTTTCACAGATCATGTATTTCTGTTGCTGCTATACCAACAAATACTAAAAACCGGAATAAAATAATAGTAATAATAAACATTTAATGGAGCTCCCATCCCGTACTTAATTTGTTTGCTCGTTTTTGCTCAATATTGATAACGGCAACAGATAGACGCTTGAAAGATTCACTGAATGTTTAGTTATAGTTATATTTACTTTAAAGTAAATAATTAAATAAAAACAAAACAAATATTTATGGGGGGCTCCCATACAACAGACATGATTTTTTTGCCGGTTTTATAGATAATGAATGGTACGGACTCCTTCGTGCGCGAGCCCGACTCGCACTGGGTCGGTTTTTTATCATATATTTTCGTTTATTGTTCCAATACATTTAATTAGTAATTCCATAAATTATTGTTTTAAATATATTATAGAATTTTATTTATAGTACTTAAATAATATTTTTGTAACCTGTATTTACTTATATTATCAATAAAAATATGTTATAAATATTTTTATTTTATGGATTTGTATAATTATATTCTTAATATTTGGACCATTCTTCATGTCAATGTTTTTTAATTAGACACAAAAAGGAACTGTAACTGTTTCATTATGCAAAAATAAATAAAAATATTTCGACGATTTTTTAAAAAAAAACGGCATCGATGATCTTTATGTGGAATATGCCAAAAGATCATAAATAATTAGTACTATAACCACCTGTAAGGATATTACGGTTTTCCTTGCCGTTTTAGAGATAATTAGATTTTTCATACTATCTTCATACAAATTTTTCGTAAAAAAATTATAACTCCTCCGTTTTTGGGCAAAATTATCTGGGGTCGAATTTTTGTACCTAGTAATAAGTAATAGAAGCGATATCCGCCAATAAATCCAGCACTTGCAAATTGAAATCCCTAAGTCTATGAAAGCCGATTTTCGATCCACCGTGCGCCGGCGCCGGCGCCGGCCGTCTGTAGCCGACACTGCTGACACTACCGACAGAGCTACTATATTCCAACGATCCCTATGTAGAACTAGATGGGGCCACCCCAACTAGTACTATGTATGAGATCTCTGCGATGCGCACTCGGCGCCGTGTTTAGAGCAGGATCAATTTAACAAAATGGAAAATGGCCTTTGCTTCGGGTAGCTTCTCTATGCGTAGTAATATAGCATAATATTTTATTCCGTGAGTGCGACCGAGCGCAGCCAATTTCGGCGAGCAAGCGACACCGATACCCGACGCCGCCGGCCGCTGGCCGCCCGCCGCCGGCCGCCCACAGCTGCCGCCCGCTCGTCTCATGTTTCTGAGCTAATTTCTATAGAGGCTGCTGCACCCTTACATAACAATTGTTAGTTTTATGGCAATACCGGGATCGCAAAAAGTAAGACAATATTTAATAGGCTCTAAAAACACATTATCGATGACAATATAATTGATATTTACTACGGACGAGTCCTTACGATTTCTGTTACCAACGTTACCGTCGATTTATTTACGTTGGTCGAACTTGTCCGCATCCTGCCTACTCTAGCTTGGTGTCTGGGATCGGCGCAATCGGACGAAGTGGCGGCGAAGCTACTAATTAGTAACTACTAACCCGGATTATGCATTCGTTCCTTCCACGTACCTGCAGGATGTGGACTGATCTTTCAGCCGAGGCTTTTCCTTTGAACTACAGCATGCAGAACTTTAAAGCAAAATTAAAAGAGTACTCTCTAAAAAGGGTAGGCAATGCGTCGGCAATGCCCCTGGCCATAGATGACCACTTATACCAGGAGTTGGGCTCAAACTGAACACATTTTGCCAATAAAAAAAAAAAAACACATTTTTGTAACATACGACTTTAGTTACAATAGCGAAATATAACGCGGCGTAGCGCGTGACTGCACTTCGTCGCTACTCCGTCCGTTCGTGCTGACCTTTAAGATGGTACGTTTCGCTTTAAGCGGGAAATTAATATTACAAACATTATTTTAGTTTTTTGGATTTAGACCGTGTGACTATAGTAAATTATAATGGAATTCGCGATAATCCAAGATTTTCACGTTGTTTTGTAGAGATATTTTACACATATCCACCTGATTACACTAAAAGGTCAATTGGAAGGCCTCTTCTACAAGAGACCGTCTGGGGAAGTAGGTACCATACCTTTGCCAGATATTCATCCCCCAAGCAGTAGTATGCAAACATAACTTTGTTCCGGTTTGAAGGGCACTGTTTCCAGCGAGATTACTGGGCCTATGAGACTAGAGAGCCGATATCTCAGGGTGACGAGCGCAGTGCAGTGCCGCGCAAAATTTACGCAATGCAAAGTTCTGGGTGGCACGGTAACTGATATGGGAAAATAAAAAAAAACACTGCAATCATTAGTTTCACAGTTTATTGACTTGTTATGAGAATTCTTGTGCATTAGTCCTAAATATAACGTAAAGAATGATCTACGGTTGTCGCGAATTACACTCTCATTTACATTACTTACTTACTCGCTCTACCTCTAAAAACTAGAAAAAGCTGTATGAAAGTTAAATTTCCGGTCATAAACGAAACGAACCATCTTAATGCACCTACCTCACTACTTATTTATTTTAAATTTGATTAGCTTCGCTCGCGGAAGTACAGAGATTGTTGTCTAAATATTTCCTAATAAAACCAATTGGGGCCTATATATGAACACTCTCCGAGGCATGGGCAATGGGCATGGGGAAAGACAACTTCAAATTGTAAGTTGATGTAAGTACCTTACAAAACGAAACAATATTTGGATGAGTCATATCTACCGGGCGTCCGGCTTTAGGTATTCACCCCTACCGCCTACCGATACTTGAAGGAACAGGTAATGTCCTAACCCTAACTCAGCTAAAATAGCTAAAATACTACGATCTTGCATAAAGTATTATATTTAATCGAAAGTTTGCTTATGTCACTGACTGTAAACACTGACTGTCTCACAAGTGTTTAGCAGCTCTCCTATGTTAGCTTCCGCCGAGTTCCTCCTTTGATCAGTTTACTTGATTGGTTATTAAACAAACATAACTGCAAAACTTAGAAATGCCCCCGGGCGCGTCCGGTCGCACTTCGCTCGTTAACATCGTCCAACTTTGAGTTTAGATATTCAGTATTCTGCGGTCGGAGGCTATAATCATCGAGAGAATGAGCAAAATTACTCATTAGCCGCATCAACGATAAAATATTTAACTAATACTAATAAACACAGATATACATTAATTCAAGACAATTACAATGGTCTGTCGTGTCATCGTAAATGCTGACAGCATTAAACTGATAATAGTGTAGGCAAAATCGAAAGCAAAAGATCAAGTGGACGAAGCCCGAAACGTTAATCAGATCAGGAGTCACGACATCTGGAGATACCAGTCAATGCGGCACACCACAAAGCCGAAGAACGGAGCAGATGGAACCAACTTGTGGTCGTAGTTGGAAGGACGCACGATCCTCAACAATGAGCGAACTCTTGAGGACGACTAGAGATCCTGAAGATTCTGATCGATTTTTTTGGACTCTAGTCTTCTGACAAGGCGGGATAACCAAAGATGGACAAAGGAAATAACGGAGTGGTGGCCAAGATGAGCGCAACGCCTGCGAGGCAGACCACCAGCCCGATGGTCGGATGACATCGCAAAGCACGTCGGGACTGAATGGATGAGACTGGCACAGGACCGGAACAAATGGCGTGACACAGAGGAGGCCTATACCCAGCAGTGGGTGGATACGGGCTGAATAGATAGATAGATAGTCTTTTGAGTCACGTAATTTCGTTCGCCGTGGTTTTTATATACATTTTATCTGAAAGACTGATTCTTATCAATGACGTCATTGATAAGTTCGTTTCATTGTTCGTGCGTTCGTAGGTACGTTCCGATGACGTATACTGGCTCACCGCTTACGAACAGTTTATATCAATACTAACTCGGTTGCTACTCGTAAGCCCCTTAAGCTAGCTAGACCAATCGAATATAATGTTAATGTATTTTATAACTTTACTGCTTTATATAGGTATAGATAGATAACTATTTATTGACACCAAATTGTATAAAACACACAGATAGAAAAAACATAACTTGATAACAGGTACAATGGGCGGTCTTATCGCTTAAAGTGATCTCTGCCAGACAACCTTAGACAACGAATCATAATATGGATCTGTTGTAGACGACTCGGTGACACCCCCGCTTGCCGCCGCGCCGCGCTGTCTGTCCAGTATTGTCCACCCCGCCCGGCAACCATATCCGGCGCTACGCAACGTATTTGCCGTCGCATAGGGAACGCACCGGGGGTGCCCTAACTACTAATCCAATTATACATTGGCTACTTACTCTCTATTTATTATTCGCAATATCAAGTTATAACATAATATTAATGAGATACTGCACAGTTAATTACTTATTGTGGATAAGCAATTTTAATAGGTAGTCTGGTAAAAATAGTTATCAGGCATGGTGTTTATTCGCTGACGGGAGCGGTGAAATACAAAAGTCTGTGTTCATGCGTAGTTTTAAATTATATAGAAACTACTAACCCGCCCTGGCTTCGCACCATTTCGAATCAACAAATAAAATCATCGAAACATAGCTAATTTGCTCAAAATAATAATTAATTTTTACGTCGTTGTGTAAGGAATAATAAAAGCTTTTAATGTAACCAAAGATGGCAACCAACGGAAAGCTCTTATAAATACCACGAGGATCCACGAACCACATAGTCGAGTTGCTAACTTCGAGTGGAGATTTTATTGGTTGTACGATTTACCCGAGTCTGAGATGCGTTGTCTTTCAATTTGTTACCAGTGGGCCTCTAATAGATCGCTGCCAGAGAGCTTGTAGTCTTGGATCTGCCATTGGCATCCACAGCCTCGCCGAGCAAACAATAAAACCACACACTGTCTACCGAGAGGTGGGGGATACGCTGTGCCGAGAGCTCGTTGACAGTATATTGATGAAGTTGGGAGAATATTTTTCCTCATCCATTGTTTGTTACGGTTATAATTTTTTGCTCAATGTTATGCCTATTGTAAACATTTTTAATTGGCTCGGGGCTCGGAATTGAAAAGACGCAATCCGAGGTAGAATTAAAAAAAAACTGATGTTTTTTCTGACCTTTTTATCCTTTACCTACTGCTCTAATATAAGTAAGACAAGATAACAAAGTTTCGGCTTTGATTGAACAACGCCAAGGAAAGGGCCAATTAGACAAGGGTATATTACTACGTATAAATAAGTCAAGAGGATTCCGAAAGCTGAAGTACTCATTCATGTTTGGAAGGGTTATTCAATTTATTACATTATTTGAATAGTGACCTCGAGCCAGATGTTTGCCTTTCAGACGTCAAGAGGGTTCCCCTGGGTTGAGTTGGTTATCTACAGGTAGGTTATCTATGGGATGCGGGCCAGGTAACCTCCACGAGTGCCCGGCTGTTGTTCGTCCCTCTTGATGCGTTGCATCCGGAGGGAAGGGCAGCAGCTGGGACGGTGCACCCTGGGGTTCGGTTAGCAATTCTCCTAGGGGAATTGGTGGCCGTAGCAAATAACCTGGCGAGAGGAGGTCCTTCGCGTGTCCCTCTGATCAGCAGAGGGCACAGTGAGGGACCAATAACGGGGACTTTTGGGCCGCGGATCGGGGGTCCAACGCCCAAGTTAGAAGTCCCGAGCTGAGGTGCGGCCCGTGTGTTCCGGGACGCACCCAGCGGAGAAAGAGGCCCAAGCATCACGAGGCGAGCCCGAAAGGGTGCCCGCAGAGGTGGTCGCGGAAGCGCCGTTCCATAATGCGGAGAGGAGAACACCCCGGGTTTTTAGTGGGTAAGCCCCGTCAGACCGCATTCTGGCGGGGGAGTCCCACATAACCACCCCGCCCCCCCGGGGCCGGGTGGTATGCCTAATGCATTTCCCCGGGTAAAAAAAAAAAAAAATCTAACTATCTAAATCTATAGACGAGCTTGACTCCTTTTGCAACGACTGGACCACTAAAGCTCTCAACCGTGAGAAATGGGAAGAGGGAAGAGAGGCAATTGCCCTGTAGTGGGATCATCATGATCATCATCATCAGCCCACACTCGTCCAATGCTGGACTTAGGGCTCTCCCAATGAACGCCACTGAGCCGGATCTTCGGCTTTCCTCATCCAGTCCTTGCCAGTCGTCACTTCACCTTGCCAGAGGGCGTTCTACACTACGTTTGCCTAAACGCGGTATCCACTCTAGAATTCGTCTACCCCACCGGTTGTCAGTTCTTCTAGAGATGTGACCTGCCCATTGCCACTTCAGTTTGCTAAGCCTTTGGGCTATATCGGTTACCTTGGTTCTCTGTCGGATCACCTCATTACGGATCCTGTCCCTCAGAGTGGGATGATCGCGGCTAAAAATAATAATAATAAATAATCTATAACCCGGGAGTCTTCCAGATGCTAGTGAATGTTTACGTCTGCGGGATGTTGGTCATGTATTCAATTTGCATCGGTGCTGAGATATCGGGACCTCAAAATCAACAAAATACACGGTGGCTAAATATCCCGCACGTGTCAACGATAATAATACTAATGTTAGTGCCCATCACAGTTAAAACCTTCATTATATCGTGAACTTAATTACTGGGCATATGAGACTCAAAACTCAAAACTTATATGAGACTTTAGAGCCGATGTCTCAGGGTGACGAGCGCAGTGCAGTGCCGCGCAGGATTATGCTATGCAGTGTTCCGGGTGGTGCTGTGACTGTTATGGGCAGGCGTATTACTGCGTTAGGTGTATAGGCGTTTATTTGTATTGCTTACCACCAGTTGAACGACCTGCTCGTCTCGTCACTCAGTCAAATAAAAAAAAAGAACTGGTAAAGATCAGCAGTGTTAAGAAATTTGAATGCGAACAGAAACACCTGAAGGAAAATGAATGTGATGCAACACTCATTTTAGGGTAGCGACCGACTTCGCATCGCAACGCTTTTACTCGTAGGTTTATAGGCTCCGAGTGATGGAAAATCGATTTTCATATAGTTTAATATTCTAGTTGATTGCGGGCCGCCACGGCACGGTGAGTTCATGCCCTATACGAGTAATGCCGTTCTTCAAGCACTATTATAGTCGAATGTACGTAGTACGTAATTATACAGCCTCGTCATGATATTTATAGTTTCGAGGGGATTCTGAGAAATGTGAGTGTACAGCTATTACGGAATTTATTAGGTAACAAAACAGTAGGTACCAACTACTCAGAGATGAAGTTATACATATTCATCCGAAGCCCAGCGCTGTGTTGAGTAGTAAGTTGCGATTTTCACATGTGTTCCCGTATAACGTACGTACAATCACAACCCTCACGATATTTTTAAAATAATAAGACTTGTTATCTATATCTTTGGGAATAGGATTCTATGTTTTTAACCCTTTCAGTGCTGAGAACACAACTGTCGTGTTATTCATAACTTGCCGCGAGTGCGGGAAATCACAACTGTTGTGTTTGTTGTATGGGAATACGCTATGAAGTGTGCAGAGCCGCACCCGTAGCTAGACAGGCAAATCGGCTCAGCAGTGAGAGTGTTAAATCAGGAGGTATATAACAAAATAGCAAAGAGCGACGTGGAAGCACCCCGACAGGATATCGCGATAACGTTACGTCGTAGGAAGCCACTTCAGACATATAGCCACGAGAGCTTCAAAGCTGATTAAGGGGCACAGCCCCTCTCATTACAAGGAAACAATTCAAAAAATTTTGAACGACGTAAGCACCTACAATACATGGGGGGTACAATCCACCGACAAGAATTAGTAGTACATATAGGAGTCCAGGCATGTTAGGGCGCAATGGTGGATGACGTCACTAAATATCCTAAATACCTGCTAAGCCCAAGAAACCTCTACCCACCTAACTTACCAAAGGTAGGCTGACGCAAATAAGACGCTCCGCCGCCGCCGCAATGTATTTTCCGATCGATCCTAGAGTGCGAACCAGGACCTGATGGATTATCAATTATCTATCTGTGAAGGCTGATTTTGGCTTTTCGTTTCCAAGTTTTGTTTCCAAAAAAAGCATAAGTGAGTGAGGCGAACAATGTAAAATAAAACAAAATAGTAATAACATTATTCAGTGGACACCCTGCATATTTGATCATGGGTCGAGAGTCGAGGGTAACGTGTTCTGGTAACTAATAATACACATTCAAATGACAATAGACAAACGGATTAGTATGAACCTGAATACTAGCGGGTGTCTTTGGTTTTGGCCGCGTAATATCGTAAAGGCCAGTATAATCCGAATCAAGCTGTTTTTAAACAACTTCAAAAAAGGAGAAGGTTATCAATTCGTCAGTATTTTTTTTAATGTTTGTTACCTCATTAATTCAACTACTCATAAGAAGCGTGTAATGTATACATGCCATTTCATCATCATCGTCAACCCATAGGCCCACCGTTGAGCACGGGTCTCCCCTCATTTTTATGAGGAGGATTAGACCATAATACACCACGGGAGCCCGGCCTGGATTGGTGGATCACATACCTTTGAAATAATTCTCGGGCATGTGGGTTTCCTCACGATGTTTTTCTGCACCGGGAAGCGAGTGATAATTTTTTACATACATTTTACTAAAAACACATCAATTAGTACATGCACGCACTGGGTTTCACGCACAACCCTCTCGATGGAAGGCGGACGTTCTCCCACTAGGCTTTCAGCGTCATTTATGTCAAATGTCAGATCAGTTATTTACATGGAGTGTCCGGGAGCGGGTGTGCCGAACTGCCGACACCACAGCCCACCTTACAGTTCTTACCGAAAACAAAGCAAAAGACGTGCGACGTCCGAAGACTATAATTACGATTTATTGCTACACATAATTAACACATCGAGACATTGCAACAGGTCCCTTACGCACGCGAGTAGGCAGTACTGCACCACACTGCTAATTAAAAAACGATGCAAAAATCAAATGAAGACAAAAATGAATTGCGGACACGATCAAGCGAGCGCTATTAGTAAAAATAATTTTCTTAGTCTGGGCTATATTTTTGAATTTTACATTGATTTGCAAAGTCAAAGATTTTCCTAGACAACTCAAAGAGTTCAGCTCGGAACTATCCTGGTTAAAGTTTACAACGCGCAACGCAGCCAGTGCTCTCCGAGCCTCTCCAACTACTGGAACTTTGGAGAGTGCATTGATACCCCCTGCCGTTGACAGTTTAATTTAAATTAGCCCAAGCTCATCCGATTTCATTGTAAACAAGTTAAAAGTTAAATGATTGATTTGTAACTTGCAAATGAAAATGTATTTGCAAACTAAAACTGCGGTTACGCATCACGCATAGGCGGCAACGGACGGGCGGTGAGAGCGATGGCAATAGAACTTCAACGCAGATGACATTGCTTTTTCCTTATTCGTTTGGGTCAAGGTCAAGGCCCGTTATTACAGGCGATACTTTTAAGTAATCAACGGAACACTGGCTGTTACCATACAAAATAAGCAGACATTTTTCCAAACATTTTTTATGATCGGCCGTAGTACTAGTAACTGCTCAAGAACTCAGAATACATGATAGTACCGCGGCAAGTGTAAGAACGTAAATATCGGGCCAACAAACCGACATGTCCGCATACCCTGAAATGTACCAAACAATGAAGACCCCATTGCAATAGACTTAGTAGTTTTTACTTGATGCGAAAACAAAAATCTTACAGACCGTAACCATTTCCAAAAATGTGATATTCTTATTCGGCCAGCTAATGTTCTGTGTCCTGCCCGTTCATATCTTTATTTCTAGACTAGGGCTTGCCCTAAGGCCCCCCAAGGAAAGGTTTTGCCTTTAGTGAAAGTGAAGTATTTGTAGAATAGAATAGAATAGAAAAACTCTTTACTGTACACCAGAAACAAAATTAAACACAGTACAGCAGAATTACAATTGTAACATAGCGTTAGTAATTTTGTTTTTAAAATCGTACAAACCTTATACTTTATTATATGTATAAAATATATGTACAACAATTGGGATGACTCAGTACATCCACGAACACATCAGAGACATTTGAAAAGATAGTGTTGAGCCGGGCGCGGCGTACTCGTAGTACAGACACAGAAGTGGATGTATTGTACCGACAATTTGTCATATATAATGCCGCCCCTTTTCCCCCACTTCAATAATAATGTTATTGTCATATTATCGTAGTCAAAGCCGGAATAAAACTTGAAAGCGGTGAACTGATGTGCGGGCGCCACCAACTTTTACTATGGGACACAAAAAAGAAGCTCCTTACAAACCGCGATCCAAATGTAGCAAGTTGAGTATTTAAAATCACTCACTGAAAAAAGTAGCTAATGCGTGCGCTTGTATAGAAAGATATGTGTTAATTTTTTTTACGATTCAGACCTATGCTTCATTGCGTGCTAAGCCATAGACATTTTGAACGATGAGATTTTGGCATTAAGTAAATTAAATTTGAAATTCAAATACATATCCAGTTAGGCGGGCTATAGATGCTCTCTACACGCCCGGGGATAGCAGAAACAGCCAGTACGCCCGGGGCTAATCAGGTCGACCAAACAGATCATCTGTACCGTCCGAGTGCAAGCGCCCGGGGCTCCATTGCAGAAGCCACGCCAAAGCCAAGTTGATGTGCTATAGACGGCTGTATAGTTATAATTGTACAGTAATAGCTAACAACGCTACAATAACAGATACCGTTGATTTTAATTTTAAATATGTCATCTTGATACTTATAAAAAAATCCTGAGCCGCTAGACTTCACTATTGCAGTCTAGTTGGCCAATCCAGTCCCTACGATGCAATGCTTTAACTAAAACAGCCCAAAATATAGAAATTCTTAAACTTTCACGAACTGAATTTATATTTCAAGCGATGCTCAGAGCGCGGCGCAAAACTTACCACTAGAGTTTAATTTAAACCACAAATTTATTATTTAACCAAAATGTACACCATAAAATCATCAGGACTCTACATTGTTGAATGATTGTTCCTCAAGATGATCATCCAAAAATGTTTTTTACTGTCCATCCAAAGGTTGTCTGGAAGAAATCGCTTTCAGCGATAAGACCGCCCGTTGTACTACCCTTGTTTACCTATTGTAATTTTTCTGTACTGTGTTTATTTTTGTTTCTGGTGTACAATAAAGAGTTTTTCTATTCTATTCTATTCTATCAAAGTCTAGATTGTCGAGTAAATTAATTTATAATGCAGCACTGATTTTTTGCGAGACGTAGGATCGAGTCATGCTCGACGTCGTGAGCGATACGTTTGCATGTATCCATGGCGGCCGGCGCTGCTGGGGTGAGTCAGCAGGGGGTCGCTCTGGATATGTGTATTGTGTAGTGCTCATTATATTAAGCCGTCTCTCCTGCGCGTGTTTAGGTCTCCACACTACACGAAACATTGATATTTATGTAAATTTTTTGAAAACGTTTGATTATATAACAAGAATTATATTGTCAAAAATTACGTTTTGTGTAGAAGTTTTTGTGTAGTGTGAGCCCAAAACACGCGCAGGAGACACGATTTACATTGTACTGCAGATGTACTGCGCGTGGGATACCATCCGACGCTCGCTACGAAATGACGCGTGCATCTACTCACGTTACACTCAATCTTATGCCAAAGGCCCGTCGACCTTATATTTTTATCTTTCTACAAAAATCCTTTATTAGAATCCTATTTCTTACCTAGTTAATTTTAGCTGGGCGCAAGTAGTTTTCCTGTGCTGACTTGAGAGCAACAATGAACAAAGCCCGCTTATGGACTATTTGTTACATAATACCTAACAGCTTTCCGTTATTACCGGAAACTTCCCTCCAAGTGGAGAGTTACTAGTAGTACTCGAGGGGTTTCCACTTGAGTAAGTACTCAGAACATAGTTGCAAATTCATATATTGTCAAGTTACAAAAACAGTACCACACATTACCTAATAGTTCTTGTAGTATCTTTATGTATGTACCTACATACTGAAGAAAAATCTTATGTCCGCTTTAATTTTACCACACTTGCTTTGTAGATTTCGCCAGTATCGAATTTGGTTTAGTACATTTAATATATTTTTAAAACAAGTCGGATGCCAGTCATTCAGATCAGATTTGGTTCAATATCTCTACAAAATAACGTAAACAATGATGTAGATGTTCCATTTACAAATTTACATTAGTTACCCAGTCTAGATCTGAAAACGAAAAAACTGTTCGAAATTTAAATTTGCCGTCATATGCAAAACGTTTCACCATAACACCGAAAAAAACAAAAATTTTGTATGAACATTTCGTATATCTTGTCTCAGGAATGACCTTTTTTTTTAGAACAGCCATAAATGTTTAGCGATTTAGAAACCCCATAAATAATGTTCAAGAATCTTATTTAAATGTCTCTTCTTAACTTTCAAATAAATAAGTAAAGTATATTATTATAAAGTGGAAAAGTACTTAATGTTGTAGTTACTTAGAGTTTGTATTTAATGTTTTTATATTGTTGACTCTATTAAATAATAGAGTCCTAATTATAGTGCACAAGATATCTATTTAATAAATTAACATCTAAAGAGAGATGTTTTAGAATGCCTTAATCACGTACGTGAGCGTTTGTATGGAAAGCACGAGGGGTTGCGAGTTGCGACCCCTTCAGTGGCTTACGCCACCCCGCTGTATTATACTGATGAGAGCGGTACTGAGCCGACCTTCAATCTGAGCAAGTCGCCCACACAAATAGAATACATTCTGTGTTTTGCCAGCAGTTAACTGTTTCGCGTGATTGGACCGTGCGTCGTCGGCGCCGGCGGCTCGTTTGGGGGATTAAACTCGTTAGCTAAATACGAGAACACGACCTTCGGAAAAGAGATCATAGGAATGCATTAGCCTAATCAGATGGGTAGGTAGGTAGGTATGTACCTCTGATAAAAATCTGGTTGGTCGTGTCACGTGCATCAACCCTCTAAAATATTTTGCATTAATTTGAATACCCTGATTTAAAAATCATTTTTTCTATTAAGTTACTAAAGCCCAACAGCAGCGGGTAAGTACACGTATGTAGCATGTGCCAGAAGCTCGTCGCCGCAGAGTTTCGAGTCGCCAGTACGAAGGCAAAACGCCCACTAACATCTGCCTTTGTCATAACAATGTGTTTGAGCTATGTTTTTGGCATTCAATTTGCTTGTGTTGACTAGTTCCACCCTCGAAGGAGGCCGGTGGGTTGCGATCAGCGCTAGCTAGCTGGGGCGGGTAGGTCCGGGCCGGGGCCGGGGTCCGGGCGGCCGTGCGGCCGGCCGGCTTGCGGCATGCGAGCTGCTAGCGTTGCCGTGGAGGGGAACTATCTTCTAATCGATATCTAAAGTACTACCGCGAGGGAAATCGCGGATAATAGTAAGTTTCAAATAACAATTATAAGGATAATAAGCGATAAGGCCGCCCATTGTACCACCTGTTTGTTAAATGTTTATTGTACTGTTTTTACTAATACAAGCTTATGGTGTTCAATAAAGTATTATTGTATTGTATTGTATTATTTTTTACAATCTGAATATGATGGTAAACATATTTACTGTTTTAATATATATACGTGGTGCCGTGTCCGGAGACCGACAACAGTACCTACCAAACAAATATCGCGAAGGGTGATCTCGAGCAGTACTTCAACAAAAATCATCATCATCAAACCATATCGTCTCACTGCTGAGCACGGGTTATAGGCCATAATCCACCACGAGGGCCCGATCCAGATTGGCGGAGCGCATACCTACCTCCAAAATAATTCTCGGGTAGGTATGTGGGTTTCATCACGATGTTTTCCTTCACCGAAAAGAGAGTGATAATCACGTATAGATATGTTTTACAATAAACACATTGGTACGTGCCAGCACTGGGATTTAAACTCATAACCTTCTACTTGGAAGGCAGACGTTCTCCCACTACGCTACCACCGCCACACACACACACACACACACACACACACACACACAGAGAGAGAGAGAGAGAGAGAGATTAATACAAAAACTCAACAGCGATAGATTAATACAAAAAAGTTAAAATGCCGCGGAGCACTTTTTGAGTATTATAAGATGCATTGTACTGTAACCACTGTGATTGTAACACTTGTTATATAATTATTGATCAAATTATCAATGATACTATCAGAATTTGGTACTATTCTGACAAAAATCATACAAGTGATACGGAATATTGGTTTATCTAAATGTATCATAAATTAATCAACCGATTAATTCATTGAATTAATTGGTTGTTGATTGAATGATTCACCAATGAATCTGAACACTGCATTTTTCACGTAGCGTCGCAGCCACCCCTTTTTTTGCCCGGGGAAATGCATTACGCATACCACCTGGCCGGGGGCCACCCTTTGTCAACGCGTAAAAAGATTAAGGCTTGAAATAATAGAAAATACGGGTTATCTGAGCGTAATTAGGGTGAGACCTATATATGTAGGTGTACGTGTGTCATTAATGTGCTGACATTTTTGGATAAAAAAGACATCATTGAGTAACGTACTGTAGGAAAAACGATATTGCTTAAGACAATTAATTATGTCCCACTTGCTAAACGTAATTATGTTACGACATGTCATGTTTATTATGTTTGCGTTATCATGGACAGGTTGTACCTAGGCAGTGCTATGAAAATAAATATCTGTAAAAAAAATCAAGCGTTAGATCCACATTCAGCGGCATTTCGGGAATCTGACCCGTACCCTGAGTGTCCCTGAGTAGATGTAGGTTTCAAAAATATGGGGTGCGGGCCAGGTAACCTCCACGAGTGCCCGGCTGTTGTTCGTCCCTCTTGATGCGTTGCATCCGGAGGGAAGGGCAGCAGCTGGGACGGTGCACCCTGGGGTTCGGTCAGCAATTCTCCTAGGGGAATTGGTTGTCTAGCCACGGTTGCGGCTCCGCACATTCCATAGTGTTTTCCCATACAACAAACACAACAGTTGTGTTTACCCGCACTCGCGGTCAGTTATGAAAAACACGACAGTTGTGTTTTCAGCATTGAAGGTGTTAAAGGCTGACGCCATTCGATCCGTTCTAGTTACAGTGGTCTACTGTTTTGTGTATATTATGTATTTTATATTATTTATTTTGACTTCCACAGAACACAAACACTGTTAAAATAATCTTCAACAGACGTGGATATGACGCCATGTATTGAATTTACTAAAGTCAAACGCATCACAGCATTTTTAGAATGCCTTGATAAGGTACTGATTTTTCGACCAACTTTCAATAAAAGTGAAATATTGTTTGGTAACCAACATCTAATCAAATAATCATCAGGTAAATTGCCAGCAAAAGCACCCTGCAGCATGTGTCGGCCGGCGACGCGGCAGGTGGGGGCGGGCGGACAGGCGGACAGGCGGGGCGGGTGCCTCCCTGTCATACGTCCGTAACTTTATACTTTTGGATATCCTAACTATTCACAAATCACAGCAGGTTAATTGAGAGGATTAATTATAAGACAGATTTGAACAACAAAAAAGGCGAATTGAGCAGTCAACTATTACAGTGTTTAATAAAGTTTGTTGTGTTTAGTTGACAATATTAATATGTAGGGACTTAATTGTAAAGTTATTGTGTAAGCTTGTTGTTTTGTGCTGCGGAACGAGCGGCAATTTCGTCAACAAGTAATATTTAATTGGAACGCATGTTTGTAATTTCAGCTACCAATAAAATAATTATACATGTACTATGACAGTTAATATTAGTGTAGTGAATCATTTCAGAGGTAGGTATGTCCTCCACCAATCCGGACCTTGCCCCCATGGTGGATCATGGCCTAAACCTCCTCATGAAAGTGAGGGAAGACCCCTGCTCAGCAGTGGGACGATATGGGTTGATGATGAGTATATGATAATATGTATATCTCAATATAGCATGTATTATTACAAAGCACAGATACTGAGATATAAAAAAAACATGAAGAGTAGCCTTTTTTATTGCAGTATAGTGTAGCATTTGACTGCAGTCTCACCTTATAGCAATTGTCTGCGCGGTCTGTCTTACTTACATTGTTCCATTTAAGACTCGATGATAGATAGATAATATTATTATTCTCACTAACCAAAACTATTATTTCCAGTTAAAAGAATTTTAATGACTATGTTCATTAATAAAGATGCATGAAGGTAACTGCTACAAAGCGCCTTCTGGCGAGTACCTACCTCAATTGACTACCTACTTAGTTTTAGTAACAGAGATTTTGATATAAAATTCAATTTGATACTTCTACAGGTTCCTGAGAAAAAGGGTTTAGACAGACGGGCAGATGGACAACAAAGTGATCCCAAAGGGGTTCCTTTTCCTTTTGAGGTACCAAACCCTAAAAATAAAGTTTTTAATCCAAGTAACTGCTGGCGTACCTATCAGGTCAAGTGCATCATATAAAAATAATACCCCTACAGAGAGTTCCTGATGATGTCAAAGCTGTGAAGAAGAGCAGTATGTAGTACCTTGATTTGGCTCACCAGCTAAACGCCTTGTGGGTTGTTGACTGGACGATCCCTGTCACAAAAGTTCTTTCGACAAACAAATTTGTAGCCAATAGCCTTGATGCACATCTTAATAGGCCCTTACTAGACGGCTGGATTAAGGATCAGATAAATGCAGCAGTGCTCCTCGGCAGGGAATGTATTGTTAGGAAGTTTGTTCCTTTGTAGTCCTAAACACCAGTAGCTTGCGCCTTGCTCTGATGCCAGTGGTGTGCTGGCACCCAGTTTTTATAATGTAAGAATATTAATTACTTAATCAAAATAAATAAATAATGTGGATAATATTAATAACCCTTCAAAATCACATACCTACGTCATTAATTACTATTACTCATAACTCCCTATAATTATGGAGGGAATCAGGAACTACGAGGGCCATTGTCCCACTGACACCCAAACCTACTCAGAGCCAATATCTGAATGGTACACAAATATTAGGCTTGTGTGAGTATCATATGTTCTATTATGTTATAGTTTATGCTTCACAGTAGAGTCATCACCAATTATTTATTAATGCCACGGAAACGGGCAGATATTAATCATGGTACAAAGAATGTTGTACCTACTATTACAAACCAGTTTTGAAAAACATTTATTAAGGAAAAAACTACCAAACATCTAGTTAGTTGCTTAATGACATCTGTGGATTAAAAATTTACTTTGGAAAAACTTTGTAAATAAACAGAGCAATAAGAAGTTAGACGTGTAGAGGGACACAGGGAACACTGAATGATTTAAGTTCGAACAGCTGATCAACTATACAACTATGTAGGCACCTACTTTTGTCTGGTATCTGTAGAGTACATATTATGTGAGATAATTAAGTATAACACCTGTTGTGACATTCATACGCATAATAATTATAATAAGCGAGCATAATAATATTTAGATGTAAATAAACATCTTGGCACGTTAAAATAAAGTCTAGTACTTACTGGCCACACTTAGAAGTGCTAGGTCTGTGGATAGAATCAGCCATTCCTCTTTAAAAAGCATGGAACTTCACGGAGTTCTTTTAGTGCTCACTTTTTTTAAACCAAGGAATTTTAAACTAATTTTAAACTTATATCACAGTTTTAGAAGGCACACACAGCATGTAAAAAAGTTTTTCGAAAAGAAAAAAAGAGTAAAATTAAAAGTTTTTGTACACGCAAAACTTTTAAGAAGTCATGAACTGTCAACTCAATGTCAAAATTGTCAAGGTGACAGTTAACTATTCGTTCTTCAAAAGTGTTTAATTAAACCATAAATATTTATTATACATATTCTAGACGTTTAAAAATTAAGTAGGTATAAAATAATTTATTAAAGAAATCAGCGATGACAGTTTATGCTGATGAGGTCCACAAGGGTTTATAATTAGTACGCTGAGTAACTAATTTATTTATAAAAAAATTATGCACATCTTAATTTAGTTATAATTTCTTCATATTTTATAATTCTTCTTTACGTGTGTTTGTCACCTAACTCCACCTAAACGGCTGGACTGTTTCGGATGAAATTTTGTTGGTATATTTCAATGAGTTCCTGGATGGTTTGAAAACACAATTGTATCCGGTAGGTGGCTCTGCGATCGGGTTCTAGGTTTTTTATTTTCAGGGAAGGATAACCTCTTCCGGGCCCGCTAGTAGATGTATAAAATTAGTTAAGTAGATACCTACTCTTTGATCTGAACTTACTTAGTTGTTTGTCCGCCACTCCCACACCCCACGGTTACATAGTATATAATTATTATTTCATATTGGTATATTTTATTGTATAATCTCTAGTCTCAGAAATGCCATATCAAAAGCCTGGTAATCTTCGATGCGTTTTATGATGGTGCATGCTTATTGCTTACCTAGAAATATCCTATTCTCTTTTGACGTTTTAAGCTACATAATAATAATAATTATATAATAAAATAATACAGATGGAGTATATAGTGATACAGAATAAGTAGGGATAGGTGTAATATATGTTCAGAATAAAAACTAAAGTGGTAGATAGATACCTACTTATACATAGGAGTATTACGATAAAACTGCTGATTAGTCAGGTAATATCGAAGGGTCAGACACACAGAAAGGCAGGCAGGCCAGGCCACCTACGAATAAACAATAAGAGCTATTCGTAGCAGAAAACACATTATTTCCCATTGTTACGTACGCACGTATAGATAAATTGTCATTGGGGCCACGACGCGCGACGCAGCTGCCGGGGGTTTCGGAACTGAGCGCTGACTGATCACGAAGTTTTTATTAGTGGTCGGCTAGTCACTACTTTTACAATTTGTAAGGTTTTTAGAAAAAATAGTACGGCATTATTTAAATAATATTTAATGAATAATTTGGCATTATTAGCCTAAGATAACAATTAGATACTAAAGATAAAATTAATTTAAAATTACATACATAAATAGAAACAATTTTGGTATAATTCATACAGTTCGGCGTGGTGCACGCGATCAGTCAGAGATCGTGAAACTAAATAATTATGTCGGGTGCACCGATGTAGGTACTGATCAGATATCGTGGCCGCGCTGTACTATACGACGTAGGTTCGCGGGGCGCCGCGCCAGTTAACATTTAGTGGTCACTTTCGTTACTATGTAAAAATTCAAATGGAATTACAATATCTAATACAAGTTATTTTAGGCACACGTATACCTACTGCCTTTGATAAAATGGACGACAAAGAGATTAAAGTGTGATCGAAAAAGAAGCTGACCAATTAGAGATATAGGCGTACGGGCCTATTTAAAGTGACCACTGTAATCGCGAGACTGTTGATGCTCGTACTGGCGATGGCGCAGCGGTGACTGTCGGCTCAGGAAGATAAATAATTACTTGAAGGTAATAGTTAGCCCATATGCGCACAAGTGAATAACATTTAACATTTTGACATGACATTTAACTACCGTCGCCGCCGGATTTCGACGTGGTTACGAGAGTAGCAAGTACATATCGGCATTGAGATGTCCTTAGAACTATTGTGCGTTCAATTGTAATACAAGTTTACAGACATGGGTTCCTAGACAGTAGTTCAGTTACAGTAAAAGTTATATAAACATTACTTGTAAATGATGAGGCAGTTAGAACACTGATAGACAATATGGTACAATTATTAAAATATGCCATAATTAAGCGGACGTACCTAGTAAAGCCGGAATCTAAAGGATCACTTTTCGTCTTTTATTTTCCTTCTCCGCACTCGTTGTAACATCTAACGGTTTCGTCATTAGTGGACCGATACAACAATGTTGGATTTTGCCATTTGGCATCGTCCAGAGTGCAAATACATTTAAATTGGAGTAATAGCTGCATCACAGAATCACTCAGAATGGAGAAAGCGAAATGGTGAATGTTCATTTATGCCTCCTCACTAATGGCGTGCGAAGTAATGAAATAAAAATGAACTTTCATTGAAGTGATGCGTCCGATTCCGACTTAAGAGTCGCGAGAGGTTCCTCGAGGAGTCGCCTGCGCGGCTACTTAACTAGCCACCGCCCGCAGGACAGCGCGCACGCCTTTGCGTGCCGTGCCGTCACCGTCTATAGCAAGATAACATGACACGCGCCATCACGCAACTAATTCATAACTATTAACGCAAGTGTGGCATTTACAAATACAACCGAGCCTCTCTAAAGCTTTATTTTTAGATTATTGAGGTTATTAGACTGATCTCGCGTCTCATGTTATCGTGGTATATCGCATTATCTTAACGAAAGCTATAATTGCGACGCGACGGCTTCGAAAACGTGTCGCGTCGACTGCTCTCTTCGGACCATGCGTGAGCACCGATACATACATAAACTTACGAGTTAATTCGATACTAATATAAGATTCGATTGGTCAAATTTTGGAGCATACATAATACCTAACGTATGTCTACGAGGACTGACTGCATTTACTTCACTTTTAATGTCTTCTTCTGTAGATGAAAAAAGCGCTCACAATTATATATTACCAATAAATAAATCCTCGAATTAAAGAAAGTACAATTGAACTGTTTAAATAAGCATTGGATTTGGTAAATAATCTATAGCCGTATTCGATTGCCAAAAGAGAAATCGTATAATGGCGTGCCTGCTGGCTGGAATTCCAGATTGGAATGGCGGTTCGTCAGTTCAGCCTACTAGCCACTACAATCTACTGCCCTGATAATCAAATTTTTTTTAACCATTTTAAATGACTATCCATTAAATATATAAAATGTTTCAACTGATATGAAAAAATCTACTTAAAGCTACGTTTATGTATATTGATATAAAATTATTAACGTCACAAAAAGGACATAATAGCACAATTTATTAAAAAAATACTAAATATTAATATAATAGTAGAGTAATTTTAACAGATATGCAGTTAATAATTATTTTATTAGCAAAATTTACAAGCTGTGATCGCGGACTACTCAGGGTATACTTTGCGTTAAAGTATTATGTTTGTTATCCAAGAAGTAATCAGTCAAAAATAATTTAACGATGTGTTGTGAATGCAAAATATAGTCCAACGTTTTATAAATTGTAGAAGTTCCAGCCTCAGGCGCAAAGGTTGCGTAATGGACACGGGTGACAGATAGAGAGCCGACTCTCTCCACATTCGTTTAGGTAATATGTGTTTGGACCAACTAGTTTGTAGTTTGACCTAGTTAGGTCAGAAATCGGGTTTGGCCGGTAACAGAATCTAATATACAAATTTCATTTAGAGATGCTGTACATTCAGTACTGTCGTTTTGTATCGAACGACAGTCACGGAACCTACCTTTCAAATCCATAATTATGTAAAAGAGAATCAGTTTTAAACACTACAAAATTGGAGACAATTTCTTAAAAGGTATCGAGAAACATAGATCAAAACGGTTTATAACATTATCATTGAATACACTTATTAAAAGTGTAGAAATTCAATTCACACAGTAGAAGGAACAATACTGTGATCATAATATGAAATGGATCTGGATATTGCGGCATACATCTTTAAAACGGCCATGTTCGACTACATTGGAATGTATTCAGAGATATTTTAAAAACACGTTCATGTTGTCAATTGTCAAAGTGACACAACATTGAAACTATTGGTTCTACACAGTTAGAATTTGTGATAAATACTGTCAAGAATATCGTATGAATTAAATGTTCTAAAACATTGAAGTGAAAACGAGCTAGTGAGACGCCAGGCGTGAGGCGTGAGGCGCGAGGCGCGATCGTGAGGCGTGAGGCACGAGACACGCAACTGCGTTCTTAAACGACTACTTGAGAACGGGCCCGTTAGAGCGGAGACCTCTCGAGTTGGAGACCATCTTAAGAGAAAATGGATAATCCTCAGAGCTGTACATATCGACATCGTTTAATCTTTGATAACTGTAAGAGTTTTGATTGAAATGCAACTTGTAAATTGTCTACTATATCAATAATTTGAGTATATTGTGATCGGGGTTTTGGTAAAAGCCTTCTGAATCCTGAAACACTTAATGAAAATACTTGTGCGCTTACGTTTAATTTTTACAATAACATTTTAATAAATTTTGATATTAATTTGTAACTACGAACTAACATGACAAAACTCATGGTCAAGTTCAACTTCCTAATTGTGCGTTGGACAGTCTGAACTTTAACACCTATAATTTAATAAGATCGGAAATAACTAACATATACCCTTATTTTATGTAGGCCTAAACATACAAGTTATGATTCGTTTCATACAATTTCAAAATTCCGGAATTCATCATAAAGATGTGACAGCGAGGCGACCTCGGTGTTAGGTGTTAAGAAAAAGAAAGGTCAAACGAGATAAAGAACGGAAATATAAAAATAAATATCAAAATGTGTAGGAGCAGAGCGCCCGAGTGGCGACAAGCGACAAGTGACAGCGTCGAACGTCGCCGCGCAGCTGTGCTGGCTTACTTCTTGGAGTTGGAGCCGCTCTTCCCGTCGCGATTTTTGCGAGCCGGAATCTGCAAATAACATTTTCCAACCGAGTAAAATTACATGTTAATTAAAACAAGAGCGAGCGTCGGTACTTGAGCATGAGTATCAGTTACCTCGGCACGCTGATCCTCCATGCGGCCCGATTGCGCACGCATGAGCAGCGCGAAGAAGTCGTCGTCGGGCACGGTGCGAGAGCGCTCCAGCTCTGGCTTGCGCCGCGGCAGCTCCGAGCGCTGCTCCTCCAGCCGCGAGCCCTGCGGAGGACGTGCTCGTCACAACACACATGCTAACATTCAACCGGAGATCTTCACTAAAGTGATCACTTCGTCTGCTTATGAATCGTTTAAACTGTTTTCTATAAAATAAATGAATGATGTATTTGAATTCTCTATTAGCACGAAACAACTCAATATAATATTTTGAAATTATTTAACTGATAGCTTTTCCTTTAAAGAAGCTGTTTTACCTAATATTTATTTTTTTACGCTTTGAAGCGACTTGAACGTGTGTATCATATACCTGATGATTTGCAATCTCGGGGTAGCAATTGGTTACTAATGACGTATTCATGTACTATTAATCTTTATAAAACAACTTAGTTAATAATGTTCGTGTAGCCACCTGGACACGGGCGATCATATCCAGAAAGTCGTCCTCCGGCTTGTCGCTGAGCGTGTGCTGGTAGCGCAGGCCCGGCAGCGAAGTACCCTTGGTGTCCTTCAGCTTGGGCTTGGACTTAGACTTGGATGGAGCCAGCGCGGGCGCGGGCGCGGGAACGGCAGCGGCCGCAGCAGCGGGCGCAGGATCGGGCGCGGGCGCCAGCGGGCGCAGCTCCGCGCGCTGCGAGTCGATGCGCGCAGACTGCAGGTCAGTTATCATGGCCAGCATGGCTTCACTCGAACTGCAACATTCACAAAGTTAACAATGTAAGTACACTATCTACACTAACATTATAATCAGATGAAGTTTGTAACTTTGTTAAGTGTGTGACTTTGTAGGCGGTTTCTGCGGATTTACACTACACTTTGTTTATTAAGGTTGATCTCTGACCCTACCAATATACTATTCTGCAAATTCATTCACTGATAGAAAGCTACACTACTCCCGAATGACATAATATAAGTAATGTTTTATCTTGAGTAAATGCAGAGTTTCTATAATAATAAAAACGGTAATAACGCAGGCCACAGCTAGTCTAGAATACAATAATTCGCCACGACCCAAAAATATATGGAATGCAACACAGGCGCCTCTCCGAGTGGCGATGTAACCAACGTAACGTACTAAAAACGTCGGCGCAAAGTTGCGATGCCGCAGCCTTGTCGGCTAATTCCGGCACTACGAAGGTTGAGAAAAAAACTGCCCATTTTAAAGCACAACATTTAAACTTAACATACGAAGAAGAACCTAACAATAAAGCAATCCGCCCATGTATACTCATTATATTTGGTGTATTGTTCAGTTAGGTTCGGCATTCACAACGCAACAACTATTTATTTACACATGATAGTTAAAATATTAATTTCGAATTATAATAAATGCATTGAGGTTATTGGCAGATTATATTGAACAATAAATCGGTTATCAGTCGGTGCTCTGACAGGAACTAGGTGGTCCTATAGATCGCGGGGTCATGGGCAACTCCCCGGTATGCCCAGTGAATGAGAGGAGCCTTATAATGCGCTACAGGCATTTGCATATAGGGGCCTAAAACAGCACTGCAAGCATATGATGTCATATGTCACGATAGTTCACGCGTATGAAGTCGCGGGCAAAAGGTAGTTACCGATAATAGGCGCATACCTGTTTCCAATATCTGTCGACTCTCTATTTAACACGATTATCATAACGTGCCGCGAGTGAAGCACAACACAACTGTTGTGTTTGTTGCATGGGAGAACACTATGGAGCGTGCAAAGCCGCACCCATGGCTAGACAAGCAAAACGGCTCAGCAGTCAGTGTTAAAAGTTGACAAAACGACCCGACTACGGCGAAGCAAAAAGGAGGGTTATGATTTCGACCCAGATGTTAAGGTATTGTTTCGGTGATAAACATGAGTGATTTTGATCTCGTAAGTTATGTTAATTACCGCTTTTGTTTGATTTTATATGTTTCTTTTGTAAAATTGTTATATTGCGACATCTTATTGGCCCCTGTAAATAAGATATTTTATTATTGTCATTACAATAGATTATTGTTACATTGTTGATTATGAAGCTAGGAAAAAAAATTAAAAAAGAAAATTAAAAAAAAATACAATTGTAGTTTCCGACGGACGTATTTCCGAAGCCATAGTGGAGTTTCCTTTTCCTGTGCGAGCTTCAGACATGAGACACCACTTGAAAGGGATAAGACCTTTTCAAACTCAAACCATAATCATTTAATTAGAAGATTAAATTATATTTAAACTTTTTTTTCTATGAATGTAAAACGTGAAGTGTTTGCCTAGTAAAAGTGCATTATTTTGCCTACTTGCAATAACATATAGATTTGAGTTTTAAAAACGCTGTTGAAATAGCAGAACTTAATAAAGCCAGGAAACGTATAAGGAGTAAGTCAAGCACATCTATTGAAGAACGTAGATCGTCAAAATAGGTGAGTATAGGACAGCAACTTTTGTGTGCGTACCGACGACTTCAAGTGCGCTATTCGGTGTTCTGTCCACGCGACCGCATGTTCGAATGATCGAGCATCCGGTCCCCATCAGTTACAGGTCCATTAGCTACGCTAATTGCCGAATGCAATGAAAGGGAACTGGCGAACTTTCAGTTTATTGAAGTTTCGAATAGGTGTTTTATTCGTGTCGCTAACGACATAAATAATCATATCAATGTATGTTGAACATTAATTAATATAATATTTGAATAAAAAGAACGCACTATTAATAATTATTTCAGTATATTAAGGGATTAACATGTATTGATTTTTCTTTGTTTGTCGAATAAGGTAGTATCAGGGTTGATCAGGCCGCTAAAGGGTCTGTAGGCGCTCTGTGGCTCAATATGAAAACTACTTGTGATCGAACCTGGCGTCGTTGGGTCGTAAATCGCACCAGTTATCGCTTGGCCATTTTCCATATTATTATTTAAAATTTAATATTTTTTCTTTCAAATTCAAAGTAAAAAATGTTTATTCACATGAAAGTTCACTGAATATACCGCTGGATTAGCAATCGGTACATCCAATCGTGACCGATTTAATCATTTTGTTAGTCCGTTTTATTATAATCGTTTTGCAAAAATTAAGCTAGAATAAACCGATAGAGAGAGATAGAATAAACAGCACAACGTAGTTAGAACAAAAAGAGATACAAAAAAAAATAATTGGTTTATAATTGCATAAATATATAAATCACTAAAACAATTTATTTTTCTGCAAAAATCACCACCAATATTACATACTTACCCGTAAAAGTCTTCCCGATTGGCCTTCATCACAGTCACCAGTGCTCCGGGAGCGAAATTGAAATCACGGGATTCACGTTAGCTTTACGCCGAAGTTCAAAGAGTGAGTGAACAGGGTGGTTATTGGTGAGACGTGCGGGCCCCGGACTACAGCGGCGCGCGCCGCTGGGCCTCGGCGGAAACTCTGCGCGCGGTGTCGCCTGTGTAGTACACGATGACGTGACTCGATAATAGTCAAGTGGCCGTGCGCTGATAACTAACTCCGAGATCTTTTGAGTCTTTAAGATTTCGCACATTCACACCGCTCTAGTGGCCAAGAAGCGCCGCAGTACCGACAACCTTTCCTAAATTCTTTTTAGACACAAACAGTATAGATACGAAGATAAATAAAATTAAATTTAAATAGTTATTTTAATTATCTTTTAAAACTTACCTAATCTACTTAGATTCGTTTCATCTTTTGAGAATAATGGTTCAAATGTTTAATATTCTGAACGACTCAGTACATTTAATTTGAAAGGCACTTGAGTTACTTTTGTTGCTTCATTTTTATCATAACACAAGGCAAGAGCCAGTGCGTAGAAAGATAAATCGGGACGTACCTAGGTATATATTTCGTTATCTCAGGAAAACGTTTTAAATCTCACGGCGTAGAAGTGTCGCTTCGCCGCGTCTATACTGCATTTAAATATCTGTGTTCTCGATGTGCGTCACCGAGGGTATTAAAATTTTGCCGACATTGGCATAAAGTTTATTTTTCATGACAAAACAATGTTCTGGAACTGTCCGCGCTCTCGCTGATGCATAAAGGCCGGCTCCCAAGTTCAAACTTCTCATCGATCGTGTTTCATACTCTTAGAGAAACGGCCAAACTTATGTTTTGCCGTTGCCTATTAAAATTATATAACATGTTGTTTAACCCAATAAACTTGTAAGCGGGGTGTTTCATCAAAGCACTAAGTCGAACCAGTTGGGCAATTCAGAACTTTTACCTGACTACTGTTCTCGTTGCCGATCTATGTAGTAGGTCGTTATTGAAAAACTTCCGGTTAGCATACATGACATTTAATATTTCCCTTAAGAACAAAGCATATACCGAGCATAGTCACATAACAAATATGTTACAAACTTTCCGTACGTCTATCGGACTGAAGTACAGCTAAGATTAATTCCAGACTTGGAGAGCACACAACACACATCCTTTGTGGAAAGTTAGATTACTATTGCATAGATAGGTATTCCATCCATTTCCATTATTGCTAGCATGTTCCGAACTGAAGCCGGCCCCGTGACGTAGTTTCGACGTAGTTCGGAGTCACAAAATTAGGTCATACCTCTACGTGTCACGTGTCCCGGTGCGGAAATAGGTTTTCATTTGAAACAAAGAACTGAACTACGCTCTCACGAAAAATCTTCAGCGAAGATTTTTGTGCTGCTGAACATTACGTAAGCACCTATGGGGTATGATTTTAGCAGATTGTGTATTTCGGTGCAAACCCGTAAGATGCATACAATAGATGGCTTTATTTTATATTTTAGTATACGATACAGGACGGAATAAGCGTCAGATTTTCTTATAAAACCGTTTAATTTGATATAACTATTGGCTTACAGAAAAGTGAAACTGAAACGCGCAGGATTATAATGGGACAAATAGTAGTAATTTAATTAATTCATTAATTAATTTATAGTAATAAATCCTTTTATAAATTTGATTGAAGTTGTGCCTTCGGACCTTTTCGCTATTATTGATTCATCATTGATTGATTCATTCGTTATGTAATGGGAGTTTATCATATCTACAACAAGCACGCGTCTTTTGTCTCCTCCGGCTATTGATTAATGCACTTTTATAAAGTTCTAACGCTAATCGAATAGAACGTAACGAGCGAATCGCAATGTACTCGGGCCAAAAGGAATGCTTATCACGGCACTGTCGGCAAACTGGCGTGCTTCAAAGAGTTTTCAAAGCGACAATATTCGGTAGCATGGCTACACTTCGCCACTTCAATTGCAATATAGACTTTGAGTGGACCGAACCTGATTGCAATTTACTAGCGGGAAAGTTACGACGTAACTACAGTATCGACTGGAGCAATGAAAATGTGTTGGGAGTTCATTCAATATTTCGAAACGGAGACTATTTGGTGGTGTCCTCGTGACACTAACCACAAAAAAAAAAAAACATGCGCGGCAATCTTTGCGACTGCCGATAGAAGTGAAAACTAAGTAACTTGGGAATTGTATCGTCGAGCTATTAGATTATTTTTTTAATTACATACATATACTCTTTTTATATGTACATATACACACAGTAGGTATACATATAGCTATTGGGAAGCGTGCGGTGCGATGTCGCGAGTTCTGCGATTTTTGTTCCCCAAAAAGTCACGCAACGCGCATAAAGAAGTTATCACTTAAAAAAAAACATTTGGTACCGATTTGATGCATGAATTAGAATAAAATATAAGCTCAGTTGGCCTACTACGGTAGATGAAATGAAGAAAAAAAGATTATTTTGCGAATTAAGTATACCTACTCATACAATTGTAACTAACAATTTTTATTCGCTGACATTCAATACAGCGCCACTACTTCTTCCATTTGACTTCGTGCGAATGATCGCCCACATCGGCCGCGCAGAAGGCGAACCAGTTGTCCGATTGATTGTAGGCACGCGCATCTCTATAACCGAACGCAATGCTTTTATCGCGACAACGCTACACCGTGTAGCCCGGCATACAACGAATCAAACTAAATTGAACTTTGAGTACCATTCTGCCAGTTGTCGACGAGCGAAATCTTTCACGGTCTCTATCAGAGTTGTGAAAGAAACAATTTCAAATGTTAATGTACAAGTTATGTAATTGCCATTTAGTAGCGTGAGCGTAATGAGCGCGTAATGTTTAGCTATTTCTATCAGAATGGTAAATCCTATTTATATTATAATTGTGAGAGGATCCTTGGATGTTTTACCCAATTATGAAAAACGGCTGAAAAATTTGGATTAATTTGGCTCACGAATAGTTTAATATCTGTATTAACACACAGGAGACGTTTTATATCGCATAAATGAACGGTGTCTGTGGGATAATATTCGGCGTGGGGCGCAGCTAGTCAGAAATAATTTGCGGTCCGCAAGGGCACTCCCTGGCGATACGCTAATTATTTCTCCCTCCCCTCCTTGCTCGAGTCTGTAACCCGATATCTGTAGGCGCTGTAGCCGAGTGCAAACCTTTTTAGTTAAATCTATCACATCAGTAAATTGAACATAATTTCAAATGCTTTATTTACTTATATCATATTTGCCATGTGCTGGATGTTTGTAGAAACATGATCCTCGTAGTTATTGTTTTTTATTTTATTTGACTGAGTGACGTTCATCTCATGGTAAGCGCCACGCCTGCCCATTACAGACACAGCACCACCTAGAACCTTGCATTGCACAATCCTGAGCGGCACTGCCCTGCGCTCGTCACCCTGAGACATCGGCTCTTAAAGTTTCATATGCACAGTAATTTCGATAAACAGTATTTCTAGTAGTAGTTTTTTGTAATATTTGTTTTAATACAGAGAATCCTAGTTACGGGTCAGAATTTACGAGTGGGATCGTTATGCGTCGTAGTTATTATTACTGTCCTACTCCAAAGACGTATAGTTCCACAAGGATTTATATAAACGTGTACGAGAGCACCAAAATGCCAATCAAAATAATAAAATAGCTTCAGAAATATAAGCATGTTAGCGCGACTGCTAATTTAAAAGCGCGAGTATAGGTTATCCTTTGTTGTATTGTATGATATTGTAATAAAGATATTTATATTCTATTTTATTCTATGATTCAAATGCTCTACTGCCATTATTTGATCATGGCGAGGCCCGGGCAGTCAATTAGCCCGAAGTCTCGTAAAGTTTCAGCTAACGTAATGAATCACTGAGCTGGATGCTCCACTGAAGACTTCGTATTGACACGTTTTTGCGGTTACATCATTCGCCCACACTCGCGCATTTGAACAAACACTTTGAATCGTTAATATTCCACCACTACATAAAGATAAGCATTAAAATCAACTAGCTTACATTTCGGACCCGCCGTCCATCTCGGGCGAACTCTCGATTACTGATTTATGGATCTGACACTGGCGCAGGTGGGGCGTGGCCTCCGCTGCGATATACGAGGGTGAATCAAAAAGTTCTTAGAAGTGCATATATATGAAACCTTTTTGGATCAAGTTCGATATTCAAATTAAAGAGTGTCTATCACACTATATTTATGCAGACTGTCACTTGTTTTTGTCAGTTCGTTCGCATGTAATAAATTTTTTTGTGCAACGAGTTGCTAAAAAGTCAAAATTATGGATAAAAGTGAGTTACGTGCGGTGATAAAATATCTCAGTTTGAAAAAAATGTCTACGAAGGAAATTTTTTTGGACATTCAGCAGACATTAGGGGGTGATGCTGTACCCTATTCTACGGTTGCGTACTGGGTGGCTGAATTTAAAAGAGGTAGATCAAGCTGTAAAGATGACCCGCGTTCTGGGCGGCCTTCAACCTCCGTTACAGAAGAAAATGTCAAAAAGGTTGAGAATCTGGTTTTGGAAGACAGAAGAATGACTATAAAACATATAGCTGAGATCCTAAAGATATCTTTTGGTAGCGTTCAATCCATTTTAATTGATTCACTGGGGTTCAAAAAAGTGTCTGCAAGATGGGTGCCACGAATGTTAACCGACGAAAACAAAAAGCGACGTTTGGAAATTTCCAAGCGTAATCTCGAAATGTTCCAGCGTGATTCGGATAATTTTTGCCGTCGTCTTGTCACCATGGATGAAACGTGGGTCCACCATTTTGATCCTGAAACTAAAAGACAAAGCATGTCTTGGAAACGACCATCCTCTCCATCCATTAAGAAATTTCGAGTTGCTCCTACCGCTGGCAAAGTTATGGCCTCTGTGTTCTGGGATAGTGAAGGAATCCTTTTTATTGATTACATGCCAAAAGGCCAGACGATTACTGGACCCTATTATGCAAATTTAATCCCGAAAGTGCGTGAAGCGATTAAAGAAAAACGTCGTGGAAAACTGTCGTTGGGCGTGTTGTTCCTTCAAGATAACGCTCCTGCTCATCGATCGGAAGTTGCGCTCAACGCAATCCGCTGTGCTGGCTTCAATCTCCTTGACCACCCACCATATTCTCCGGACTTAGCCCCAAGTGATTTTCACTTATTTCCAAAATTAAAAGAGGAAATTCGTGGAACAAAATTTCACGATAATGACGCGGTTATAGCTGCCGTAGAGGACTTTTTCGAGAGTCAAGAAAATAATTTTTTTTCACAAGGAATAAGGAAGTTAGAAACGCGTTATTCTAAATGCATTGCATTGGAGGGAGATTATGTAGAAAAATAAAATATTATTATTTAAATCTATGCATTTTTTAATATTGATTCCAAGAATTTTTTGATTCACCCTCGTATGTTATGAGGTGCATTCAATTTTGCATCGTAAGTAACAGCACGTAAGAGTGGGTCCTGCATTTCGCTTCCATACTATTTCCAGGCACTCGATACGTCTTCTTTTTCTAGTGTAATTGACAACACGTATTACTAGATATTTCGGCTTATTCGCACGTAAGAGGAGTGTTAATTTTTTTAGCACTAAGTTCTATGGTATATTTGCAAAATAAAATGCGCTTTGTATGGACTTTGTTTTTAAACGACGTCACTCTGTCATATGTTATTATTGGTATTGCAAATTGTGTTTTATTTTAGGTCATTAATAACAAATAGCGTAAAAAGCAAGAAGTTAACCTATTTAAAATAAACTTTTAGTCAATACACCATTTACGCCATCGTCGTAGTAGGGGAGTTGCATGCAATTTCGTATTTGATTTTGTAATTGTTTACATAAAGCAAAGGCGCTTTCCGCGTGTCTTGGTTATTGGTTGAAAATGACGATAAATGTAGAGATGTCGGAAAAACATCAAGCTGACTGGAAGCTTTCATCGAAAACACTGCCGAATCCCTTTGAGATATACCTAAAAATGTGGTGTGTGTAGGTAAATGTGGAATGTAATCAGTTAACATTAGTTTAGTAGATCATTTTTCATGTAGTAGAGTTCGACCAGATGTCGAAATTCGGCCACAATTCATTTAAATTTTAAGTTTAAACGTTATAAAAGTTCTATTGTCAAAGAATTATATAATCACAGATGTGCCAAAGTTACACAGTTAATTTCAAATTTATTTTTCGTCTGTTATTATGTGTACTTATGCGAATAAAGATTCCTTCATATTTCTCTCATTGCGACCCGTAAATGTTCTTTGTCGAGGCCTCGACGTGGTATAATGAAAGAAGAAAAATCTTTCGTATACTCTTTCGATTTTGGTTAAAGTTGTCAACACAGAACTGAGAAGAGATGTCAAAACAGATTTAAGATGTACATACAAAACCTTTGTACACTCTATGATGACCCCTTACTCCCGAACTCTTTCGTCTTATTTCAAACTTCTTTCTATAAACCTTCATGACAAAGTGTCAACTCTTAAATTCAAATTAAATTATTTATTCACATATTTGTAACTTAACAGTAACACTAATGAACCAACGCGTTACAAAATAAACGTCAAATATACGTGTATTTCATGTAGTGTGTGTAATGTGTAATGTTTTTTAATGTTTTATTCATTAAAATAATGTATTTCTAATGCATTACCTACTTTCTAAAAATATTAGATTTCTGAACTTTTCCTCCATATAAACCTTCGATCATAGAGGTACATTATTTATAGAAGATATAAACGTTAAATGTGCTTACTTTCATCCTCCTCTGTCCACACTATTTTCGTAAAAAGGGATTACTAGTTTTTGCTTCACATATTAACATATTAATTATACTTAATACAAAATTATGAGCGACGTTAACACGCACACGTGAGTGGTTAAGGTTTCGACCCGCCAAAGTGCATTGTTTTGGCCTACTTGCAATAAATTATTGGAGTTTTGAGTTTAAAGTGGAGCGTTCAACTCGTGTTCGTTCGGTCAGAGTTCTAGGACTTCTAATGCACACAAGAGGATGTCAACATTGCGTTCCATTATTGCAACAAAAGGTGTACAAGAAACATGTATCTCGATAGTTCACATTCCGAAGACAAGCCGTTGCTTTTGTGGAGTCTAGAAGAGTCCAATATAATGTATTTGGGAGAAACATTTTCGGTTTTTCGCCGAAAGAACGCAACCGTTTACTCTGATCGGCGCTGTATTCTAAGTTGCAAATATTACAAAGAACGCAGACCGGTTGAACTGTTTCTGCCTGCGCGAGCTAGGTGTACTAACCGAGCGGATGTAGCGCGCGTTTCCATATAGTAAACAGACTTTCGAAGCGAGTGGTACAATTGATGGTTTTTGTAATAATTATGTCATCACTAGTGACATATTTTATGTATTTGTTTTCTTCTTAGGTAGTCAAATTTCAGCTTTATTTTGATTAGTTTTTTAGACGGCACACGGACAAGGACAATTGTATGTTGCCCCGCCATGCGCCACGTGTAACTTCTAAACATAATATGCTCGTTTTTACACTTAATCAGGCAGAAGTTATGAATTTTGTATGCAAATAAATACTTTAGTTGCTTTTTATGTAATATATTCTTTACTTTTTAAAATACTTGCAGGATAATAAATAAAATAAATCAAAAATACTCCAAGTAGGATACTATAGTAGGATCCAAGTAAGATGAACTAGAGAATGAATTAAATCGAATCCAACAAGAACAACAACAGGTCGACGCAACTAGCGACGCTAATGCGACACGACTGAAAATAAATGTAGGAAACAATGACAATGTATAATATGTCGCTAGGAGCTACTGACGTATTTACAAGAGTTCAGATAGCCGTTGCCGACTGACAAGCGCATGAAAGTCTAATGTATTTCGCAAGAATAACAAGGAACCACTGAATAAAACAATAATGTCATCTAGAACAACACATTCAGATTAAATCTTGGTTTTGTTAAAACAATTGAGAGAAACCGGTCAGCGACCTTATTGTGTAACTCGCTACTGTGACACCGTGAAACTTGTCACACGACACGACACGAAAACTTTTTTAAAGTAAGTTGTTCCGTAAAAAATTAAAAAGATTCCCGCAGATTATGCCTCCCCCCCCACCACCCATTTCACTGCTAAACAGATTTAGTTTTTGACACTTTTGCGAATGTTCACACAATTTGTGTTTACTATTTACTATTAACTGGCGTCGTGTCCTACCTAAACTCAATCAGCTGTCGGGCGGGTGTGATAAAATTGACAATTCAGCAGTGCGGGTTCCCACGTCAGGCGTGTTTTTGCATGTCGTAAAATTATAAAAACACAAACGTGTGTGTTTTCAGCAGTCAACGTGTTAAATCCAATGTTACACGAGAACGACAGAAACGGCGTTTCAACTCGGCGTCCATCCACCCGGACCCTTTGCTGTTTTAACACGTTCACTGGTGAAAACACAGGCGTTGTGTTTTTATAGCTTTACGCGGGTGCGGGAAATCGAAATCCGGCTGTGCATCGAAATGCAGACGTGTGTGTTTAACGCGGCGCTACTACAGTGCGGCACGCCATTGATGGAAAACTCACATGGTCTGTAACGGTGCCCAAATGTAAAAAGCCGGTTCTGCAGGCTACGTGTTAAGCCCGACAGATTTACTAATCATGCCTGAAGAAAGCCGTTGTAATGTACTCATACCTTTCCAATTATGTATTGAACCTATCGGTTCAAGATAACGGAAACATAAAAGAAATGACGACAGCATGATTCACGCACTTTGCATATTTCCAGTTTGATGACGTCCGACATCTTTCTATGGGGATTTGATGCCGATATAGATACCATCTTGATATTGCAGTTCAAAGTATAGATTCGTACAAATCTCTTAGTCAGTTTTTCAAAGACGTAGGTATACTGACCTTCTGCTCTTGTAACATCTATGAAATGATAATGTAATGTAGCAAAAATCTTATTCTTTTGATGCCATAATCCACATAACTTAAACACCAGAAATATACATAAAACTGTATAAATAAATAATTCGTAGCGACGCGACGGTCTTAGATTCGACAACACCATTCTCAAGATAATATCATATCACAGGGATAAATGAAATAACGAGACAAAAGCGTTTTTATTAACAAACCTTAAGCATATTACATATAAAATGAATGATTATGATAATGATGTTTGTAGACAAACCGTTCAAGCACCTGCTGACCACCGAATACCATTAGTTACATATGTTAGTACTTACAACATAGATGTGCGAGGGGCGGCTAAGTAATCTGCACGGTCATTCAAAAATACTTGATTTTTATTTTTCAACTGTAACTGTAATGAATTTTTTACATTTGTCAATAAGTGACATCAGATACCCAATTCTCTTAACAATATATAGTTCCGATCAACACTCAATCTCAAAATGGCGTCATAAACCAAACGCTTAGGCACTGTGAATCTATCGTAATGTAATATTTTTTAGTCAATTTACAATTTGGTCTAAATTAGTTCGAATTTCGTTCAGTTTGTAGTAAAATTAAGAGAATTAGGGCAATTTTCCTCAGACCATTACAATAATATTCTTTATTTTCGCCAGCCTTCTTGTCATCGACTGTTAAAAAATTGCGACTTCTTAAGTTTTCTTCAGATTTCTGAACAAAAAATAGTCTGTTATAGTGGACAAGAGAATTTTCGAAACTTTTTCTAACAAAATAGATAATTTATGAGCCACACCTCGTATTTATTTTAAAACAAACAAATAGTCTTCGGGTTTCTCGGCGGTTCTCTCGAGTGATGAGCTCCGAATTGAGTGGTGGATCAGTTAACTTTCATAGGTGCGCTCTTGGAGCCCATGTTAATAAATAAGGAATAATACGATGGTACCTTTATTTGAAGATTGAAGATTCATTCACCTGTCTCGTGTCGACGTCTCAACCGATGTGCTATGCGATTGTGACTGTTTTGGTCGACAAATACTGCGGGGTATAGCCAGGTAGACCGCGATTATGCATTCCGCCAGCCCGAATGCGGGCGCTTTCGGATCATAGAGATATACTAAACGCTACTCGGGGAGCCGCCTGTCTCACACCTGTCGCACAGTTCAGTATTCTTATATCATGGTATATTGACCTAAGGCTCATTTAGGTGGAGAGTTTATCGAACGTTTCGTGTCGAGAAATCGTACCCTACTATCGCAAGCAATAATCGCCATAACATGATCGTATCATAATGTTTACATACAGGCAACAGTTGTTTGCGCTAGGCACAGGCTAGCCAGAAGTCCTGCGTGTTACAGTTTTGATATCCGTGCCGTTACGTGCTATAATAATTAAAATCTCGCTTACGTTTATGTAATACTAAATTAGCAAGTAACTTATTAACAACTGAAACTGTTTACACAGCGAAATATATAGTAAAGATGCATTAATGTTTTGGACGCGTACTAGTATAATCGTGAAAATGGGTTTGAACCGATTTTAATTGCAAGATTTGCCATTCGAGCTCAGTGAATACTACGATGTACACGGAGACGATTATATTCAATAAGGTGTTACTTGTCGCCCACCTGGAATGCCGACCATCGTCAATGTTTACAATGCTTTGAATACACTTTATTATGTTCTTTTGATAAACGTATCCACGAGTCGAGATACTTTCTCGATCTAAATGAGCCTTTATAACTCAGCATATTATTACCGTATGTGCTATTCTGCGCTGTTCTCCTTCATTTTAAGGTTATCTGGAAGAAATCACTTTGAGTGATAAGACTTTGTATAATGGCCATTTACTACATACTAACTAAATATTTATTGTTTATATCATATACTGCTCTTTTATATTATGTCCCGCGACTTCGTTTGTGCTTACAAATATATTTTAATATTATATTATATTTTTTGACCTTGAAAGATATCGAAAGACATTAGTCGAAAAATAACTTTATAACTTGTTTTAATGCCTTACATTTTCATTGAAATTCGTTGAGCCGTTTCGGAGCCTATCCGAAACAAATATACAGACAGATAGATCAAAATTCTATTAACGGTTGTTTATGATTAGACATCGTATAAATAGCAGTTTTTACTTAAATTTTGGCATTTATTTTGAAATCACAGACACATCTCAATTTTATTATTGTTTTTAGTGTCAGCTGTTTCTATGTAATTAAAAAAAAAAGTATTAAGGAGAAAAACGACGGGTAAGGGTTGAAAGTATTTTTGATTCTATCTACCTACAACAGACAGGTGAACCCGTGGTCATGTGCTAGTGTGTGCGCAGGCTGTATGGTGGTAAAGCGTGCATACTAGTCAGGGGCAAAAGTTTGGTAAAAACAAATGGTGATGGTGAGTGATTTTAAAGCGGGTTAAAAAATTATAAAGAATATAAAAGTTACTCTCCCCATCGGCGCGTTATTATGAGTCGACCATATCGCAGGCGTTTTTGTGATATTTACTTATCTTAAACACATTTGCGTCACTTTACATAACAATCGTCGGACGGTAAAAACGCAACCGCGTGGAAAGGACGCGGCTCACATTTGCGGAACAACGTTGCCATAATATCGCGCCTGTGCGGTAGTGTGTTACGGAATATGAACGGTCTTACTCGTGAACGCCTCTAACGCTAACAACAGTATTTAAATTTCGCAAACTTCAAGTTTTAAACAAAGAACTGTGCGGAACTTAAACGATATTATTAAGAATAAGAGGCGTTTATAAGTGAGAGCGAGCGTGTCTCACTTGGCGTTTTTGTTGCCGCTGCTGGCGGAGCGCTGCAGCTTGGTCGGCTTGGGGTGGTTCTCCTTGTCGGCGGTGGTGGCGAGCGTGGCGAGCGTGGCGCGCTGGTCGTCGTACCGGTCCGACTGGCACCGGCTCAGAAGGTCGAAGAACGACTCCGCGGGGTTGTCCTCGCTCTCCGCGCGCACCATCGACGGTTTCGGAGCACGGACCTCCAGCTCCTCCTTCTTTTTAGCGTCCGGTGTTATCTATAAATTAATAATAAACATCGCGTCACATAAGTGTATATAAAAAGGAAATTTTGTACATTTGATTTGCTACTTTAACTTTCTAAAATACATATTATTTCTTATTTACTTATACCTTTTTATCAATATTTTCATATCGAGGCCGAAATTTGAACTGAATAAAAATATCATATTACGATAATATTCACAGCGCCGGCGCGGGCGCCGCAAACAGTTCACGTTTGGGAGGATGCCACCTTGATACATTTATGCGATTGAGTGTTGATAAGAAATGTACTATGACAACATTTTGTTAAGAATATAGGAACGGATAGCGAAACCGACAAACTTTAATTAATTTTGATTTAGAGATAGCTTTGACCACGGGGAAGAATATATGATACGTTTTATTGAGATAAATCATAGTCTGCTCAGACAAATAACCACTAAATTCCTTAGAAATAAATGTTGTTTTTGTGCATATTACTCGTTTTGTGAATCACTATAATTTTTGTAAATTGTTTTTAAATTTGACATGTGCTTTTGGATGGGTTAAACTCATGGATTACTGAGCTGCGATTAGGCTTGAGATCAAAAAATCTGGCTTTTTTATCCTAAGGAATGCGTGAGTTTTTACTTGTATGAGCGAGAGCTGTTCCATGCTCTGTCGGCGCACGCGCAGCGCGTTGAAGGGCGTGCGGGTCACAGCGGCGGCGAAGGGCGCGGGCGCGCCGGGCGCAGGTGCCGCCTCCGCCGGCAGCCCCAGCACCTTCCGCAGGTCGCTGATGTTCATCTGCGCGGTGGCGGCGCCCATCACGTCACCCAACTGAAACGCGAAAAAACCATGGTAAATCTCCGACTCGACACCAGAAAGCGTGTGTTTGAGTCCGGAAGAAGAAAGTGACTTGTGTGAAATGACTCAAAGAAATTATATCTAATTTGGAAAATCATGCAGTCAAAAGTATTAAAAAAGTCACTAACACTAAAGTAAACAAATACATTTTAACTCAAACATAAACATAAAATTCTAATAGAAGACAGATACGTAAGAAAAAAATAATGAAACAGATTATAATGGCGTGTACTCGTGGTGCGAAGGCAGGTGCGATCCGGCGGTATATAGCGAGGAACTCACCGGCCCTCTCGTCTACAGCGGCGGCAACTAAACGGACTATTTACTTTTCTAAATAGTTTCAGTGCAGTGCCGGTTTGAGCTCAAGAGCCTACATTTTCAAAAAACAAGCAGCACTAAATAATTAGTGTAAATTTAATGGCCACTTTGTAATACATACCACAAAATCGAGTCAACCGCCTCTGTCTGAGTGTACATAAATATCTCAGAAACGTATGAACCGGTCATGTCCGGAAAAAAATATTTTTATTCAACAATAGAAGGGCTGAACCTTCCTCATTGCATATGCATCTCTCACATAACATGTCTATTTCAAGTTATCAAGTATTAGGGTTTTGTTCCCTTGTGATACAATCTACTATTAAAACACAAGACAGAATAATTGAAGTGTACCTCATGCTAGGCAAAAGTAATAAAGTTATTAGTAACTAAGGTTTCAAAATTTATTGGATGTGTTATTTGGTGAATAAGATTCTACCAAAGTTTGATAAAGTTTAGAAAAACTACAATAATAAGTTTATAAAAACATCACAAAAATAATATTAAAACTCTAAAGTAATTTTGCATTATGTTTTTCATATGACTAGTCAACTTAATGTAATTTATTAAGTGTGGATTTCAATATTTCAAAAATGTTTACCTTGCTCCGTAAGTGTAAATTATTTATTTTGGTTATTATGGTACAGTAATTACTTTTAACATAAGAGGTTATTTGTATTACAACCTGAACATTACATTACATTGTATTATTTTATGACGTTATTTAGTGGTTCAATTGTCTATTCAGACAAAATTATTTCAAATGATCGCTTTAACATTTTAATGTTAATGAACAATTATTTGTTTATCTAGATTTACTGAAAAATAGTAAATTTTGTTAGTGTTAGCTGCCACCGCTGCATTCTTTTGTTTAAGTGTTTTTGATCGTGTGAGTTTGCGTTCGAGGCATGCGGGGGCTGCCGTGGACGCGGGGTCACTCGGCGGCCCCCGCTCGCTCCAAGGGATCAGCCGTCCCGTCGGGTCTCGCATCGCCGTCGCGGGATAAGCTACGAGGTCGCGTCCCACCACCCAAAATGTGACAACATCGAATCGTTTCGATACGATCCGACGTCGTCATCGTATCGATTTTCAGTTCTGTTTTTTCTATCTTCATCGGAGAGTGCAAAGCGCCGACTACCGGAAAGCGAGTGAAACGGAGCCGGCGAGAGAACTGACCTCTTTGGAGATATCGTAATGCTCATTGGCATAATACAGTGCCTTCTCGTGGTTGCCGAGCGCAGCGTGCGCGTTCCCCAGCGACCAGGCGGCGCGGCCCTCGCCCACGCGGTCCCGCAGCCGGCGCGCGGCCGCCAGGTGCCGCGCGTGGTACTGTTCGGCAGCGCGGTACTCGCGCAGCAGCGTGTACGTGTTGCCGAGCGAGTAGCACGCCTGCGCCTCCACCGCCGCGTCGCCCATCTCCTCCGCCAGCGCCAGCGTGCGCCTGCAAGCAACATACACGCGCTACACTGCCAAGGGTGCACGCACAGGCACACACGCACGCACGACGCGACGGACGCGAGAACGCTGCTCGTCTACCCGCGACTCGACGACCGACGGGCTAAAGTCGTGTTCGTCTGAATAGCACTTCGATGACCTACATTCTATTCAGACAAACTACGCGACCATAGTAGAAACAGAAATGTATGTCAACGAGAAGCAAGGCCAGATAGATTCAAACAACGGCTAATAACAATTATTCGCTTATATTATAAAGATAAATATAACTAAAATAAGGTACTCTATATTACTCATTTATTGACCTCGCCTATGTGACTAGGCGTGACTTTTAATAGATAGATCCGACCTTGACTGGAGCCCCAAACGGTGTTTAAATATCGCATACGCAGGGTTGTTCTATGCATTGACGGGATTTATTTATTTAATTTTACATATGCCGCAGCTTTTAAAATAATTATCTATGAGGAACTTACTAGAAACTATACTATAAGGAAATATCCTTTTTCAAACTCAGATCATAATTAGATAATAATCATTAGTTTCGTAGATCATAATATTTTGACTTATATTTTTTTGTATTTCTTTAACGATGTATAAGATATTATTTTTGACGTGTAAAAGTGCAATATTTTGCCTATTTACAATAAATGATTTGAGTTTTAACTAAGATATCACTTATCACGTCAATACTCGGCCCCGCCAACCGCGCCGCCTTTACTTGCTCGTCTAGTTAAATTAAAATGAATTAATATACATATTTTTATAAATATAAATAATTTTAAATGGAATTGTTCCTCTTTTGTAGTTATACAAAATAGTCTGCAATGGCATAAATATTGCATTATAATGTTTAAAAAAATTGCCAAATCACATTGTAAATGGAAAACTATTTACACGGATACGATATTAATCCTCATCAAATTAAAAATGTTAGTTACCGTAAGTATTACATGCACTTTATAATTGCCCTTCACACCATACAATTTTAATATTTTTAAAGTGTTATCGCAAAATTAAAACTTTAACGCGAACAAAATAAATTCAAACGGACGGATTATAAATGCTCTGCTACCCGTGCAAAGCCGAGGCGGGGCGCCAGTAACTGATAAACATAACTTACAACCATAACGGGTTTGCATTTTATAAATGGAACAGATAATGCATTTACGACTGACGCCAGTAAACTCAAAAAGTCGTTGATTCAGTAAGTAAGATTTCAGTAAGTAATGTAATATTTTTAAACCTAAAAGTTGAATTACCTTATTGACAATGACTGTATACAAAAACGACAATCAGCTGTACAATTTGTCGTTGTGCGCGTGTTATACGCGTGCACACATACTAGCCGCGTTTGGTACCTTTCTATGAAGACAGCATACTTTTCTGTTTCTACTACGAGGTGACGCCGTCGAGTCTTCTAAAATTGGAATGTTATTGTCGCTCGTCGTCGTTTCTGCCGCACTCGCGCCTCTCTCCTTCGAAGGCGCACCAAGCTCGTACGCGTCCCCGTGGCCGTGTGTCTTACTGCGAGCTGAGTTCCACTTCATTCGGGTTCCACATTCTTCATTCAGATGTCAGATTACCAAACGTACGACCCGACGATTCAAATATTTGCACGAATGATGACTTCCGCGACTCACGTGAGCTCGCCACTAATATACTTTACTAATTAGATTAATATTTATAATTACCCAAATGTAGAATACAACAATCGGAATAATAAGACTAAGATAAAATAAACCAAAAAGATTATGAACAACATTCGGAATAATAAAACTAAGATAAAATAAGCCAAACAGATTATGAACAACATTCGCACGCTTTTCTAAGAATCGGAAGGCAATGCGATACGACCGACGCAACCGAAGACCGCTTCGATCAAATGAAGTGGAATTGAATGTCAAAGTATCCTGGTGAGCCCGAGCAATTGATGCTAACTATCGGCCAGTCGACGACGGATAACCAGATGCAATCATCTCATAAACCCACAGTCGGAGCATTGACGTATTGTACTGGCAAGTGGAAAATTGCAACGAGCGCACATCCGTTGCTACTCGAAAGTAGGCCACCACGACAACGCGCAAGGTTACCTTGAGGCTAGTCAGTTTTGCACATTGCCCATACGGACAGGTACCTTGTTATTAACATCCGGTGGACAGTTCGTTGTTATTCCATACAAATATTGTACAGACGCGAAGTATAATACAGGTGTCTCAGAACTGAAAGAGCAAAAGGAAATACTAATTGGAACTTCTCCAGAGCTATCGGTTTTATTGGTCAGTTACAGATTGAATATTTTAATATTTTTAGAGTAAATACTTTAAATACCTTATTGACACTAACTGAATGGCAAAAACAGAAACGGCGCGATGTTACGAACGTCGCTACTAGTAGTCCTAGTAGTAGTTAGTGTTACGCTAACTAGCGTAACATAATTATTTCACATATAAAAATAATTTTATAGCAAGGACATTTTCCTACTTCTTTAGTCTGTAATGCCATTATTACCGATACCAACTTTACAATTATCGCAAGAATATTCAATATCATCCATTTCATTTTAATATATATCTTTTTCGTATTTTATTATTCTCATAATCGTACCTAAATTAACTAACGTTATTTAAATAAAAACCGGCCAACTGCGAGTCGGACTGGCGCACGAAGTGTTCCGTACCTTGTTGTATGGGAGCCCCTCTTAAATATTAATTTAATTGTAATTTAACTATTTATTTTTATAGTGAATATATAACTAAATATTCTGTGAATATTTCAAGCGTCTACCTGTTGCCATGAACAATATCGAGCAAAAAATTCACGTTAGTTGTATGGGAGCCCCCTTTAATATTTATTATGTTCTTATTTTTACTAATTGTAGTTATAGCGGCCACAAAAATACATCATTTGTGAATATTTCGACTGTTTAACTATTACGGTTCATGAGATACAGCCTGGTGACAGACAGACAGACAGACAGTCAGACAGACAGACGAGACAGAAAGACAGGCAGACAGACAGCGGAGCCATAGTAATAGGGTCCCGTTTTACCTTTTGGGTACGGAACCCTAATAAAAAATAACGCAGATAAAATAACACAAATAAAATACTGCAAATAAAAATAACACGAATAATAATACCGCAAATAGAAAATTCACAAATAATAATACTGCAAAACAGAATAACGCAATTAAAAATAACACAAATAAAAATAGCGCAAATAAAATAGTGCTTCCCGATCATATATTAGATCCTGACCCCTAACTAGGATTCCTCTTATCTACAGAATCCGAAACTACGAGGACCATGATCACTAACACACTTATACTCGGAGCAAACCAACCTGTGCGGGAATCGAACCCCCAACCTCGACAACCGCAACGACGCTCAGCGATCAGCCATCACCAACAACCGCCACCACCTTACGTCTCGGATACCGTCCACTAAAACCGAGTTAAATAGAGTGTAACAGTAACTGATGTGTGTGTACATTGAATATATTTTTACAAAACTTACTGAGTTTGGCTATTTAAACAACCCTGACATATTGGGCATTTCGTAACAGCCGACCTATCATGGTACGAGTATATTTTATAACTAAATTCATAAGTTTGACCTGGTTGCACAATTATCGCTAAAATGTACCTTTTACTGTACTGGATGTTTATTCTGGCTAGAATTTGACGAATTATTATTATATCTGTTGAATGCAAAGTATTATAATGTTGTAGCGTGGGAACAATTTAAAACAGTGGAAAAATTATACAGAGCTGTATAGAATTGTTAAAGAACGTCCGCCTTCCAAGAGAGGGTTGTGAGTTCAAATCCAAGTGCAGGCACGTTACTAATGTGTTTAAAAACATAACCCTCCTTCGAGACAGAGAATGTGTCAAAAAGCCTATTCCCGTAATAGTAGCTTTTAGAGATTAACCATAACAAAGTATGTTTTGTTTTATGTGTCAGCGGCTACAGAGCAAACAGCGATCGAGTTTCTTACCACATCTTTATTGCAGTCCTGTCGTTTTAGCCGGAACAAAAAAACTTTTCGTCTTTATAACATTAGTGTATGAGTAGTCTAGCTTATAGCCAAGGTTTTCTTTATCTGGCTACGAATGTGTATAAGTAATGCATAGTTCGCAGGCCAGGAATACACTCTCGGTGGATAACATACCTCCGAAATGACTCTCGGGCATATGGGTTTTCTCATTATGTTTTCCTTTACCAATAAGCGAGTGATATTTTTTACACGAAACACGTTGGTACGTGCCCGCACAGGGATAAGTACATAATTATGCACAGAGAAAAATAAAATAACTAAGTGTAATGTTTGATATTGGGTGCGATTGTACTTACTTATAATGTTCGGCAGCGTTCTCGAACTGGCCGAGGAAAATGTGCGAGTTGCCCAGGTTACTGTTGGCGCGTCGCTCGGCCGGCTTATCGCTCGCCTCCTGGAAATCAAATATCTTCACTCGCATGGGCCGCAGTGAAACTCGTGAAATCGGTAAATGCCACCACCCCTGGGCACCAAATTTTATGGGGTGATCATATTAAATTATTTTTTAATTTCTAAATCAACCGTTGATCTTAAAGCTGATACGAAGTAGATAGATAGATAGATAAATTCTTTATTGAAACACCACAGAACAAAGAAAACTTAAAAACTAGAACACAACAAATTAGAATTAATAAGAAGAAAAGAACGATTAAATTAGAAGTACTATGGTAGTCGCCAAAATGCACTTGAGTATGGCTTTGGTTTATAATAACTTTGTTTTTATAGGACTTATAACCACATTGGTATGCCAGCGCTATGTCATTCATTACCTTAATAAGGCTATCTCATAATTAAAAGTAGTTTTTGAGTAGCTATTATACTCCATCTAGTATACCTGCGCGATACTGAGCCGCTCGGTGTGGTACCGGATGGCGCGAGCGAAGTCCCCCAGCAGGTAACACGTGTTGCCGAGGTTGCCGCACGCGCGCCCCATCGCCTGCCTGTCTTCCAGGGTTCGCATCAGCTCCAAATTTTGTCTGCAAATTAAATTTTAGTTTTTATTAAAATTGTTGTTTGCCGAATAAGATAGTTCTGCCCAGACCTGATGGCCTATAACATGATTTGGAAACGAGTAGAAACCGATAAAAATATTTGACATTTACCCATCCAAATACAGACAGTGTCCAGTGTTATTTCACCATGGTGATTGAGCAAGAACCGGGATGCTCAAACTGCTATAGATAGTGGCTAAGCTTCTAGAAACTGCACTGCAAGTCATTTGACGAGCTAGATCTCGACAAGTCAATGATTTAGATAAGATCAGAAAGCACTTACTCGTAATAAGTGACGGCCTGGAGTAGACAGTCACGCACCTCCTGCGGGAAGTGGCCAGGGTCGTTTTGCCCGACGCGGCCCAGCTGCTTGCCCTGGGCGTGGAACACGTTGCCTAGGTTGTAGAGCGCGCGGCCCTCGCTGAGGCGGTCTCCCAGAGAGCGTGAGATCTCCAGGTGCCGTTTGCAGCACGTGATGGCCTCCGAAAACTTGCCCATCACTTTCAGAGTATTGCCGAGGTTACCCGACGCCTTCCCCTCGCCCAGCTTGTCATTCAGAGTTCTGATGTAAGTTAATTATTGTATTTTATCACTTCATTAAAGGAGGATGCCATGGATATATTAACACCCATGCCACTTTTTTACAAATTTGTTGCACGCTCTACATGGTAGAGTGAATATACATGCATATCTTTTTCAAACTTAGAGGAGTTTCAGTAATAAAAGGGAATTCTTTTAAGAGTTTGTTTATTATAAAATACAAAAAATAATACAATAGCATTTGCTTAAGTACTAATTAAGGAACAATTTTTAAACATCTATGAGAAATTAAACATTTTTGCCAAGTGTATAATATATCACCTCACATAAATCAATATCCTGCAAGTGTCTTATTTATAATCCTTTGCACATTAGACGCATATCAGGACCGATTCAGCTGGCACAATATTTCAATCACTCTTTCATAGCTTCATTTTGGGCTTTATATTTGGTCCATATTTTTAATCATCTCGCTGCAATGGAGGAACAAAAGTTCCAAAACAAGCAATTTAGTAATACTTACTAATATGTAAATTGCGTAATGTATATAAAATTATTAAATACTTTATCACAAAACGTAATAAATTGTAAACAGTTACGTAAAAAAACAACACAAAATATATTTACTTACTTTTTTCTTTATGCATGACGGGTAACTCGTGATTCGTGTGGCCACTTCGTTACTGGGCGACACGCTTACCTGTTGCGTAAGTTTTCCAGTCTCATCTAGGGGTGGGAGGGTAACAGTAAAGAAAATAAAAGTGACACGCACAAAACCTAGTGAGTTCTACCATGACAGAGCATAATTATGTGCACTCTAGTGTTGAATATATTCAAAGATACCTAGCCAGAGTGAGATCGTGTTTGTGGTACTGCATAGCCTTGTTGTAGTCCCCCAGGTAGAAGTAGGCATTGCCGAGCTGGCTGTAGATCGCGCTGAGCGTGCGCAGGTCGTCGGTGCCGGCTTGGATGGCGGCCTGGAAGAACGCCACGCCGGCGCGGCAATCACCCGCCTTGCACAAGCGCTCGCCCTCCAGCGCAAGCTCCAGGCACATGGAGCCTCCATCACAGCTCTGCACAAAATTAATGTCCCTGTTATATAACAATTCTACCCTTTTTATTCTGCATGTTGCATGCTCACTTTAATACACCGGTACCTAAAGGAGCCACCAACGATGACAAGCACTAATCATTGTAGATCATAATCAATTTGCAATTAATAATTTGTCTCACATTTGTCAATGGCATTTCTACAGAGACAATCGATTCTTCATTAAAGTCTACCCAGATTCGTGCCAATGCAGTCTGAAGGTACAAATTTTTAATAGATATTGAAAAATAACTTAATTGTTTATTTTTTGTAGCATCATGTTCACGCCAAACCAATAATGGTCAAAGTCATTTTCATGGCTTGATCATAATTAAATAAAAGTTCATCTTTAATGTAATTTGGAAAAAAAGGAAATAATACTCAAAGGCAAACATTACTGCGACTATGTGATCAATGAGCACATATGGTCACATAACTTCAAGACTGTACATAATCGGAGTGCAAGCAGTATACAATAGTATAAAAAAATACTATTGTAATAGTATTGTAATACAGAATAAAAGTTAATCATTAGGTACTTATAGTTTGCCTATCGAAGTAGCAGGTTTCGGCCCTAACAAGGTAAACAAGAATCATATAATGAGTCATATAATGAGTACTTTTGACACTATTTATGAGTTAATTGTTATGTAAAATTTAACAATGGCCATAATCCAGTGTAACTGGTTAAATGCACTTATTGAGGAAGTGGTTATCTGCATAATTTGGTACAGTCTACTGAACACAAATTGCAATGCCCGACCTGTACTGCAGTCGCTGGCGGCTGTTGTAGCAGAATATTCCTAATACTGTTCTTCTCTGTTGTAATACTCCCACCACCTGGGCCTGAGCAAGTGTAGCCTGGCCTCACTCTAGTTATTTAAACACTATTATTTACCATTTACAATCAATCTGACCAATATAATGATTAATTGTGTGGATGGATAATTAGTACTATGCACTGTGCAGGGAGTATGGATGATCAATAATATCACATTGACTTCGTAGAGTGCAACTAATCCTCAAGATTACTTGAGCTAATAAACAGAGTTATTTCATTTTTAGCACCTAAATTCACGTTAACTGGCTATTGTATATGGGGGTAGGGGTGAGTTAACACTCACGTACCTACAAAACAATTTGTTTAGATGACCTTAATAAATAGTTTGACCTAGTTTAAGTGTATTGGTTGGATTTCACCTATCCTGACCCGAAATAATAAATGAACGATAACAGTTGACGTTGATGTGCAATTCAGTATCCGTTGGTGTGGACTGGACAGCGCGACTATGCGGATGTGAGCAAGCCTGAGACGTTGTTTCCGTATAGGGACTCATTCAAATTATTATAAAATGACTCATGAATGGCTTTGCTATAAATGGGTAAACTGTCTGATTACTCGCAGATTCACTTATAATGACACATTACATTCCTAAGCAACATGCACCTGGGAGAAAATAACTTTTGAAACAATACAAAACACAAGTTTTAATTAATGAACTCACCTGTGCCTCGCTGGAGAGGTTTTCGGCACTCGCACTCACGGACATCCTGTGGTTGTTTCTTAGGCTATACAGCATGGAAACTAATAAGTTATCTCCACTGATCAATAGGCTATCATACTTAAAGTTTTAAAACAAACTTTATTTCAATAAATAATACAGGGCGTCTACGACAACGACACGACCTACAACGCACTATTGCACTAAACGAAACGAAACGGTTCGTTCAGTATAAATAAAATAGTATAAAAAATATAATACATGTTACTCTATGGCAGTCTATGGGTTTTGCCACAGACTATGTTGAGGTTTTGGTATCTATAGTTGCGCGCACTGTCTAGCGAACGAATGAAATAACCGAAAGTGTATGAGCTCTGTGTTCAAAACTGATTGACTTGCCAGCAACATGCCAGTTAAACCACAGAATACTGAATAGTGTTAACTAACAAGAGTACAAGTAGTACTATCTGTTCTGTGGTAAAAGTATGCAACCATAATGCTAATAAAATACAAATCACCTATAAATTGGATAAAATGAGTACCGATTTGTACCTACATATCTTATGTACCGATGTTTTAACAAGGCCGGAGCTAGCCTCGAGTCAAGGGCCAATTAAAATAATCTATCACATTTTAATAGATGGTATTAAGTTGAATTGGACAAGTTGGACACTTCACAAAACAAAGTTACCTACCTACTCCAATTTTGGTCCAATATTACTCAAGTGGCATTTTAACACGATAGTTTTGCTTATATTCACAACATTACATTATTAGGTATGCGTGCCGTGCGTCATTCATAATCATAAGTCATAATCTGAAACCAGCGGCAAAAATTGTAATTACATTTGAAAATAGAATAGAATAAAATAAAATGCATTTATTTTCTGAAACTATGTAGGTACAAATAATAATTAACATTGGGCTTAAAATTTGATAAAGTTGCAGCAGCATGTCCATTTCGAACATACAATACCTTAAACACAATATTTACAGTTAGAGGTAAAAGTGCCAATTACTTCTTAATATATACAAACTATTCGATATCAAGCATTAAAATATTCTACTAAATAACAGGTATAATTATAAAAAAAAAGTCTTCAAAATCAAAATCTGTGGGAAGTGGTTCAATACTTTTATTGCGCTTATAAAATAAAGTAAATTTAACCTGTGGAATACAGATATCATTATATTTGTGTTTGGTGCGTAGGGTACCAGCACGACTACACTGTTGCATGGTAGTATCATAATATATTATACGTTTATTACCATTGTACTCAAGCTAGTGCAACAACTCAATTACAACGGTGACTGGACATGGAAGTATCATACGTATACACTACAGGTTTTTTTTTACGTCGAGAGCAAACATTACACACTTGTATGTTTGATATTCAAAATTTCCCGCACAAAAGTATATAATTAATTTTCTGAAACAAGACGCTACGGCAATTTTTAAACTAATATGCCATATCTAGTTTCACTTGGCTTCCACTCTACAACAACTAGATGGCGTTAGCTGATGCATAGTTTGAGCTCGAACTATAGATTTAGAGCCTGCGGGCACTGCCTTGCGTTTTCAAAACACAAATGAAATATGGAGTGTCATGATTATTAGAGCTTCTATGACACTATTCAGACGCAAATATTTTACTTACCTACCTACAGTTTTGCACTGCAATATCTGTACATTTTAATCTATGATTGTAGGTAAGTATCTACCTACCAAATTCATTTCAAACATATCCGCCTACTTTGGAAAAAAACTTAGTTAAGTAAATCAAGAAATAATCAGTTCTTATAAATTGTTACGATGTTGTTTTCTAATTGTTCGCTCATATTTATTGTTACCTATTGAATTCACATGCATGTATTTACTGAAATGTTTTTTTTAATAACTGTATTACTCCTTTTGGACTGTCAATGCCACACTAAACCTGCACAGCGGAGTGCGCATCGCAAAGATGTTGAACATAGTTAGTAGGTACTACTCGTACACATTTGGGTGGCCCCATGTTGTTGTACATGGGGATCAGAATTATATTTATGCGGATTATTGCATTTTGTAACGTCACATTATTTAACTAAATACGACACCATGGTTGCTAAATATATATTGCATGTTATTTTAATCTTATGATTATTGATGAAATACACAAAATGTATCTTGACTTGGAACAGGCTGAGTCGCTATGGCTCCTTAATTCCTTATTCGTCTAAAACATAACATACTCACATCTTGTTTCGATATCTCTTTTTCTCTCGCGGCGTTGTGTACCTACTTGACGAGGGCCTTTCGCTCCCACGCTTCGTTGGTCTTTTGAAATACGAGGTGTGCGGATCGCACAAGAGGGCATTGACACTTTTGGCTCGTATTAACATTTCTCTTTTTTTGGCAATACACAATTTGGGCTGTCCTATGAATTTGTAGGTGACTAACTTTTGTGATATACTTACCTATATAATCTCCTCATCCTGTTTTGTGGAGCATGTTTATTATAAAATTAGCAGCAAATATTAAAACAAAACACAATATTAAATATGAAAACAATTAAGTACTATTAAACCGTAATTATGTACGAGTATAAGTATTAAACCATCGAAAATTGCAATGTATGAAAATTTGTAATTATGTCAACCTAATTAAATTTTGATTTTGAAGCGTTTTACGGAGCAGGAATATCCACATTACGCTGCCTTTTTAATGATTTGATTTAACTTGGATGCAATAAAAAATAATAATAAGCTTCTCCGGGAGGAACACTGAAATCATCAGTTTGACGGTTTATTGACATATTTGTGCGATACAGTGCAATTAGTGCTAAATATTTCAATATAAAAACGAAAACAATGATTTACGGTTGGCGCGAAATACAGTCTCGTTTATATTAGTGACCCGGTGTAGCTCTAAAAATGAAAAAAAAACTATTTGAAATTTAAATTTCCTGCCATAACAGATACGAACCACCTTAAGATGTGGTAATTAGGTATACCTATATTGAATTTACTTGATGTCACAAAAACGTGAAACGTTTCAACTTTTCCGACAAAAGCTATTGTTTTTTTACCCCTTTATACTTAAGAACCCATAGTAGATCAAGGGCTCTTTGAAATAATTATTTGCTACGGGCCCCGGGCACTGGTTGGTACCACGATAATTTCGGAAACAAAGCAAGGAAATGCACGGCACCGTGCAGTTATAAGTTGGAAAACAACCAGAGCAGTTTGCAGGAGCGACGGGCGACTGGCAAAGTGCTACCAGTCATCTAATGCTACCAGTGCTACCAGTTAACGCCGATGCCTTAGGCATCGGGACGTTGGAGCGTAAACTTGTAGGTTCCCATGGAACACTTGTGCCTAAAATACACTTACTTTAAATTATTTTAAGGTTATTACATGACTCCGACCTGATGAATAATAATTAGTCCGACGGGCAAATTAATTAATGCTCAAAATAATTTCTTGTGTTATGTGAATATGTTTCAGAGAAGCCGCCCAAATACTAGGTAATTTCTACTATCATCAACCCATATCCGCTCAATGCCGAGCACGGGTATCCCCTGACTCGTCGTGCGGAGGATTGGGCCACAATCCACAACGGGGGCCCGCTCCGGATTGGTGAATCACATACTTCCGAATCAATTCTCGGGCACGTGGATTTCTTCACGATGTTTATCCTTCACCCAAAAGCGAGTGATGAAAGCATGTTTACAAGAAACACATTTGCACTTGTGTATTTTTAATTTGAATCATGCATTATAAAAAATCTCCACGTACTTGCAAAATGGCTGTGACCGACGGACATGACGGATATGGCGAGTACCTACATTTAAGGTTGGCACTCGTTAGAAAATGTGTCAGGATGCCGAGCTGCCAAGCTCGCATGTACGCGTAGCTATAATTTAGTAGAACTCATCAGGTCTTATTCAAAGATATCCACGGCGGGTAGCTATGAAGCCTTGATAGTGACACCCCAGGCCGGGGCGCGGCGGGAGCGGCGCGGCGCGCTCGTTAGCTATGCAAATAGCGCGGAGAGGGAGCGGGCGCGACCACCGCACCGCGCCTGCCAGCATTACGCAATACACCAATTAATTTTGGCCTAACTATTGTCCCTACCTACTCGCGCAAATATTCCTGCTGGTCAGCAAACGTCATATATAGGCACCTCTAAGTATACCGTCGGCTAGAAGCTCTCGTATGCATAACAATCGTAGCTCTAGTGAGTTTATGTGTAAACTCATTGTAGGTACTATTTCGCAGTTAGAAATAGATAGTTGGCTTTGACATTATTATTTTATTTTATTATCACTATGCAACTTCAAGCATCACTTATACAGCATGAAAGCGCTCACTGAAACATGCTTGCTGAAAGTTTCAGGTATCTATATACCCCCTCATTCAGATGTTACTATTGTTCTGTGCTCTTACAAACCGCCACCACCACCACCGACCATACTATTTTTTAGTGTTTCAGCTAAGTAGTGGGAGGCCTTTTCTGCAAGAGACTGCCTGGGGAAGTACCACACCCAGATATTCATTCGCCAAGCAGTAGTGTGCAAACATTACTGTGTTCCGGTTTGAAGGGCACTGTTTCCAGCTAAATTACGGGGCATATGAGACTTCAGAGCCGATGTCTCAGCGTGACGAGCGTAGTGCAGTGTCGTGCAGGATTATGCAATGCAAAGTTCTGGGTGGCGCAGTAACTGTTATGGGCAGGCGTAGCGCTTACCATCAGGTGAACGACTTGCCCGTCTCGTCATTCAGTCATGTAATAAAAAAATGAATGTTTGCAAGACGTAGGTATAGTACCTTTTGTCTTTCAGTGGCTAGAAAAGGGGCAGGTTTATGGTAAACGTATCCGCCCACTAAGTCTATTTGTATAAATTAACATTTACAAACAAAAATCAAAACAATGGACTAGAGTCTACACGCCTACCTATTAGTTGATATGGCGAAGTGACCAGGAATAGTGGGAAGTGGGAATGTAAAAAGACTATGAAAATAACAATGTTTTTTACGTATGAGTGATGGTCGCCCCTCGGCCGCAATAGCGACGGCCGCCTTCGGCCGGCGCGCGGCGCGCGGCGCGGGCGCAACAATCGCTGTCAATCAATGGCGAGCCAAGGCAAATGGCTCGAGAGCTCGAGACGCGCTTGATGGATATCTGGCAATCTCGCTTCCCTTCGCAAGGTCGCTCGCCAGTCGCCACACATATACAATATTGGGCAAGAGAAAACTTCGTGAGCACATGATTTGCTAAGCGTTTAGACTAGTAGGCAGCTATATTTACATACCTACTATTACTCATACTTCAGCAACGGTTTTTCTATAGTGGAGCAGTAATGCAATATGCGCTACGGTCGACCAAAACAAAGTAGCCAGAACGTTAAACTTACGGATACGAAAAAAGAATAAAGAAATATTTTTCTTTGTTTGTCGGATTAGCCTCTGGTGACTTAATAACATTTCCTCCAACTTCCATGTTTTTATTTAGGTTTAGGTATTAGTTGTAACACAAATAGTGTAATTGTATTGTAACTGATGTGTATGCGGTGCGGGCGATCGTCGTCAATAATTAGTCAGGCAATAAGCCAAGTTAGTCACTTAGTGTAACCTACTGGCAACCAAGCAACGGTACTCGGACACCTTAGGTTTCCGAGATGAGGAGATAGAGTCAACAGCCGGCGACGCAACCCGTCCACAACAATATTTGTACACACAACACACGATCGAGCCGATCATGCTTAGTTCATCTCTCAGTGCTCGATTACCGAAATCAAAATCGACAGCTATCGATACAGGGCTGCGTCGACAATGTGTGCAATAGATTTCAAGACAAAATTAACTTTAGCTCGTGGCGGTAAGGTCTAAGTTTTCCTGCTACGGAGTGGAGGTGGAGTGACTTGCAGAGGCGCGGTGGTCCTCATAACCGACGCCGACCACTAGCTATGATTTCATTTACAGACTAATGTTACATTCAGAGACAAACGTTTCAAATAGTTTTAACATCTGAAATATTCTACGTACTCCTACTTTTTGAGTTTTGAGGTATAAAATCTATACTAATATATAAAGCTGAAGAGTTTGTTTGTTTGTTTGAACGCTAGGATCTCAGAAACTACTGGTTCGAATTGAACAATTCTTTTTATGTTGAATAGTGAATTTACCGAGGAAGGTTATAGGTTATATAACAAAACGCTACGACTAATAGGAGCGGAGCATCAATGAAGAATGTGGCAAAAACGGGGAAATTATATTGCTTTTAAGAGAGTTATTGCAGGAAAACTTGAATTATGCGTGTGAAACCGCGGAGCGCAGCTAGTCTTTAATATAAATAAAATCTATGTGTAAAACTTTAAACTCAAATAATGAATTGCAAGTACCTACTTAGCCAAAAATATTGCACTTTTAAATGTCAAACACTTAAGTCTCCTATACACAGAGAAAAATAAAAAAATAGGTATGTTCTACTGAACTAATGATTAATCTAATTATGGTTTGAGTTTGAAAAGGGACAATTCCCTTTCAAGTGGTGACTCATGCCAGGATCTCGCACAGGAAAAGGAAAATCCATTAACTCTACCAGTGCTTCGGAAATGCGCCCGTCAGAGAAGATAGCACACAGAAACTCTACGGGAATGTAATTTTTTTTAATTTTCGTCATTCATTTTTCTTATGCCACGATATACGAGTACCTACAATATAAAAACTAATATATTCCAATGAAAATACTATAACATCATACTTACCATACAATGTGTTGGATATTCCCCATGGACTCCAAAACGGCTGGACCGATATTGATGAATTTTCAGGCAATCTTCAATTTAACCCTGCAAGTGATCCTGTGAAGTTTGGTAGCTATCAGGAAAATATATATTTTTTAACTTTACCTGGCAGTGCAACGCATGCTGGGTACAGATAGTTTCATTATAAAAGTGATCGTAAATATTAAAACAGTCGTTTCTTCGAAAATAGCTATCTGTACGCTCGTAAGGAACTCCCGTCTCTTTAGAGCGGTTTTTGATAAGCATTGAGTTTTAGACAAAAATCTAAAAGACACGTTTTTAAGTTGGCCCACACTTGTTCACGTCAACAAACACATATTCTATCTATATAATAACTACCTGAGTAAAAAACAAATAAGTACTATCAATAGTTAAAAAAATCAAATACGAGTATTCACAAGGTAACATTTTCGGTATCCTGTAAAATTATTTGATTTGTTTGATTGTATTAAACGAGCTCGCTGTCTCTGTGTGCGTTCCTTCTGCCGGCTGGCGACATGAAAGCCTTCGCCGGGAATGATATATGGGCAGGAGTGACGCGCCGCTTGAGCCCTGTCAATATCTGTTACCGGCTCGAGTGGACAGCGCGGCGCGGCGGCGCGGCGGCGCGGGCGCAGGGCTGTTTGTTGTTGGACGAGACAACAGCATTTACCTCGACAACCACCTCGAGTGCCCATGTACCTCATCGGCTGTACGTAACAAACTTTCAGCGTAAGAAAACCTTACTAAATTATTATATTTCATAACTGTTAAATGCATAATTACGTTAGGTAAGTAGATATACCCATTGGCGACAATCTCATACTGAACTATGGATTACAAACAAAGACCTTATCAAAATTCGTGAGATGCAGCGTCTAGTGCTGTGTACCTAGATGAGCAATTCAAATAATATATACTTGTTATTACTATTACTGTACAGTCTGAACAACTAACAATAAGGCGCGAGTCGAGTGCCTCCTCCGACCGCTTGCACCATTGAATCTTTTGTTATTCGAGAGATATTGTATAAGAAAGAATCAAACGGGCAACGCAATCTGTTGATATCCTATTTAAGTACTATAATTATAATTTTTAGTATTATGTATCGTATAGATCAGTAGATATCTTTTATTTTAAATTAATTTATTGATACAAATTAAGTATATTAATTTTAGTATATCGTAATGTATTTATAATTTTTTATAAATATGTATTTTATGTTAACATTTTGTAAACTTTCATAAGTTTACAATATTATAATATAACAAGTAAGTATATAATTATAATAAGTGTGTAATTATTGCTTTTTTAGGTTTTGTTCCTGGATGTTATCACCACAAGCCTTAGATGCCCACAAGCATAAGTCTTAGATGCAACATCTAAGACTTAATTAATGTCAATCCAAAGGTTGCTTGTAAGAAATTGTTTAAGCGATAAGGCCGCCCATTGTACCACCTGTTAATTAGATGTCATTAAATATTGTATTGTGTCTACTTATGCTTTTTGGTTTTCAATAAATAATTATTGCATTGTAATATATCGTTTGTATAATATATTTCATTACCGTTTAAAAATTTAGTGAGTTATTTTTGGAAAAGTGAATAGAATTTGGTATACTTTTATTACGAAATAAGAATTAGAAGAGAGAATCATTTCAATAATTACAAAAAAATCTATATAAAAGTAAGCACTTAAGTATGAATGAATCTTTTTACTTTCCCACGTGTTTTATTTTTACTGTACTATTGTAGCGTTCCAGATGAAAGGAAAATGTTGCATTTCTTTATTCTTTTGTTGTATCAATACGAATAGTCGAAATAATGCTTTGTTCAATGAACACAACCTTTATGAGGCAAAGTAAGCTGATTAATAATCAATTAGTGACTTAGTGAGTAGACACTTTGTAGAGAAAGCTCGTGCCGCATGCAGCTTATTAGCGGCACGCGGCGGCGGCGGCGCGGCGTCGCGCGGAGTTGCGTCGCCACAATGCCGATAGCTTCCTTCCTATATTTATCGAATCAAGTATAATAGGTATCCGTGCCCCAGCGGCAGCGGCAGCGGCAGCGGCAGCGGCAGCGGCCAGGGGGCGGCTCTTGTAACTATTTTGGGCGTTTTGGATTTCTTTTAATAGCATTATTTGATTGTGCACACCGCGCGCGCTTTATTTTTTATTGTGTGGAGCCGAAAGGACAAAACTTGCCAATAAAATAAAATATATCTAAGTAACCGGATAAGTCAGCGTTGAGCCAACTGCATACATTATATGGTCCTGCAGTTTCAATTTTCACTCCATAAATCAAAAACTGTCATTATATAAACATTGATGTGGCTACCTCTATTGTGTGGTATATTTTTAATGTATAATTAAAAATCCTGGAGCTAGCTGTGAGGTGAACGACCTGACCGTCTCGTTATTCTATTCAATTGTATAAAAACGTGTGACGCGAAGTAAGTTCACCTTTTGCACTGTATTCAAATATAAGTTCCCAACTTCAAAGGTTTACATTGAAATCTTTGGGCAAAAGGGATTTAGTTTTTATACGCCTCGCCCGCATGGTGCTGTTTGCAGATCCAAATATTGTTACGTTCCGTGGCGGGAGGGTGGCGCACCCCTCGCGAGGGATTACCACTAATGAAGACTACAAGACGACAATCAGGGACGGGGCACTTGTCGTGTTTTTGATAGACGTCATGATTGCAAAGCCAAAAATTGTGTTCCAATTAAAGTCCACTAGGCAGTATACATCTAGGGAAAATCAGCTTCCCCACCCCGAGACAATCGCTCGCAATGTGACACTTCTGAAGCTAAGTGGGAGAGAGCTTTAAATGTCTTTAAACTTATTGCTAAGCCTGGCCCGATACAGGAACTAGTTGTTTCAGCTCGTGTATAGCGTGTGTGTGAATATCAATATTCGAAACAACAAACTTGTAGAATTTCTAAACTGAGGAAAATAAACTGTTTTCTATGTTATGTTTCTGCTACGTAATACTTATTTAGATATAAGTTCAGTTTACGGAAACACGTTTCAGATAACAAAAAATAAATACCAAGTACCTACAATATAATTTATTCTTATTCTTAAAACATCAACCACCTCAGAAGCTAGCATTACTTTGAGAAAGCGTTTTGTAATCGCCACAAACCGTGGCACCGCGCGGCGGCGAGGAAATGGCGCATTGTATCGAGATAGCAACGAGAATAACTATTATTGATATTGGCCTGAACTTTATTACAAGTTTTTAAGCCATTTACCACAATTATAATTTAGTAAACACATTTTCGGATAAATTACGTTTACGAGGCATATATTTTTATAACTATTGATCCGGAGATTGGTGCTTGTCCTCTTATTTGTAAAACGATAACCGTTAGAACGATTAACTTTCAAAACGATTAAGTAGAAATTAATAGCGATTCAATCATCAAAACTAAATAACTCATTCGCTTACTGAAATGTCCAAGAGGAAAATAAATTATTTAAATATTCTTTCTCGATTTTCACATCATATGTATTACATACTTACATATTTATTTTTTTATTAAAGGACGTACTATAAGACAGATAATAACTCTTACTACATTCTCCACGGATCTTCGCGCGTGGGAGTCGGTATGCGACAGTTCACTTTTTGTACCTTCGCGCCTGCCAGCGGCCGGCGGCCGAGAGACGCGGCCAGCCAGCGCACGCGCTGCTCGCATTTTAAGTATGATTTAGGTGGATTAGTTCAACGTACTTATTTTCAATATAATATCACATTGATAAAGTTTAGCGCAATTTATTATCTTGTCGCCATTCCTGGTCGGCTCACACCTAATCCACGTCAGTGTTTATTGCCAAGCGCGCTCATTCGGAGGCTTTGCGAATAAGCTACGAAGGTCAGAAATATTGACTCTTTGCGTTGACCATTTAAATATCGACTGGTAATTCTACCAAATTGTGACGCTGACATCGACGTCTGGCGCGGAATAAAATCTGAAAGATTTTAATAACTCTGCCGGTAGTAAATCAAATTGTGATTATCGGAATATTAAGCGAGCCCAGCCCGCCTGCCGTAACTGAGCCGGCCAGCCGTTGATAACAACAGCATAAAATGTAGTCACATAATGAAAAACTCGGCTTCTTCACGAACACGCTCATTTATTACTAAAAACCTAAAGTATTACAATGAAGTGGTTTACTGCGAGCGGACGACGCACGCCGAGAAAAGAAACAGACCCATTCAGAAACGGTGAGTGTTGGTAGGTCCTCATACTGATAGAAAAAAAAATTTGTTTAGTTTTGGGAACATTCACACTAAAATATTTTAGGCTTTATTTTTGAGTTTTGGGGTGGTGTGGAAATGCGGCGGACAAACTACAATACAAAAGAATTGAATAAAAAAAAAACAAATTACTCGTACATTGATTTTAAATTGGGTTCGCGACCGCCACTGCCTCAGTGTGCGTAGCTACCTACGTTTGGAAGAATGTAAGAAAGTAACTTAAGCATACCTTTTCAAACTAAGTTTACCTAAACATAATAGAACAATGATCTCTAAGCGTTGTTTGGCAAATTATTATCATAAATTTGATTTCAAAATTATTAAACTAACGGTAAATTTATACCCAAGGAAGAATAATGCGCTCTATACTTAAATTAATAAAGATTGTGTGCTTTTAAAAAATAAAAATGGTTGAGTCTACGACTAGCGCAGTGCAATGATTTAGTCAATGAACGATCTTTGAATTGAGCAGTTGACACTGCTGACTGTACTTTGCGAACAAATAGTAATAAATACGAGGTTCCATATATCTGTCGGCGCGGACGCAGTTATTTACGACGGGCGGATAAATCGCGCAAAGTGTAAACAGCCGCCCCCGCCCCGCCGCGCCGCGCCGCGCCGCGATGCCCTCCCCGCCGCCGCCGCCGCCTCTGACGTTGCCCCAAGGCTGAAAGGCTTCTGCTTGATTGCAGCTGTCAACACACTAAGTATTGATCTGGTTTCGGAATTGACGGCGTTTGGGTTGAAACATAGTTGCGACAGGATTTGAAATTTGGATTTGTCATAAAAAATAACCCTGTGTAGGATCGCCAAGCATTAGATATATCAGCAGGATTATTTAGGCAAATAATCGCATCCGAAATTATCAGCGTCGACCTGAGTGGAATTTCAAAGCGAAATTATTCAAAGGGCTGCAGGATTCGTTCGCGGCTCGGTGAATGACAATTGTTCAGGAGGCGCGGCGGGCGCGGGTTCGATTCCCGCTCATCAGCGCGCCTGTGGCCGTAGGCTCATTTCGCGCAGAGTTATTCAAATTTATTCATTTTAACCGTGCCTACCTTATAATTCAGTAACAAAGGTCGTGTAATTGATTTTAACTCCATGCCAATAGAACTCTACGGGCCCAGAACTAGTTATAAAAGTAACCTACAAGCAGTTGGATCAAACTGGCGAACTTCGTTTGACACTTAAGCTGGGGGCTATAGCATTTGTGTTTGCCGCTTAGCACATCCGTACTAAGATGGGTCGGCCTTTACGCTATTTTCAGTGCGCGCGAGTGTTCCAGGCAAACGTCGGAGCTCACTCTCTGCTTTGCACGACGCTAGACCCGGGAGCTGCCGCCGCGCCCCGTGTATCCTACTTACATGATAATATAATGTATTTATCCGGACTCGCTCATGTACTTGTGATTTTAGAGACTTAGAAATCGATAAGGCCTCACAACACAAGGATTCATCTGGAAAAGTACCACTAGAGGTTTGACCACTGATCAATGAAAGAACAACTGGTCCTTTGGGACGAGCAAACTATCACAGCTGACACACTTACTTTTACCATAATAAATAGTAATAATATATAAGTGAAGACTGAAAACAAATTTAAAGCAATAATAAAATTGAAGGGTCTATAGGTCTGTGATTTCAAAATAAATGTCAAACTTTAAGCGAAAACTGCAATTAGCTGTTGTTTGTCTGAGAGTTTCGCTCGCGTAGACTCTGAAACGACTCGACGGATTTCAATAAAAAAAACATTTAATTATGTTGTAGTGGGAGGTCTATTCTGCAGGAGACCGCCTGGGGAAGTACGCCGCACTTTTGCCAGATAATCTTCCGCCAAGCAGTAGTGTGGAAACACACTGTTCCCAGCGAAATTACTGGGCATTATGAGATTTTAGAGCCGATGTCTCAGGGTGACGAGCGCAGTGCAGTGCCGCACAGGATTATGCAATGCAAAGTTCGGGGTAACTGTTATGAACAGGCGTAGCGCTTACCACCAGGTGAACGACTTGCTCGTCTCATCACTCAGTCGAATGAGAAGAAAAAAAATGTTTCATTTCGCTTTCAGAAGATATGATTCCAAGGCCCGCGCCCACTATGTGCCTGGCTAAAACTGTTGTTGCACACAGAAGTTGAATTAATTTGCCTCGGATAGACAGTTGCTGCTCAGATTGGAAACTTTGCGCCAGAATATGGACTAGAGGGGGTTGGTAACAGGAAGGAGAAAGAATCGCTGATTGCGTTTTCCGGGCGAGCAAGCGGGTGCCAAAAATAATAAATTTAATTTGGCTGCTTCGTTAGGCTCCATGCAGGTGCGCGAGGGCCCTGGCTCGGGACAAGTCGTCCGGGAAGGGATCATTTCGAATTTGTCTTTTTCTAAAAATATACTGAGTGTCTACAGCTTCAGCACTAGTCCGTTTCTGTTTTTATAGCTAGCTGAAATCAAGTACTACTGTTTCGTCTATTGAATAAAGTCTCGGTATCTAATAAGAAATTCATCGAGTATACGGCCAAGTTTTTGGAGTGAGTTCGTTACGGGCAGCGTAACGAAGTGTTTGCAGCCCACGGGGGCAGGTAATCCAATCCGCCGCCCCCGCCCCCGCCCACCCCACGCCTCACCCCCGCAGCCGCCCCGGGAGGCTGTAGCGATTTTATAAAATGTTTATGTCGGTATCAGCCGTAGCAGTATACGTACGTGACCTGACTGCTGCCTATGACCGACGAATACCCTTAGATATCAGAATAATTGAGCTGTGCCAACTGTTTTATCAAATGTTATAGATATCTGTAAACATTTTGTAATGGCAAAACTGTCTGCGATGTTCAATTACTTTGATCGAATCTTGAAATTAAAAAAAAAACACGTAAGTTGTACTTTATTAGTTACTAGCTGTGCCCCGCGGTTTCACCTGCGCAGTTCCCGTTCCCGTGAGAATACGGGGATAAAATATAACCGTGTTTCTTGCTGATAGTGTGTCTATACATTTGTGAAAGTTTCAAGCTTCTAGCTTCAAAAATTACGAAACTTCCATACAAACTTTCATCCCCTTAAAACCCATTTTTCACATTAAAAAGTAGCCTGTGTCCTTTCTCAAGCTCAAGACTATCTATGCACTAAATTTCATTTCACGCTCACTGCTGAAAACACAACTGTGGTGTTTTTCATAACTTGCCGCGAGTACGGTAAAACACAACTATTGAGTTAGCTGTATGGGAAACACAACGGAGTGTGCAGATCCGTACCCGTAGCTAGACAAGAGAATCGGCTCAGCAGTCAATGAGTTAAATCGGTTTATAAGCTTAGGCGTGAAAGCATAACAGACAGACACAGTTACTTTCGCATTTATAATAAGTAGGGATTTGTTTTTTTTTTACGGCAATGCACATTGTGCATTTAACAATTATACTATCACATCCACAATCTATTGTACTACAATAATACAACTCATTGATAGTACTGTTACAATGATAATTTAATAAAACGACTACACGTAGAACGTGCGAGTCACGTTTCAAAAAGTGCTTGTAAGTTCACCACTATGAAATAGTTATAATATAATCCCGCTATACCGAGTCGTCACAAGCGCCTAGACTCGCTACTCGCTATCCGCTGCGAACGAAACACAACCGCGAGGCAATTTTTCCACTATCACCATCTAATTACATTTTGAGCACTACGTTAAGTTTTACTTATGGCGGTAAAATAAAATTTTAAGCAGTTGTTTGGTTTTTGGAGTTGTTGGAGTTGGTTTTGGAGTTGTTTGGTTGTAGACCGGGCAACTAATTTAAATCATTAATATTAACATTTTTAATATAAAGTTAATCGATTCCCCATCATCGTTCATTAACCAATCCTTACGTTTCATTTTTCTGAACAAAATTTCATATCAAAGGTTAAAATGCAATCCTTTTATTTCTGACACCATATTATTTTGCAAAAAATAATAATATAATCCTTATAATAAAGCCTTTCGATCGGTACGATAAAGCTACGGGTGATTATTTTTCTCGTGTAATAGGTTCGATTCCCGGTTCAACCATGTAATTATATAAAAATCTATGAATGCAGTTTAAATTGTTTTTTTAAATTCAAATAATGTCTTCTTTCAGTAAAATGTTCCATCTACAATATTCAAGGTACTTTCCCTCCATGTGGCATAGCCGTGGGACACCCTGTATAAAAATAGATTTCCGATACTAGTTAGTAGGTTCATATTTTTTCAATAATAAGGTCTAGTTCCAGTTGGAATCTGATAAGAACTTTGTGCTAATCAATATCTCATAAAGACACCTGTTCAAAATTTCTTCTAAAAATCAACTATACCGATGGACATACGTACTTGAAAATATGAATTAAATGACGGTCAATAAGAAAAAAGAGACGATGAAAATATCTTAAAGTGACCCTACACAATGTAATTAATACAAGAAGGGAAATCAATTATAAACAAAAAACGAAAGATTATTATTCCAACACATCTTTGTCTTCAAAGAGTCACGTGAGAAAAAAGAATGTGTAATGGCGTCCCAATATTTACTATTTCAAGTATTTTTAAAAAAATAGAATAAAAATAATAAGTGTACACGTACCTATTCCTAAGTGTTTCCGAACCATCGAACCGCACAAGCGACGCGTGCCGCTAATGTATCCACACGACTAGTGCGTCACAATAACAATAAAAATCTCAAATTTACTTATTTGTATAGACTGGCAAAATCATAACTCTTCTTTAACTTTGCTGTGTAAAGAGATTTGAAAGGGTAAAGTACGTATTTAAAATACGAATAAACTTGCAATGCGTTGGGGCCGAGTATCTAAGAGTGACAAGAAAAGAGTTCAACGCGCGCCGCGTAGCTCCGTAGCTGGCGCGTAGCAGGAGCGCACTCAGGGGAGCCCACTTTATTGTATTTATACACAATAACACGGAGTATTGCTGCAAACTACTAGTTACACTCTAACAAGTCCCCGGAGACGACACTCTTACGCCGTCCGTAGTGATACTTCGCGCCAGAGAATATTGTTTAAACGTTGATTTGCCTTCAAACTATATTTGGGTCTTATACAAAGGACGTAGAGTCTCAAATAGGTTGAGTCACAAAGATGCGGGCTTGATGTTGGACTAAAATGGCACAACTTTGATCAATTAATAATACTATACTATTCTAAATATTTATAAAAATATATTCTTTTATTTATTTATTTATTTATTTGATGCACAAAACAAATTACAATCGTTGTAACTTATGAGTTAATTAAAGTAGTTTAAAATCTGGATTGTAACTCAAAATATGTAAATACAACAAAATATTAATATATCGATCATTTTATTGACATTTAAACATTTGTATCAATGATTTCATTTTTTTTTTTGGCTTTTTTCAGTAAGTATGACATTAAACAAGTTTCTCTAAAAAAGAAAACTTATCATAGAAATGTCACAGTGTTAAACAATACCTCTTAAAATGTATACGTACTATAAAGATACATTTTAGCGCTACACAATCGTCGAAATCCAATTAGAGTTCATAAAATAGGGGTTGTTCGCTGGGGTCACGGTGCCGCGGAGTGCGGCGAGCGCGGGTGTAATCGCATCCCTTGCTCGGCGCGCTCGGGTGCGCGCGCGCCAGCCGCGTAATCTCGTTGTGCTAATAGTCTTAGCCGTACAAAAGGCTGATCAAACGTTGCAATTTGACGCGCCAAATGTCGACGCTGTAATTTTGCCAGCGACGTCTGTAAGCCGCCGGTCGACAGTAATTGCATTTAAGTTTAGTCGCAGTAGCGTTTCCTACTCTCTATTATTATCCTGCAGTATATGCATCGGTGGCTGTTGAAGGTTTTGCTTCAACGATGACACACGAAACCCACTTCTTTCTGCTTCTTTAGGATTTATTCGTTCTTTGTGCGTTTGAGGAAAGTTTCGTTTGTTTTCGATCATCTTCACCAAAGTCAGGCCTTATTCCTCGGCGGCAGGATTTGTTAAATACTCAATGGCTTGTCACGTTATTTGTTGGAACCTCAAATTCAATTTAATTTTGACTAGAGAACACCACGTTAAAGGTGGTCTTAACATTTTCCACACGAACGATCATTTAAGTAAACTGCAAATAATTCCTAAAACGGATGTATTTTGGGTGACTAGTGTAATGTCTATAAATAAACACTTGCGCCGCGGATAGAACAAACCACTTTCAAACTGCCACTCTCGCGCGGCGCTGCTGGCCTGGCTGTTCTTTGTTTTCTAAGTCTGCACAATCTGTTACAGCCTCTTTGAATAGAAATACTAAATACTGGGCGCTTTAAATGTAAATCGTCATGGTTTGTCATACTTATAACTTTAATATTGTATCAAAATGCTGATACTTATTTGGCACACTAAGTAAGCATGGAAATTGAACGCAGCAATGCCACAAGGATATTGCGTACGCTGCTAAGTGGTAGTCAGTTAGCGCACTTGGGCTACCTATATACCAGTAATAGCTTGCAGATTGTTCAACTATTGCATGCAATGGGTTGATAATTGATTTAAGGACGGCTTAGGTAATTTGGAGGGTTGATTGTCGATTAGCGTTAACTGGTAGGTAGGTTGGAAAGCGCCAAGAATCCGAGCTATTATTTGATTTCTATCATCATCAGTCTACATTCTAAGCAATCATAATGACGGCTGTAGACTGAGTGTTGAGTAGTGGTAATCATTCTAATAATAGTGGGACAAGTAAATCAAATGAACAGTAAACGAAGGCGGGGTGCAAAACTCGAGAAAATAGTCGGGTATTTCTAAGCTCACAATCGTGCTTGCGGCAATCGAATTACTGAACTTGGTGGGTAAGAAAAGTGCTTCGTTGACGAATTCGTAATTTAATGAGACTCCCCTCGGCGACCCTAAATGCCGGCAAAGCGCGGACAATGCCTGCACACCGCATCGTCAGTCGCTCGTACGACATTTTTGACACCATATTAATTAAGTAGGTACCATTTATTTAGGTGCAATTTATTACTATTTATTTAATCCGTCCCGTAATCATGCATATTAAATGATACTTATAGCGTCATTTGCACGAGATACACGTGTGTTCTTTAATTTAAATAATTTCAAGAATTGAGATATTTTATACACGTTATAAACAACGCTCAAGCGCTTCCTCATTAAAAAAACTCCTTGTATTATCTTTTCTTCTTCTTGTGCATTAAGAAAACTCACTTGTATTCTAATTACAGCTTAAACCTGCGTTCTATCGGGAGAAACTCTCTTCTCTTCGCTGTTCTAATCGCATCCAGGCCAGAACAAGCGTCTCCGTCACATCCATTTCAGCTGATGAGCGATTCTCGGCACGCGCCCACCCTGCCCTCGCCCTCTTCTGCGCCGCCGATACACTACGAGTACGCAGACAAACCAGTAAAGCAACTCTACTTCTTATAAGAGCGTCAGTTCACCATCAACTCCTATAAGAGCATACAATCACCTATTAGTACCTAAGTTTTTTTTTTGACTCAGTGACGACACGAGACGAACAAGAATCCAAGTTTCAAATACAACAATTTTCTCACCTATGATGAGTTTTATTATGTGTGGCCGGTTTCTACTACGTTATCGGTGTTTGGTGTACACATCACCGTTGATGTTTTAGTATAAAAATGGACGGGCGAGCCAACTTATTTCGATTACGGGGTTCAGTCCGAAGCTAACGTACTGCAGAATGTATAAGAGTATTGCAGCGTGCATGTAAACGGGCGCGCGAATTGCGAACAACTGCTAATTGAATTGGTCAATGTTTAGACAAACGATGAATGCATGTCTCGCGCCGCTGTGGGAGTTGGCGACCAGTTGTAATGATGACGTGCCAGGGAGGGTGCGCCCCCGCAGGCGTCGCGACCGCGACGTATGCTCGAACAGTAGTTACACAAATGCGTAAATCAGCGCTTCACAATCGCGACGTTAATGAAAATTACGCCTTTGAAAGTAGCTAGCGAGTCAAAAACCCTTATGGAATACGAGTAAACATGCACCTGTCTGAGGAGTAGATAAAATCGGTCTTGTTTCGGCAACCATTCGGAACGGTTACTAATTGAACTGTGGGTAGATACTACACATATCCGTCCCGCGTCCCCAGCCTCGCGAGGGCAGATTTTGGGTGGATAGCCGCGTGGACGTCAATGTCGCGGCGCGGCGGGCGGTGGCAGGTGAGCATCCATTGCAATTACGTGACCTCGCCGTTGGACGTCTTTCGAGCGAAATCAATTTAATGAATCGCAGATAACATATAACTAAAACCAGCAACAAGTTTAGCCATCCGAAAACTAGTAATTGCGATCGCGAGGCTGGATTAATTTTTTATAATCGAAACATGCCACATTTTTGGCTTTGAGTTCGCGGGAGATGTGGAACCGTACCTGCGATTCAGAATTAGAATTGCAAATGTACGTTCGGGCGGCGATGGGCGAATCGATCCTTCCGGTGGTGTTTCCGTTCATATTGGAATTTGAAATAAAAATTTGAAGTAGATAAGTGCGACGCCGGAAGTAACGATCGGATATCCGAGAGCGCCGCCGCCGCTCACTGCACTGAGATTGCGAGTCAGAAGTAATTATATTCGAACGTCAATATTGCTAACAATAAGTTCCTAAGCGTGGATAAACGGTCTCTTGTTTTTAATTGCACCTGTATGTAGAAGACGATCCGTTAAAAATGGTTGTAATATTTGGAAATAACAGCTTCGAACATTTCTGTGTGTTTACGGCGCAGGGCGGCCATTGTTGGACAAAGAGAACCGATGGGGGGGGGGGGGGGGGGGGTCATTGAATTGTCTGGTAGGAACCGATAACCGGACACACGGATCCGGGGTCAATTATTCCACCCTCACGCAGAGGGGATGAAAGGGGTTATCCTGAAATAGAATTGCGGGTTTTGGAAGTTTCATCCTAACCTCTGGTTTCAGACGGGGTTGGCTAGCCTGCTCACTTATAACAAGCAGAATACCTTTTGTACGCAGTGACAGATCACTCGCCACGATACCATAGAATGAATACAAGTACAAGTACGTCACCGCTACATTTGTTACAGAGAATTTTATTTTGGGGTTGCGGGCTGGTTGTGCTCATGGTACTTTTACCCCTAAGCAATTCATTAAAGTGTCACCCCGTAACCATCATGAATCTAGCAGCAGTCTTCGATATCAAGCTTATATAGCTGAATGCATGCGTAAATACGTGAAGAAAGATTTGGATGGGTGGCCGCGTAATGAGAAAACGTCTTACGTGCTTCGGAAGCCACGTTAAGCTGTAGGTCTCAGTTGTTATCAATGGATAGTAGTCGTTAAGCTCTTAGTCGATTGACAAAAAACGCCACTACTTTACAATAACAAAAAAACGTATTTATTACTATCAATGTTAGTGTCAACTTTGAAGTCTCAAGCGTACAGGTTACTTCTAGATAAGTGTACACATGGTCTAGTGTGTCTACATGCAACGTCGCTTAGCATCATATCAAGCGATGTAGCGATAAAACGCAATTCTATAAAAAAAGAACTCGTTGGACCTTTGGAGCGTTGGACCATTGGAGGTCCAACACAGATCCAAAAATAAAATAAAGCGTTCAACTATCAACAGCGTTCGTACTTTTCTGAGCTGGCAGTCTTTCATCTTAGATAGTAGATAGCAGCAGCCCGCTGCCCCTGCACCAACTGCCCTGCACTTGTCTAACAGGCACCGCTGTCAATTGCCGTCAAGTAGTAATTATGTCGCTAATCCGTTCTCGAGGCCGCATTAAGCACTCGACGACTAGTCGCCGCCCGCGTCGCCGCATGCAAGTCGTCGACAATCGCGATGATTACGACTGTCTCTTGTGGCCTCATTATGTGCTTCACCGCTTCGTAGGGCGGTTGACACATGTTATGCGACTATTGGCGGGATTTGCTTAACTTTGGCACATCTTAGCTTTAACTTGACTTCACTTGAGATCACTAGAGGATTGCGAACAACAGGAGGGCTTAACAACTTTATTAAAAATCAATAACATATGTCACAAGAAAACTTATTTTATTTTCAGAATTTCAAAAGTAATATAATAGTTTGTATTTTATACGTTAATTTACAATAATTCAAAAACGACTGAACGGATTTTAATGAAATTTGGTACAAACGTAGATTTTATTTGAAGTTGTTAAGTATAATCCTTTTTATTTTCAATACGTAAATCGTTCTTTATAATTAGGCGTAGTACCTTTAAAATCTAAAAAACATCTAAATTCTTCACTGAAGCAACTGGGATGATCGAGGTTAGAGTTTCATGTTAGACGTAAATAATAATAAAAACATAAAAACATTGAGCTAATAAAACGACTAAGAAACCTGTAAATATAAAATTACGAAATTATAAAAAAACACACTACCCTGAGCCCGAATAGCCGATACAGGGGTTGAATGGCGTTCTGTTTCTATAAGTTTATTAGTTATCTAAAAGTTCTGCTGTTGGTCTTCCAAATAAATAAGTAAATAGGTATAGTATTTCCCCATCTATCCATTATTTTTTTATGTACTAATTTTAGTAGCGTAGTTTTTAGTTTTGGTGTTTTTTTATATATTTTGGTTTTAGAGGACCTATCTATCAGCTTTTGGCTACACTTTCATTAATTAAAAGTGATATTGACGTGCCCAGCAGTGGGACGTTATGGGTTGATGATGATGATGATGATGATGAATATTTACTTTTGCTTATTATTATTGATAGGTATTTTTGTTTCAGCGTTTCTTTTTCTTCTGTGACGAGTTACAAGGCTACAGAACTACGGTTTTGCCACTACCAAGTTCTGGTTTTAGTTTTGGCATTTATCAAGATCATAAGTTAATAACTTTCTATCCATTTAACTATAAAATATATTAAAGCGATGACGAAAAAAAACGTGACTGTATATGTATGTGTATATATAGATTTTTTGAGGTAATATCGTTATCTTTTATTTTAGTCTGTCAACTTGATCGGCCTAGGTAGGTGTACTATTCCACTTAAATGTAAATAAGGATCACTGGTTCTATTTATCTGTTTGATGATATTATTATAAATTAAGACAAACGGCCGCCCATTCGTCTATAGCTCTTCACATTAGTGGAGTCGACGGACGGTCGTTAGTTTGACTTGCGCATCAATCATGTGATCTGAACCGACGGCTTGTAACCCGTACGAACCTACTATACTACAATTTGTCTAAAATCAAATATTTTATGGTTCAATTTACTGATTTAGAAGGTCGTAAAGTTATATTACGACGATTGAATGAAGTTATTAAAATCAATTTTGAATCCAAGGACTTCGCGTACCCATCGATCTTAACATTCAACGGAATTTCGTACAGTTACATTGTAGCGCTGCCATAATGGGCTTAGACTTTATATTACACGTATGCGTGAACCGTGAATCGCGGCGGTCAACCGCACTGGTGGAGGTCATACCTACTTTTCAATCAACAATTCTTATGTAATTGAAATCCAATACGTCACACAAAAAGCCGGTTTCAAATGGTTGTAAACGTGCACGTACAAATAATTCAGACGCGATGGTAGTTTTTTGCCGTATTGAAACACCTTTACATGTGCAAACGAGGTCTACTGAACGATGGTGGTCGGGGCGAACGCGAGGCTCCGCCTGGCGTCGAGCGGAGGCCCAATGAGGCCCGGGTCCGTGCCGGGGTCCCGGGCCCGGCACCGCCCTCCTTTCGGTAAAAACTTAGTTGAAATCCAACATCCGAGAAGTGCGGTCGCGCGCGGAGCCGTGCCTCACCAGGGCAGCACCGTGTCCCCCGAGCCTCGCGCTGATCCCGCGTGATATGTCCCTCGTCTGAATGCAGTTCTCGCCGCTTACTGTTCATGTTCTGTTTCCTTGGTTCGTGTTCTGTGACATTCTGTAACACAAGCTGTCAAAGTGTTGGGCGTAAAGCTGGAGATGAAGGTGAGTCTTCTTCATCAACGTACACAATAAATAATATATTATCATGCTACTCTTAATCAAACATTAAAACACACACATTGTTCAATAGCTCTCACTTCGGCCTAGTTTAGTAGGCTATCTAGCTAGCATTAGAGTGGCGCGAGATTCAGAAAGAAAAATAACATTGGACATTCGATGTACTGAATAGGCTTACTATTATATTTTAGAACTAACAATTAGGATATATTATAAGTAAATAATTTATCCAACGTATAAAGGAGTGGCTCACATGTGCTACCCAGTTGTAAACTACTGCGGCCCTATGTCGGGGCACTTTTCCGGAGTTTAACTATTAAAAAATATTTCGTAATTTACTTTGGGAAAATTTTACATACAGTTTTAAAAATAATTACCTATTTGTTAATTTTACTAGGATTTTTAGAAACCCGTGGTTACAAAAAAAAGTTTTTACATCTATTCGTACATTTTTTTGCTGGTGAGAGAACATTTTACATTTTTATTAATCTTACAAGACACTATTTTATTACGGGTTTCTTCCGTTAATATTTTTTGTTAAGTTTTGGCTTTGCTTATCCAGCCAGTCTATAGTTTTAGTACATTTCAAGTTTTATTTTACAAGTTTAGGTGAAGTTAGGTTACAATGACTAGTCACAGCCGGTAGTCGAGTCCGATCTCAGTCAGTGTCACTATAAGATGATAATTATCTTGTGAGTAGCTTCAAAGATTGCGGTACGATTCCTGCTCTCACGATATGCACGGAGTTGTTACTGATCCTAGAGCGGCTAATCTAGTCACAGTTTAAATTATTTCTAAACTATCAGAACATAATCAAGCATAATATAACGTGATGTGTCTTTGCTTATACAAAGTTCCATCATCACATCGAAGACCTTATGTTATAGCAAACGTACTTGTGAACCGAGGCATGGAAAAATCCTCAGAGCCTATTCCCAACATGGGCAGTGGGTACCTACTTCAAGTTGGACGCTAAAACAGACAGGCACATTTATAAATCTAGTCGGATACCCTATGTACATAAAGAGGTATATTTTCTTTAAAATGTATACTTATAATAAAGAAGTCGAGGATAAATAGTCTGTTTGAACATACGTTGAAGAGATTACTATAAATAATGCCATTCAGCGCGGCAATGCAACCAACATTCTAGGCACTTTCCCTTCCACCTTTTTTATATTTTGAGTGGTTTTTGAGAAACATGTAAATATATTTAATATCTATTTTTAAAACCTTTTCAAAACCAATCCCTATTAACTACAATTCCATTTTATTTATTTTCTTGAACAAACAGCAAAACAAACATTTTATAATAGGTATTTAAAGACAAACACGAACAAGAAGATAAAAGATTATACAATTAAATTTGGCTAAAGACGTCTTCCAACATGAAATCCAAAATGGATATTCATTACACCGTAGGTACTACATTTTAACATCCGTATTCACAAAACTTGCCTTTCCTTTGATGATTTAACAAACGGACCCGTGTTACAGGTTTCAGTGGAAAGTCTATTTTAAGTAGCTATTAATTACCACAGCCCAATGAATCTTCCTTCACACTGAAATATTTTAGAATCTGTTACTTACGAGTAGACAACTAAATGCTAGAATCAGGTGTTGACAAATACGGGCGCGCTTGCATTGTGAATTTGTGCAATAGGTAAGTAAGCAGGTTTCATGTGATTACAATCTATTGCATGGCTTCATAGTACGTAGGGTGTGTGTATTGTGTGGGCATGAGTGGGTGCTGTGAGGTAGAGCGCAAAATGGACTTTCAAAAAATAAATTTAATCGTTCCTTTGAAACTTTTTTTTTAATTAGCATCTGTATTTGCTTTATTTGTTGCCTTAGGGATAATGACACAGTACAGAGTTTTGAGCTTAATTTGTTCCCACGTGAGGGAGATACAGTAAGGCCAGGGTACAGCAGGTTGTTCCCTTTCTTCAAATATGGCGAGAGGGTGACGGCTGGTGCACGCTGCACAGTGCACACGTCATACACGTGAACGGGTGCAGCTTGGGGAGTTTACTCCAGTATGGTTTCTCACAAGTTATGTTCATTACAGCTTGTATTTGTTTTTATTTATTTCTTTTCTGAACTTGTTAATTTGAGACAGCGTATTGGCACTTATAAATACAGTCTTATGATATTGTCATCGGATTAGATTATTTTTATTACAGTACCTTTTTGTGGCTTAAAAAATAATGAAAGTTTGAAACATATCATCCCTGTAGAGTTTCGTGGTGCTATCTTCTCTGGTGGGCGTATTTCCGAAGCACTACTGGTATAGTTAATGATGTTTCTTTTTGCTGTGTGAGGTTCAGCGAGGAAACACCAAATGGAAGGAAAATTTCCTTTTTTAAACTGAAACCTAATTCAGTTCCTCAATTAGTTAAGTAGATCATATTTGACTTATTTTTCTTCATGTATGTTATATGTTAAGTTTTTGACTTGTAAAAGTGCAATACGTTGGCTACTTGGAACAAAAGATTTCAGTTTTGGAACTGACTTAAAATTTGGGATTTTATGTTAAAAGTTATTCCACGAACAAAAGACATCAACGGGCGCTCTTTCCCCCAATATTGCAACAGCAAATGCCACGGGTAGTGTAATAGTAGATTATCTTTTAATATTACTAATATCATCAAAACAAAGCATAGAGAAAAAAATCCTCCCCATCAATTACGTCAGGTGCCGTCAGGTGGAATTATTATTATTATCAGCCTAGATAGTCCTCTAGATACAAAGGCCTCTAATTCCCTCCTTCCATGACATCACTTTATGTCAGGTGGAATATTATTCCTATTTTTGTGTTTAACTCGATTTACTGAGCTAGAAAACCTTTGGTTTTTAAAATACAGTAGACCAAAGTGAATTGGATCAGGGGGTGAATCGGATCACCAATAAGAAACACCGCCATATTTAAAAATCCGCGGCCAACTAAATAAAACCAATCACTTCCATCCGCCTGCACGCGCCGAGAATGATTTAGCTTGACAGTACTGCACGGGTCAGCCTAGGAACACTTCCTGGAGGACTGCTCTTTTCACGTGGGTGTGAGTTGGTTGCCAATATAAAGTAAGTAAATGATGTTTTGATCAGGAAGTTATCGAATTTAATTAAAACGATTGCATAAAACTGCCCAGTTATCGGTTTTGATATGAATATGAAACAATACTTTCCAATATTATAAACGTATTTGATGTTTAGTGTTAGTTTTGAAAAGCTATGATATGGGGCGATTCGGATCAGTATTTTGGGGGCCTTTTGGTGGGGGTGGTGGCTTATCCTTTCCGCCTGGTCTCGTTCACACAAAGAACATCAATCCGTCTTTTGGTCATCATCTCGCACACTTCCTCAATCTTACCTTTTATGCCTCCTCCAACTTCTTTCTTTGTTTGATCATTATACATTTGATTTATAAGTGTAATTTTTTGTTTATGGTTTTAAAATTATGTATCTTTTTTTGTCTTACTTAATTTGAATTAAAACAATGTCATTTAGTAAAAATTTGTGTTTTTTAACCTCAAACTTAAAGTGATCCGAATCTACTATATTTGAATTTAAGCTCAATATAATATAAAACAAAACTTATATAATATATAAACATACAACATGTATATATAATATAAAACGATAATTATATGGAAATTTACCGATGTTCTATAATTTATATGTACTAGTAACTACTCGTAGTACCAACTTGTCACTACAATGTTCAATTAGATGTAAATATTATGTATGTGCATTAGTGGTATGTTGTGAGTAGTGCTGTGTCTAATTAAGTCCTCGCGTGTCGCGCCTGTATTATATTATATAGTAAGAACAAAACAAAATAAATTAAGACAGCCGACGGGTTCCATTATTTTTATTACTAAGACGTAATTTTAAAAGCATATTTTAATTTAGATGAACACATACAGACAAAGAGTTTCTATGCGTACTGCCACTCCTGGCTCCATCATCTTATCAGATAATTGTAAACCAATTGGCATCGTTATGATTTATAGGTGTGACGAGATAAAATATGTAACAAATTAATGGTTTGTTCCAAGTCCGAACCAAACACAACACAATGAAACATTGTTTTGGTTATTATATACTATACATTAATAGTCGAGTCCTATTATCTTAATAATTATTAGCAGATCGTCATTTATAATAAAACGAAGTCATCGCATCTGTCTGTTTGTGCATAGATGCCTATCTCAATATTAAATAAACTGATTTCGTTACCATTTTCATCTATGATTCTCAATTTAAAATGCGGTTCTCAACATTATGTGATCACCTGCGGAGTGCAGCTATAACGTCTCCACATAATCGGTGCATTCATTATACCACTTTTTGGACTTTTGGCAGGAAGTCAATAATGTGTCGGTTATATTGTATTATTTTCCATAAGTTCGTGTTTGTCCATTCGTTAATGTGTATGTATTATAATATTGCTTGAACGTGGGCAAACTTATGTCTGTGGGGCAAGTGATACAAACCCACATCACGTATCATCTCAAAACGTGTTCTCTTCAAAACTCTTAGGATGTTTCAGTAAAGCTTCCACCACTTCGCTGACTCCTAGTGCTGACTGTCACTTGACTTGGCTACCGTGACTACTAACGATATGATTAATTCTTTTAAAAACATTGAGGACCTCATTACTTGACACCAGCTAATTGCATTGGTCGTTTGGCTTCACTTGTTATTTAGTTCGTTTGGATTTTAACATTTCAATAATAGCCTTGCATTTACAATTACGAGTATTTACGCGTACTTTGTTTATAGTTTCCAGTAGTCCGTTTGTTTATTAATCTTATGTTGTTATTGTAGGTATATATAGTATAGTATTAGTACAGTAATATTTTTCTAGAAAAATGCCAAAACGGCATTTGACGATTTTGTATGGTCGCAGCATATGAGAAAAACAGAGTTATAGGGGTGTGCTAACATTACGGGCATTTTTTCTCGTGATTCATGAAGCTACTTTATTCACCAAGGTGTCGATGGTAAGCCCCTGGATAGGGGTTCCATGAACTAGACTAAACTTTTTAATTTGTATGGATGGGAAAATCTTAATTTCCCACGAATGTCAGTGTATGCAGGACGAGAATACATTTAGAATTAGAGAAAAAAGCGTAGAAAATCAATCAATCAGCAAAGCAAATAAAATACAGATCAAAAGGAACCCAACCCCTGAATCAGTATGTACCCACTCGTACAAGAGCTCCCAAAAAGTCCATTTTGATTCCCAGTGCGCAGCCAGTCCGTACCTTCAAATTATGGTGAATTGGTGACTGATAAGGTACCACTTAATTAAAAAGTAAACTCTTGATTTACGACACAGAGGTGAGAGCATAGTGTTCTGTTTTACCATTTTTAATTCGGAACATTGTCGCTGGTCGTAACTTTGTAATTCGTAAGACATATTATATATATATAGGTATGTTTACAGCCGAAACTCTTCTGTTTTGTATCACACCCGTTTTCCTTAAGAGGACCTTATTGCGAGCCATCGCCACTGCCGCAATATAACACATAGTTACTACCGTCGTCCTCTTAATCGAGTTGCGGTGATGCATCGCCCTGAACTGGTCGCTATGCATCATTCGGTAACACAAAACGGAGGCGCAGCGCGGTAACGCGGCGGTGTCGGCGCGGTGACGCGGGCGCGGTCGGCGCGGGTGCGTTGCATCAAATCGGATTACGGACCGCGGCGACGTCGGGTGCTCCCGATAAATCCTCGCTGTCGTCGGCGACGATTCGTTACGTCCCGATTTACCGGAGATATACCGCGCGTGGAGAAATATGGCGGCGGCCGCTTTGGTACTAATGTGTTATTTAAGCGAGTGCGGAGCCCCGCGGCGCTGCCACCGGCTCAATGCCGATATTAATGATCGGTATGTATCAGCGCCCTTCAGAACGCTGCGAATGTCTCCTTCGTGCCCTATCGATCAAGACAGGGTTAACAGCCGAAGAGGCGATTATGGCCCGCTCCTTTCTCGTGCTTTACTCTGAGGAGCAACCGTGGCTTACAACTCTTACCACGACTTCACTACGACTGTGCTAAGTCACAAGAGGGTTACAAAAAGTTTTAATAATACGCTGACTGTAGCTATATTTCCCTACTCAACTTTATTAGCATCAGCAGAGCATCACGGTCTCGATACCTCAACCCTTGCGTTATCTCTTTCGAGTCACAGCATATCATTTGCACATTTGCAATAAATTTTCAATGATGGGAAAAATACAAATAGAGAAAAATACAGAACACAAATATAGAATCAAAATTTATTATATTTTGAAGCTTATTGATGTGAGTTACATTTGGTATCTACTTATGTTACTCACTAAGACGACCCATAGGCATCTCATGTGAATACGGTTGAAAATCACATGACAAGTGTTACAAATGATGCTGCGGTCATGTGTCAAGTTTGATACTTGGGCGTGTGTGAACTCTGTAGGTCTAACGTTTGCTTTTTGTCCTCTTTATTATTGTTCAAAAGTTCAACTTTAGCTTTTGATTGGAGGCGCCGCGCCGCGCCGCGCCGCGCCGCGCCGCATCTATTTCACAAATATTACTTCAAATGAGCCTCAAGTAGCTACCACCTACTTTTGTAGTCCATTGAGCATAGATACATTTATTTCTCTAGAATTGTTTGACACAAAATTTGCATAAGCCGCCCATTGTGCTCCCGCAGTATAATATTATAATATAGTCTTTACACTGTGGTACGAGCAACCTTCTGTTTACCTTTTCTTGTTTTACTGTCTCGTGTTTGGATAATGAGTTTTCTATTCTATTCTATTTAATTCTACTATCACAACTTATCTTACATTGGATGCAGTATTGTGTTTGATTAGTGTAGCGAGTACGATAGCTCTGCATGTGCAGCGTTTGTTGTTTGTTGTTTGTTGTTTGTTGTTTGTTTGTCGAAGGCAGGAGGCGGAGCCGGAGCGTGTCAGGCTGTCACTCACTCGATAGTATCAGGGCTCCGAACCATGAACCGACAGAAATCCGCATATAACTTATGAACGTAAGTCGTTGGCCGAGGATCAGACCCGGTGTTGTTGCGTTGCAAAGTGCACAGATCGCCGCTCGGTCAGCACCCCTCATCGTGTCAAACTTGTGAACGTAGAATTGTTGTCTACTTGCTGTTCTTTATTAATTTTTATTTTCTGTATAAGCTACTTATCTAAATACTTATTGATATGGAACAAAACAATTCGAAAAAAATTCAATACAAGTTTTCAACCATCATCATTTTCAACAATATTATGACCTTTAAAAAGATTTTAATTAGTTTTTTTTAAGCTACGTAGTATCAACCTTGTTGGTGGGTCTGTGTTCGAAGTAAGAGTGCGTTTGCAACATTGTGTTTGACAGGAACGTGGGAACGGTCGCTCGAGGCACGCCTCGCGCTGCATGGATATTACCGAACAGTCAAATCAATTTAGTCACTGGATTCGCCAAATTGCCAGAAAATGATCGATTCACCATTTAATAAATTCACGAATTAGTCTCAAAAGATTTAAAAAACTCTTTGATCCATCCAAGGGTGTCTTGCCGTGAATAGAGCTCGATTGTAGTTTGGTGTGGCGGCGCGCTCTACTCGTACAAGGGGATGTTAGATGCGTATCTGTCTAGGAGAGCTACCGTTGCGTCGACGCCGCGGGAAGGGTGCGGCGCGAGAGACGGCGGGAGAGGGCGGGGCCGTGTTTGTTGAACAAACAGCCAGCGAGAGCGGAGCACAGCCTTTGTGCCCCGATGACGCGAGCGTTTTACGAACGGAGCGCCTGGGGCCCGCACCGCTGCTGAAAAACCGCTCGTTGCCATATTAAACTGCGCAAATACAAATTTGCGCGCGTAATGTTCAACGTAAAGTTGTAATTATCAAGATATCAATGCATCAATATTGTAACACTTCAACTGAATCGAGATTATTGATTTTCTAATGTTGTAAAAAAGTCCAACATCGCCTGTACGTCCTAGACATTCGGCCAGATACTAAGTCCTTGGCCACCGGGTGCAGGCCGCGCCACGCCGCACCGCACCGCACCGCACCGCGCCGCGTCGCTCCGTTACTCGTGGTTGTCTCATAAATTGCAAATAACTTAAACGGTTAGTTGTTGTTCGTGATGTGCTTATAAATAACAAGTTATTGCATTTACTGTTTTGTAATAAATGCATTTCATTTCCGTGTAAACTTGAACAGCGAGATACTGAAACACCTACCCGAGGCTAGCAATAAATGGTCAGCTTCAAAATTTATGGTATAATGTATGGTTTACAATTAAAGACTAATAAAAACGTTATATTTAGTGAAAATCCTACAGAAGTCTTCGTTAGCTGTGTTGACATTCAAATAAACATATTATGAACATAATAGTCAGTACTGCATATAGGACAGTACGAACAGCAGCGTACGGAACCTCGCTTCTAATAAGCTCTCCTGTGGCTCTCGAGCGATGATTCGAGCCTCGCTAAGCAATTGTCCTCTCAGAGGTCGTCGAAGAATATCACTATAAAAAATATACAATATTATTGTAACAGCAAACGCCCGTCTGAGGTTCATTCGTAAAATTAATACATTTTTTGTGGAATGTCCTTTATGAGAGCCCGTTGATGTCTTTTGTGAGGGCGTTGAAATTTTAAGGAATGGATCGGTCATCGTTAGTAATAATTATTTATTTGAACATATTTTTTTTTCCATTAGAAACGTTTAGTAACAATACAATTTCTCAGATTATTCAGAGATTGGAATGTGAATGTGCAGTTATTGTGTAAAGCTAATGCTCAGTGGCTGGGCGCGGGCGCGGGCGCGGGCGTGGCTGCACCTTCACGTGCGCCAAGCGCAGCATTTACTCTTTCGCCCAGTATAGAACTGCACGACTCGTGCGTTCTCATTAAAAAAAAGTGGCCTAAGCTAAGGTATTAATAATCCAAAATAAAAGACAATTCCATGCTCCATACTCCATTTTAAGTTATTATTAAATAGAAGAAAAACTGCATTTCAGACAGAACTACTGGCTTAGCGGAAAGCCACAATAAAGACACTGAATATTTAACGCCTACTATTATTAATTCAATTTTTTTCACTAAATCTAAAATTGAACATTAAAACGGAATAGTTCGCTTGAAACAGTTGTACAAACGAAGAGGCTCCACCTGACAGCTCCATCCGCGTGCTTCAAACTATAAGTAGCGCGCGGCGTCGCTCGAGCGGCAACAAGACGCGCGGTTTGTTTAGTGTCCGTGAGCGCTGTTTGGACAGTGACAGATGGCGGCACCTCTAGCCTTGTAAACATTTAACACCTCGAGTAATAATCGCAGTCGGGCGAGGCATTACTCAGTGCGCCAGCGCAGCGCTCCTCGCAACAATACACTCGCGTGATTAATAGAGGCCGGCCGGGACGGAGTGCTCTATGGGCCTCCCGGGCGTCGGCCGGCCCGGCTCGGCCCAGCCCGCGCCCTGGCCACGCGGCACTCGAGGAATCCAACCCTATTAATAATTCATCAAACAGATGTGAGATGTGTTGTGTTGCATTGTGCGCTCTCCATCTGTATCGGTGTCGGACACACCGCCTATCATAAAGGGTGCTCAGCTTGTCGCGGCCTCACTTAAATCTACAAATTATAAAAGTGTAACTGAGCTGTGTCTGTAATATGGAAATCATACTGGAATCGCATTACAGAATGTCACCGAACTCGAGTATGCTATACGGTATGTTGAGTTTTTCTGTATGTGTTTGTGCAGAAATACAGCAAAATTAATAACATTTATAGGCCTGGGAAATACTCATAGACAAAATCATATGGCATCAAAAAAAAGTCAACATCACGCGATATTCACATCCAAGCTGACGCCGACGATACTTCACCGGGGTGATCGGGGAGCCGGGTCCCGCACTATCACCGCCATACGGACGACGCGTCAACGGTGACAGACAATCAACCGAGATCGCGTGAGCCGACGCTTGCACAGACCCAGACACTGAACACATAAATAGACCCTAGAACAGTTTTTTAACAGGGCTTGCTAAATCTCCGTTGGCTTCGTAGATTCAGTGTTTCAAGCTGATTGATCAATATAATTTTTCGTTCGCTACACGTTTGACAGCCATAACTGACACAATACGATTCTAAAAAGTTAATTCAATGTTAGTGATTGTAACAATACAAGTGCGCGGAGGGTTCCGGCGTTCTCGCGCGAGAGGGAGCTGCGGTGCGATGCCGGTAGGTACGCACGAGTCGGCCGCCGCGTCCGTTACCTTCCAACACATGAATCATCTTTACAAATATGTCGATGACTTTCATAGTGAGCCTTCTATGAGAACAAAACTAAAGGTGAGCTCTCCTCGACGCCGAGCCGCGGTACTCGTACAAATAAATAAACGTAATCGTCTCGATGCTCGCATGTGAGTTTATAAAAAGCGGGCGAGTCCGACACCAGGATTATTTCCAGTTAACGCGTTTGGAGGGGTTTTATACGCTATGATAAATACGGCCAGATTCCCAGTATTTAAGCAACAATAACACGAGGGCCTTTTGTGTGGGATGATTTAGCGGCCATCCACTCGCCGGACGGGTCCTTAAAAATCGAGCACGCGCCCGCACCGCCGCGCTGCGCCCGCCCGCGCCTGCCTGTGTGAAATCTGACCGATTTTTTGTCGAGCTTTTAACACTCTCGGTTGCGCTCCGATATAATGCCGATTGCATTCCGTTGCATTGTTCGGCGCCGGGCGCGTCGCGCGGTGCGGCGACGGCGGCGGCGGCGGCGCGGCGGCGGCGCGGCGACGGGACGCGACGGCGACGCGACGGGCATCATCTCGCAGCTAACGTGGGATTTCACGGGCCATCATCGGTTGCGTATCATTCGATAATTGTGGCGCTTGTTTTTTCCACAAAAAGCAGTAATAGAGGCGGCGCGGCCCGGCCGTCGGGCCCGCCGTTCAGCGCTCGTTTACAAATCAATAATAAACTTCAGCCGCGGTTTTATTACACTACCAATATGCATAATTTGTATTTGGTGGGTATAAAACCGAGGTCTATGGCCGATCGATTATTTGAACTCTTCGATTGAGTGCCTTATTTATGGCGACTGAGCTTGTTTTAAATGATTAAAAATTTTACGATGTTCTCATGGTTGTCGAGGACGGTGAAATATAGAGAAAGCGGACAAAATACTTTATGGGTTTCAATCGGAGAGACCGGCCGTTATAAAGGTTTAGATGAATCTCTTCTAATGAGTGCTAAAACTTCATATAATTGTAATTTCATTCCTAACGACAGCCCTCATTAGCCGGCCCCGTGTCTGACTTATGTGAAATGTTTTGTTTTCTGTTGTTGAACTGTGTGAGTGATACTCGAGACTGAAGAGTACCCTGAGCCTAGCAAGGCTACCAGACTGCGCCCGCTTCACGGCCTCCCCATACCGACTGACGCGACTCAAACACGCACGCGAGGTAAATTTCATACGTTTGCAACTCTTGCCTCCACATGGGTGCAAATGACTTTCATTGATCACTGAGCTTGGTCCGACTCGTTCCCTGCGCCGCTGCCAGTGCAGCACTGCTATCAAGTTGGCCGGCTCGGTCGCCACGGCTCCAGAAGCGCTGGCAGAATTCACCGCCACATCATGCGCCAATATTTATGCGTTTCAACGAAGCAAAATCATTATGGATGTTGGAAAAGATTGACAGGGACAATCGGTGACAAAAGGTACTGACTGTCTTAAGCAATTAAACATCTTCAGTGCATATAACAACATAAATATAAAATAATTATAATATAAATTCGAAGTTCGGCCAAGTTGAAAACATTAAGTTATGTATTTTACATTACTTTCAAAGAAAAAGATTAATGTGAAAATTATTTTTAAACTAAATATTATGTAGACGACTCAGCCGCTAAACCAAGCACAATCGAGTTATTAGAGTTATATTTCGAGTTATATTCTAGCTCGCATTATTAACCATATCAACAGAACGACGATATTTTTCATTATAAGAGTCGTTATTACAAGAAAATAGTAAGTATATTTGGGTTCGGTCACTAATGCCTCCAGGCGGCGCGGCGGGTACAATGAGCTCCATAGATCATAGAGGCGCGAGCGGGCCCCGGCCGCGGCCGGTACTCGGAGGGGTGACGCTTCAAGGTGCTGGGACGTCTATTTTATCGAAAGAGACGGCCGCATAGGTTCCCAATGGGTGCTCACGAGGCAGCTATAGAGAGTACTAGCTAAAACGAGCGAAAATTTGAAATTTGAGTAATAATAAAAAAACAATTGAAATCCAAATAAGTTATGTTTTTTGTTCTCTCTGTGTATAAAATCCTACTAATATTATAAAAACTAAAATCTGTTTTTGTTGGTTTAATGCGCAGCATCGGAGCTAAGGATTGACGACATTTTTGCACAAATATAGATAAAAGGCTAAAAATATGAAAAGCTTTCTATCCCGGGAAAATGTACGGTACCTGTGAGATAACCCCATCCGCGAGTGAAACCGTGGCCCAGTCCGAATGAAAGTGCGACCCAGCCAAAAAAGGGGGATATTTTTCTATACAAAAAGATTTTTCAATAAAATATCTCGGCTTTTCTTTTATGCAGCCCTGTTTTTTCTCTTGTACCTACACACACTCACTTAAAATATTATTATTGTAGCCGCATCCACATTCAATCACCGACCGAAAATGGGGACATCGCTGTAGCTAACATTTTTCAGGGAGGCTCTTATAGGACATCATGAGGTAGAAATATGGAGCAGTGGAGCGAGTTGACGCCGAGGTGATGCCGGAGAGAGGTGACGCCCGCGCCGGGGCGAGGCGGCGCGGGCGGCACCGGCGCGCGGCGCGTTGGCGCGAGTGGCAGCGCGGTGTAATCCCGCGGTAAAAGCTCATTCCGAGAGGCTTACCAGTGCCCGAGTGTAATTTATCAATTTGAGAGTGTCGCATGCGCCCACTGATCCCTTTGGCTTTTTACACCAACTATTTTATTCACATTAATCTGAGTTATTATATTAAGTAGTTGTGGTAATGTTCAATTTATAGAGCCATTGCGCTTCGGTATGTAGCACTGATATGGTCACAGACAGCCAACGAAGAAAATATACATTTGCCATTAATACACGTTCCCCTACGAATTTTGATTTTTGAAATTTAAAAATATGTGTTGATGGCCCCTATCACATCTAGTCTCACTCTCTCCCTATACGTATTCATAGAATGGTTTTGTGCAACTTTGGATTTAGTCCCCAGCTTAAATACCTAAGAGTGGTGCACCGAGAGTCATAATTTGTTATGTATCGGAAGAATATAACTGATCAGTTTATCGCCGATGACCTTTTGAGTACCTAGAATGCAAACAACGTATTGGGTACTATAATGCGCCATAACGAACGCTCGCCGGATTACAGAGCGAACAACGAAATACGTTTTCTATTTTATTTAAAGATATCAATCTACATCATAAAAATTGACGGTAAAAAATATGCGAAGAGCGGTCGTTACACCGCTCGTCGATTTATTGCCAACATGCCGCATGACGGGTCCGAGCGCGCGGTTCGCGGAGGAATCCACGCCGCGCGCGTTTACGATATAACAGCTCGGCTCGAACGGGCTTTGTCATTTTCTATTGATTTATTTAATTATTCAGCGTAGAGAAAGAGATATTGTCCAATTAATTGTCTAAAAGCAATGTATTAGAGTTGTAAACGAGCAAGCTCGTAACTTTGGACGACTCTATACCGGTTTTTCTATTTCATAAACAAATTGGCACTATTAAAGTTAATCGATTCTGGTGACATATTGACACCTGCCACCGACAACATGCTTACCAGATATTAGTATAGTTAGGCACCTATAGGTGGGCACCTACCGATACCGCGCCGCACCGCGCCGCACCGCACCGGGCCACACCACTATGCGTGCCAGTGTTGACAGCGAACGCTTCATACTCGTATAACGCTGTAGGTAGATACATCATTTAATATGTTTATTGGACACTTCTATGATATTTTAATAACGAAGAATGTTTTTTTTTCTTTATCCTTGAACGGATTCTTGAAAACCTATTATATGGATTGTTTATAATTTACACGAACATAAGTTCGATTATTGCAACCTGCACTTTGACCAGTTCGGTAAAATCAAAAAAGATGTCACAAAAATGTACATTTGCGAAGGTAATACTAATTTAAAAAAAAACGATAATGAATAAATACGTACTCGTTTATGACGCATTATAAATAGCAATAAGTAGGTCGAGAGTGCCACACTACTGAAGCGCGTGTGAAAAGCAAACTTATTCTTGTATGAAACTGTCACTGCATTGACGTCTATATTGGCGTCTGTCGCAGCGGCGCCAGGCGTTGAAATAGCGATTCTATCTAGCACACGATAGGGAGCGATGTCGCGTGCGTGCGCCCGCGCACGAGGTGTTTGCTCACTTGTGTAAATAGTTCCCCGCTCGGTCGGAGGCGTGCCTCGATCAAACACTGTACGCTGTACACAAATATTAGAGACAATGTTATTCGGTAAAATTGCGTGTTTTCTATCGGCGAGTTTCAAAGAAATTTACTTGAAGAGCATCGGTTTGAACAGTTTAATTCATTGATGTAGATTCGAGTCACTTCAGTTAGTTATTGGGCGGTCACGTGTGAGCGCGCCGTAAATCAATGTATACCTTATACGTACTTAGACTTACTGTTTTTAAGTTGTTTTTAAGCCTAGGATTTCGTTGCAAGGCAATGTATGATAATTATCTTTTGTGCTACCACAGTCGTGAGTTCCGCGTGCGTTGGCGTTGATCGTCAGAATCCCTTTTCGTCGCACCTGACTCCACCTGACTATAGGTATTTCCAAGACTTACCGTCAGATCAACGACTAGTCAGCTGCTTACCCCTCCTATTTGGTATCGTGCTCCAACGAGTATGGTCTCGATTGTTGTAATACATAGATACGACTTATCTCGACCTTAGCTAAACGAAAGACATCGAGCTATATTATGAGCAAACAGAATGTTTATTGAGGTGCACAAAATAGAATAGAACAAAAGGTTCGCGACTGTTTCTTTGTGAATAACAATGATGATAGACAATGGTACCCGTAGGTAGGTCTACCTAGGTCGACCGTTATCATTGTAGGACCTTGTCGCGATGGACTATCTAACAATTCCTTTGATCGCCAACGAATTTGTGAATGTTTGAAAGCGACAAGGTTGTATTGTGTAAGAGTGTGTTGTATCAGTGCGCATTGCGCAGGTGTGCGGGCGCGCACGAGCGGCGCGCAGGGCGTCCTGCTGCGCGGTGCGGCCGCGGCCGGCCGACGCAGGGTTGGCGGTCGCTCGATGAAGCCGTCGACTGATCACAAGCTGTTGCCATCTCACCATCGCCACTACCAGCAAATATTTCACACCTGTATTCTAGAAATCTAATGCTTAGCTACAGTAAAAAACGACGCGCTTCAGTAAAAAACGTAGTACAAAATGACATTAGAAGTAAATCTCATTTATTAAATTTTATGATCAAATTCCTCAATACTTAACAGAAAAATACAAAATAACTTTGAAAAATGTGTTTTCGAGTGCAAAATGATATTGTAGCCAATCTGTTAGACCAGCGCCTCATGTGCCATCGAGCGCAGTTCCCAAGCGCAGACGTCGAAGCCGCACAAACCTAACCTGGGCCACACCTGCCGCGCCCCGCCAACCTATGTACTATTTGTACATTGTACTTACACATCCTCGATTGATTTTAGGTGCCTACGTGCATTATATCCAAGTCACACTAAGTGAATGTTTGAAATTACTATTAAAAATACTACTACATAATAATTATATGAAACTACTCTCCGCAGCTACACTCCGGATTCTATCTGCCTTGTAAACATAATATAATCGTTGTCTGGTATCGGTCGGCCACCCTAACGAATACTATCATCTAAATCGATATATGTCTGTAGCACCTATTACTCAAACAACCACACACCTCATCCAAATCTATGCAAATAACTCACAGCTTTCACAAGAAAATATTTTGTGCAGGTTTCTTGACGCAAGAAGCTTTCGAAAACTCTGTGGAGAATAATTATTCAAGGAGGTATTTATAATTGAAACGAAGTAGGCGCAAGATTGATTTGAATATTTATACAGATATATACTTCGTGTCTGCATCGCGGATGAATACAGCGCGGCGCGGCGCGGCTCGGCGCGGCGGTGAGTCGTTTCCTGTCGCGCACAACGAACGCAAACAAATCGGCGGCGCCCGCGCCGCCTCGGGCGCTCCATCGTATCATAACCGAAGAATTATTGAAACAACTTTTAATTAGTTTAAAATTTTGTTTGATAACGCTATGAATATTTAAAAGGGTCTCGCCGACCGTTTAATTTACTAGTTTCCATGCCGGCCGGCCGAGCGGGATCGAATCGCCGCGCGCGGTAATTAAACCCGAAAACTGAACTAGCATGGCATTATTAATATAGAGAAACAACTGGCGCCTTCGGCCGTTTCGGTAACTAAAAAAGCTTGGAATTTATACGTCAATAAGAGTTTGTTGGGCATCGGGCATTATCGTAAAATGTGAATAGTATTTAATAGTTGGCACAAGGAGAGCCGCGCCTATTAACGCCTGAGTTATATGACAGTTATGTCGGGCGGCCGCCTAGCGCCGCGGCGCGCCGCCGCCCGCCGCCCCGTGCCGCTCCGTCGCCGCCATGCGCCACCTCGCACTCTTATTACTAAATTCATATAAAAATGCCTGAATATGTATATTAGGGAGCGAGCCTTATTAATTATTCGTAGCGGCGCTTGCTGAAGCTAATTTATTAACATTAGGAGCAATCGCGCCGAACAGAGACAAAGCGGCCGCTCGCGCCGCCGCTCCGTCTGCCTCCAAGCATGGCCGAGCATGGCCAAGCATGGCGCTGCGGAAACAGCTCAGATTACTTTTACACTGCTATCATTATCTAACCAATCTGATGCGTTGAACTCTCTTATAGTTAATTGTTTTAATTGTGTGGGAACTTAGACCGCTTTCGGATGTAGAGTTGAATAACTAAACGTTATAAACTCTGTTCAGTTTAACTCGGACCTATACCGCTACGGAACTGCGCATCTTCACATATGTACATGATATCATTATGTTATAGATAAAAGAATAAGTTAAGTTAAGGAAAATAGAATTCATTATTTACATGAAAAGTTAAAATCAGAAATAAATATATTCTATTTTAAAAGGCATATAATAAAACACATCGTAATATTTAATGTTATGTACCTACATACTACAACTTTATGTAATAATATCTAATGGGAGGAGGGGAAAATGCCTGCCTGACCGAAAGTACGCGACAAACATTATAAAGATGTCCTCATCAAAGTTTACAAGCCTTGTTGAAGTTATGAGCTTTAGTTTGGTTGAACCTGTCCGGGATGCCACTAAGACAATTATCAACACGTGAGGTGAGGATGGCGATGTGACCGAGAAGCTTATCTCTTGCCATGTTGTCAAGCTGTTCTAAAGTATCAAGAGAGTCAGTCAACTTTGAGTAAAATTATTTGGAGCTCTTAAAGGAGACCAGATACAGTCCCGATGCTTATGAGGCATACCGTTTGTGGGATGTAATACTTGTTATTTATCTGTGATCGATTCTATCGAAAGTAATTATCGCATCTGCTGCTAATCCTGACTTTGAAATACTACCGATGAGTTGTAATGTCGGCAAACTAATTAGTTTTCGAGGACGGTTCAATTCGACCAGCCCGAAGATATAATATAACGGCTCGATGTTCGATGTCCATTTCTAATTTAGAAAACACCTCATCAAATGATCTTTTGCTTGATCCCAAACGAGGCTCGAAAATTGAGTCAGGGCCCAAAACTATAAAAGCCGTTTCGGAGAGGTGTTTTTGTTTCCAATATGCAATAAATAGGTTATTAACGAGAGGCGCGCGCCTGCGCCGGCCGGCGCGGCGAGGGCTGCGCAGCGCGCAGGCGGCGGGGGGCAACATGGCGGCTAATTGTTTGTAATTAGCGCTCGCTCGCGGCTCCGCTCCGTGTTTATAGACTGTTTATTACTTAATACGTTGTGATAGGCCGCTCTATTGAGAGCTCTCCAAATAATAAGCCGCCTTCGATTGTGCAACTTAATTGAAGATTGTGGGAATTTTCCAAATCATTTCGATACCTATCGATTTGAGCCTTCGTCGTACGCGCAGGCAATGGATCGGTCTTCGGCCGTCTTCTAACCTGGGATGGTGTAAAAGTTCAGCTCAACAACATTATTCCAAATGTTAACGATGCAGCGAGCTCCTGCAGGCCACTTTTTTTGCCCCCCTTCAGTCCATATTGGAGAAACGAGAACGAGTACTCGAATTGACCTGCACAAGCACGGGTAGGTTACATGATATACAACAGTACTAATATATTGACACTGCCTGCTCGAGCGGTCTGTGTCTATGTTCAATGATTAACTGCCGGGGCAGTCCGTTTATAGCCAGTTCTTATTAGAAGTATACTTATTAATACTTATATACCATATGTATTCCATTTTTTGTGCTCCTCAACCCATCCCAGAAAAAAGCGATCCTTGATCTAACAACGGCAAAGAAGTCTGGAACCCGCGCATCAGCGAACATGCCCGACGCGCTGTAACTTGCTTATCTCATAAGGGTGCGAAAAGCATCATTGTATTGCACCCTTATGGTATGATATGACTCGCGGTTTTCTTAGTCAATAGCTGATACGTGTTTATACACGTACACAGACATGGGCTTTAAACAGTGTGGTGTTAACCTCTATACTAAACCTGGAAAATCGGCGAGTGATCATTTTGCACCTAATGGACCACTTCCTCCTCTATATAGATAACATAGTGCCCGGATGTCATGCGTCATCCCCAACCACATTTGTGAAGGAGACGAAAGGCTTCATCCTTGAGGAGAACAACATAAAAATCGTCAATATACTCCTTCGTGATATTCAGTGCGCAAGGTGAATTTTGATTGGAAATAAAAGCAGTTGCCATGGTTAAGACCATGGCATTCCATCCATAAAACGCCACAAAGTTTATCTTTTCTATGTGATACCACCAATTCATATTTCTTTGGATACAGCATTAGTTTTCTTATTTATGAGTGCCAGAGTGCATTTCCTTGTGGCCTACATACGAATAAATACTCGTAACTTCTCCGAGTTGTGGCTCTTCACAGTACCGAGCCCGTCGGCACGGCCGTAGCCATCCGCTGCGACGTGTGTGCAGGGCTTACATACATGCATGGACAGATGGACACGACAAAACTTTGAAGAATCACTGTCGTCATTTCACATGTTCCTACCCTAAAACCATAGGAAATATCGTAGTAACGTATCGTAGTCCAAATAGATATATTTTTTTATAAAAAGCTTAACATTTAGAAAATTGCTGATGATCTTCAAACGATTGATTTTCTTAAATCATAGCTAAAAACACTCTCGACAAGTCGCCTTTCAAACAAAAACTAAATCAACATGCGTTCATCCGTTTGGGAGCTACGTTGCCACAGACAGACAGACACACAGATACTCACATCAAACTTATAACAGTCCTTTGTTTGCATCGGTTAAACAGCCCGGAAAAAGAACGGTCTCAGAATATAAGTCCTTAAAAAAGAAAATAATAGTAAGTATTTACATCTGATAGTGGTGGAGATGCGACAGCGGCGCGCGGAGGTTACGGGCGAGCGCGTGACGTGCCGGTGCGGCGCGGCGCCGGCGGAGGCACGGCGCGCGCGCCACGCCCAGCCCCGCCTCGCGCTGTCGCCGCGCGCTGCACGCCGCTATCGACTCTATCACTAACGCACACAACTCATTTAATCGTGGCTCGCTGCCGGCAGGCACCGGTGCCTCGTGCTGCTATATTTGCGTTCGAGATTCCAACCGTTTCGCCGGATAGGAGGGGTCGTACGCTCAAGAGCTGTGGAGCCGAGGGATGTTGACTCCCGGTTAAACATTATCTTATTTCAAGCTTTCATATATGGGTAATTAAATCGTTATTTTGCGGTTAAAACAGAGATTAGTCCCTAATTTGATACTTAAACAGGCCTATTACTGCCAAATACTACATTGATATAGGTAATCCAAGAGTTTTAATCCACAATCCGCGGCGTATCTACCCAAAAAGCTGACGGCACTGCCCCGTTTAGTTGCAATGCCAATTAAGCCATAGCCAAGCCAAAGCCATAGCCAGAGCCACATAATCTTGGTCCCCACGGACGCAATGTCTCAACTTAAAGTATAACATTACCCGATGACAACTTAATGACATTTAGAAGTCCTCGCAGTTAACATCAAGGTACTTAGCATCTGTAAACTTTGTAGAAACTCCATATATAAGAACAAACAATAATTTAATTCCTAAGTGGTAATGAGGAGATTTGGCGGCAAACAGAATATATGTATTTATTGTTTTCGGTATTTTATACTCAAACTTGTGTTTCTTCGTGTCTTAATGTGAAATATTTTATTTATAAAGGGCTTTATAAAACGATGAAACCTCCATCACTTCATTGAATGGTGACGTAGGCATTTTGAGAACTTTAATAATAACTTGAAATAAGTAACTAGTACTGGCTGGCTAAATGCAGAAATATTGCGATTCCAAAACATAAAAAAAGATGCACTCACAAGATTATAAATATATTCACTCGTCGCTACAAATAACCGCGAAGGAGCACCTTATACAGTTAAAACAAGTGACAGCATTAAAAAAAGTAAATATTCACCTTAGTCTCGGTCTGCGTCTCGGTATTGACTAGAAACAAAGGATTAGGTGGTGGACATCATAATAATAATTTAAAATAGAGATTTTGAGAATTTTAATATATACTTTCTAAGGATTTGAAATATACTTACTCTCCAGAATCAATTATTATTACTTTACTAGCTGTGCCCTGCCACGCTTCGCTGTGGCACATTCGCACATTCGCCGATATGTCACTGATGAAAAAAATAGATAAAAACAATCCTTGATGCGGATTATATATCATGCTAAAATTTCAGCTCGATCGGTGCAGAACTTTTTGAGTTTTTGAAGCGTACACAAACCAACATAACATTTTTATATATATAGATAGTTGCGGGTGCCAAATATAGGTTGGAAACTCATGGCAACTCCAGACGATAAGAAAACATAAAACTACATTTCACCTACATACCTACATACTAAATCCTACAAATATTATAATGAAGTGAGTTTGGTTGTTTTTTTATACTTAAAAACGGCTTGAACGGATTTGAATGAAATATAGCACACAGATAGTAAGTGCTACTTGACATAGATAGTATTAAGTACTTGAAAATTTACGGATCCTGTGGGATATTACACAACGCGGGTGAAACCGCTGGGCGCATTTAGTATGTTAATTATTTTCATGAAAAATTTTACAATTACAACATTCTTAAAAGAAAGACCTGTGATTCGAAAATGGCATGAAACTTGACTGTCGACGACCAGTCATTTTTGTGCTGAACCTCTGTACTGTACACTGTACACCCATGTCAATCCGATAGATCAACTATAGTTATTGCCGCCGGTTCTTGTTCTGTGCTAAGCATGTGTTGCGAAAAATATATTTCTATTGTTATTCTGAAGAAATTTCGATTGTATTGTAGAAAACCATCAGCGCGACTCAAAAGTTTTACTATGTACTGTTATCCTGGATTTTTATCATAGTTGTACGTCGATTTCCCAGAATGGCCACCATTAAGAGATAGTGGCAGAGATAAGGTAACATTAGCATGCGGCCGGGCCGGTGGGCCGGTGGTGTCGGCGCGACCCGCGTCACGCGCGTGAATGGCTGCGGCGGCCCCCGCTGCGCCATTCTCCGCGCCATTGTGCGCTCCACGCACCTCGCTCCTCGCATCGCCTCGCTGACGTACACACATCATTTATATCACAAGATTTTTTTTATCAGCCAGTTGGTTTTGAACGTTTGACTCGATCGTCGAACAAAAAAAGCTCGAACAATATCGAGACCCTTCACAAATAAACAAAATATCGAATACGGAAAAATACGAATATCGAAGGTCGCGGAGTCGCGACGCGACGGATCCGAATTATGCTCAAAGAGTTGTTGGGACAAATATTTAGAATAAATCTCGTCCGATTTCCGCGTGATTGTTTCCGGCCCGAAAATGGTTTCTTCTTTGAATACGAAACGAGGCGCCGAAGGAAGCTCTGGCACCGTGGACGGAAGGTCGTTGAGGAAAATGTTATGGGGTCTCATTTGTGAGGTATTGTGTAGTTTTGTGTCAGGAAACTGTCATTCTCCTTGTGTGAAGTTGAGGAAAATGGTGCCAGTAATAATATCTAAATCAAAGAGTTGTGATTACCCGCTCACCGCGGTGTGTCGGCTCGCTCGTCGGTGCGCACATTGTCCATTAGCGGAGCCGCACGTGGTCCGCGGCCGCGAGCTCCGGAGACCATTCTTTAGAAGCTTTGAATAGCTGAGCGCCCATCGAACGAGCCCGACGCGCACCCACCCACAGAACTTAATCTCCCAAATACATTTATCATGTTCAGTCGATAAAAATGCCATTGAGATCAGCCGTACACAATGAGATACACGCTCACGTACCTGATACGAGGCCGAAAGTCAATTATATTCAAATATAAATCGGATTTGCAAACGTAAGCCCGTGACAATGGCGTAGGCAGGCGCCTGTGCCTCCGGGTGCTGGCCGCGTCGGAAGCGACACAATGCGCTGGTTTGGTGACACAATGCCGTGTCCGCGTCACGCCCGCGCCCGTCAGCCGCCCCGCAGCCGTGCCTGATGCGACCATTATCAGTTTGTTTAGTGGATTACAAAGTCACAATTGTGGTAATCTATTATTTGCACGTTTGTACGTTATGAGTATAGTGTATTTGGGCTAGAAGTTATCTATTGATCTGTGAGAACTTTCAACGTTTGACCATGTTTATGACTGCGCAGGGTTATATTCCCAAACTGGAGATAAAATTATAAATACCTACCTCATTTTCTTACGCATTTTCCATATTTAATTTAAAATGTAATGTTGCATGATTTTTTTTATTTTTATTAACAAGTGTTTTAATAACGATTCCCACTCTCTACAATCGGCCAACGAACGCGTACAGTTTAAATTTCACACCAAGCACATTAGCCGTTATAAAATGTAACAAGATCTGGGAGCACGGCAGTGCCCCTACCAAGTCGACAAAGGCACAGCCGCAACATCCTTTTCTCGAAGTCATTCAGGTCATTTTCAAACTCCCTGTAAGTTTGTTGTGGATATCATTAACATGATAATTTGATGGTGCGCTACCGGGTTGTTCCATCGGAAGCACCGCTGGGCGTCACACGCAGCCCGGCCGCGCCGCAGCCGCGCGTCACGCAGTCACGCCCGCCAAATCACCGCACAATGCGCTTCTCACGTTGTCACGCTACTCTATCACGCGCCATTCAGCCGCTGTCCTTTTGTACCTTTATTGGATATCGATGACTCTTCAAATAGGGTATTAACTCGCATCATAAACTCTGAAATGTAAACGATCTCGACTTTAAGGCTCGACGAGCTCTCGACCGCTAAAATCTTAACTGTTTCCATAAAGGACCTCTCATTTGCATAATTCTAACCAGAAAGGCAGAACAAACAAACCTTATAAATGACGCGTTAAATGTAATCAAACAACGTCATTATACACGAGTAGCTCGCTCTGGGTTCGCCACAAAAAGTGTCGTAAAAACGGGTATCAGTCAGTGGAAGTCGACAATGAGGCCACCGGGGATCTATTATGTGGCGTTGTCAATGGGCCCCTTAAGAAATTTGTTACGAAGACTTTGATAGACGTCCGGCATTGTTCCGGCGGACGGCGGGTGACGAGGAGACTGCGCTGGCGCAGCGGTAACCGCGGCGCCGAGCCGCTCCCGGCCGCTGGAACATATTTATTGGCGAGAATTTGTTTTGGGGTGGCGAACCGTCGCTAAACGTTAATGTTGTCTGCATTGTTGTTATTATTTGCTCGGGGCCCGGGGCCGGGGCCCAGGGCCGGGTGCGCCGGACTCAATAACGGCAGATTCGAGTCTATCACAACTACAGGGGTGTGCACGGCTCGAGGGTTTAATTTATGAACTCGAACACCTTTCGGCTCTCGCTGATGTAGCAATTCGATAATTAGGCGTTAGCTCAGTCAAGAGCTCTTACACCAGGCTTAGCAAGGAAAACTTCATATTTATCTATTAATAAATACAATTTATTATTTTTATAAACCACTCATACTCACATGTGGGCCCTCGTCATGATTTCTCCAAAACCATAATAAACATTTAATTAGTTGCAATTTTATTAGTTGGTATCTTAGTTCGAAATACAATTTCACATCCTGAAAAGCTGAGAACATAATATCTTGGATATCCTGGCTGGAACTCAAATTAAAGATAATTTGGTTATAACTTCATGAATGGGAACGATATCCACGGCCAAACTTGTAACTCTAAAACCACTGCAAAGCTATAGCTTAGAAGACATCAGTAGTACTGTTTCGCATGTCAACAAATGTTGCAAAACTTTTTGAAAACTTACACTGGAGTGAAAGGCGTAGCCAACTTCAATTCAGAGTCAGTGTCCAGCATGCACCTGACCATTTAAAACGACTGGACTAAGGAAAGAACTCTTTATTATTGAGCTGGAAAAGTCTTAAGAAGGCACTTAGAACTTTCCTGAAATTCGTTGCCTCTCACCCAAAGCTTCCGCTATTAGTCTTTGGCTATTCTACTACAGTCTCAATTGGTTAGTTCACGTATAATTCTGATGTATATTTTTAAACTGACATGTTACCGTCTCTGACATTACAATTTCACGGATTCCATGATAAGTAGAGGATGAGTCAACTGCGAAGCATGAGGCTGCGGGACGATTCCCACGAAGAGCATACATGTTCTTTAGTACTAAATCCTGAAACACAGGTATTTGCTGTGAGTCTATGGTTGATTGTAGGCCGACGATCCCTGTAGTTTCTAATTCTCTAGTTACAGAGAATCCTGTTCAGAGGTCGTGGATTCTCATTACCTACTAAACTTCCTTATTGTGAAGTTCCGCCATTATTGTATAACTAGCTGCACCCTGCGGTTTCACCCGCATAATTTCAGTTTTCCCGAAATATTTCTGCTTTCCCGGATCAAAAACTACTATGTTACTAAAGAATAGCGGCAAATTGCAAAAAATCAAATGTCAAAGCGTGATTTCATACAAAAATCTCACAGAAAAAAACAATTGCCGGTTTTTACAAACTTTCCAACTTTGAGGGCAACTGTTTTAATTATTTCTTTCATAAGTACTTTCTCCTGATAATAACACAAAGAAGCCAACCATGCGTCTGAGCCACGCGGCATGGTACTTGCGGCGGTCGGCTAGCGCATGCGCAGTAGCGCACTCCTTCAGGATCGCCTGCCTTGCAATGAATGTGCGCGTGGTACCTAATTAAAACTTATGATATCTTTTAAGATATTAGTTGAATTCAAATTTAAATACTTATAATTAATAACGTATTTATTTGTATAAGGATTAATATTATGTTTATGAAAACACCTTTGCAAAAAAATCATTATTTTAGAACAAATTTGATTACCATACATAAGACTAGCTGCGCCCTGAGGTTTCACCCGCACAATTTCAGTTTTCCCGTTTATTAACCGTTTACGCAGCGCACTCATCAAAAGCTGTTAATAGCACTATTTTTTCCTCGTTTTTGCCACATTCTTTATTGATGCTCCGCTCCTATTGGTCATAGCGTGATGTTATATAATCTATAACCTTCCTCGATAAATGGGCTATTCAACACAAAAAGAATTATTCAATTCGAGATCCTAGCGTTCAAATAAACAAAATCTTCAGCTTTATATATTAGTCTAGATATAGATATAGATATGTCGCTGCCTCTATGATATAAGGTCCTATACGTATATCTCACCACAAAAATCCAATAGGGTGACGAGAAGTGTAGTATAAGAGGCTTTTTGATCCACAGCTGTGGGATGAAAAGAACCGGAGGAGATAATTTTGAATTCAAAAGTTGAGCAATCAATGCTGATTATCGTTCAACTATCCTAGCGGAAATGCTATAATTTGCGCCACATGTATAATTTACTCCATCCCTCTGCTGCAATTACAGCGGGGTATTGAATCACAACTCACGTTGCTATGATTACGGTGCAAAAGGCGGGCAGCGGCGGCGGCGGCGCGGGCGGCGCTAGTGCCGATTGCCGACGCGTGCCCGATGCGTAATTAGATACGATACGAATCAACGCGACACGCGACCTGACAAGTAGTTGCGAACATTTAAACGGAGGCAGAACTTTTCAGGGATATGCAGTTCATAATATAGGTACCTAATCATTATTTCCACATTGATGCACGCAGTACCGCAAACAACGAATCTACGATGGAACCTAAATAACATCTGCGTTGCAAACAAAAATCAACTTAGAAATTGTAATGGAAAAGCTAGATAAGGAGTAGAAGAGTCACTTACTTTTCAGTCTTAAGCAAAACTTTTCTAATACGATACGCTTTGTTTAGGAAAGTTGGAGTTTGTATTTGGTTCTCGAATTCAATAAATGTAAGTTGAGAGAACTCGTTATTATTTCATGTTACAGAGGTCGCCTCGGCGTTGTAGCTATTGTGAGATTATACATAATTTGATATCACCAACCCGGATCTTATTAAGTGGCGTCAGCTAGCCCGCCCTACCCATCAACATAATCGTGGTAAAAAATATAAAGTGGACTAAAATAATACGCGTCACCAAAATTTATTTCGAACGGCCCTCCTAGCGTAGGTCGGTGATGAGACTAAGATAACACTGCAAAGTATAAGGAGGCGGTTTCGATTCTGAGCGTTAATAGGACCATGGTCCTTATAATTTTGACTAAAAAGAATCTATCGATATATGATGTGATAGTGAGGCGTTATTTATGTAGTTATTTGTTTGCTACAGAAGAGCGTTATAAAATAGCGAGGGTAGTTGGGTACCCGGATCGAAGGCCGGGTATTCACGTCACGATCGAAACGTTTTTCTCGCGACTGTCCGCCTGATTACGGAGAATCAAAGCAAAAGCGAGGGCGCTATGTTTATGCAACAATTTTATTAGATTACCGCCCCCGCCCGCCCTCCACTGACTATAACCACGGCTGTCGCCCGCCCGACCGAATGTTGCACGTGCACACCGACGTGTTCGATAAACACATTTCGCAATTTGTTTTGTGAACAATAATTATTTTAGTTTAATTTTTGTAATGAATTTAAAGAAGTAAGGAAAGATAATTGAAGGGGTGCATTATCAGATGTCACTTTAGGTGTTCGAAATAAACAAAAGTGATAATGCATATTATTCTACAAATTACAACAGCTTAGTATTTCTAATATATTTCTTTCGAGATTTATTTCAACGTATCCAATCCACTAAGCTGGATCGGGCCCCTGTTGTGGATTATGGCCTAATCCTAATCGTGCTCAGCAGTAGCCCGTATGGGTTGTTGTATGTATGAAGAGGATGATAATATTTTTAATTGAAGCGGACAATGTTGGGTCAGTTGCATAATCCGTCTAAAACCTATCTTGAGACTAAAATCATATTTATAACTGAATTCGAGACGACCTTTACAAATAATCTCTAAATATCGCCGTAACACACCAAAATGTAACAATAACATTCACACTAAAAGTATAACCTACGAAGTATTCGTAATGTTCGTCCTGTAGCGCAGCGTGATTTATAAGGGCGCCATCTAACAGAGAACACTGTACTGGTACACAGTCTGCGGTGTCTGGTTACAACTTCGCGTACTGCCAAACTCAGCCGTTCACAGCGTAGCAGAACTTGGTTCGGCGGTGGCGAGCACGCCGCGGCCGCGACGGGGCGCCACCGACAGTGTGCCTGTACTTTTTTTTTTGTTTTGGCTCTACACGATTAGTGCATTTAACTAGTATCCAGAATTAGTCAAAATTTCGAGTCGCAGTCAGTAGCTAGTCTAGTCAAAGTCACGATTCAGTAAAGTGGTGAGTGTTTTACTGAGAATTCTTGAGAATTTTGGAGAGAATTCGAATTAGCACTTTTTTTGGGTTTGTATCATTTGCCCATACTGGAATACGTTAACGATTACTTAGTGGATAGTATTATTCCGCCAATATTACACACAATTTGTACCCGACATACGTTGCATCGCCATAATAAGTAAGCAAGTGTGTTTTATTATAAAAAAATTGTAGTTACTTTGTGCTTTTTGTAGATTTTTTATGTCCTCTGAACAGCTAACCGAAATTTCATTCAGAACAGAGCAGCCGTTTAGGAATACATGGGCTTACACTCATCGGTTTTTATAAATAGATAGATTAATAGACACATGAATCACAAATATAAAAAAGAAACAAAAATTTAAGAATGAAATAAAAAAACTGAGATTTTCGTTACAGCGTGACTTGTCCATAATTTAAAATCCAAAATAAAAGTGATATAGGTACTATCTTCTGGTTTTACCCACGTAATTCTACTAATGAATTTTCCGGATTAAAAATATTGAACAAAAGTACGCAAAAAAATAATTAAAATCAAATGTGATATCGTGAATACATACAAAAATCCTATCGAAAATGAATCTTTCAGTTATTCCTAAATGTACTGCATAATGTGTGTGTAACATATGTAATGTTATGTATTTTTAGGAAGTTATTCCAAGTTTTATCTTAGTTTTGATAATGTTTAACTTAGTTAGATTTAAGTAGTGATTAACGATATTTACGATATTATATATATATATATATTACGATAGTGAAAAGAATACTTTTAAATATAATAATTAGTTTTTTCAATTCCTAACAATTTATTTAAAATATGGTTAATTGTTTTGTTTTCCAATGTTATCTAGTGTATAAGTAAGTTAATTATTGTGCGCCCGAAATGGGAAAATTGTTGAAACTTCTTTTTGTAATAACAACAGCATAATGTACACAATTTATACAATAAAAATATTCTGATTCTATTTCTAACAATGTCTCCTATAATAGTTATTAAAAATATAATATATATATTGTACATCCGAAATGGATATAGACTGTTGCCACATAAATAATTTTAAGATCTATATACACACAGTTTTATACAATAAAATTTATTCTTATTCTTATTTCTTTAAACACAAATCTTGTCCTGACAATTACCAATACGACAAAGAAAAATGTACCATATCGGTCCAGCCGTTATCTATGATTACCAATAAAAAAATGTATTCTTTTCTATAATATATATATATTTTTTTTCTATAATATAGTTATAACAATCATATGTTATTATCAAAAAATAATTATAGAAGCTTCGATAGATATAAAAAAAAATGAAATACGAACCAAAAGAAGGTCGAATTGGCTACAGTCGTGGGTTTGTAGAACCAAGGTTATGCACCTTGGACTAGACTGTATCGCCTGTGTAGCCCATTCCCCGTGCCAGGCTCGAGTCAGCTCGGCGAATTTCTTCGCCATGCTGCCCTTTCGGCACGGGTATTGAAGGCAACCGAGCTCCGAGTATGGCAATACTAGACTGCCTTACTGCGGAAGGAATTTTATAATCCGGCTCCCGACCGGCTTCCGATGTAGCCACGGACCTTCCGAAAGCTATTCGAAAGAACTTCTAGACATGTTACAATCCCGTGAAAATATCGCTTGCGCGATGCAGGTTTAAATTTTTGCCATCGAATATCTTTTTATCTACATATTCAATAGCTATGAAAATGATTTCTGTAAGGTAGAATGATGATATGAAGCGATTAAAATGATAATTTTAGACAAAAGTAATGAACTGTAAACGTTATTAAAGAATGAGGTTTTAAAAGTGTTGTTACGAGATTTGCTGTAGAGGAAAGGGGACACAGATAGGAAGGCGTCACCCTTTATTCCCGCGCCACGGTTTCCCTTAGCTGTGCTCCTAGGGCGCATGCTCAGACTGGAGTCCTCCGATCGGAACCAATGGCGATGCCGACAAGCTCCTTGCCATCGGCTACCATCAAAAATAGGTCGTCTGAGCTCTCGAAAACACCCGGTTTTAATACATCTTATTTGGAAATTATACGAGCCAAAGCAAAGGAAACCTTCTTTTTGCACTCTTATTTTTTACCTACTGATTTATTGAGTCGAATGGAAAAAGTACAAAGTCGTCAGCCGGCCTCCGGTGAAATTCCAAGAGCGGAAAAAAAAAATTCACGTCTGTCTTCATTAGGTTAAAAATGATATGGTGCCAGCTATTTTTTCCGAAATTTTATTTGTTCATTTACCCAAATACTGTACATATTTTTTAAATAAAAATTATAGGGCACTGAGTTAAATTTGCTCAAGTATCTAAACACTGAACAAAAATCTGTAAATTCCATAAATAAAATATGCATGGGAATCGAACCTAGTCGGTTCAAAACCAATGTACTGATTCATTTGTAGGTCATAATAACATCCGCTGGTACCTGCTGCGCCGCGCTGCCCTCTCATACCAAGAAGTGTTTTTATAATTATTATTTTTAATTTTTTTTTGATCATACTATTTTGTCACTTGAATAATTTACCAGCTGAACTTCTTAGGTGGCTGCAAGCAAAATTCTAAACAAAGAAAGAAAAACAATAAAATTGATTTTGTCAAAAATGCACACATCAACTAACACGAGAACAAGACAGAATATGACACACACACACACACACACACACACAACGAAAACATATTGTCTTCGCAGACAGCCGGCGCGGCCTGAACAGTGGTGACGAAACCCGAGAACACTATTATCAGAACAGGCCTGAGCTCGACATAATACTGCGCTACAACCACAACGTTGATTTTCAGCTCAGGATTTTCATGACGTACCCACATACTCGTGTCTACGGACTATAGAACAAAACAAATTAAACATGGGATTAAGTCTAACAACATAGGGGCCTTGTAACAAATGAAGAATAAAACGATAGGTAAACTAATAATAGTAATAACTTTGCATTGGATAACCCTGTGCGGCACTGCACTGCGCTCGTCGCCCTGTGACATCAGTATAGTATCTAGGTATTATTTATTTACACCACCATCCTTTGACGCTCCGTTGCACTTTTCCACCCAAAGATTGATTGGAAGAGATCGCCCTTAGCGATAAGTCCGCCCATTGTGCTATTTACTTTGCTTTAGCTGTTTATTGTGCTATCTATTCTACTTTAAGATGGTTTTCTGTTGTGTCTGGGGTTAAGCTGAATTATATTAGATGATTTTTCTTTTTCTCATTTATTAAAGTCACGTGTCAAGTTGGTGCTCGGGAGTCACGTCTGCTTGTAGTTGTCTGCAAGAGGTTTCCCGGCCCGAACCTGACAAAGTAAAGGGAGTATTGGTAACTATACTAATATATAAAGATGAAGAGTTTGTTTGTTTGTTTGAACGCTAGGATCTCAGGAACTAATGGTTCGAATTGAACAATTATTTTTGTGTTGAATAGTTCATTTATCGAAGAAGGTTATAGGCTATATAAGATCACGCTATGACCAATAGGAGCGGAGCATCAATGTGGAATGTGGCAAAAACGGGGGAAAAATATTGCTTTAAAGTAACATGGTGGTTTTTAACATGGGGAAAGAAGAGTTATAGCAGAAAAACTGAAATTATGCGGGTGAAACCGCAGGGCGCAGCTAGTTAGTTATATAAGAACGAAGCGGGTTCCGTTTCGGATGAGAAGTGTAGATGAGGTGCTGGATGTGGAAGTTGTTGTTGTGTGCGGGTAAAGTAACGGCGTCGTTATTACAGACGGAGCACCGCACCTGCTGCGCGTGCGGGGAGGCCATCGCCGACCGGTTCCTGCTGGAGGTGGGCGGCGGCGCGTGGCACACGGCCTGCCTGCGGTGCTGCGTGTGCGCCGTGCAGCTCGACCGACACCCCTCGTGCTTCCTGCGCGACCGCCAGGTCTACTGCAAGCAGGACTATGCCAAGTGAGTGCCGCTGCTGAGACCTGCACGCGCTGCCGATGCCGGCTCGACCAGCCGGTCCGCTCCCTGCCGCTGCCATCGACTTGTCACATACTTCTGTGGCACGAGTGAGGGCTTCTAGAATAACAGCGCCCACACTCGACAATAGACCGTACTTATTAACAACGCTGATGACTGATGGATTACTATAGGTAAAATTAAATTATAATTGGCTTTTAAACCTTTCCACGCACAGTGCTGTGGAAATTTTTGGTTTTGCATATTCCATTCGGCTTGACACTTTTTGTCGGTACACCTTGCAACATTTATTATGCACTATAGTATTATATTATGTAATTATATTATATTATATTATTATATATTATGTGTATTATATTATATATATAATATAATATAATATTATATAGTAGCTTCTTGACTTTCTTTTGAAGGAAACGTTACTCAGTATCCTAATCCTATCACATAGCAATTCAGCGTGCGGGATCAAAGGTAAGATTAAATAGTTATCATAATAAAGAAACACACATATTTAACAATAATTATATTAAATTAAACAAACTGAAAGTACCTGCTTGGCAGGTGGCACCGGGTGGGTATGCTCTGGTAACCTATGGCGTTCAGTTGACGGGTAAGGCAGGCAGGCGGCAGCGGCATCGGCCATCATCAATCTGCAGTTGATTATGTTTATTCCACGCCAAATTATCCTTGCCAAATTGGCGATCATCTTCGGACTTTACAACGTTTTAATTAACCATTCAGTTCAGATTATAATTGAATCATTAAATCTTCCAGAGTCGATCGGTGCAGAAAAATCGGTTTCGGCACGGAACCCTAATTGATAAACATTAAAGTCGTTCGTTCGGGAATCAGAGGCGCACACATGCTTCGTCGGACTCCAGTTAATTCTTTTACAATACACTGCCTACGTCCAATTAACCTTCGACGTATTAGAAATGTCCATAGTCATGATTATCGAAGTCATCCGCGAGGGAGATATGCGGGCAGGAATGCGCGCGGGAGGCGGTCCGCGGCGACCCGTGACCCGCGCGCTGTGTGGCACGCCGCGCTGCGTCCACGCCGCGCCGCGCCGCGCCGCGCCGCGCGGTGATGCTGCACTCTGACCGTACCTCTGCAATCGATACACGACCACAACCTTTTGTTTTTGCTTCTTTGGGAATGTAGACGTAAAAATATATTGTAATCGACGTGATTTATTGTTTATCGTAAGCTTTATTTAGATGACTAATTTAACAATAATTTAGTGCCCACTTAATGTCTCCTTACTGAGTATCATAACGTTATAAAATGAATTAATTTAAATAAATTTTCTGTAGGTTTTATTCCATGCTTCAATCGTCGGGGTTGAAAATGTAGCCTAGTTGACCACACATAATTAACACAATAAAACCCTCTAGACATTTTGTCCACATCGAAAACCCTAAAATTAGGCCGGATCATAATTATTTTAACTGGGCTTTTCAATCTTTTTAGCTCTGGCATAATGTGACTTATTTTCTGATACCGGAGTAATGAATATTTACCAGACAAAAATGAATCTAATACGCGCACAGGTTGAATGATGGGGTGAATCAATATCCATTACCATTTAACAGTAAATGTGTAATTACCCATGTTATTTAGACAATCGAAACCGAAAACAGCCGAAGATAAAAAGAAGGCAAGATTCGGGATCCTGCTCGCGAGACAATATCGGTGCTCTAGTAAAAGGCCATTACATTAGCATAATACAAGGCAGCTAAAGGAACGGTGGCCGCAACAGGTGCGTGAGAACTACTCTCAGGGCTTGGAATAGAAAAAAAAGAAGGCCAATGTCCCTACGAGTGGTTTTATTGAAAATCCGTCGGTTGAGTGTGCCCCAACAAAGCGGCGCAGGGAATGTTGCCCGAGAAAAAATACACGGACCGGCCGTGACTTGCAACACTGGGGATTTCATTTGTCATTTATTTTGATTGTGATAACTGGATGTGACTAGGGGTCGGGCCGTGCCGTGAGCCGTCCGAGACGCGGCGACTCCGGCCCCGGCGCGGCGGGCGCGGCGGCGGCGGCGGCGGCCGCTCCGCGCTCTACGACACCGTTGCACAGATTTCGTGTCTCAGTATTACCACAGATCACCAAATAGTTTTTGCTTACACTAGAATTTTCAGTCGCAATAATAATTATATGTACAAAAAAGGACCCCACTCCGCGTCTGTTCCGAAAGTTCCGTCGAGACGATTATGATATTAAGTAAAAAAAACCACTTGCTTCGTAGGTAAGGTAACGTATCTATCTCGATGAAGTGATGCAATCGTGATTTTATATAAAAGGCAAATTAAATAGGTGATTCTATAAGAAAATAACTGAGTAACGTCTTGTAGGGGTGTAGGTTTTTTTACAGAAAAATCTGAAAATAAATTTGTCTCTGACTGTATATTGATTCGAACTTTGTTATAATCAGAAAACTAAGTTCCAAAACAAGCAAACTATCATTTAAAAAAAACATGCAGGTACTGGCCAAGAGCGATTTAAAAAATATCCTTCGTAAAATCACAGAATAAATAAGTACTTACCTGTAATACTGTATCGCCGCAGCGCCGCGCCGCGCCGCACCGCGCTACGCCGCGCCGCGCCGCGCCGCGCGCCGGCCTGCGCTCGAGTCTATTATACTTTAATTGATTGCAAAATCATTTTATAAATACAATTTGTAGAAAACAACCATTATTGTAGTAATTTAAAATCAATTATAAATGTTTATTTCTGGCATTAATCGATTAAACATTTTTTCTATATTATAAAACTAAAACTAAGCCATCTCTGTAGATACGAGTACGTTGAGAATATTTATGAAATATATTAAATTGCTATCGCCTAGAAAATATGCTTTATAAAATTGATTCCGGTATTGTTTGTTTGATACAATCATAGCGATTCTGTAGCTGCGGTTTTCAATTAGTATCATGAAGTATAATAGTCAAGTAGGTTTTGTTCAGAACTAAGAGCTGGTTGTAAGCAACTACGAGAACCTATGTAGTCAATTCGTAAAGGAATTTGATATTTCAATGTAATACTAGAATTGTGACAGTCACATGGTAAATACATTTATATGAATTCATAATTATAAAATGAAAATCTGCCTACATTAACAAATAAATATAGCACTACTTGTTTAATATTATTACTTTGTACAAGTAGACTATATTTGGCTAGGTTTTGTGGTAAAAAAACATAATTTCATTTATTGATAACGTTAATTGTGCTATAAATAGGTATATTTATAGCCCAATTAACGTTATCAATAAATAAAATTAGAATGATAGTATTATTACCAGAATTCTGCTTGAATGTCACAGCGCCAGCTGTACACAAAGTGACAGCACCGAATGCAAACCCGATCAGTCCAATTCCGTTTTCCATTAGCGGCCTGTGTCCAAGCAGGCATTAAATAAAAGCAAAAGAGCCACCGCTCAAGGGCTCGTTAAATTGTGATCGTGTCACCGCTTTAATACTTGTGTTTGGGAGCATAACGAGCGGCTGGCAGCGCCTTAAATCGGCACTCGCCGAGGGCTACTCGAATAATTGCTTCCTTGATGTATCTGGCGACCATTGTTTATTTAACGCGGCGTTTGTCCGCGCCGCACCGCGCCGCGGCGCCGCGCCGCCCCCGGTACCCAGTAGCCGCCCGCTCCCGGCTTCGCCTTTTGTTCGACAGCATCACAGCACAGGACAGGATGTGAACTCCGGAAGTCAACACAAGTGTTTTTACTTGATGTATACTACCAACATTTAAATACATAAAAATAAATTAAACAGATGATTATTTCGACATAACACTGCATAACTAAAATGAAAAACTGAAATGACGCCCCGGAACAGCGTAGTAGGTTTCATTTCAATGGACTGGTTGTAATGACCTCGGACAATCTATTGACTACAGTGAATATATTTGTTTATAATGTGGATAATATCATACCTAAGTATGCATTAGGGCTTAACTTGGACCTTCATTGAGTTTTTGTAACATAATGTGTATAATTATAATATTTTATACGACGCTGACGTAAGTGAAAGACTGATTTCTGTCTGCGATCTGGCAAGAAACGAGATTGCCAGAGAACGTCTCCTACTGCGTAGTTACCTCGGAAATAATAAAATGCGTACTGCTGTTGTTTCGTGCCAATAAGAGATTAACTCTTCTGGCCCGTTCTGTTGCACTTATTCTTGTCCTACTGGTATTGATATCGTGTCCTGAAGTGCCCGAGGTGCGAAGGCGTGAACGCTCTGTGGCCATGCTATATGTTTTCTTAATTGAAATCTCTTTCGTTCGTTATCTATTCTCATCACATAATGATCTCAAACTCATATCCGAAAGTCGCAAATCATGGGCTGCCGCGTCCGTCCGGCGCCTGCACGCGATCTGCGCCCACGCCGCACCGCCGCCGCAAATGCGCACACCATGTCGTATGTAAATGCACCTTGTCCACTCTCGGTTTAATTAATCTCTAGCCGCATAAATAAACCTAAGATCGAACATCTCGGAATATTCAACAATAGCCGCTGAACCAATCGTTGTTTTTCGGAGGTAAAGGTACTACGATAACTAGTAGGTGGCACAGCCTTTCTCGCCCTTCTATTCTCCTTCCGGTTTCGCATCACACATCACATTGACCCTCGTCCCCACACTGCTGAGCACGGGAGAGCACGGGAGCAAACTTCCTTGGAGAGGGCTAGGTTACAATCCACCACTGGGCTCGGTCGAAATTAGTTGATCATAATCCTCATTAATTGATTCGGTTTCTTTAACTCAAACGCGCTGTTTATCTCCCGTTTTATAGTTTATCGCATCGTTTTGTAGTACTTTTGCAATATTTTCAATTGTACATGTTGCTAGTAATTAGCATTTCTGTGAAAGTTGTTATAGCAAAACAAGCTAAACAAAGCCTGCGCCCGGGCCCTTCCCAAGAGAAAACAAAGGCCGAAGCCAACTGCCTACGTAAAGCACCTCCAGAGATGGACTAAATTAAAAATTATGTATGTGCTTAATCAGTCATCGATATTCATGAGAATTACGTTATTAGTGAGGCATTGTGTGCGCCGGCCGGCGTGGAAGGCGCAAGCGTCGCCCGAGGCACCGCGTCTCGCCCGCGCCGTCGCGTCGTTAAGCAAACTCTCGTTACCGTTCCAAGGCTCGCACCATGTTGTATCTAAAACAAATACCTTAAATCATGTCATCGAGCGGTAGACCGTCCGAACGAGAGTTAAAGTGTGGAGGTGTGAGGGGTGGCGGGGCCGCGGAAAGCAATCAACGCGCGAGGATTTATGTCGCACCTCAGGCCGTGCGCCGCGCTCCGCGTTCGCCTCTCGCCACTTCCGGCGCAGCACTTGGCAGCAGCTCGTAGACACTCTCCGGTACGCAGCGCCACTTAGCACATACGCTGAGGCTCGGGGATCGGAGACGGCGCACCCGGAGCGGAGGTCAGCGCCGGACCACCCGACCCGGCCAACGCTCGCTGCGACGCGGACGGTACGCGACATCTTCATTACCGCCGAGTGTTAAAACTTGTTAAAGTGTCACTTCGTTAATTATTATGCGAGAGCCGCAGTTAATTGATTCCGTCGGCGACAAAATGTTAATAAGCCGTGATAACGGAGGGCGCTGCGCCCGCGCCCGCGCCCGTACCGAATGCAAATTATGCATTTGGAATATAGTGTGGAGACTCGATAAGAGATGAGAGCCGCCTGAATGAATATTCGTGTAACACGCGAGTTTGCACTTTGACTACAAAGGCCGTTATCGCGCGCGTCGCCGCACCATTAAGCCGCATATTGGCGGTCTTCTCGTCGCATTGATTTCTGAAAACCCAGCCTGAAAGCTTGGAGCTGAAATCTACTGATTTTACCAGTAACTTATAAGAGGCCACGACAAATAAGACGCCAGAGTAAAGTCGGCTTCAATTTAGAATTTGGGATCGTTGCCTCCGCCTTTGCGTTGCTGAAATTGGTCATTAATTAAATTCGAGCGCGGCGCAGCGCAGCGCAGCGGTGGCGGAATGGTAATGAGCGGTACAGCGGTCGCTGCAGCTGAAACGGTGATAGGTATACTACGATTTGAAATGTGTAATTTTATTTAAATGTGATTCACATATAAATTCAATTATTAAATCACTTTTTGGGTTTCAAAGAACCTCTTAACATTGTACCATCAATAAAGTTTACTACTGTGTGTATTGCACTTTTAATAGTCTACGAGCTGGTCGGATACTGGACTTGCAGGGTGGGTAACGGAGCCCTTGAATGGTCACGAGTCGGCTCATCGAGTTTGGGCTAACTAGTTTCATCTACCGGTTTCTTTAAATCGGACCGGACGATAGATCTAGAACATCTAGAAGAGTACAATAACCAAACTCTTGTAAATCAATCGAGTAGATTCATTACATTTCTCACAACGAATCATATTCACTTCACCGGACATATAAACCGAATTCCAAATCATAAAAACAAAAAGTATCAATAAAATATCCTATAAAAAATTAAATAAGAGCACTGAAAACCAATTATATAATAACGATCGGATATTGTGGAAGGCTGTTTTGTTAATAAAATGTCAAGTGCGTTATAAAAATAATGAGGTGGAACAAACAGACATTAACTTTTAAAGAACACGTAAAGTAAATTGCGTGTATTGGTCGTTTGGAGGTTCGGGGGTCGGTTAAGATTAACGATATATGCAACTATATGGTTAAGTATCGGTCTGCAATCACGGCGAGTGGTCGCCGCCCGCACCGCCGGCCGCGCCGCCGCCGCCGCCGCCGCCGCCGCCGCCGCCGCCGCCGCGCCCGCCACCGCCGCCGCCGCCGCCGCCGCAAACACTAACAAATACACAACACATGCCACATCCTCTCGTATTTATAATTATTATTGTTCACAGGCCGGGCGAATAGATTCATTTGCTTCGCGAACGTGGACTCCTGTATTGCATGATATCTGTACATTTGTAGCTGCTGCGAATTTAGCTTTTTATTACTTTTATGTTTTTCGTCTAATGACTCTATGTTTTCGTCAAGGTTTTCAATACGTTTTCGAAAAGGCTAGTCGATGTGAATTAAAGTCGCTAGTTATTATTACAATTAAAACATTTTCTTGACACTCTATTTTAATTAGAAAGTCACATGAAAGTCAATTATATTGCGGTTTCAAAATTGATTCCCAATTCTTTTAATTGCCACCACACCCCCTGATTTACATAGTTGTTAGTTGAAAGCATTCGATTTTTGTTTTGTTCATTTTATAGATTACACGATGCCCACTCCACACTCATGTAGATGGTAGGTGAACGTATATTTTTATGTCAACATTAACAAAAGTTAGCTATGGACCCCTTACTTACCATGTACCTAAAAATACTCAGCCCTTACCCCAAATCAATGACAGTTTGAATGGAACAAGTACAAAGAAAGGTACCTCCGCAACCCGTCTGAGTATCGAGCGACCGGCGACCGACCGACGGTGCGTTCGTCATTCTAACGGCAGCGTTGTGCGTTGTCGGTCCGCAGGAGCTTCGGTGCGAAGTGCTCGAAGTGCTGCCGCGGCATCTCGTCCTCGGACTGGGTGCGGAAGGCGCGCGAGCAGGTGTACCACCTAGCGTGCTTCGCATGCGACGCGTGCGGCCGCCAGCTCTCCACCGGCGAGCAGTTCGCGCTGCATGAGGACCGCGTGCTGTGCAAGCCGCACTACCTCGAGACGCTCGACGGAGGCTCCATCTCCTCCGATGGTAAATATCAAATCAGTTCCATTTCATAGTAACCATTCACTTGTTGCAATATTTAAAACGATTCACTAATTTATGGCACTTAGAGAGAGTTTATGCACTAATTTATCAGTACCTACCTACTAAAAATATATTTTTAATTAAGTACACCATATACCGTTGATAATTGAATACAAGACATGCTCTTTGAAGCGACCTCGATAGCCAGATGAGTAGCTATCTTCACGAAGTGGTACAATATGAACTCTAGACGGCTGCGACTCCGAAGGCTATCACAAGAGCAAGGCGAAGCGCGTGCGCACGACGTTCACCGAGGAGCAGCTGCAGGTGCTGCAGGCCAACTTCCAGCTGGACTCCAACCCCGACGGCCAGGACCTGGAGCGCATCGCGCAGGTCACCGGCCTCAGCAAGCGCGTCACGCAGGTGTGGTTCCAGAACAGCCGCGCCAGACAGAAGAAGCACCAGCACACGGGGAAAGGAAAGCAGAATCAACGTTAGTATCCGACCTGTCCTACTTCTAATGCTGGTATTTTTCCACCTGTTCAGCGTCACGAGCTGAACGTCGTCTCGCCGATAATGTGTCCCGGAACTAATTCCTCGTGGGTGGCGGGTCGCTGGTGGTGGTCGACTGGGCGAATGTGACAATGCTTTGCGACTGTCGTTTCTTAGTGTACGCTATTCCCTTAGCCCGGAGGCGAGTGTGAGCAGTGGCCGGCTCGTAGAGTGTGCGTTGACGTGTGCGTGTGTTGTCTGCAGTGATGGCGCGGGACGCTGACCCGGTGGGGTTCGGCCGCCCCATTAACCTGCACCTCACCTACTCCTTCCAGAACAAGCCGCCCTTTGTACCCATAGGTAAGAACTCTCCTAAATACAATATAGCACGTGTTTCTATCTAAGATGTGTCAGGAAGTTTCAGTAAAGTATCCACTATTTTTCTAAATCTAGATTCTAGACGCTGAACCTTATCTAGGTGACTGCCTTACTGGGACTCGATAAAGACTAGAAAAAAATTCAATACTTGATACCTACTGGACATATTATGCATAAAACGTGTCAAACGAATATCGTTATAATTGTGCTGTCTTCGGAAATCTCTCTTGAGTCCATTTTAAATGCTTTCAATAACGACTATCATAGATTTGAACCATCATTTTTATGTTTTTTTTTATCTCGTCAATTCTCCTCCGGCTTTAAGCTAAGTTGTACTTACAAGTTGATAAAAAAAATGTATCTGTTTCCAGATGGCACCTCGTTCACGGACTCCTCCATGGACGAGCTCTCGGAGGACTCCTCCATCCACTGCATGCAGAGCGAGGTGTAGGCGCGGCGCCCCCCTGCACCCCTGCACCCCTGCACGTGTTGTTCTCCGTTCTGTGACATATTTATTACATAATCTATATTTGCTACTATAATACTTATTCCACCTTCAGCCGAGAGCCGCTGAAAACTATTACGTACAGCTTTTAGTGTCTGTGTAATGTTCTCAACATTCTACGTAGTTTCCACACAAATAACTAATACGATTTTAAAGGAGGAAGAAGATTTCTTACTAGATATTGTGCTAAGCTATCGATTAAGCATTAGGAATCCCTTTGTAATATTATAATATTTATTGTAAAAAGCCATATTTATTTATTTATATTAGTTCTGTGATACGTTTGCTATCCTGGTTTTGTTTTGTCCATTAAGTTGACGCTGCTGGCCCGTTGGAGCTGGTTTTATGTAATGTAATGTAGGGCAAGGTATGTTGACGGTATAAGGACCTATTCACACCGTTGAAATATTGTAAAAAAAAACAACACGTCATGTGAAAAAATTATGCATAGCGTAAATTTGGTTACGTGATATTATTATACTATAGTGACGCACAGATCCTCTGAAACATTTTGCGCGGTCGAGTTCAAGCTCGGTCTACATTATTTTATGATATAGAATTTACATCCGAGGATATCCCTAACCCCCAGTTCACACGTTGCACGTTATGGTTCTCAAACGTTTTGTACTAAAACCTTCTCATTTGATTTTTTGAGGAGACTTCATGCCATTGTCAAATTAGTTACTTAATTTCCAATTATTATTATATAATACGTAATCTTTAAGTCCTTTGTAAATAAACCATGATCTATTTGTACTTAATTATTGTAAATTCATTTATTTATGACCTAGTTAAGGAATCCCATAGACAATCTCGTCACTTAAATCTTGTATAATTGTAAGTCCGAGTACTAGGTACCTAATTAAGTTTATTTCTGTACAAATTTTTAAATAAATTATGTTGGTTACATTAGTGTTTATTTACTGACCCTTAAACGACATATTCCCGACTGCCCCGCGCTGTGGCTTGGACATGTGATCATACCCACCCACGCACCACGCACCACGCACCACGCACCACGCACCACGCACCACGCACCACGCACCACGCACCACGCACCACGCACCACGCACCACGCACCACGCACCACGCACCACGCACCACGCACCACGCACCACGCACCACGCACCACGCACCACGCACCACGCACCACGCACCACGCACCACGCACCACGCACCACGCACCACGCACATCCCAGATAGTAACTGCTACCTAGTAGTACTAGTACTAGTAGTAGTGTCTAGGTAGGGTAGTATAGCTCCTAGTGTATGTTACACTAAGTACTGTCGTCATTTTCCTGTATTGTGCGTGCGACAGGAAAATGATTTTTTGAAATACTTTTTCATCGAAGTATGAACAAGTTCGTTTAAAAAACATTGATAAACATATATATTTCAATTTATCAATTTAATTACAATAATTTAGTTTTTTTTTTAATAATACCTATTGTTTATGTCAAAAAAAATTGTAATAGGATGCTATTTTTTTATAAATGGTGCCGCTTCTACCAAACGGCTTCGATGGTTTTACTTAATATCTATGTCAAGTCAACTGATAGATTATCTTTGTATTTATAAACTGTACTAACAATTTCTCAATCTAGCAATCGTGTCTACGAAAAGTTTTATTTTTTCTTTTTCCGCGTCATTTCGACGGAGTGTTTGACGTAACAGCCACGTTGAAGTGCGCGCAGAAATGGGCGTTGTTTCGTTTGTATTTGGTGCGACAGTTGCGGTGACCCGGCTCGAGTTGCTAACCCATGTTAGGGCGTCATACCCACGCACATTCCAGGCTTCTGAAGTCGCGCCCAAAAGCTAGTACCTGTATTATATAACTAAGCACTGTCGTCATTTTCCTGTGTCGACTGCACGACAGGAAAATGATTTACGAACTTCACTTTTTTTTTGTTTTTATTTGCTTATAGTTATGGAACTGTGTGAACTGTGTTCTGTACTATCCATGCCCAACTTCCATACTAATGAACCCTTATATAATCTAGTTAGACTGTGATATCTGTCCTGTATCTATAGCAATAATGTAGCTGAAGTGTCTGTCTGTGAGCTTAAAACGAAAGCCAGAATTTAAGCGGAAACTGCAATTTATACGACGCCTAATCATAGATGATTAGTTTTAGAATGTTTGTCTGTTTGTCTTTCTGCAAAAACCTATCCAGGCTCCAAAATGGCGCAACGAATTCCAGCGATGCTTGGTATCTACATATTTACTTCAAGTCCTGGAATAGAGATTATGGCATACTTTAAATCCTGAAAAGGAAAAATTAACGGTTCCCGTGAGATAATAGTCGACGCGGGTGAAACCGCGGGATAGAGACAGCATATCCAATCTTGATAACATTTGTTACGGAGATAAACGAAACGTTGCGGTTGGAGATATGGTACGGGATCACCCGTAGCCCGCGCGGACGAAGTCGCAGGCAAAAGCGCATTAGTAAATAAATTCCCAATAGTGAGTAAATACATTTATTTAATGAAATAAATAATCTTATTCTATTTACATAACTAGATAGATTTAACTATATTAAAAACTAGAAGTAAAATTATACCTATTCTCTATGAATAGTCAACAAATTGGAATTCATGATTTTTGTTACTCATATATGTAAATAAAGCTAATTTACGGGTAATTTTTATTTTATAACGATATATCAATAAAGCTCATTTTTGTGTGTATGCTGATCGGTCAATGTGTATTCCAAAGACATAGCGCAGCGCGGTAGAGCTCCACCCACAGGCAACTCTTGTAAATGTTTCTCCCCTCCGTCTCCAGTGCCGTCAGTCAACTCTCTCGTGTTGCACATGTAACTCTGCACATATTTATTTCAGCAAGTGTAGAGACATTCATCAAAATGTGAGTCGAAAGATCCACGCGAACGCGTCACGTGTCACGAGAGCACGCGGTCTCTTACTCCCAAAACGCAAAGGTTTTTCATTTTTATTTGACTGAGCGCTGGTAAGCGCTACGGCTGCCCATAACAGTCACAGCACCACCCAGAAAACTGCACTGCGTTCGTCACCCTGAGACATCGGCTCTAAAGTCTCATATGCCCAGTAATTTCACTGGAAACAGTGCCCTTCAAACCGGAACACAGTAATGTTTGCACACTACTGCTTGGCGGATGAATATCTGGCAAAGGTGGTACTTCCCCAGGCGGCCTCAATAAAAGCAACAAACGCAAAGTATCATCTAATTTTCCTTAGAATTAATAATAAATAGGTCAATTGCTTGTACTCGTACAAACGTTAGCTCTTCCATACTATTATGTTACATACATTATACAATAATTGTACGAGTATATCACATTTCTATTGGTCTCTAATTCAGCTATCTACTAACCCTAAATTTATTATTGTATCATCATTCGATGAATACACGACGTCAATACAATAATTGCAAAAGTATAATGAGCCCTTTCAAAAAAACAATTTTATATACAAATTGGCCTGATAAGAACGTCATAATTATTTTATTAGTCTTCCTTGTCAACTTCTAGGCCCCAATTTCATCTCATCAAGTGGGAAATTCAAAGTAAATCTGTCAATAGCGCAGCGTGAGCCTCCCCGACAAAGCCGGGTTAGGTTACCGCCCGAAAGAAATTGCATTGAGCCAGGCTACATTTCTATACGCAAGTATCATTGTAATTTTGAAGCTCTCGGTAAGAGGCGGCCTTTTACAGTTTATCCATGGCGCCCAGCAGCAGCTCCATCTCCTGGTGCACCCCGCGCAGCAGGTCGCGCATCTGGCGCGGCGAGTCCAGGATGTCGATGCTCTGCGTGTACGGGTTGTAGCGCACGGCGAAGTCGCGCGGAATCGTCACCGCGAATTTACTGCCGATAGCAAGGGAAAACAATTACTTACGACGCTTATACAAGGAATCTAATAAAGTAATCTGCAGGAGCCTTTCAACTTCCTAATTTTGCAACACATTGAAATATTTAAGTCCGTTTGTCTACGAAGACCGATAACTAAAAACTACAAATAGCTTCGTTGCAATATGGCGGCTTTTACATTTGTATGGTCATTGTTGTCGACCGTCGAAGGCCGCTCGGACAGGCGACAATAGATAGACCATAGTAGACGTGTCCGCAGTCAATACTCACATCATCTTCTCCTTGGCGTCCTCGAAGCTGTTGGCGACGAAGTAGATGGGCTGGTAGGTCGTGATGGGGTACTTGGTGTCGCCGGTGACGTCGGGCTCGAACTCCCGCAGCTCGGGCTCGTCCGTGAGGCAGTACTGCAGCTCCCCAAAGGACGACAGTAGGCCCGCGCCGAACGCCTTCAGCTTGCCTTCTTGCCGACAAAGCCCAAACTCCACCGTGAACCAGAAGCACTGCAATTAACCACAGTTTTGATAAGCTGAAATATAGTTTCTATCGTACTATTCCTTTCTGTTCCTTGTTCCTTACTCATGCTTTTCTTAATTTAAGTATCCACCTTAATGCTTAGAATTTTTTTGCAACGTGATCATCAAAAAAATAGGAAATCAGAAAATACGAGCAACATAAAACCTACGACTCAGAGCAAATACCGGTGGTTCACATGAATAAATATTCGAGTGAACCCGCCACTTCACTCTTGAAATGAACAGGAACGTGCGGCTGCGATGCGTTACCGTGGCCAGTTTCTCGATGTAATCGTCGGGAGCGCCGAGTGAGGCGAGCCCGATCTCCTGCGAGAACTGCGCGAAGGCGGGGTCGGCGAACAGCGGCGCGTGCCCCAGCAGCTCGTGGCACACGTCGGGCTCCGGCGTGTACAGCGGCCGCGAGTGGTGCCGGATGTACTGCGTGCTGTGGAACACGCGGAACGCCAGCCCCGCCAGGAAGTCGCGCGACGACAGCAGCCCCGCTACCGGCCGTAACGTGAACCCGGTGCAGTCTGTACATACAGAACATACATTATATATATATAATAGTCCAATGATGTTAGCTATTAGATATTTTCCCCAAAAGTATCTTTCCCACGTCATTGATTCATTTAGCAACGTACCCTTGAGAAAGTTGGAGACGTCCTCTAGCTGCGGAATGTTATCTTCCCTGTACCCACAGTTCTCAATGAGTAGGGGGAACACGTGGTTGTGTTCCTTGCAGGCGTGCGAGGGGTACAGCTCGGTAAGCTTGCGGAACACCGCGCCCCAGGTGGCCACCTCCTCCGGGGAGTAGTCCACGTGCGGCAGCGGCTCCCCGTGCTTGTAGTTGAAGGCGATGTCGGCGAAGTACTTGCGGCGAGCGCGGTACGTGGCGTCCGTGAACCCGGGGTGGTCGGAGTCCAACTCCGCGCCGTACGACAGTATTTGATTGGCGAAGCGGTCCAGATCGCGGATACGCCGCGGGAACCACGGGACCGCCGCTGCAATCATGTTCATAATTCTTCATTTATTTTGAGTATATAAATAGTTACCGCGAGTACTCGACTTGCGTTGCAATACCATATAAGGTAAAAAAATAAAACATTTGTCGATTAAATCACTACCAAACATCACAAGATCACCTGCTGGGCTAATATGAACATTGCTGAAAATTAAATTCGGTGCAGCCGTTTTGTAGTCCATGGGGAACATACGTACATACATCTATTTTTATATACATAGATAGACAAATTAAAAAGAGTGAGGCTTTATAAAATAGATACTAACATCTGTTATCCTTGTAGTTTCTAGAGATGATATTGAGGTACCCCACGCTCTTCTTGAGCTCGTCGAGGGCGGCCCCGAAGTCTCCGGCGCCGTGCTCGCACTCCACCATGAACTCGTATCCGGGGCGACGCGCCGAGGAGCGTGACTCGATGTGGCTGAGGTTCACGCCGTTCGAGGAGAAGATGCCCAGAAACTTCGCCAGTGCGCCGGCCTGGTCTGGCGTCTCCGGGGAGAACAGCAGCCATGTCGATTTGTTGGAGTCGCGCCCTTCCTTGATGTAGTTGCCATCCATCAGTTTCGGCTGGAATTAAAGCGAGTTGTTGTACAACAATGTCTACCTACTGCAATACTCGTATGACGTAAAAAATCTTCGGATTGGAGTAGTGAAACCCAGTTTAGGAGGTCACCGGTAGATAGAGTAATCAGTCGCCAAATTGGCATCGTCATCAGGTCGTCACAGATCACAGAGCTATCTGGCGGCTATCGATCACGTATTTCATCACGGGCCGAGATAAGGCCGCGGCTGGTTCATGTTAGAGAGAGAGTTATCAGATAACCTCCGGCCGGCGGCGGCGGCCGCTGTCGTCAGAGGCGTCGGCCGCGCCTATTGTTCTACTAAAAGTTTTTCGATAACAGCGAGATGTTAATAATAACTTAAGTATGAAAAATAGGAAGGTTTTAGTAAACAACATCGAGCCACAAATAATATTTATAAAAAAAATTACAGCACACACAACTTTTTACCTTTGAAAATAATATAATAGTGGCTCTCTCCGATCGATATGTTTGTTATTTTTATTATTTGATTAAATTCTACGTAATGGAATATGAAATCTTATATCTTTAAATGAGCAATTCTTGTATATATTTATATAATTGGAATCTCGGATTCAACTCCAACGATTTTCATAAAATTTAGTATATAGGGGGTTTCCGGGGGCGATAAATCGATCTAGCTAGGAATCATTTCTAGAAAATGTCATTTTATTCGTGTTATATCAAATTAAACATAAACTTGGAAGAAAAATAACAAAGCGTTGGAGGCTTTTGAGTAGTCCAAATTTAAACTGAAAAATATGACTCTTCCTGACATCTATTGGCGAATAATAATACTACCGAGCAAAGCTCGGTCATCCAGGTACTGAAATTAAAATATATACTTTACGGAAATAAATTTTACCTACTTATTGATAGATATTAAAACGCTTTTGGACCCCGATGTCCTCCCGCATACGAACGAACATCTACCTAGGTATCACTTCATGAAGTTCCGAATAGGCAGTTACTCGTAATTCTCGTAATCCTCAAGAGTTAGACAATAACAAACATACACATTTCAACAATTCGTCGCGCGCTGAATGAATCACAAACGTCAGTTAGAGGACCAAGAAGGACCATTTTGTCACATAGTAAAGTGAGATCCGAAAGTACTAAATAATGTGTATAATTTTAACTTGAAAAAATGACAAATCAGAGGTGAAGCAGACAGGTTTTTATTTTTTCCTTGATCGCAAGGAATCTTATTAATAAGGCCCAGTAATGTTATTGAAGTCGGTTTTCCCTGTGTTTTGAAAACAAGATCGTAATAAAAAAAAAACATTTGGATAAACATCTTGTTCGTAACTGTTTTGCCAAGCACATCACGCGTTCTGTTATTGAAACTAATCCTGATGAAAGGTCATGATTTATTTAATTTTGTGTTTTTATCAGTATATTGGTTGTTTATGATCAATGTGGTCAAAATAAGCGCCAGCTTTTACTTTTATTAACTCTCCCTCTATCTCTATTCATAAAGGGTTGTTCCCTTTCTTCCACCAGTTTTGTTAAGAATGATTCGTGCGAATCGTGGCCCGGGTATGGACACAGACTAGAAACACAGCCTTATAAACTGAGCTACAAGTGACAAGAGCACATCAAGCGCGGTGCGGTAGGGCAGCTTGTTTTCTAGTCTGTGTGTCTAGTTGTGTCACAGATTATTACATACTGTTTTAATATATCTCAACTCGGTTCGTAATTAAAAGCATCAAACGAGTACCTATGACGAGAAAAATAAATTTGTCTATTTTGCACAGTCATGTATTTTTCTACATCTTTAAAACAAGTAATTTAATCGTTTATTTGCAAAATATTCAAACAATGCTATTAATCAAACATGAATGGCCTCAGTTTCTGCTTCCTGTAAGTTCTATATACGTCAATATTAATTAAAACTATCTCAAAATGGTCAAAGACATATTAGAAGGAGGTAAACGATAAATCCATTCGCAGTCTAGTGAGTTGCACACTTGTATTGCATATTTTTGTCACGTAAAATGTACAGTCAACTGCATATTAAATAACAATATTGCAATCATTTTAATGTTTGTTTCATTTACGACTACCACAATACTGCTAGTTGCAACTCAATAGAACTTTAGAATACACCAAAGACTTTACTTACTACGATATTATGTATGATAACTTATAATTAATGATTAATTAATATAAATTATAAGTACAAAAACACTCTTCGGCATAGTGGGCAGCTAATGCTCATTACATAGCTTACATACCCACAGTTGTTATATTTTTGTATGAACTGTGACTAAATTTAATGCTAATTAGCGTTAATTGTCGTCTCTGAGTGCGGCATATAGCATTTTGTGTGGCAAAGCATATCTTCTACGTGGGTACCAACTACCGAAAAATGTTTTTTTCCTTACATCACTGACCTTGTCGGGCGGCGAGGATGAAAGCGGTGGCATCGATTGCTGGGAGATGTCCATCTTCAAGTAAGAACGGAGGGAAAATGATTAAGTGACAGACGTGTGAGCCGGCGCGGTGCAGTGAGTTTAAACACCCGCGGGCGGCGCGCGCGCAGCTTTTAAGCGGCGCACAGTGACGACGCAGGAGTAGCGATCTCTGCGTCGTGGATGCGGTAACACAGTTTTCAACCGCTATTCAACAAACAAACGTTTACTACGTCTTTGCACTCTTTCCAGGAAGTTAATAGGGATATGGAATTTAAAAATCAATATTTCAGTGTGCCGAGCACGTGAAATGCAATGCAACAGTTTGCAATGTAACGTGGTATCGGACTATGAACCTGGCAAGGCGGAATGATTACCACCAAGCGAATATCGTGCTTTTTTAGTCGGAAAGTACTTTTAATAAGTGAACAAGTACTTTTAACAGTGTTACCAGCTTTTGCCTCTACACTCGAGACTAAAAAAAGTTGTTGCCTTTACAGCAACATAATGTATTCCTAAGCAGTTTCCATTCCAATCGTTATTTATAATAATGATGTCCAGTAATAAATTATCCTTTTTAGATTTTGTCTATCTGTCTGTCTGAAAGTTTCTCCTTAAACAGCTCAACGGATTTCAATGATGTTTTGTGTATTAATACTTTAAGTCGTAGATTACAAATTAAAATACATTTCTTCCTGTAAAAACTAACGGATCCCGAGGGACAATAGTCAACAAGGGCGAAACCGCGGAGTGCAGCTGGTCTATAATAAACAGATCAGTATGTAATCATTCAATCTATGTAAAATAATGTTACAATTCCAGCTAAGTAACGTTTCGGCTGTTATGAGCACACTCGAATGACCTAATCCATGTACAGTGGTCAAAAACCGCATGCAATCTGGTGATAAAGTTGCGTTAAGCCTAAGGCGCACCTAAACAGACGCAATGTACGATAATTATAACTGAACGAGCCATGATTGCTCAGGTGGTTGGGCAGTCGGAACTTTTAGTAAATAATAAATACAATATTTTTGTAATATCGACGTGGGGGACTTTCTAGTATTAGCTTGGCTGATGCAATGTTTTTTTAAGTATTCAGGCAGCGGTTCTTAAGAGCTTGTCTATTAATATATAGCGCATCTTCGGCCGCATCATCACTGAACCACAGAACATCAGGTGAGATAGTAGTCAAGCAAGTCGCAATACACTATTTTGTTATTACTTAGTCCATTTCAAAATATCACAATACTTTAGTAGAGGTGTATGCCGTTCGATCTAGTAGTAATGTCGTGGTAGTATGGCGGTGCGATAACATCGCGGCCAGCGGGCGGCGGGCGCGGCGCGGCGCGGCGCGGCGCGACGTCGTCGGTAGCGCTGTGCGGTAGAGCCTTCACTTCATCTGACCACTGTTTGGGCGCGATCGCGAAGGTCAGGCCAGACCAGTTTTTGTTAGGGACTTTTTGTACGCAGGTGTAAAAAATCAATCAAACAAAACTAGCTCATGTTTTTGTCTCATACAAAAGTTTCGTACGACCGCGAGCACAACGTGACGGAATTTTTGGCAAAACTAATTGTGACGTTACTGGGCCTTCGATAATTATAATATAAGTTACCTCCCTTATTAGGTAGCGTAGTACCACAGACCTATATACTACTGTAATATATGTATGTGCGTAGTACCTACCAAATTTTGTGCTACCACGTAGATTTGTCCTAATGCATAAATTATTATGGGTTAAATAGATAATACTGGGCAAAGATTTCACCATGGAGATAATATAATGTTAACTATTATCCTTCTTGGATTTCGTAAGGAGCTCAAAGAGGTTGTCCTTAGAGTGTCAGTATTTTATTTCCCAAAGAGATAAGTACAATCTCTTTGCTATTTCCTATTCATATTGTCAAATTTTTTGTCAATACCAAAGAGAATATATTTTTTGTCTGTAATGACCATAATTTAATAGTGTCGTAGTTTGAAATTCAATAAAATTAATGTTTTGTCAATAGCAAGCAACCTCTCATAAATAAAGAAAATGGTTCAGTTGAAACAAGTGTCTCTTCGTCTGAAGTCCATCAAGAATATTCAGAAAATCACCAAGACTATGAAAATGGTCTCCGCTAGCAAGTAATGTTTTATGCACTTGTAGTTGCGGCCCGCGGTTTCACCCGCGTTGACTGTTATCCCACAGGAATAAAAATGAGCTCAATCTCTCACCAGCACCAGCCTTCTCTCTGGCCATAAAAACGCGTCAATCAGTTGTTCAGATGCTACGTGAAAGAAAGACACGCTTTTGTATTTTTAACATTAGTAAAACCTAGGATTTTCCTAATAAACGAACTGAGATAAGAAGGGAATTATTATAGAAAAGCAAATTAAGTTTCATAATTCGGCATCCTATATTTTGTTCCGGACGTCCATCCGCTATTTTCAACATTTGAAGTCATGACTTCCAATTATTACAAGTAGATACTCTGTTTAGTTAATACATGGTACACACACTTTAAAAACAAAGGCATAATCCCGTTTGTTACCTTTAACACCACGTGCTGAGCCTTAAGGCGCCGACACATTTGTCTGACGTTTCGTGTCATGATGCATCAGAAAGGGTATCGGTTTCATACATTTCATAAGGTAGCGTTCACATTTCTCTGATGCAGTGTGTTGTTACGGCTTGTGTAAATGTATGAAACCTATCTGATGCATCACGACACGACACGTCAGACAAATGTGTCTGTAGCTTTTGCCTGGTATGCCGTAGCGCTGATCAACATTGTGTGAGGTTGTCCCATTATTGTGTGAGTCACGAGATCGATTAATTGTATCGACAATCAAAAATACTATATTTTTATTACTTTGAAACAAATAACTGCTTATACCCTTCCCACAACTGCTTAGAGATTTGACATTTACTGGGCATATGAGATTTTCGCGCCGATGTCTCGGGGCGAAGAGCGCAGTGCAGTGCCGTGCAGGATTATGCAATACAGTATTCTGGGTGGTGGTGTGGCTGTTATGGGCAGACGTAGCGCTTACCATTAGGTAAATTACATGCTCGTCTTGTCACTCAGTCAAATAAAAAAAAAACATTTAACTTTGAATGCTAGTGTTGCGTTACGAGTGGTATTGCCACCGGCAGATTCACGCGAGCCGAGCGCGAGCTACAAGCGGCGCGGCCGTTCGGCTACGGACCGCGCAAGTTCTACGAGTCTTCGAGGCTGGTGGCGGGGCCGGTGGACATCCTCGTCGACAAAAGCAAAGAAGCGCCGCCGCCGCCGGCCGTCGAGCCAGCCGTCGCTGCGCCAACCACAGACGAAAAGGATGCTAAACCACTTAAGAGAATTTATATAGCAATGACTTCTGATAGAGGTAAAATATGTCCTTTATCGAAACGGTTTGGCGCCGAAACCGTATCCGTAAAAAAAGGTTTAGTTAAAGGTAACTCAATTAGTCGTGAGCGCTGACAGCAGTAGTGCAACGTGCTCGGCGTCGCTGTAGGTTTAAACGCATTAATGCTTTGGTATTATGTTATAATGTCACGGTCGTACAAAGTGGAGCATCACCGAGTATATATAAAAGTGTCGATAAGGGGCCCGTGCCGGGCCGCGCCGAGGCTGGAGTCACGCTTGGATAGCGCGAGGGTTATCACACCGCGGTCCGGGGCTGCGCCTGCGCCCGCGCGCCTACCTGCCAACGGACGCGCACCCGCGCGGCAAGAATCCACCCTATCTATCACACAGGATATCTGGACACTCTACTCCTAAATCCCTATTGGCGATGGGTTACGATCATTATAAATCAAGTTAAAATTTACAATTCCAATTCCAATTCCGATATCTTTATTCACATGGGCCCCTAAGTTCTAATGGTTCTAACAAAAACTTTGTTACTCGGCTGTGGTTAGGTTGATGGACTCACCTTTGTATCGCTCGTGAAAGTTGCAGATGCTTTCAATGCGCTCTGTGGTCTCAAGCTAATCTTTGCCTAAATCTTTACTTTTGAGGAAAATATATATATAAATAACTAACTGCGCCTCGCGGTTTCTCCCACGTGATTTCAGTCCATTCCCCAGGTTAAAAACAGCGCATGTTACTTCGGAATAGTAAAGAGATGACAATTACTCAAGAACTCAAAATAAAAAACGAGTGACAAATCGTGAATTTACTCAAAGACTCAACAAAAAGAAAGCTTTTTTTCCAAATTTTCCAGTTTACCGGACAAGAGTTATTTTTTTCTTTCCATGCAAACGATGTCCTTCAAATTACAAAATTACAAATAGGTTTGGCCATTTTCGTTTTTTTGCGAGACTAACGCGCGGCAGTCGATTTTAAATATTTAGATTGTACAGAATATTTAATAGTACTATGCCACGGCCATTTTGTGATTATAACATTTTCTCTAAAACAGATTGATTAAGAAACGTCGATAAAATTTGATTAGCCGCGTTCGCACTTTTAAGTCCACTTTCACGAAGTGCACTTTGACGACAGCTTGGACGCTACTTTGACCGTGGCAACAGCGATCAAAGTTCTACACAACACGACTTGCATTGCGCCATAGAGTACTCATTATGTATGTTCTCTTTGCGAAGTCCACCTGGATGACAATCGAAGAAAAACAAAATACCGAACCTCATTTACTAAATCCATCAAGCCGTGTAGGATCCGTGTAGATCGTGATTAAAGATCATAGTTAAGTAATGTACGTTCTAAAAATAAAACCCTTATATTGGTAGATGGGTAATGGCATGACAGGATAAAGGAAACGCAGTTGAAAGGGAAACTATCAAAGTCTGAAACTGATATAATATGATTCTATTCAATTGAATTCTGTTTAATATGTGTCAACCGATGTCCAAGTGAACTTTTATCAAAGTTACTTTGTCAAAACTATTTTAGGAATTGAACTCTGATAGTGTCAACATGGCTTATTTGATTAGCTAGTGATAATCATAAAATATAGTGTAATTTGAAAAAAAGCAGGCACTGTGCTTCGTTCTTCACTACTCGTGTAAATAAAATTGCATATCTGGGGAATCATTTTACTTTCAATATCGATATATATTTTTTTTTGAATAAGGGCCATCATTCTATTATTGTAAGGTGAACCATTATCATGTTTCTCTACCTATGCTATAAATCTATTGATATCCAAAAGTATGTATAGGTACATATTTACCTATAGTAAGTTTTTTTTATTATTGAAGATGGTATTTATCTTCACAGCTAATAAAAAGCACAAGATAACGAGTTATCAGCACACAACAATAAGTACAATGTCAACTGTCATGAAAACAAACAGCATGATTGCACAGAATTTGGTTTGAATGTATGACAGGCCGGCTTCTCGCAGCACGTCTCTAATATCATAACATCCACTGATAATGTAAACTACAAATAATAATAAACAATAGACTGACATTGTCAATCAAACAAAGTTTTCGTCTATTGAGAAGCCTACGTACTGCGTCTTTTACGAAGAAAATTGAGAAATCTATTTCTAGATCAGGAAAATACAATATGTTAAATTATACTATGTAGCTGTTACGAGAAAATTAGTAGTATTTACCCACTATGCCTGGAGAAGGGTTTATTTATGTTATTCGAGTGTGTGTATGTATATTGTACGTGTGTGTATATGTATGAATATTTCTTTGGCATGCTCTGTATCCCCGACGGCTGGCAGGGTTTTAACTTGAGAGGTGTTGTTAGACTCGTCTTAATTGTGAGAGTGACACTGGGTACATCACAATTATAAAACAATGAACTTGTAGGTCTTATAAAGGTATGTAATATTATTAAAAGACAAACTCGGTTAAAGGACAAGCTTAACTTTGCCGTTCGACCAGGCAGGCGTAGTTCTTACCATCAGGTTAACGATTTGCTCGTCTCGTCCCTCGGTCAAATAAATAAAATATAAGAAAAAAAACCATAGACACGACTATCGATTGCACCAACCGCAAATAATAAGTTTGCAATAGTAAATAAGCTTTTTTGTTATTGACTTGTAAAATTGATACATCTTTTCCGACTTGCCATTAATGATTTGAGTTTTGAATTTTAACCACGTATTTACGGTTTTCACACTTTTTTGTTATAAATGTGCTGTTACCTCTACGCATTCCTAAGGAAAAAGGTCGTGACAGACAGACGGACAGACGGATGACGAAGTGATCCTATAAGGGTTCCTTAATTTTCCTTTTAAGGCAGGGAACCTATTACAAATAACAGATATAAGCAAGATAATTAGGGACTCTTCTAGTAGCCCAGAAAAGTAACTAATGCTTATAAAACAATAGGTACGGTCGGCATCAAAATTAGCTGTCCCCATACATTCCTATCCTACGATAAAAATATACGTGCCGTGTGCGATCAAATACGCACTTATGACAGTAAATTCTAAGGCCAACTGTACAAGGGTAGTTCACTCGCGTGTCTAATTCGTTGCATGCTTAAGGCATGTGCTCATTTTCCTATTTCCGCTGACTACTACGCTAGAATAATAACATTAGAATTGCTGTTGTAATAAATGCCAACTTTTCATCAGAAACGAACCTCAAGGCTGGGTTATTGCGCATGATGTACGCAGAACGCAGAACTTCTAATTTGCGCATTTAGTTAACTAGTAGGCGCCAACATACCTAGCATGAGTATTAAAAAACGTTAGTAATTATTCCGTTGGCCACAGCTATAAGTTGTCCCGCACGTAGTTACTTGTATCTATATAGCATCGATCTCATGACGACAGCCAGTCAGCCAGTGTTTGCACGTTGGTATCTATTTATGTTAAAACACGTGAACTTCGATAGTTTGCTCATTGTGTTGCACCGCAGCAATCACCTCTTCGATTTCCCTTATTTTTTCTAATTTCCCATCCGGTTTCCTTTCCCTCCGCTAACAATCGCTAAGGTAGTCTTGTATTTGAGACTGCTGAGTCTCAAAGACAAGACTACCTAGGATGCTGACCCTAACTCTGAATTCCTAAGTCGAGTTGGATAATCTTGTAGAATAGAATAGAATAGAAAAACTCTTTATTGTACACCAGAACATTAATAAACACAGTACAGAAGAATTACAATAATGTACGGACTGTTCCTACTGATAGTGTTCCTGTATCACATTCGTATCAGTAAATAGGGTGCCCAACTAGCATCGTTTCCTTACTAACCCTCGCAAGGCTCAGATTTGCGTGCACCTGAAGCTGTTTGTGGGACCATGGTCCTCGCAGTTCCCGACTGCCTAGACACAGGGATGCTAGTTAAGCCTTGTTCTCTCAGCACGGCCGGTCCTGCCGACTCAAGCGTCTATGCACATACCTACTCCTCAATGTGGCGAGGAAAATGTTGTTATGTGACGCGTTATAATAAAAATCTCCGATAGAAAGATGTTACCGTTTGTCTCCTCGTGTGTACGTCGTCTCACGTGTGCAGTGTTGCGCCGCAGGGCTGTGCGGCGGCGTGCACAGCGGCGTGGCGCGGCGCATCCGGCGCACGTTCGTGGAGCGCAATGCCGAGGGCACCACGCACAAGCTGGTCTGCGTCGGAGACAAGTCGCGCACCATGCTGCGCCGCCAGTACCCGCCCAACATGCTCGTTAGCGTCAAGGATGTGAGGCTGCTTTTCCTTTAGTAACCATCCCATCATCAACATAATTCCCTGGTACAGGCGCAAAAGGTCCCCTTCACAAAGTATTTTAAAAAAAATAGTTAAATCCTCAAGTGTTCAATTCACATGCTGTCGTCGAAATTTGATTGTATGAGACTTACAGTACGACAAAATGAGTTCAAATGTTTGTATGAATATAAATATGTTGCGTTCTAAGATAATGTAAAAAGTGCCTAAGTTTCGGGTGTAGCAATGCAGCGTTCTTTATTGGAGCTACTATTCGTACAATTATGGTATAAAACCTTAAAAGCAAACAAAATGGGGGCCAGTTTAAAAGGTCATGTTTCCAGCAAAATAACCTCTGGCCCCATGAAACCTAGGAACGACATCAGAGCCATGCAAGATTTTGCAATTGAAGAGCAAAGCTATGGACGACACTGCAGCTAATACGAGCAGGTGCTTACCTTCAGGGGAGCGGCCTGCTCATGTCATCACTCGTTTAAGACGTTAGTTGAGTGCGCGCACAGAGCTGTGCGCGGGCATTACGACAAAGTATGAAGATGAGCAGCTATACCGATAACATGTAGTTGAAGTCGCTCGTACTGTTGTCAGATCGGGCGCATCGCCCCCGTGTTTGCTGACGCGTCCAACGTGGCGGCCGCCGTCACCGGCGCCGGGTACAGCTTCGACATCGGCGAGATCTACTACAATAAGTACTTCTCGCCGGTCAAGTACGAACTCACGGTGATGCCCTTCTTCAACAAGTTGCGAATCGAGGTCAGTGCGGGGATCGTAACTCATCTTCTAAGCCCTTATTCGCACGGAGGCGACAAAAGATAAACATTATCTTATATCTTTAAGTTTCCTTTTGTATGTCAGAGTTGGTAATTTCCCTTGAATATTACCCCGAGACATTTCGATATTATTGTTGTGTGAGTTGAAAGAGGGTTTGTTTGTCGTAGGCGGCGCCCAACATCGTAGCGTTCGACGACGTGGACGATGACCAGCTGGAGTGCTACGCGGAGTGGACGCTGGCGGCGCTGGTTTACTACGCGCTGAAGGAATGCGCGGCGTCGGAGCAGTCGGCGCGCATGGCGGCCATGGACAACGCCACCAAGAACGCCGCTGACATGATCCGCAAGCTCACGCTGCTGTTCAACCGCACGCGCCAGGCCGTCATCACGCGCGAGCTCATCGAGATCATCTCCGGAGCCGCGGCGCTCAAGTAGCCGCCCACGAGTTTACTCCGGTCTCAGGGAAACTCGACTACCTAAGGTTTTTGATTACAATCCGCGAGCTATCTAATTATCTCTGCTTCGTGATGTTATTGCAGAATTGGCTACGAAAATACTGAGTGGAGTTTAATTAGCTTATAGGTACCTAACATAGGATTTGCCAGCACTCATAACAATAATGTTGTTTCAGCACCTTGCAGTTACCTACAAATGAACTATTAATGTGGGTACTCAATATTGCAGTGCCTTTAGTGGGCGAACGCGGGGTGCACACGCGAAGGGATTTCTAATTCATATTAGGGTGTTAGGCGAATGGTATTTACGCCACTTGATGTTGGAAAAGCTAAAACATTCATACTATTATAATAACCTACTTACTATCATTACCGAGTACCGAGCGAGTAACCATTCATTTGTAGTCATTTTTATGTTTTTATGAAATAAGGCTCCCATCTTTTCAATATGTATTGTTTACAGTCATTTCTTATTGCCTAATATTTTAAAATAGTGCCGAACACATCCAATGATTCATTGGATAATAAATAACTAAATTTCTAATATTATTTTTTATTTTTATACATAGGCGTAATCTGAATAAATCGCTCAAAGTATCTTTAATTCTAAATAATATTTTGATCTACTAATCACTACTAGAAGTTGTAGGAACAGGGATATACATCAGAACATAAACTAAATACCTACATAAATAATAAAACATTTCGCCGATGGTGAGAAAGAAAAACGGCTGCGATAATTTACTACTAACACGAACAAAATGAAATGTTCAATCAATAACAACACAGACTAGTCTAAATATAGATTAGAAAATAATAAGCAAAGCAACCGAAACATATATACAATAAATAACTACGGATAATGTAGTTTCAGAGGAACACAACGACGGTGGAAGCTAAGGTAATAACATGTTTTAATTTCACAGGAACTATAAAGATACAGCTAGACGTCAGCGGCGACTCGACCGGGGGGTCAGTGGTTCTCTTGAAGGTACTTGTCGTACGTGGCCTGGCTCATGAGATGCTTCAGCTCCTCGCGGCTGCCCAGCTTAACCTTGAACAGCCAACCCTCTTCGTAGCACGATTTGTTGATGAGGGACGGCGTTGACTCCACTGCATTATTTTTTTCTGTCACCTGCGAATCGTATGGATGTTCGTTGAACAAGCCGCCTTACTGATTCGTTTCAGTTATGTGCCTATTTGAACTAGGATACACATAAAAAGTCTAGCATTTTACGAAAAGCTTCTTACGTCATTACTTTTTCTGTACCTGATGTGCGTAGTTTGGCTCTCAATCCTCTATATGAGTAGTGAGAGCCCAAGTTTTCAGTTCATAGTTCGCTTATTACCTAGTTAACTTTTACAAAATCTTATTCCAACTTTCACAATACTTTTAGGGTGTAGTTGCCCTCACGCCACATGCACACTCCACCCGGGTCCGGGGCACTTCCACCAAGCTGGCTTTGCAGGCGAGATAAGTTGTTTTATGAAACCCAGAAAGCATTACAGAAAATTCCCCGTCCTTCTTACTACTTGTGTCCAGTGATAGACGGAAACCCTTGACTTTTTTGTACGCTAAACTATAAACATGCTCATTAATTACACACATATCATGTGTTTGATCTTTATTGCCAAATACAAAGCATCGATGTTCCATACCGTGCCAGAGACAGGTGTGTAGACTTCTCCGGCTGCTTTGACGCTCTCTAGCGCCCCGCACTCGTCTCCTGCCGCCAGAACTTTGCCCACATCTGGTAGTTGAGCAAACACTACTTCACCTAAGGCGTCCTGAAATAGATACAAACTGTACTTGATCGTGCAATTACGTACTTTAATAAATGATTAGATAGTAGGTACTATACAATTACTAAATAAAAAAAAAATATAAATAACACGTCATCACATCACATACTTAGATCCTGGCCCGGAACTAGGATTCCCTGGTAGAGACCGATCTAGCATTGCTGCGACGGTTATACGCAATGGTGTGATTACCGAGTGGCTCACGACGCGGATGGTACGTCTATCCGAGAACTGCTCCAACAGATAACCAACCGATATTGCACTGTCTCTATGAACCAAGGTCTACATTAAAATGCCGATAGCACTGCTCAAAAATTATTTATTAATTACGAGTTATAGGCTAAATGCTTCATACAAAAGTGTTGTAGCTATTCCTGATTAGTGATTAGAGTCAATGGACGATCTCGCGATACGGGCGCCCGCGCCGCGCCGCGCCGCGCCGCTCCGCCCCGCGCGCGACCTTGCGCTGTGCCGCGCGCACGCACCACTTTCAGCTAGTTTTGGGTGGCTATCATCACCTCTATAGATATGTGTGCTGTGCTATCGTATGGTTAATACATTTTGTATGATAGTTAAAATAAATACTTCTCGTATTGTTGCATGCGTTATTACTACTCTGCTACTGACCTGTGCGAAACTGGAAATACCGATGGTGCCTATGTTATCATTCACTGCCACCCACTCGTGTTTCTTTGTATAAAATCGATCTGTAATTCATACATGAAATACATTTTTTAAATTAAAATTGAAAAGTACTTAATTTTAAATGAGTACATTATGTAAAAAAATCTATTTATAATCTGGTTAGCAAGATAATAGCAGATATGAGGCCACGTCGTCATCGTGCTCATTCTGGTTGGCGATGAGTGTAAGCAAAACCAAATGACACAATCTGTATTTGATAAGTTTATCATAGTGCCTAGCTTTCCATTAATTAGGTTAATATACTGCAAAGACTCAGTGCACGCTGCAAATCCTAAGACGGTTTTTCAAAAATTTAATCGTGCATACCTATTTGAATACAATATGAAAGAAGATAAATAGTTATTCATATATTCGTAAACTACGGATCAAGCATAAAACCGCACAATTTTGTTATTATGGAATAAACAGCACTTTTAAATGACTCTCTGAAAAACAGATAAATTAGATCGAGTTATATAACATCGCTATTTCGCACGACAAAACTTAATAGCAATTCGCATTAGTTAAATGGTTATTAACATACAATAAAATAAATTATTATTAATAAAAAAATCCATTTATTCCCGTAATACTCCACGTTTTGTTCACCAATAGAGGTCTAATGGAAAACATGGACCGATGTCCGCGAGTCCCCACTGGCGGACATTGTAACTACTGTTTATAAGTTCAAGCAAACTGAGACCAACAAATATATTAGATGCTAAAAACCTACGCAATTTCATGGGATTATTGACTAGTTGAATGTGAAGATAAGTTATTAGTGGTAAGTATTGCGTAAGGAGCCGCGCCGCCGCCGCCGCCGCCGCCGCCGGTGGGATGGCGCGTAGAGCGTAGAGGATGCTCTTGACAAACATCATCTCGGTTCAATTAAGTTAATCTATTGATAAACACTAGCACAATTACTTATTTATAAATTAGTCTACTGAATTCTATTATATTTCTTTGATATTTCTGTAGCTTGCTTATTTAATGAGTACCAAGGAGTATATTTAATTAAGTTAAATGATTTTGGTTAGGCTTGCACTGACTACCTGAAATCGTCCGAACTAATTGACTGTCAACATGTGTTTTGCTAACCACTTCTTTCTTTTGACTCCTTTATAGAACTAAGATCCTCCTCTAAGTACAAAATGATAATTAAATGGTACTCTGAATGTGGCTTGATGATATGATGAGATCGCAGGTTAGAGTAAACCCTGTAGTCAGAATGGTGGCAGATAGCGGGAGGGATTCTTACTTTCAAACTCCGTGCTGTACATGACTCTCCGACAGCAGTGCGTGCTGACTGCATTCCTCGTGACCCTGGCGGAGACTCGGAGAACACTGCTGAGAGCCATGTCTGCTCGTGTCCTGAAACCACACTCATATCCTGTTAGCCTTAGTTCCCACAAACTTGCGAAGCTACAGTTCAATTTCAAGTCACGCCACCGTTAAATAACGTAATTTATTTAATTATTGACTAATTATTTCATTCGAGGAACCAACTAATGTTTCTCCAAGTTACAAGACATTGTTTAGCCTACAGTTGCTGGTACGATCCATCGTGAGGAATTAATCACATAATCACGTAATGTATGTACCCAATTCTAGAAATGTTCACCTACTTGAATATATATTATCCAATAATAACTGACAAATCTTACCTCAAAAAAGGGACGTTAGCTCCGAGCGAGAGGTGGCGCGAGACTGCGCCACCGAGTACCCTGGGTCGGGAGCACCGCCGCCGCCGCCAGTACTACCAGAGCCGCGCCGTCGGCTTTATCTTTCGGTTTTGTAGGTACTAAGTAGGTACTTAGCGGTGCACTCCCACCTCTCATATAGATCTCTGATTACTTTACTGTGATGACATTCCTCAGGCACTTAAGTAATCTTATGGACACTTAACAAGGACAAGAAGGACTATTAGTGCTGATCCAGCTGATTCAGTGTTGATTTCTAGCGGACCTTGACACCACCACCAGGTCACCTGCAGAGTAGCTCAGCCATAAAGGATGGTGAGTGATGCTATTTAGTCCAGACGCACCGTAGGGGATGCGAAACTCCTGCTGAGGGCGCCACCGGGACACGACGATCAGACGACATTAATGTTTTGTCCTCATACGATATGTACATGTTTAGCCCGCTAATGTAGCAAATAAGATATTCTCATTATTGTAATGTGGGTGATTGCTGATTATAGATAGGTTATCGTTTCATGACAACCCACGGTCCGCTGGGGGTCGCCAAACATACGTAGTTACACATACCGCGACGCCGCAGTCCTGCCTGCTTGCATCACTTCTGGGGAGATTATTCAAAGCAAGCTCTCAACGACGCACATCATTGCATTACGAAATAAATATAAGTCAACAAGCGTGTTTACATGTAGTTGTAAAGTATTTTCAATAACAACAGTATTATCGCATGACTTTTGCCAGATCTATCATCAAAAACTATTAATCAAAGATTGTTTTCTTAATCCAAACCACTGCATGGGTTTCCCACCAACTAACTAGGTTCTGTGAGGTTCTAAAGACAAATCTCAAAGAATTAATCACGAAAGGAGTTTAAGTCAAACAGCCGCGCAAAATTATGCAATGCAAAGTTCTGGGTGGCCCTGTAACTGTTATGGGAAGGCGTAGCGCTTACCATCAGGCGAACGACTTGCTAGTCTTGTCACTCAATCAAATAAAATAAAAAAGTAACTATGGCGGAAAACCGAAAATGAGACGTTGGTGATTTAATATTTCTTTCTCTTAAATTCATTTCTTCTTGTGTTCGTATGTGTTGTTGGTGGAATATTAATAATGTACATACACATAATAAGCAATAGTATTTACATTATGTGGAACAAGTGTGGGCAAATGATACAAACCCATAAAATATGTAAGACGCTGAAAGCTACCTCGGGGAAGATTGAAAGTTCGTAGCACTCTCGATACATTTTGTATGGGATTACAGATAAATCGGTATTCGTAGAATGTTGATCAAACCCACCAGTATACTCAATTGACCGTGAGCATAGACCATCAAGTTTGACGTCAAATCAAAAGTTACTATTTTATGAGTGAGTTATTAGGATGGGAAGTATATAAATATATTATAAAAATTCTTATATGCTAAATAAGCGTGATTGGTTTTTATATAATAGATATTTGTGTTTAAATCGTATTGTATTTTATTAAATAGGTAAGTTAAGTAAGTATAGTTAATGATGGCTTGTATGTTTGTGTTGGCAAGTTGGTTAGAAGAATCAAACTCGCTTGATAATTATGAAGCTCATCGTGAAGCACTAAATATTATAAGGCAGCAATTATTATTCACATCACAGCGTCTACAAAGTGGAATATCAATTCGAACAAAGGTAAGTGGGCCTCACTGAGACGCAGAGAAAGATTTTTGCACAAAATAGATCAAACACTCCTACACAAAACACCATAGCAATTAACGTGACGTCTAGTTGAGATAAAGTTTTTAGAAGGCGTTACTCCTGTACGTGTTACCGGCCGGTGAAAGAACACTTTCAACACTGAAGTTTGCCGTAGGAAGTTTGCTGAGCCGTGCTAGAAAGTACTGATCGCAGTTTTGTTGGTGAGGATGTCTGCTGGTCTGGATATTCCATAGGGGCCGGATATAAGACGAAGAACGCTACAGAGATTCCAAGCAAAGCGGGCGTATAACTCGTTGAATCTGCTAAGAACACCACGTCTCCGATACTCAGCTGAACTGCACTAGTCCGCTAAGACATCAAGATAAACAACACGTACAAATGAGTCAACCTAAATCTAAGAAAAGCCAGCCTATAAACCGCGTTGCATAATCGTACCGTAATGTCTTATTTTTTATGTTGCTGCCATTTCAATCTAAACCGGATCGAGATAAGATTGAAAATGGCTTATTAGCGACTCAATTTAGGTTGCTGCCATTTTCAACCTTATCTGTATGCAGATTAGGTTGACAATGGCAGCAATATAAAAAATAAGACGTCACGGTACAATTCTGCGACGCGGTTCAGTTTAGGTCTTCAATTGAATCGCTATAAGAGGTCATGGTAGGCCCCCAGCACTTTGTTTCAATGGATGAACAGATTCATCGCGCTGACAATGATGAACTGTGCGTATTTTTCTATCTATATACTCGTGTGAAGCCGGGGCTGATTGCCAGTAGTCTGGTAGGCTATAAAAATTTAATTACGGCTGAAGCAGAGCCATATTGTTAACGTTCTGACCCATCTCAGTCCATTACTTGCATGGATCTCTAGAAGACAAATTATGTTCTAAATAAATTTTCTTTTTCTTTTTAATTGTAGTCCACAAAAAATAAAAAAAATAAAAATTTAATATTATTTTTCTGTTTTTTTTTTGTATATAACTTTTACTTATAATAGTATCTATTAGTTATAATAATCATAATAATCGAATTTCATGCAATCGCAAGAAAGTCGCGTCCCTGCTGCAACGGGCGCGAGGCAGTCGCAATACCACCCTGCAGATGGTTGTGTCGCGTCAGGACTGTCCCATACAGAGCCGATGGGGGTGAGGTGTAGTGTAGTTTAAGTCAAAATAGGACATGTCATTTTATTATTTAAATTTTTATTGTGTATTTTATTTATTAATCAGAAATCTAAAGAAACCGTCAGTTTCTTTAGATTTTTATACCTGAAATAAAATAGTTGTTATTTAAAAGGCTATTCCAAAAATATATAATGTAACACTTTCACTTAAACAACCCTTGCTAAAGTAGGAAAACTTAATAAAAATAAAATTAATATTAAAAAAAACATTGTACTGCGAGCAAAATGCAACGTGAAGTCGTGAACGTCGCGCTTAGCTTACAGTAGAGCCACAGAATAGATAGTACTAGTAAAGCGTTGGGTTGGTGGAGTGCATTTCAATGCAGGGCATTGCATACTTAAAATTCAATGTATGAAAATATTTTTTAAATACATAGTATTTTATTTAAATCCGTACCCATGGATAGGATTGTCATAATAAAACAAGTAAATACGATTAGTCATTTTATAATTTCCCTGTTGGAAGAAAATTAAATAATGGTACTTTTCGTTAGTTTTATGAATGTCTATGGAGAATGTTGACAAAGGAAAACATAACTACTAACATAAAAAAAATAAGTGCATCAACTATTCAAAACTGTGGCGAGGGAATAATACGTAGAAGATTTTTATTTTTTAATAGAGAATTAAGAAAAAAATAAAGTTTTGAGTAAAAAAGTAGATTGAAAACTTAGGAAATATGTTTAGTGACTTGCGTTGGTGACAGTACAAGTGCATTATTAATCGCAAGCTTCCAACAGAGGTTGCATTCGTGCAAGGTGTTGCAGCGTGCTACCAGGCTATCATAAACATCAGGATATTAGACCTGAAATGCACGTTACGGGGGATAGGGGGGAGTGGGTGGGGGTGGATAGTACGCCTCTTTATTGATTAACCTGTCTGTGTTAACGTTCAGTTTGGCTAAGGTGTGATTTCTTCTATACTAGATTTTAAGATATCAAAAGTGCAAAGACTGCACTGTGGATGCAATTTGCTGCAAAAATACAAGAACATAGACACCAAATTGTTATATTTTTTGTTATTTTTTTTATGTAGTTGCATCACAATATTAAAATATATATATATATATATTTTTATCAATTGGAAAACAGCGAATGCATCCAAATGCATCTCATACTTGTCCTCAATACGGCCTGGTAAAGCTGCGTTCTTGCTAAAATTGCATCCAATACAATGCACTTCTACCAGGAGATCATAGGTTGAAAGAGCTTAAACTTGCATACAATATAGACAGAGGTCGACGACGTGGGAGAGCGACGATAAGAGATAGCATGAACCGGAGTTGATGACATCCCTGTTGCGCTAAACGTTTCTAGGTCTTCACCTTGCTTTTCTAACCGAAGTCTAATATTATATCGCTGTTAACTTGTTGTTACTACTTTGCTTATTAAAGCTTCCTATGTACTTAATTATTTACTACCCACATACCTACCCGAGAATTATTTTAGATGTAGGTATGTTATCCACCAATCCGGACCGGGCCCCTGTGGTGGATTATGGCCTAATCCTTCTCACGAAAGTGAGGGGAGACCCGTGCTCAGCAGTGGGCGGATATGGGTTGATGATGATGATGAAGACTGAAGGTAAGTTGAAAGTTATATTTTTATTGATAGTTTATAAGCGTAGTTAACTTTTAAGCTTCTCTTCATTTGTGTTTCGACTGCTTCAATAATATTGAACAAAATCACTTATTTATATTACTTCTCCGAATTAGCTAAACGGTCAGGGATCTGTAGGGGATGATAAAAAAAAACACGATTATAAGCTACTATAAAATAAAATTCTAACCTAACGACAGCCGTAGCACACATTCAGCGTTTTCCTGCATGTGTGCCTAGCCTACTATAATTAGGAAGTGCAAGTGAGAGGGAAAGTCTGGCTGGAGGGTGGAGCTGCGCTGTATGCAAGAGTAGGAAACAGCAATCTAGAAATCTTCAGGTACGAAAGGGACTGACGCTGCAGAATTTATGAATGAACGTCGAATGCACCCTATAATTTTCATTTAAACTGGTCTCAAAAGTTGTTTTAAGTTTCAATTTTATTGTTGCAACTTACTCATTGCACTATTTTATTTCTTAGATATGCAAAGGTAGTCGGATTTCCTAGTTATTGTTATTGCACAAGGCTCAGACCTTTTTGATTTAAAAATATTTTGTTTTTACTCAACTCCATAGGTTTAATAGCTAGGGCGAAAGTCCAAGTAGTCTATATATGGCGCAAATTCTTTCCAAATGCACTTGCCGACGATAGAAAACCCCAACAGCATTCCTACAACATAAAACTCTACAATAATGTGCAACTTGGCCATGCACCGGTACCAGGAACTCATAACTGTTGTGTAGTAGCTGTTTCAATAGTGATATATACTATAGCTGTTATATGCAGGCAGTGCGGGCCGCGGAGGGTGGGGTACTGAAGGGGGAAATCTAGTTGTTTTGTAGCCTAGAGTAGACATACTACGTTATATCAGTCATTCTGCCGTTTTGGCGAGCGTAGGAATGAAATAAATGGTCAGCATCATCGCATCCCATATCGACGCACTGTCAGTCTCATCTTACTCTCTTGAGGAGGAATGGACCATAACCCACGACGGGGTCCGAACCGGATCGTTGGAACACCAACCTTCAAATTATTTTTAGACACCTATGCCCCCTGTGGTAGTGGTATGCTGAAAATGCTGATTGATGATAAAGTTGAACCGATATGAAATAATGTTTTATTGATCACGTGTATGTGGGGTTGTTACTCAACTGACCATCAAAAGTCATGTTTTCAGTCGTATGTATGTTAGGTTCCTTTGGCGCGTCCTGTAGACTAAATGACTTAATGGATTTTTGTGACGCTACACCTATTGTTATAAAGTACCGTTCTGACATTGGATGTACTTTAAAAAAGAACCGATGTACGGAACGCTTGTGTATATTATGTTTATAGCCGTTCTGTCATATTGATATCTGCATAATTTGGTTCATTGAACTCGTGTCAAAATATAATGTAGAAAGAGGCTTGCGTAGGTAATCTGCTGAGTTAGCGATGGTTAGACTTAAACTTTAATTTTAAACATTCATAATTTTAAAGAAAAACTAGATCAATATTGATTAAATGTGTTTTATTAAAATTCACAAAACAAACTAAACTACATTAATAGCATTAAATGAATAACTATTTAAACTGTCGTAGTTCACAAAAATATAAAGATATTAAAAGGTACCAAGAAAAAATAACCTAGTCTAAAAGCTAAGTAGCTATATAATCGTAGTATGAATGATTCGTACCCTGTAACGTCAATTAGTCGATATTTTTGGAGGTAGACTTTCTTAGTTTATGTAAAGGTACTGTTTCATCGCCTATAAAGCTTTTTAGTCCAGTAGCAAAATACACTCGTAACCTGCCCTTTCATCGTCGAGTGAAATGGCACTAATGGCAAGATTTATTTTCTCACTTTGTTAAAATTATAATCCTATTCATAACATGCATGTCGTAATCAATAATAAAATCAATTTGTAATTCGCTGCTGTTGTCGCAGACTGCACCGCGCGCGTTGCAACAAGTCCCGCTGGCTCCCGGGCGCCGGCGCCGGCGCTGCGGGCTCGGCGAGGGCACGTCAGGGAGCCGGAAAAATTGCGTGCGACGTGGAGCGCGCGCGGCGCCGCGGGACTGCAGCTCGGCGCTTATCGCAGGTAGCAGGGCGTGGCCTGCGCCGTGCTGAAGATGGCGCTGATGGCGGCGTACGTGGCGGCCACGGCACCCACCGTGCCGAGCGCGATCACTTCCCAGCACACCATCTTCATCCATCCGGGGGTCTCGCTGGAACAACACCCAATATCTCACACTAAAGCCTTAACAAAAAAAGCTAAAGCTCGTAATGGGATGCATCTTCTGCAAAAGATCGCCTGGGTAAGTACCACACGTTTACCTGATATTCATCCGCCAAGCAGTAGTGTGCAAACATTACTGTGTTCCGGTTTGAAGGGCGCTGTTTCCAGCAAAATTACTGGGCATATAAGACATTAAAACCAACGTCTCGGGGTGACGAGCGCAGTACAGTGCAACCGAGGATTATGCAATGCAATGTTATGGGCAGGCATAGCGCTTACTATCGGTTGAAGGCCTTTCTCGTGTCGTCACTCAGTCAAATAAAAAAATATGTAAAAAAAGCCCTAACAGGTTTTTTTGACCTTTTTTATACGCCATGTAATTGACCGCGATCTAACTTGCTGATAAGTGAGATCAAGCCAAAGGTGGGTCGTACTTGCCTAGAACGTTATTATTATCTTTTTATAACAAATATATTATGTAAATAAAATCTAGGTAAGCACGGACTCGAAGACACCCAAATCTGTTAAATTTTGTAAGTGAATTTGTCTTGGTACACGACAGAAGTAATTAAGCAATCGCTTACACGGGGGTCTGTCCCTCGCGCGGGGTCTGGCTGATGAGGTTCAGGTAGCAGTAGGAGGGTAGGATGAAGGTGAGCAACGCCACGCTGGTACCGCCGACCAGCGCCAGGATGGTGTAGAACCGCGGTACGCTCTCGCCGATGAACATGATGCCACCCATGATGGACAGCCTCACCACCATGCGCCAGCCCACAGAATCTGGCAACATTACATGTAACTACCTAGAGCTACTGTCCACAGCAACATCACGTTACAATGTCATCATATAATAATTAATAGCTCAAATCTTCTCACTCTTGAGTAACAGCGTCTCTTTCCTCTTTACATGATTTCGTTTGGTTTGGGTAATTGTTAGCTAGATATTCTCGTAAGAGCTGTGGTCGGAGTCTAGTTCATCACACCACTTCTTCGAGGTCGGCTATTCTGTAGTTTAGTTTCAGATTCAACTAAATCTTTTGTGATTTTGTACCGCTTTACGCTTTGTACAAATATTGCGTCCAGTTAGTTGGACATTCAAGATAGGTACTGCATAAATCTGAATTAAGTGACGATCGTTTTAGGACAAGCGGTAGTTACCTCGTGGAACATTGTAGAGCTCCTCCATCTCCTGGCACACGGGGTTGATGAGAATGATGAAGGCAAACACGAGGTGGATGGCCATGAAGACGTTGGCGACCAGCGTGAGCGGCGTGGCGGCCAGCGAGGCGGCCACGTTGGGTGCCACGGCATCGCCGTACACCGCGTACCCGCCGATGGCGATTGGGAGGTACAGCGCCAGGATAGCTGATGAGGAAACGGGACTTAATGTATCAGTATTATCATTGGAAGCGGGATACTTACGTTGTATTATGTTTGTTTTGATTTTCCGATATTTATTTACGTTTTCGTCTGGTTTTTTTTAATACACGTACCATACTCGGTGCTTCCACACCACGGGTTTTACGGATATACATATGGCATTTTGGAGAGGGATTAAAGCCTAAACTAAAGCTAATAATGTGTACGTACCCAAGAAGCTGTAGTGGAGGCTGGTGCTGAACTGCTTCTTATCAGTCATGTCGTTTTGGATAGTGGGGAAAGTGGAGGCGCCGCCGAACGCGAACATTATAGTGCCGAGCGCCAGGAAGAAGTCCTGTGGGAGTAACACATCCTCAATCCCATATTGCAACACCATAAGGCTATTGTACATAACTGAACAGGGTTAACAACGTCTGGTTAATGCGTGCTTTTATTAATTTTGTAACAACATAGGAGTTCAACGTGGCAATGCCACCTGCATGTTGGGTTCATTGTCAACTGGCAGTGAGGATAAAGAACTGCTTCATTAGGTCAGTAGAGATACACCTATAGATGACATAACTTGTGTTCGAATCTCAAAACAATGCTCAACTTATTTATGGTAAGTAGGCAATAATTATTATGACGTTTATAGGTGCAATATTTTTGGGGTTGTTATCGTGGTTAACTTTATACTAGGTTTTCTATTTTTATTAGGTTATGATACATTGTCGAGCTGTTGCCTGAAGAGGTATTATGAGACTGAAGGTGTCTCTGTGTGTATGTACCTGGAAGCCATGCACCCCCCAGCGGAAGACGAAGGGGCGGATCTCGTTCATCATCTCAATGAAGTACAGCACGCAAGCCACCAGCGTGGAGCCGAAGGCGATGACGCCGGTGAACCTGTCCCCAAGAAATTTGCTATATACCATGGAGTCACTGGGCCGGTTTACATTATTCAAGTCTATAGTAGAGTGCTTTAGGAGGCTGTAGTTGAACGTGTAAACGTTACTCGTTTTGGTACGATTCTATGTAAAGCATTTGCAATTCTGCTTGGACGCACTATACTAAATAGTCTTAACATTATGTAAATTGGCCTTGTCCTGATAGTATGTTTATTCCAAAAATACATTTAGTCATCATTCGGTGGGGATAACTGGATAATGTTTACGAAATACCGGTCAGGATTTCGTAGCAAGGCTGGTGAGGATTTATTTAATTAAACAATTTTATCAGCAGGGGGCATTTCTAACTGCGCACTTTTGGAATAAACATGTGCCTGTGAACATTTCGTTTACTTTAAAGAGTAGATTTATTTGTTTGGAATTGTATCAATTTCTTAAAAACTCGAGATGGATTTCTAAGAGTAAGTGTTCTCACCATGAGCGGTTGCCATAAAGATTCCTGTACAGTACTCACTGAAAGTCCTTAGGGGTTCCGAAGAACATGAGCGGCGTCATGGCGCCGGCCACGATCAGGTACCAGGTGCAGATAGTGAGCGTGGGCACGAGCGTGAGGAACACCTGGCCGATGATCTGCGCCGCCAGCAGCAGGTACACCACGGCCGCGCCGAACAGCGTCACGATGATCGCCATCGACACCACCACGCTGGAGGCAGAGACAGAGACTCGTGCGTAGGTTCCTAACTCATCCGAATCACTTTTCACTTGACTCGGAAACTTAAACTTTTCTTATGGTGGATTTAAAATTGAAACAGTTTTTCGTGTTTAGACCTAGAACGGGTAAAACTATTGTTTTAATGATAACAATATTAAAATTTTCGGTTATAAGAAGAGAATCCGAACCCGAGTTTAAAGTTAATCAAATGAATTAAGGAGGTCAAAACCCATAAACTCGAGTCACTTATTGTAAGTAGGCAATATTATGACATTTTTATAAGTCAAACACTTAAGTAAACACAAATAAGGAAAGAGACCCCACATAGGTACCTAAATTGCTATGCGGCTTTCACCATTTGAAAATAAGCATACGTTGCATCTTAATCTAACTAGAAAAAGGCATTGACAGAAAACTTTTATATGAGCCGCGCCGCGCCAGCCTGCTATCGGGCAGTTTTTTTGGTGGGGAATTGTTTTACCAATAAAAAGATAACACCGGGAACATATTGCAGGCAACAGCTAGTTAAACTTAAAATGTTATAGGTGTAATACTTCTAGGTGTAATAGGTAGCTTGTCCTTCCATTTACCCACCTTGACCGAGCACGCTCACCGCAGTGATTTGTCCGTTATTGGGTATGCAGTCTGTGGTCCGTAACGACGATAATTATGTCGTTGTCTTCGATAAGAATAAACTTGTTGTTGATATATCATTACGTTCTGAATTTATAAATTTACTAATCACATTATAATGCTAGCCAGAATAAAGAATTGTATATCATTATGCAACGTAACGAAGTTTGTAGAATTTATTAATATAGTCGTATCTATTTCTGGGTAGACTTGGTGCACGCACCTCCAAGTCTTGCCCAGGGTCTGTTCAGCGATGATGGCGTAAGGATTACGCTTGCGGCTGCGCATCTCTGGGTCGCGATCCTCGAGGATGGACCAGCAGTCTCCCAGCCGCTTGCCGCTGAACGCTGCCACCACGCACATCAGGATGATTATGGGCACTCCGATCCATCCTGGAAGATATGGGAGTTCATCATTATGAAGTATCGTCAATCACCCGCTCCCCACTCTCGTTCCCTTGTGTCAGCCAATCATCTTGTCGTGACCACTTATCCACGAATATGAATCCGATAACTAAGCGATCTACTCGTATTACATGGGGGTAATAATAAACAAATTTCGCAGTAGACTTATTTATAACTAGCTGGTTTCACCCGCGTAGTTCCTGTTCCCATGGGAATATGGGGATAAAATATACCCTATGTTACTCGCTGTCAATGTAGCTTGCCATTAGTAAAATATTTTTTTTAAATCGGTGCAGTGGTTTAGCCGAAACCCTACATATTTCTATATACAAACTTTGATCCCCTATTTTTACTTTACCCCATCAAGGGTAAAAATTTTACAAACTTTGAATGCCAAATTTATTTATATCCATTTAAAAGCCTAAAAATAAGTGTTAAGCTTCTAGCTTCCGAAATGACGAAACTTCCATACAAACTTTCATCCCCTATTTCAAACCCTTACAATGCTTTTTCGCATTAAAAAGTACCCTATGAAATTTGGTAGAGAGATAGTCTAGAGCCTAAGAAAGGGGCTCTATACTATCTCTCTACCAAATTTCATTTCAATCGGTTCAGTAGTTTAAGCGTGAAAGAGCAACAGACAGACAGACAGTTATAATAACATAAGTAGAGATTCGCATTTTATAGTCGTATTCGCAAACGAAACAAAATAAAAAATATCGATCACATCGCTCGTGGGCAGTCTGGAACCGTTGCTTGTGGTGTGGCATGCTAGGATATCAAAATCATGTGAAGCCTTATATCTACGAGTACTAGGCGACAAATGGTGCGCGTCATGTTGCAACGTTGTCTATCCACAGATCAAGCGCAACTATGTCGCGTGTCATTTTTTTTCTTTGGCGTACCTATGTATTTCAAATCAGTATAGAACGAGAACAGGCTACAAGGTAAGCGGTTGCTTCGGGCCTGTGCTTGTTAGATCCAGGTTGGACCCGCGCTCGTAGTTACGAGTAAATGAATCGAAATAATCTTGCTGCTGGACGACCGATGATTTTTGTATTTTTATTAAATTTGTTTGTATGTTCTGTGCAAGTTTTCTTTGTACTATCGTCGATGTACTTAATGAAACATCTCAGGACAGTTTAGAAAAAGAGCAATGATATGTAAAACCACGCGGGCCTTCCTGCTGGCTAACGATTTCCACTGCTCAATGAAAGTCGCGAGGCGTTTCGAAATGAATGGAAAAAATAAACAGGTTGCCGAACAAGTTTTGCCATTAGTTATCTAAAGTTAATGCGAGTTTATGCCGCCTAGCCGGGAAGTCAAGACAACATATTTTATTGGCGATCTACGATTATTGTGGAGTATCAAGGCTAGACACCTAGCCACGAACGTAGCGAATAAAAAATATTAGGTAATATTAGGTGTATTTATAGTAGGTAAGTACATTATTAACTACGAAGTATATTTTTTCTCAAGCATCGTTACAATTTTGCGAGAATGAACAGGTAAGCGTGCTCCACCGTCGAATATTCGAACTATTCGATGGTTGCCTTAACGCAATCACAAACTACGGTGTCTATTATTAATTATTATTCACATAATATGTGTTTAAAAAAAGATTTAATTATAATCAATGGACGAAATTAAAATTAGATATACATAAAGTCAGAATATACAACATATTTTATAGTAAAACCTCATCATACTATAGTGTAAAGCGTTAAACATACTTCAGATTAAAATTCCGAGATAAAATAAAGCTTCTACCGTCCTTCCTCCGATTGTGTAACTAGTTGACATTGTTGTGAGGCGAGTCCCACGGAAATGTACCCGAGCGTAACTATAACAAGCCATGCATTTATAGGGGTCAAGACGTGTCAAGGGATCAGTCGGTTACCGCACTCTATTACAGTGTTATTGATCACTGGGCTACCCTTTTCTCGAATTACGGGATATTATATGACGCAATTGTTTAGTTCTGGACACATGGAGCAGTTTGCGTAAAATTTTAGCAGTAACCTAGGTACATCTTTTGATCACCCTCGTGGCAAATTGTTTATTTATTTTCAGAATAGATTACGTTTGCCCATGATCATGGGCAAACGTAATCGGGCGATCGCCCGTGATGGTTAGGTAGGTGTAGAGGACACCCGTCAGGACCTACGCTCGGCGAGAGCGCATCCAACGACTACCCCAGCTGATCTGTAATAGGTGTTCCAAATGGCGCGATGGCAGAATGCGGCCACGATCGCTCACTGGAGGCCAATCACCCATTAGCATATTGGAGCTGCCGGACCAGTTTCCGAAATGTGGCCGCTTCGTAAACAGTCCTATGTTTTTTGAACACTTTTTACGCGTTGGCTTATGTGGAGATATAATTATACTTACCTATTAACGTCTTCTATATTTATTTAGAAGAAACTAATTAATTATTACAATTTGTGATCAAGAATGTTTAAATGTGTTGTAAAATTACACTCTCGCATCTGTTTACGATATTATTTTTATATTTGCTGTAGGTATAGCCTGGTGGTTCATTCCTTTCTTATTACACTTACTCTACCCACAAGTCTCACGAATCACTTGTTTCAGTTTTGCTTTACAATCCAATTGCTGACACGTTGTCCCCCCCCCCCCCCCAACCCTCCTACGCCTCAGTCCCAGAAGAAGAAACGTAAAAGACTGATAACAACTTCAAGAAAAGTCTTCCTATTTTCCTACGCTCTTTTATGATCCGAGTCCTAAGCTGATAATATCGTTCGAAGATAATAAGTAAACAAGGGAAATCCGAGATTTTGATCAAGAATTAATTTTAAAGTGATAAAGTCTCTCATCTGCATTTGTAGGACTGGTTTGAAAGGTCATATGATGTATATTGGTAGTTATGTACCCAAAGCTCCGGTCCTGTAGACTACTTTTAAATTAAACTATTCGAATGTATGAAAATAACTTGGCGCGAAGCGTTATTATGTAAATCTACAACTGTAAAAATAGACCATAAGTATACCTAAATGGCTGTCGAATTGCCGGCAATTCTGCAGACCAGCCGATTAAGCACAAGGATTGTAATCCATCGAGATCACTCCAAACACTCCCGAATCATATCAGCGGACATTGTTCAACTCATGAAAATATTTCAATAGAACAGAATCTAGATAAATGTTCCATTGATCAAAGAAAACCATTATATCGTATGACTAGTATAGGATTCCAAGTACTATGAGCAGTCTTCTCCAAAGTCATAGCAATTGATAAATAAACCAGACCTAACCAGCTAACAATCAAGTCTTCAACCCAATGGAATAATGGTCTCGTTTATCCGAGGTGCAATTGCAAATCTATGGCAGTATGTCAAGTGGCCAGCGTTTATGCAATTTATTGATGTAACTACACAGACCCTGGCACAATAAGAGTTCCTGTGCGAATCCTTGCCAGGCAAAAGACTCGGCGTCCGGCTGCATGAATACGTATTCCGACCCTAAGGAACCCCATCCGGCGATCGCAGATTAAATAGTAATTGACTTTGTGTCAGTTGGAGCCAGAGACCATCTCGGCACACTATCCGAATAAATCTCCGAGTTACGACGTTAGGTACCTCTATTATATTCAGTTATGTAGAAATAACTTTGATCTAAGGATAAATTAAATATCTTTATTGTGCACATGTATACCTGGTTATATAACTAAAATAAAAGTATGAAATCGCCGTGTTAGAGGCATCGCAAAAGCTTTTTAATATAATATATTATTATTATGCTGAATATTATTGTTATTTACTTCTTAATATGATTCCGGCGGACTCGTTTTACGCACAGCCGCCGTCGGAGCCTGGATAAGAGCCCCAAAGCTGCAATACAATACTCCAGAGCTTTGTTCGCGTGACCCCAGCTTTACGTTAACGTTACTGGTTAAGTGTGGTCAAAGTTATAATAGTAATTAAAGTGTTTAGGAACTTACCAGTCTTGACGAGAGCTCGCGGCAGTGCCAGCACGCCACTGCCTGCCATTTCTCCGGCGACCAGCAGCGCCGCGGCTTTCATGGTCAGCCCTCCATTTTCATTGCCATTCTTCTCACCACCCTTAGTAACATATTTAATCTCAATACGTTTTCAGTTGTTGGCGCCAAAACCAAAGAAAAACATTTGGAAGCTAAAATAGTAGATTGTACCACAAGGGAACAAAATAATGTATATACGGCGAGAGCGATTTTTAAATCCAAAGCGAAGCGAAGGATTTTATAGTAGAATCCCGAGCGTAGTGAGGGGTTCTAGAGTAGAATCCTAAGCGTAGCGAGGGAGTCAAAGTACTTCGCTCGAGCTTCAATAATTTTGTTACCGTGTGGTACACGATACTTTGCATCCCAAGCTATGAGAAAAGTTCATCATACGAAAAAAAAATCTTTTGACGTGACAACGTCTAATGAATCGATGCATGCACGAAAAAGTTGACACATTGTCCCGTTACGCTCATTGTACGCTTGCGCCGCATCTATCTCTCTTCTCTTCTCGACAAATTAATTATTCTTGCATTTAAAAATCTGATAACTAATATAATTTCAAGTATTTATTCTTTTATTATTAAAAAATGATTCATCTTTATTCATAAAAGTATGCAAGCACTTCATCAATGTTATGTTACGACGTTGTCACGTTAAAATATCGACCGTAAACCAACTTTACAGACAACCAATTTTTTTTTAAATTTGGATAGCCAATGCCGCCTCCCCACGCGCTGTTTTTTTTTTATTGCCGGCCAGGACTTTATTGAAGCGAATTGCGTTCAAACTTTTTAATTAAACAGTATTCCGAATTTAAAACTCATTTCGTTACTGTTATTTAGTGCGCGGAAAAGACCCACTTTGCTCGCACTTATCGAGGAGCAAAATGCCTCTTTTCGAATACAGGGATGAAAACATATTTTGAACACTTTTACTATACTTAACTATTGCACAGGTTTCATCCAAATTTTTTTTATCGTGGTTTTACAAGTTTTTTTATCACTTCTTGGTGACGATTATTTACATTTCAGAAGTATCGTGCTGTGTTTGGTATTTGAATACAATATTATTGGAAAATTAGAAATAGATTTTGGCCGCACACCGAAAATGTGATGATATTGATTTATGTTTATATTATTATTCGCTTACTATTAGGTTAACGACCTGCTCATCTCTATTCTCAATACCATAAAAGTACAAATTTAATCAAAATCTTGTACCTAGTGTCGACTGAAACAGACTAAATACACAAACCATGTGAAGTTAAAACATGATCATTTAAACTGACATCCTTTGATGACAGTATAGTATATTATAATATATAAGTTATTCTAAGTGATTCGACTCGTTACCCGTTCCACCCAAAATAGGAAGGAACAGTGAATTTGTAAATATATCAAAATTCAGCTTTCTCTCTTATTTATAATTATAATATTAAGTAGCAACAGCCTCCACTCATATGTTTATTAAATTTGTGTGGATTTTATAATGGAATTCCATATCTAAGTAAGAAAAAAGGAACCACCAAGTTGGCGGATACTCCGTCACGATGTCCGTGTCTATGAGCCCCGTAAGTAGTTCGCAGACCCATCAAGAGCTGTACTTATGGTAAACTAATGTCACAGAATACTAAAATATGGTAATGTTCATCATCATCAACCCATATCGTCCCATTGTTGAGCACGGGTCTCCCCTCACTTTCACGAAGAGAGTTAGGCCATAATCCTCCACGGGGGCCCGGTCTAGATTGGTGGATAATACCTACCTATGAAAGGATTCTCTGGTTGGTATGTGGGTTTCCTCACGATGTTTTCATTCACCATAAAGCAAATTATATTTACGTACATATGCTTTACAGGACATTGGTACTGCCCGCACTAGGATTTGAATTTACGACCTTCGCCTTGGAAGGCAGACGTTCTGCCAAGAATAATGATGAATCAATAATGAAATTGGTAATCTTAGAAATAAAAATAAAATGAGTTTCATAATATTGCGTTGATAATATCCATCGCTACGGAACTCTATACGCGTGTGGTTGCGCTCACGCTTTTCCAGTTTTCTTTGTCTAGAATGTCGTTCGAGTGGTTTAGGACAGCTTCTTTAATAATATTATTTATTCCAACTTGTTTAGAGTTGTTGAATATTTAATAGTTTAGTCTGCTTCACTAGAGGTTCATTTTTATACATATTATAAACCAAGGCCAACATAATTATTTTTTAGTTTCCAAAGACCCACGGCCAAAATAAAACTGATTCATCGGACTCTTATAATTATGCACTACCTCCGCCTCGAATAGAATAAAATAGATTTTTTGTATAATAGGACTCAAGTAAAAATTGTTATTATATCAAAATTATAAAACTTATTATCTGTGTAGTACCTACCTACTCCTTCTTTGACTCTTACAACCTTTGGCTTTCTTCTTTCTTCACTAGTGTGACAGATAGGTACGAGTAGGTAACTCATTTACAAAATATTTCTAAGAACATAGGCTTTGATTGTTTATATGCGATGAAATAAACTCATTTACTGTTTACTTATGTAACTCTCCCCCCCCCCCCCCCCTAAAACCAATCCTCCCTGACGGCCCCCCATAAGGTGGACCGACGACCTGGTGCGAGTCGCGGGGAGCCGTTGGATGCAAACAGCTAGCAACCGCTCGTTGTGGCGTCCTATAGGGGAGGCCTATGTTCATTGTTCAACAGTAAACGTCTTCCGGCTATGATGATGTTCATGACCACTGTTTGAAAAGTTTATTTGACTTCCAACGTATTCGAACAACAGTAGATATCCCTTTTCTAAACGTTTTGAACAATTTTTGTTGGTAGTACTCTTTTTATACGACTTTTGTTAAACTCCGGTACTACAAATCCGTTTGTTTGTTGAATTTATAAATGACATCATGAATAATGATGCTACAGTAATTTAATGCATTATGAGCGGCAGTGGCTAATGCAGGTTGCTGATGGTGTACTTAAGAAACAATTATTTTTGTGAGTAGCTACGTTTTAATGGTCATTCGCATTCCACCTGATATTGGTATTTAATAATATCTAGTGCTAAAATATTAGTAGATTTATACTAGAATTAGTAAATAAGTTATAAAATTTATGTTCAGAATATTTTTTAACTTTTTGATCTTTGTAACAGATTATTAACTCATTATTAGTTACTATTTAGTCATTCACAAAAACATTTTTTATTGTAATGAGGCCGAAAAGTAGAAAATCACTAAATTAAGTTGGAACACGTTTGAGAAACTTTAGATGGATTTATTAAAACTTGTCTTATTATCTATGGGCTATTATCTATGTGAGTCGTTCACAGGATAACATCGAGATCGGAGGAACAAGCACAGGAGATCATCATTATGAGAATAGGTAGTACTATTTTTTTTATTACCTTACTCTTTGTTGGTCCTAATATTATACCTACTTCCATAGCAACACATACATTCGCAATTATAAATTGTTAGTAGGGAATTCTGTGTGTTGTTACCACTCAGATCCGTAACGGCTCAACTGATATCCAAAAAAAAGTTGGTTATAATTGAGGACCTAGAGTATCCATAACTATAGTACAGTTGGTGTAGGTCTTGAATAAAAGACAACTGTAGAATAATTTTAATTTTTGTTCACGTAGATGAAGCCGCAGCATGCGCATTAGAGTCTTGTTCACGTGTGCACGTGTAGGGAACCGCATTAAATTCCATGGGTTAATATAATAATTAAATTAACTTACATTTTTACCGACGAGCGGGGTAGTTTCCGACACAGTGGCCGAACTCCCGGACTTCGGTTCAGTTCCGCTCTTATCAACCATTTCGTTCCTAGAATGTTAAAATAATATAATTATTTAGAATATTATTACTAACCGCCAACGCACGGACACCTACGACATCTCTACAAAAAGTTCGTCTATGTTACAAAAAGGCAAGAACCGGAATCGTCGGAACTGGTTTTGTTTTAGGGTCTATTACAAGGTCTCGGAGTTTGTGTCCAGCGAGAGCTAGCCCTAGAGGTCGACGCGTGGTTAGATGAATCGAACTTCCTGCCGGTCAATGGACTAAATTGGTAACGTATGGCTTCGGCTTACCGACTGATGTGCGGCGACGCGAAGACTAATGTTGCACGAGCACGACCTCTCACGGCGGGCTCCGAAGCAGAACTGGCGTAACGTATGAGATCAGGTAGATCCCACTCCGCTGGTCCCGCTGGCACGCGAAGAATGCGGTCTGTCCATTGCTCGGTGCAGTGCTGTCGCCGATTGAACGAGACTCGTGGCGGGCATTGGATGCCGAACTCTCTAGGTGCCATTACCTAATTCTTCCATGTACCTAGCGTTGGCTCATTGCACGCTCTTATAATTATTGCCTAAGGACTTCACACAGGAGGAGGTTCTCAAGTCACCGGCCCTAGCTCCTGTACTTACAACATTGTAATGTAAAGCCAAGTAACGGTACCTTATATTATGTTATACTTACGATCTCTGGGACATTTTGTGCCATTCCACAGGAAATCTCTCACGTTAAATTTATAGTTATGATTTGCCTAGCGGGAGAACGTCCACCTTCCAAGGAGAATGTCTTGAGTTCAAATCCCAGCGCGGGCACGTACCAATATGTTTCATGTAAAAATATGTACGTAATTATCACTTTCGGGGAAGGAAAACATCGCGAGGAAGCCCACATACCTACCCGAGAATTATTTCAGAGGTAGGTATGTTATCCACCAATCGGGACCGGGCCGCCGTGAGGGGAGACCCGTGCACAGCAGTGAGACGATATGGGTTGATGATTAATGATGATGATAATAATTTAGGGGCACTGCCGTGCCCCTGCCAAGTCGAGCAAAAAAAAGCGGCACGGCCGTACCATCCTTTTGTCGAAGCAGTTCAGGCCATTTTTGACTCCCTATAACTTTGTTGTGGATAAAACTAGAAACCTGAATGTTCAGTACCCAAGCAGGCATTGTATAAATACGGTATATTTCAAATTTCATTCAAATTGAACCAGTAGTTTAAGAATTATAACTAGACAAAGTTTCTTAATTTTGTCACTCACTGGCTAACTGACTGACTGACTGATCATCAAAACTCTAAGGTACTTCTAGCAGACATAGGACCTTCAAATTTAGAATACAATTATTGTTTACTGTATAAATCAAGGAAATATTAAAACATTTTGCAATTTCGGTTCAGTTTTCTAGATATACCAACTGCATAAATAAAATTGTAATCCCATATAAATAGATAGGATTACAAAGTTAGTTATGCAGCGAAATAATTATTTATTAATCATTAAATTCATTAAAGAAGAAGGAAGTGAGCGCGCACTAAATAATCTAGTTTAATATAATAATGTATTATCTACTTATAATGTACGTTGTGTTTTCATGCTATGGTCAATTCAATCTATTTACTTAAAACATAAAAGTTTTTTAATATTGATAAGGTCACTTTAAGATGTGGTTAGGTTAGCTAATTACGTAATGACTTAAGACATAAGGAACCTTAAGCAGGGACTGAATATATTAACCGACTTGGTATTACAAGGGATCTTACAACTTTTTACGGTAGACGAATTGAGTTGCGAGAGTTGGTTTTTTTACAAGTTTCGATGGCTATATTATTTTGATAATAACAATTATATAAGTAGACAATGAAAAGTTAAAACCAGAAAAATAGTATAAAAACAAAGTAAAAAATAAAAAAAATTACCCGTCTCTGAATAATACTGAAAGGGGAAGTGCAGTCAGGGGCGTCACCATTTTATTACAACTTTTGACTGCAACGCGCATTTCAAGTGTCGGTATTGTTCGCGCACGGGTATTTAACGGTTTTATTTACCAGTAGCTTCCCTTTTTTCGGGATTGTGTGGATACTAAAAAACAACCCGATGAAAAGTTTTTAAAACAATAGCATATTTAATTGAAAAAAAAAAGCATATATCCAAATGTTGTAGGTACTACTCAAATTCGAATATAATATTCGGTGCGTGGTTTAGGAGCCGTCAGCGGATACACAGAGAGACAGACCGATGCGGAAAACGACATTGTTTTATATTATGTAAAAATAGAATCTCACAGACTCAAAGTATACGCATTATCAGATTTAATTAAACGACTTCAAAAAAGGAGGAGGTTATCAATTCGTCTGTATTTTTTTATGCTTGTTACCTCAGAACTTTGTACTGTCTGATCCGATTTAATGATTATATTTTCAATTGTTTTTATTTCTGCATGTCAGCCTGTGGACGCAACAATATGCATTTTATTTATTTGACTGGTTGACGAGACGAGCAAGTCGTTCACCTGATGGTAAGCGCTACGCCTGTCCACAGTTACAATGACACCTAGAACTTTGCATTGCATAATCCTGTGCGGCACTGCACTGGGCTTGTCACCCTGAGACATCGGCTCTAAAGTCTCATATGCCCAGTAATTTCACTGGAAACAGTGCTCTTCAAACCGGAACACAGTAATGTTTGCATACTACTGCTTGGCGGATGAATATCTGGCAAAGATATCACATCTGGGATTTTCTTGATTAAATGATATTCTATTCTATTCTATTCAATAGGTGGTACTTCCCCAGGCGGACTCTTGGAGAAAAGGCCTCCCACTACAATGCATTTCACCTAGTCTTCAGTACGGACTGGTAAAGCTGCGTTCTTGCTAAAATTGCATCCAATACAATGCACTTCTACCAGGAGATCATAGGTGGAAGGAGCATAGTTGCATACAATATAGGTCAATGTCTAGCGTACGGCGGGAAATTTAAATTTCAAGCAGTTTTCAGTTTATGTGGCCGGATCGGGTAAGTAGGTATAGTTGCACCAGATTGCTCAAATAAGTCAATTAGCCGTTAAACTGATGACTGAAGAGTTTATTGGCTTATTTGAGTGCTTAGGACACATGCTTGAAAAAATGTCTTTGAAAAAATAACATGGAAAGTAATTTCGCGTACTATATTAAACGGTATGTCGGTATTGTATTAAACTTAATTAGTAAAATTTTATTTATATTATTAGTAAATAATATGTACAAAACTGTTTCAAATCCAAAGCCGTCTAAGGGCAGTGCAAACTGCGCAGGGCGATGCGCTCTAGCGAAATTTGCATCCAAAACGATGCGCCCCTACCAGGGGATCATATCATCAAAGGGTCTAAAGAGCTTAAACTACACGCAATAAAAATTCATTGGTGATTGATAAGGTATGTATAAGCCTCTTCTGTAAGAGTCCGCTTGAGGAAGTTCTTACCACATCTTTGCCAGATATTCATGCACCAAGCAGTAGTGTGCAAACATTCCAGTGCTCTGGTGTTTTCAGTCAAATTTTCGGATATATGAAACTTTAGAACCAAAGTGCAGTGTAGTGCCGCAAAAGATCATGCAATGTAAAGTTCGGGGTGGCACTGTAACTGTTATGAACAGGCGTGGCGCTTACCATCAGATAAATGACTTACTCATCTCGCTACTCAGAACAAAAGAAAGGCATCCGTGGACGTTTTAAATAAACGTTAACTATTTTTTTATATCATACAAGATCAATCTTTTAGTATTTTTTTAATAAATTAATACTATTAAAAAAATGCATTGCCGGAAAAACTTAACGAATGATAAATTCGAATTTTATTTTAATTAAATGTCTTTCAACATGAATGCATTTCGTAGATATATGCAAATAGCAAATAAAATTATTTATAATATTTTTTATTGGAAAACCGCAAACTCTTTGAAATGCATCCCATACTTTACTCGATATCAACCGCTTAGGCTGCGTTCAAGCGATAAAATTGCATCCAAGCGATGCAGCTCTACCAGGAGATCATAACTTAAAAGATCTCAACATTGCACAACTTGCATGGCGTAGAAATATCCTAAGAGGGTAGGTATCAACTGACACAGTAATTAAGTAAGTTCTGGGTGGCATTGGAACTGTTATGGGCAGGTGTAGCGCTTACCATCACGCGAACGACTTGCTCGTCTCGTCACTCAGTTAAATAAAAAAAAGGAAATCATTTATAATTATTTTTATTGGAATAGATACCGCAAACTTTATGAAATGCATCCCATACTCTAATCGATATCAGCCGCTTAAGCTGCGTTCAAGCGAAAATTGCATCCAAGCGATGCAGGTATACCAGGAAATCATAACTTGAAAGATCTCAACATTGCACAACACACTAGATTGCACAACGATTGTATGGCGTCAAAACATCCTAAGAGGGTGGGTATCAACTGACATACGTAATTAAAAAAAAAAAAATGGTTGTCTGTAAAATTGATTTACGGACGATATTTTAATGTGACAACGTCATAACAAAACATTGATGAAATGATTGCATACTTTTATAAATAGAATTGAATCATTTTTAATAATAAAAGAATAAATACTGAAAATAATTAACCTCTCAAGAGGAGGAGAGAGATAGTCGCGGCGCAAGCGTTACGGGACAATCTGTCAACTGTTACGTGTATGCAGCCGGCGTTGATCGATTTATTAGACGTTGTCACGTCAAAAATATAGCATAAAACTATTTTACATTTTTTCTTTAATTGGAAAAACTTAAACTCTAGAATGCATCCATCCCATACGTCGATATCGACCGCTAAAGCTGCGTTCAAACGAAAATTGCATCCAAGCGATGCAAGTCTACCAGGAAATAATAACTTGAGAGATCTCAACATTGCACAACTTGCATGGCGTAGAAATATCCTAAGACGGTAGGTATCAACTGACATAATAATATGTATAAATAGCAAAGAAAAAAAAATATCATAAAAGAATTTTATATTTTTTTTTATTGGAAAACCTCAAACTCTAGTATGCATCCCATACATCGCTAATTACCACTAAAGCTGCGTTCCAATGAAAATTGCATCCAAGCGATGCAGGTCTACCAGGAAATCATAACTTGAAAGATCTCAACATTGCACAGCTTGTATGGCGTCGAAATATCCGAAGAGGGTAGGTATATCGATAGACATAAATAAATAACAAAAATAAAAATATCTAATAAAATATTTTTTTTTTTAATTGGAAAACTGCAAATTCTAGAATGCATCCCCATACGTCGATGTCAACCGCTAAAGCTGCGTTCAAACGAAAATTGCATCCGAGCGATGCAGGTCTACCAGGAAATCATAACTTGAAAGATCTCAACATTGCACAACTTGTATGGCGTCGAAATATTCCCGAATTATACTTATCACCTCACATAAATAATTAACAAAGAAAAATTAATTATATAATAATAATAAGTACGATAATATAATTTTATAATTGAAGCGAAATTTCTAATTTTTTTTAATCGAATACCTACCGCGTTGCATGCACCAGAATGCATCCCATACTCTCATCGATATCGACCCTAAAGCTGCGTTCAAACGAAAATTGCATCCAAGCGATGCAAGTCTATCAGAAGATCATAACTTGAAAGATCTCAATTTGCACTACTTGCATGGCGTATAATAATATAATATGCGTATAAATTATTTATCATTTTTTTATTGGAAAACTGCAAAAATACTAGAACGCATCCCATAATCTCACCGATATCAACCGGTTAAGCTGCGTTCAGACGAAAATTGCATCCAAACGATGCAGGTCTACCAGGAGATTATAGCTTGAAAGAGTATACAGGTCATAAGAGATAGCACGTGGTAGAGGCGGCACATCCCTGTTGTGCAAGCGGGAGGCTCGGTGTACAGTCAACATCAAACATCTCTGAACATGGCCAGTAGAAAGTCTCTTTCCAATGTGCAATAAACATGCACGCTGTGGAACGAGTTTGTGGCGCCGAGTGTACAGCACCAAATATAGAAACAGCTATGGGGTGGAAAGGGTGAGGCGACTATGCAAACACCCCTCTCTTTCATAATACAGGTAACCTAGGTCTCTCTATCTCGGTCTAGTACACCGGAATTTCCTAGGTAATGCAGGACGGATATAATATAGAAGTCTGCGCTTCGATTAAGTACAATTCAACCCCCGTTTGGGGTGCGCATTGCATTTCAGTTTATGAACTTATAACTTTATGATTTATTGTCGGTGGAAATCAGTCACTGCAGGTGGATATGAGAGTGTAGTGACTTAGTCAAATTGGTTTCGGAGAAAACGCAATGAAGTGGGCCTGTTCAATTATGTATTCAATACGACTAGCTGACCCGGCAAACTTTGTTCTGGTATATAAATTATCAAAGAATTCGAACGTAAGTATAAATCGAAAGTGGAAAAATAAATTTGAAACTGAAAGTGTGCTGTTGTTGTGTGGTGCAGTTCTGTTTTAGATGTTTCTTCGGCCCCGATTTCGGGTGCAGCTGTACCGGGAAAACGATCTTCCCGACCCGAGTATGATGACGATGACAGAAAGAGGAATTAATCGCTGTAGACGATGACAGATGCTTAAAATAAAAAACACCAACCATATATTTCCTCAATTCAATGTATTTCATTAACGTAACTGACACATTAATTGTTTGATCTCTAGTAATATACTTTTGTAATAAAGTAAGAAAAATGAAAAAAAGAAAATCAATATTAATCTCGAAGAGTACCTAATTGAGTGGGTCATTCCAGGGCACTTAATAACAGTGATGAATTGAGTTTTGAATTTGGAACAGTGTTTAATTAATAAGATTGAACGCAATCCGCTTCAGTAAAGTCCTGGCCGGCAATAAAAAAACAGCGCGTGTCGACGCGTCATTGGCTATCCAAACTTAAAAATAAGCTTTTTTTCTGGTATGATAATTTTTTCTCATACAAATACAAAATAATTTGCTTTGACACCCTCGCTACGCTTAGGATTCTACTCCAGAATCCCTCGCTATGCTCGGGATTATTCTACTATAGAATCCTTGGCTTCGCTCTCTCGATATTGTTCATACAAAAATACTAAATACGCAATTAAAAAAAAAAGGGGGGGGTGGAGGGGTATACTTACCAAACATACAAAAAACATTAAAATCGGTCGACCCGCTTCGGAGGAGAGCGACCACAAACACCGCGACACTAGATATTTACTTATGCGAGTATCAGATCAAATTAAAAAAATACCCTTACCTACCGTATAATAAGTAAGTGCGTGGGTAAGGAGACCACGATTTTATTAAAGTCTGATCAATGCACTATATTATTAATGAGGAGAGGTGTGATAACTAGTATCTGGTACCTACCTAATTATCTTTTACAAGTCTTTATTTAACTTGCTATGTTCGTATGTACTCGTATTTATGTATGTAGCATTATGTTCGAGTGAAAATTTTAACCCTGTTCCTTATGTTGAATTGAGTTGAAATTTTGCATTCCTCTCAAGCTCCGATGACAAGATAATGTTATGGTGACAGCGAGCATCAGAGATCAGTTCAGATCAGAGAGATAGAAACGGAAGGTAGACAACGGAACTCCTCGGTGACTAACAGTAGATGATGGAGTTTGCTCATTTCGATCAGCTTAGAATACGTATTACAATAAAAGCTAGCCGCGAAAAATATTCCTAATTGAAACTAAAACTAAAAAAAAGAACAATAAACCAACCAACCAAAACCAAAAACCCACATTACCTACCCGAGAATTATTTCGGAGGAGGTATGTTATCCACCAATCCGGACCGGGCCCCCGTGGTGGATGATGGCCTAACCCTCCTCACGAAAGTGAAGGGAGACCGTGCTCAGCAGTGGGACGTTATGGGTTGATGATGATGATGATGATGAAATTATAACAGTTAGTACAGTACCTATCTGCATCATTCATGTGTTACTTTTACCAATAAAACCGCCTATTCGATTTTGTTTTCGTATGTTTTCAGTTTTTAATTTGGTGTAGTACCTACTTAATTATTTCTTATTCAATTTTCGTATATTGTTTCTTTAAAACTTTTCGCTTGTTTTTAATTAGGATACCTTTATTTTTAGTCGCTTAACTTTCTAGTAGGTACTTTTCAATAGCAAAAGTAACGTAAAATATAACATATCTATAATGTTTTTTAAAATAACTGTGTAATAATTGACTGAATTACTGATTTAATCGCGAATTCTCAAAAATCTACTTAAGTTGGTATGGAACGGATTTTATGAAACAATCAAATTTGAGGGAAGAATGTGGACGTGTTTAAGATTATATTATAAACTAGCTGCGCCCCGCGGTTTCACCCGCGTAGTTCCTGTACCCGCGGGAATATGGGGATAAAATATAGCCTATGTTACTCGCTGTCAATGTAACTTACCATTAGTGAAATATTTTTTTAAATCGGTGCAGTGGTTTAGCCGAAACCTTACATATTTCAATACATACTTTCATCCCCTATATTTATTTTACCCCTCAAGAGTAAATTTTTACAAACTTTGAATGCCAAATTTATTTATATCTAATAAAAAGCCTAAAAAAATAAATTTCAAGCTTCTAGCTTCAAATATGACGAAACTTCCATACAAACTTTCATCCCCTATATCAAACCCTATCAATACTTTTTTCGCGATAAAAAGTACCCTATGTCCTTTCCTAGGCTCTAGACTATCTCTGTACCAAATTTCATTTCAATCGGTTCAGTAGTTTAGGCGTGAAAGAGCAACAGACAGACAGAGTTACTTTCGCATTTATAATATAAGTAGGGAAGTAGGGATGTGCTTTGTTTTTGAAACGAGAGTAAGTAGTCAAGTTTATTGGGAGCTTTTTGAAAACACTTTTAAACTTTAAAAAGTATTTAATCAGAAAAGTTATATTCTATTATAACTAATTACAAATGAGAAGTCCGAACAAAGTTATATGCTCGAAACGACTGCTTAATAATAATCTTAGTACTAAAAAACATCGCACGACATCCCACGCGCTCACCGGAGGGCCGGAGACGGCCCAGACGCTACGATAGCATTCTAGTTAGGGCTGACTGTTATCAAGCGCCCAGGTGCGCGCATAACTCCTCCCTCATCAAGTGCGAAATTATCGGGTTCCGTTGAGATCTGGATCGGGTTCCGATGATTTCGCATAAACATATTTTTAAAACGATAAATGATAAAACTAATGAAACCTATGGCTAAAAACACATATAATAAGACGGTTCCTAAACTAATGCTTTTTGTGTCAATTCCACTGAAATTCACTATTTCACTTTCACCATAATGCCCTTCACTATACACTTCACTTTCTTTTAATTTTAGAATACGCGAAAAATGTCTCATTTCTTCCAAATTGATGTTCTTGATATTGATTGAAGTTGAAGGAGGCGAATTAGTAGTTTTCAATTCAGGTAGGGCTATAATTGGCGTAACTTTGTATTGGAGATTTTCAGCAAACGTGCGTTGATATGATAATTTCCATTCATTCAGGTAAACTACACAATTTTCAGTAGTTGAGACAATATAAGTACCACATAGGGACTCCTTCATATTGTCCTCCTCACATTTTTCTGCTATTATAGTCGGTTTTCGTGCAAATACAATCCAGCTGTCCAAACTGATCCGCTGGACCTTGATGTCTTCCACTTCGACGACATACGGTACGCAAGTAGTCAGATCTGTCTGAAACTCCAGAAGCTGTTCTGCACAGGTCGGTGTTTTGAACTGTATTACGTTATCATCGGTACATAGGAACTTATCAGCATCAATTTTCTCGCATGGCTTTGTGACAGGCAGGTATTTAGAACTTTTCGCCAAAAGGTAAGGGAATTCGGGAAATATTAAAATAGTTTTGTTAATCGAACCTTGAAAATTTGGTATAGAATAAATTTTAAAATAATTGTATATATTTTTGTCAGTCAACGGTATTTCTAAAATAAATGTTATCTGGCTTTCCTTTACATAAGATTTTACTTTAATGATTCTCTCGAATTTTAACAAATTGCCTTCACTTACTTCATATATTAAATTATGGATCTGCTCTATGGATTTAAGAATATATAATAGCTCATTCGGGTTTATAATTGATTCATGTAGTACAGAGACCTTAGTAAATGCCAATGCTGTTTCTATCTCATTAAGCGTTATATAAGTAGTCTTAAATGTACTCATAAACGTGTCGAACATATTTAAAACATGTGTGAGATATAAGCAGTTATTTTCTTTATTATTTCCGGACTTTATAATTTCTTCAATCTTTTATCTAATATTAAAATATTGTCATTTGAGGTTTCTGTACTATTAACAAAGTTATCGTATGCATAATGTACGCATTCTGCTCTTGATCACCATGATATTTAAGAATCAGATATTCACACTTCCTTAGAAATAAATTTAAGTGACGTTTATCTCCACCAAAAAGCGGGATAAGCTTCAGCATCTCATTAGGTATCATTTGAATAGTAATCATTTTATAATAATAACTATAATTACTGCACTATTTAAAATAGTCAACTAATAAACTATTTCACTTTTAGTCAAAAACAAAAACTATTTAATTTTTAGTCAACAACAAAAACTATTTAATTTTTAGTCAACTAAAAACTATTGTCACAATTGACATTAATTATAATAATATAACTCATTTTATTTTTCATTTATATTTTAATAAAGTTAATTAATTTAAAACGGAATTTAATTGTTTCGCTAAAAGGTCAATTTATTTTAAACTGGCTTTACTTTAATTACTTTATAAATTCAATTGATTAATAAACTGGATTTAATTTATTTAGTTAAAACTAACACTTTTATAAAGTCAATTGATTTTAAACTGGCTTTAATTTATTTACTTAAAACTAACACTTTTATGAAGTCAATTGATTTTAAATTGGCTTTAATTTATTTACTTAAAACTAACACTTTTATAAAGTCAATTGATTTTAAATTGGCTTTAATTTATTTACTTAAAACTAACACTTTTATAAAGTCAATTGATTTTAAATTGGCTTTAATTTATTTACTTAAAACTAACACTTTTACCTATTTTGAGGCAAAACCAGATAAGTTATAATGGACAAGGTTCGATTCCAACTATAACGAAATACGGGAAAGGATAGCGAAAAATTCACTCACCAGCCAATCACCATCATGGTCTCCTTATATCCTTGACGAATTTTTATTTGGTTCGTGTACCGCACACACGCCGAATATCCGCGAATTTAGCGTATTCTTCACACAGTTTTCGCGAAAGACGGCGCAGCAAACGCACGATACTACCGTCTGCGCCAGTCAAGTTTATTGGGAGCTTTTTGAAAACACTTTTAAACTTTAAAAAGTATTTAATCAGAAAAGTTATATTCTATTATAACTAATTACAAATGAGAAGTCCGAACAAAGTTATATGCTCGAAACGACTGCTTAATAATAATCTTAGTACTAAAAAACATCGCACGACATCCCACGCGCTCACCGGAGGGCCGGAGACGGCCCAGACGCTACGATAGCATTCTAGTTAGGGCTGACTGTTATCAAGCGCCCAGGTGCGCGCATAACTAAGTACCTACTTAACTATTGTTAGAAATATGTAAATATTAGGTGTAAAAGACGCAGGTCTCTCTCGAATGAAAAACAGGTTATTCAGGAAGTAAAACATAGGTATATTATAATCAGAAAATAACTTAGTTTGGCGAAAATAAAACAACGACTAAATAAACTACCTGAAAAGAAGGCCTTTTTTTCTTTTTCTTCTTTTTTCTAATTTCAAAAATAAAGTCTTTCAAACTAAAAAGGTTTTCCTAATAAAAACAGGTTTGTTATACTAAAGAGGTTCGTGTCGCTTACATTAGTATTATAATTCGACAGGGATATCTTAATAAGGCATAATGGAATAGTAAACTGACCTAGCTGTTCGGTCTACTGGTGAAAGGTAAAGGTGTCAACGAACGTAACGACCCGACCCAAATCCCTTAACTAGGGCACCACCAAGGATCTTTCAGTAGGTAACGCACCCGAGAAATATAAGGTTGTTATGTGATAGATACACATTTCATCCTTAATTCACCATGCTACGGCTTTTTTCTTTCGCTAGATATGGTAAAAACATTTTTGTTTGCATTTTCATCCCAAGATAACGCCTGAAGGAATAGCAACAGCAACCAACGTAAATCGCCTTTTCTCATAATTGTTAATTTTCGATTCTAGATGATAGCAGTTAAGAGTGATATTAACGGACTTTGTTCCGAATTATTGAAAATCTAAACCATCCAGGGACCCACTCAAACACACAATTTTTTTAATAATCAGTCCAGCCGTGTAGGAATATTTCGGTTACTTACACAAACAAGAAATATGTTTTTATAAATGTATTATTATATTTATGTGAGAAAGAAAACAGAAGATATAAAAGCTATCCTTTCTGTATCTATTTTCCTCTATGTCCCGTTAATTTTTACCTTAGTCCATAATATTTAGTTAAACATCGTGGTAACCTACTATAACAACCACATTTAATTAATATTGGTAAATACTTAGTGTAGCTGCTCTGGCTCTGGGTGCAGTGCGCCAGAATGTTCCGGCGAATAGAAAGAAATCGATTCTGCTTTATTATTGATATTGCCTAGAATATCAACGACAAACAAAGGCCACGAAGCAATAGTGTGCGGCGCATTTTAGTGTCTAAAATGAAAACATAGTTCCTTCTAAAGGTCACCACACACGGTGAAATTATAATATTGTACGTTCTTTTTTAACTTATAGTAGCCTCCGATTCAACCACGAGGACAACTGTAGATACTGAAATAGTCTGCAGCTCTGATCCGAAGAGCAAGTACAGGAACGTTGAAATCTCTAGTTACTGTATAACTTGACCAAGTTTATTTTTACCCGACTGCATAGAAGAAATGTTGTCGGGAACGAAAAGGGCCAAGGGGAAGGGTTGAAGGGTTGTTGGGTTGGGTTTTGGGGGGGTTACTACAGCCTAATGACTAAATGGACTTTGATAAATGAGGTATCATGGAATTCAGCATGTGGTATAGTATATCGAGGCTTTGTTGAGGTATAATGAAAGAAGAAAAAACTTTGTCTTAATAATTCAAACTTCTTTTATTAAACCTACATAATATCAAAGTGTCATGACGCGTGACAGGGTGATGCATTGCTTTTGGTTGGACCAAAAAGATTATAATATGATTAATATTTCCTCAAATATTTAATGTTTTATTTAAATCTATCTTGTTATAACATAAAACAAAAAAAAAATATGCAACACATAAACATTAAAACAACACACAACAATAATAACATTATATTGAATTAGTCATGTGTGATGCCCTTTATGTGACTCGCCTTCCGAATTGAGTTTACAGTACTGGCAACACTGCCCACTAATGTCAAATGAATCGAATGGTGATAAATTGAGTTGGCGTCTAATCTTATTGTCCGCCCTAGAAATAGCCGCGTATCTACTTTGGTTGTATAATAAATTTAGTGTGATGCGAAAGAAAGAATAAATGTCAAAAATAATTAGTACAAGCAAGTTTCAAGTTGCGTGTTGATAAAAATATTTCAATACCTACCTACCTATTGTTTTTATCAAAGTTTGTTTTCCGTCGGTTTAATTGAATTATAATACAAGTACATCAAAAAAATACAAGTTTTACTGAAAGTTTGTGTAGTAATCTCAAGATTATAGTTGCTGGGTCATAGGCGTACAGGTAAAATGATTGCATGTACCGTTCGCTGTACCTAGCTACTGAGAAGGGAACGTTCACGAAACGTAACTTTGGTCGCATTGAGTTGAGGTCCGGGATAACAGCGACGTCTATTCTATGCTCTCTCTCACATTCCCGAATTCGCATGCACACTGCAAATTTTTTATTTATTTTATGAAACTTGGTTAGAAATTGTAGATTGTAAATGTTTTTGAAGAATGCTTTTGTATTTATTGCTTATTTTTTGTCGTATCAACTATGTAGTCAGAAGGCACTAATTTCCTTGGGAATGCTTTCTGTAAAAAACTGCTACACAAAGTAGAAAAATCATCAATTACTTGCATTTCTGGAGCAGATTAGAACTGCTGCCAGAGCACCCTGCAAGAGGCTTGGTAACAGATTTTTGGCTTGAGGGTAGTAGCTAGCAAGGTGGTCAATAGGTCCCTACCTCCCAAAATAAGTAGGAAATTATTAGTGAGTTAGTACTTTATAGATATTATTTTTATGACTTTATCTAATAGGTACTATGAGAATAGGCATTATTTTGATTTTATAAATAATATAAATAAATAACTATGTTGCTAGGTGCTATAGATAATTATATGCTATCTTAGATATCAGAGAAAGTGATGATAGTTGTCATATTAATTTTATCTGAGGCTGTACTTCATATCTACTAACTTGATGAATTAAAATTACCCAAAAAGTTTATTCATAGCCTTAATTTTATACTTGGGGCACATAGTTAATAGTTTTTGACCTTCAACCCTTTGTGGTAGATAGATATAGTCATATTTCTATCATAATTATGAGTCCAATGTTAAAATATAATAGGTATAGGTACAAGTAGTGGGAGGCCTCTTCTACAAGAGACCTCCAGGGGAAGTACCACTCCCACCACACTTTTGCCAGATATTCACCGCCAAGCAATAGTGTGCTAACATTACTGTGTTCCGGTTTGATGGCCACCATTTCCAGCGTAATTACTGGGCATATGAGACTAGAGCCAATGTCTTAGGGTGACGAGTGCAGCACAGGATTGCGCGGTCCAAAGTTCTGGGTGGCACTGGGGCTGTTGTGGGCAGGCTTTTAAAATTAAACTGGTAAAAAAAAATATGACAATAATGAAATATAATGAATACTATTATAGCTATTTATTTATTGCATTAGAACTATAAACTATACTAGCATGTTTTCATATTAGAATACGCTTACATTTTGCATACGTGCGATGGTATCATGCCCTGTATCCATTAGGAGTCAATGGCCCATATCTCTCAGTTTATTTTTTGTTGTAGATGCTTTCGATGTTTCCTGCGATTGTAAATTTATCATGTTTATTTGCTTGCTAATAAATGTACTTGTTTATCTTATTTTAAGAATTCAACCATGTTTATAAAATTCCAGTGTTTTGTTTTAGGAGCCTGTGACAATGGGATTTCGGTCATTTTTAATGTAACCAAAGGTGAGTCTATATTTTTATATTATATGCGCTTTGAAAAGTAATTCCCTGTGACCCACACTCACAGTGGGGCGGTCAGTGAGTGTGTTGGCAATGTAGTTAACTTACTTTATTTTGTCACTGGGATTGATTATTATTAATGATCATTATCATTTTCTATAAAAAAGAAATCTCATTATCTATGAGTTCATGGTGTTATAGCAAAACTTCATCGTCATCCTTATTCTGCCCATTGTTAGATGTAAGGCTCCTTTCACATAGGCCAGCTTCTATGGTCCTGTGATGGTAGCTGCAGCCAGCAAAACTTACATGGAATTAAAACTCTTGATTGTTCACAGTGACATGAGCAGTCTATAGTACAACAAGATGATAAACTCTGAGGAGTCGGACTCTTTGAGCACGGTACCCTCAGATGGACACCCCGAGGATGTATCTGGTAACTGCATTTTATTAACCAACATATTTCTCAAACAAACTGCAATGATCATAGACGTCAATTAGATTAAGCGTTAAAATAAATTAAAAAATTAAATTAAAAATGAAGGTACCATTAGGCTCAATTGGGCTCCTACCCTAATTATGTGGCAGACTTTTAGTTTCTCTTTGTTGTATGAATTCACCTTTGCCTTTGTACTTTGCGAGTTTTAAGTTAACAAACAAACAAACAAAAAATCATATTTGCAGGTTAAGTGATTTTTAAATACAATATAAATATGTACTCTAATCCAGTCTAATCCTTTTTAGTATTACAAAATATAATTGTTAAATGTAATATAATTGTTTTTTTCAGCCTCAGGAACCGAAGAGGCTCCTTCCTCCATGGTGTCGAGTGAAGCGGAGTCGGAAGGCAGCATCTTGTCGGAACCGGTGCGCCATGACGCCGGCGACGCGCACTCAGTGCTCAACTACGAAGTCGGCCACGATCACATGGGCAGCGACAAGCCACTCACACCCATGCTCAGTGACTGGAAGACTTCAGCCAGCAGCGTGTCTTCTTTTATGTCCACTCGTGGTATGAAGTTTCTTCAGATACATTGATTATCTTCGAGTGGACTAATAACAAACAGAACTTTAGAAAGCTTACACATACTGGTATATGTTACAAACTCTATATCAACAATGTATGTGACTGTGACACATTATTTATTTATTTACCTTCAATCATGCTTTTATATTTTAATGAAATGCTAAGTTTTATAATTTGTCAAAAGTTTCTTACGAAACACATACTTTGTATAAACATAAAGTACTACTGCTACTAGGAACCTGAAATAAAGTTAAATTTAGAGGGTTGGTATGTCCCAATCCTTCATACAATTTTATTGTCATTGAACAAGGATGTATAATAATGTATATGAATAATGTAACATTGCCGTTTATTTTCCTTAAACAAATAACTATTTTAAACATTGTAGTTACTATATTATACTTAGTTCTTATTTAAATAAGTCTACCACATCTATTTGTTATAAACTTTAGTAAATAGTTGATAATACACTATTTGTGATTCCATCGTTGCGAAACTTCCCATCGAGTGAAATAATAATTTACTGAAAAATACAGAAAATTCAAGGTTAACACATCTTTTGAAGGTTGTTGTTATTGTGCAGGTTCGATGCTCCCATGGGGGCCGCACAAGGGGCCCTCGGGGCCCCCGCCGGATTGCGACCTGCGCCCGGGAGAGTACGTAATGCGACTGCTGTTCACGGAGTTCACGGTGCAGGCTGAACGCAAGATGGAGGCCGTCATGGCCGAACCACAGGTCAGCGGCTATTTACTTACCGTGTTGCTCTCACTAGCCTCTCCAAATACTCAAGCATAGTTAGATTACAAGTGGTGCTCTTTTTATTAAAATGCTATTGGTTTTTCTAACGATATCACATTAACTTACAAAATGTAAACAAATCCTTCAGGAAAAGCCATTGAACAAGACCCTTCAGCGCGGCGAGGATCCCCAGTTAGATCAGATCTTGTCAGCGTTCGGCACCGTCGCCGAGCACTGCTTGCCGTCTCTGTTGCGGGCGCTGTTCGGCTGGCTGGAGCGGCAGATGGCGGACTCGCCGCAACTCAGCGAACAGGCCAAGAAACCGCACCAGGACTTGAGAAACAAAAGGTTAGTTACTCTCTATTACTAAATATAATAATATATATTAACCATTGATGAAATGAAGTCAACAAAATCTAGAGTTTATTTCCTGTTTATTGTATTTGGTCGTCTAGCAATGATTAGCTGTTTCGTTTTCCTCGTTTTGCATAACAATAACGTGTTATACAAAATAAAGTATGTACTGCTTTTTAGCAAACAGCCATGAAAGATTAGGTTTTTGTTTGCAGCATAATCTATATAGTGTCGGGGTCAGGCGCGGGCCCGGAGACCGTTGAGCGTAGTTGCGAGGAACTGCAGGCAGAGCGCCGCGACCTTGCCGTCGAGTTCCTCTTCTGCCTGGCGCTGATCGAGGTGCTGAAGCAGCTGCCTTTCCACCCGGGCCACGAGGACTTGGTGCAGTACATCGAGACCGTGGCCTTTAAGCGGTTCAACTATAAGGAAGGGTAAGGGAATTTAGAAACTGTTGGAACATAGATATCACAAATTTTATGTCTCACAGAAATGCAATCCACAAAAGGATTTTTATCCAATAGTATCTGCACTACAAACTTTTAAATGGCTTGATGTATATTATATTTCCCAATTATCTCCTAATTATCTAAATTTCTTATTTCAAACCCAACTTTGAATCGATTTTACAGTTTAAACATATTCATTCCAGCTTGCAGTCGAACCCAAACGCAGCCAATGTGCACACCATAGCAGATCTATACGCAGAGGTGATCGGAGTGCTGGCGCAGTCCAGATTCGCGTCCGTCAAGAAGCGTTTCACTGCTGAACTCAAGGTAACGCCTAGATATAATCATAATTGTGTAACATAAACAAAATAGTTTATGAGGAAAAAAGGTCCAAAGATTATCTTAAAGTGATAAGACTGTTGATTGTACCAGCTTATGTGTTTTATTTTATACTGTTTTTTTTTTGTATTCTATATTGAATTCACAAAATTGTTTGTAATCTTGCAGGAGCTGAAAAGCAAAGAGCCCTCCCCGCATACAACTCAGAGCATTATCTCCCTGTTGATGGGCATGAAGTTCTTTCGTGTGAAGATGGTGCCCATTGAAGAGTTCGAAGCCTCCTTCCAGTTTCTACAGGAGTGCGCGCAATACTTCCTCGAGGCCAAGGACAAGGACATCAGGCATGCGCTCGCTGGACTCTTTGTCGAGATATTGGTGCCAGTAGCAGCGGTAAGGATAATTTATGTAGACTTTCAACCATTTCGCTAAGATATGGGATGTGTTGGTCAAAACATTTTAAAGATAGGATTATACAGCTACTACTAGTTTTGTTTATTAATTACATATTTTGTCAGTCTTTCGTATTCGTAACTGTTTATTAAATTATAGAGCATGTCTACAGGGGCACGGCTACCATTTGATTAATCAATGTCCATGATAAATGATACATAACTTAGAAAAATAATATAAAATAGTAACTTCTTTAAAAATATATTTATTTGTAAATTTTTTACCCGCAATCTTTGAAACACAGCCGCATTCCTAGTTATAGTGGACACAATCGAGCTTTTAAGTATGTCATTGTGTAGAATTAAACATTTTGACCCACAGACGGTAAAAAACGAAGTAAACGTGCCGTGTCTGAAGAACTTCGTGGAGATGCTTTACAGCCACACGCTGGACGCCAGTACCAAGTCCAAGCACCGGCTGGCGCTGTTCCCGCTGGTCACCTGTCTCCTCTGCGTCTCGCAGAAGCAGTTCTTCCTGGCCAACTGGCACTGCTTCCTTGCCATGTGCCTCTCGCATCTCAAGAACAGAGACCCGAAGATGTGCAGAGTCGCTTTAGGTCAGTACCATATCGTTATTGTGATAATCTTTACTAAAGTTAATAAAAAAGAAGACAACACAGACCATTAGTACAATGTTTAGTAAATATCATGCCATTCTTATTATTGAATAAAAAACAGCCGTGTAGAGCAAAACACACATTTGCAGTACTTGATTGGTGGCTATTTGAGTCTTATTTAATTGTTGACTTTCTCAGAATCCCTGTATCGGCTGCTGTGGGTGTATATGATCAGAATCAAATGCGAGAGTAACTCCGCCACGCAGTCCCGGCTCCAAAGTATCGTCAATTCGCTGTTCCCCAAGGGATCGAAGGGCGTCGTGCCGCGGGACACACCTCTCAATATTTTCGTCAAGATCATCCAGTTTATAGCTCAAGAAAGGCTCGATTTCGCCATGAGAGAAATTGTCTTCGATCTCCTCATGGTGGGAAGAACAATAAAGATCATTCTTACTCCTGAAAGAATGTCGATCGGCCTCAGAGCCTTTTTGGTCGTGGCTGACAGCTTACAGCAGAAGGAGGGGGAGCCTCCCATGCCGAGGACTGCAGGAACTCTACCTTCGGGGAACACGCTGCGAGTCAAGAAGACCTTTTTGAACAAAATGCTGACGGACGAAACGGCGAGGTCCATTGGCATGAGTGCGTACTTTCCCTTCGTGAGACGCATCCTCGTAGACATCCTAAGAGCCTTGGACGCGCACTACGGTAGACCACTGATGTTGACCAACACTCAGAATGTGACTAAAGAACAGGAGATCAACACGGGAGAAAGGAAGCCGCGGATCGACCTTTTCAGAACATGCGTTGCCGCTATACCCAGGTTCGTGAAAACTTGTTTCAATGGCTTAGTATGTCTAGTGAGTTTATTTTTACCTGCCTGCCTAAGAGGAGAACTATGTGTTTTGGGTGTTTCCAATGTATGTGCATTCCTTTGGTGCATTCTCTCTAAAAAGCTTTATATGGTTTAGATACATGAGGTGTCATTCATTCTTTTAAACCTCGAGAGTGACAATATCTTATTATCATACTACTATAATTATATCAAAATCTAAAACTTTATTACTTCATTTCATATATTGTTCATTTATTCAATCATTCAATATATTCTAAATTACCATTATGCAACCATTATTTCAGTGGCTAAAGAATTAATTAACTGAAGGTTATTGTGTGTGGTTGATACAGACTGATCCCGGAAGGCATGAGCTCGAGCGAGCTCGTGGAGTTACTGTGCCGGCTGACGGTGCACATGGATGAGGAGTTGCGTGGGCTCTCCTTCCAGAGTCTTCAGACCCTCATCGTAGACTTTCCCGAGTGGCGGCAGGACGTGCTGGCTGGCTTTACGCAGTTCCTCGCTAAGGAAGTGCAGGTAATGTTTGTTACCATTTTCTTTAACACATTAGGTCCAAGTAGCTCAGATGATAGAATAGGCGTTTTACAATGTAATGCTTCAGTAACCGAGCATCTAGATACAACCCGGTAAGAATATCTGTGCACCTCGCTGGAATGCGGCGCCTCGCTCTCTCTCTCTCGCACCGGGGAGTCCGCCGATATGACGTCACGAGGTCAGGTGCACAGATATTGTGACCGGGTTGTATATATCATCATCATCATCATCTCAACCCATATCAGCCTATTGCTGAGCACGGGTCTCACCTCACTTATGTGATAAGCATAGGCTTCTACCACGGGGCACGCTCCAGAATGTTCTTTGTCCGTGGTCAATATCTTATCTTACAGCATCATATTTATAGCTGAATAAACATACTTTCCATAAGAATTCTTTATTCTTCCCTCTACATAATTGTTGTTAATACGCAGGATACCTCCCCCCAACTGGTGGAGAATGGTCTGCGGATGCTGCTGCAGCTGCTGACGAGCTGGAAGAACGGCGAGCCGGCGTCGGCGGGTCCGCCGGCCAAGTGCGAGGCGTTGGCAGCGGTGATCCGCGGTGCCGAGGCGCTCGGCCTCGTCATGCTGTGCCAGTGCAAGGCCTATCCGCGTCGCCTCGCCGTACACGTGCTTAGGTAAGTTGATGAGACGTTGTGTGATATCAGCCTGACTTGGCGTGTGGTGTCATCAACCTGATCTAACGTGGCGTGCCATCAAACTGTTTTTTTTTAATTATATTAAAATTGGTATTCCTCACAGAGAGTCGAAGCTGCTGCTGGAACGGCTGCAGCTGACGCTAGAGGAGCCGGCATTGATCGACGCGGCGGACGCACACGTGCCGCTGGTGCTAGAGCGGTGCCTGGCACTGCTGCCGCCCGCGGAGAAGCAGGCCGTGCTGGCCGCCCCGCAGCCCGACCTCGTCTGGATCGCCGAGCGCAGCCACGCCGTCTGGACCGCCGGTAACTACACCACTGACCACAAACAAACAACTAAAAATATGAATTTACTCTGAGTTTGGGTGTTTGTACGACCATGGTCGTATGTGACTGTGACGTGGCACTTAAAGATAGCTGCTGTGTCTTATGAACATGCAACATTACAACACAATACCTCGACAATACAATTTAATATCCTAGCGATTGACATGTATCCCACATTGTGTTTAAGACAAAAAAACACACACATACTCACCCATTCCATCACTCACTCGCACACTTCTTAAACTCCCTATACTTTGCACGGAATCATAATCCAAAGCGGACTTTACAAAATGAATGATTGTTCCAGGTGGGCAACACGACGATACATCTAGTAAGAACAGCTGGAGCGGCAGCGCTTCGAACGGTGCGGACCCGTGGGAGGTAATAACAATATTAGCAGTTCATATAAACATGTCGCTAAAAAATAATCCACCAATAAGAACGTCAATTGTTATCTATCACGTCATACAGCGAATCTCTCATTGGTCCCTTTCTTACATAGATAGGTCAGCTACTTGCAGTAAGAGGATCGTGTTTAAATGTAAACAAATCATTTTAGGTGGTACTATTTGGCCTCCTGGAGCGCAGCCGAGTGCCGGCCCGCTGTCCCGCGACCGTGCTGCACGCGTGGCCCATACTCCACGCTAGGATCCACGCTCTCTTCACGATTATAGAGCCAGCGTGAGTTAACGTTCGTTTTAATATTTTTTTTACTGACATGTTAATACATTTTTGAAATATGTGCACTACAAACGGGTATTTGGATTACTCCGTTTCGTAAACTTGGCAGTCATGTACAATTGCGTCGTTTTCTCCACAGACCTGTCAACGACAACCGCGCCTCGTTGTTGTCGCGCGGTCCCGCTCTGCCGAGGAAGCCAGAGAAAGAGAGGGATGGCTACATGCAAGTAAGTGTCCATAGAATAGGTTATCGTCTTGTAAATCTGCTCAAATAGAAAGTATTGCCAGTTTTTGGGATGCGTTCCTATGTTTTTATTAAAGCGTGAGCGCCGTTGACACTCCGTAAAAACAGATTTGACAACTCACACATATGAATGACGTTTGAACACGCGCCAAATGTGTGTAAGGCAAACAAACATACCACGCGGTCCTATCAAACAAAAGACAAGCCGCTTGTTTGAAGGTTTATAAGAACCGTTTGTTTAATAAATATAAGCGTGTAATATTGAGTTCCTCCCGATCGCGGGTAGAGGTGCGGGGAAGCGGATCGCGCGGAGTAGGGAATGTCCATTGTTGATGTTTTCTGTGGTCCAGGTGTGGAAGTACTACATGATGATGGCGTACCTGGTAGTGCCGGCGGTGCCGAGCCCCGTGGTCCGCTGCGCCAGCCCCGACCTCAGCCTCAGGTACACACGCACGCACGCACGCACACACACAACACACACACGCACCACTACACACGTTCTGAACGTTTACTAGTTGAGTGGACACTGTGGAGGTTGAACGTAATTTGTACTTATTTAGTGCGCTCTCTTCTGGAGCGATCTATCAGTCAATACTTTACATGATGTTCGAACTTGTTTGATTTCAGATATACATGCAATGTGTCTGACAATATAAATGATATATTCTTCAAAACAAAAGTCGTTTTTGGTTATTTCTGTTGGATCTGTTTTCGCATTTTTGCGTTTATTTCTAAAAAGGACGGAACCCTAAGTTAAATGCGTCTACGCACAAAACTGATCTTTATTGTTGGCATCGCACTTATATGTTATATATTTTTCGTATAATAATATTCTGGAGGTACACTTGTAGTTATACTGTTTCATTTTCTATAATTGCTGTTCCTATTTTAAATGCAATTAGAGCATGAAAAGGAGCATTCAGATGTACACCGGGTGAGCTTTTAAGGTCTCGGGATTGAATAGGCAAACTCAAAACTGTTCTGTTCCATCTCCACAAGTCTCAGCGATCAGTTGTCTCCACATTTTATAATCCACAAAACCCCAAAACCTCCTTGATAAAAACTTAGTAGATTTGCTTGATATATCTTTATTCAAAATTTGTTTAATATCTATATTAATTGGCAGTAAATTTCGATATATATATGTATGTAATATATTAAATATTGTATGCGCTGATTTGCTGATACGAATAGCAACTTAATTTTGTTATATGTCCGACCATTTTGTGTTTAAAAACGTTAGAACGAACAAAAGCTCGGGTAATGCAAGTTTACACACACTAAAATGTTGAGATTGATAACGTCAAGGAATAATTGAAAAATACGGCTCACTTTATAATGTTGTCCGTCAACATTCGGAATGAGGCTGGACATCCGGAGCTGACGATTGGTAAATGCGATCGTCCTACGCTGCGTCCACGATAGCTCCAACTCAACGTTTATAAACACAAAGCATATAACGTGTGGAAGTATTATATTATATTTTGATCTGATTTGCGTGTTTACCACGATGGCCCCTCTCGTATCGTGGCTCCTTGAAGGCGTTTTCTTCTCTTGTGCCGATCCTCCGTTCCGCATTCCGCGACGCGTTCAAGGAGTCGCCACTACGATCGCTCCTTTGCATACAAGTAAATGAATTTGTTCTAAACCGGCATGCGTTGCGTTGTATCATGTTTGACTAACTTTACAGATCTACAACACGGATTTTACTCAAGTGACACATTATAATGGCAATAAGTTAATAAGTACATAATTATGTTTAATTATACATTTTATAAGTAAACACTCCCTATGAAGCAGAAACAGTATATTTTTGGAATGACTTGTATTTTATGATATTATTATGGATCTTTATAAATATTTTTGTTTTTCAGTGTTATTTACAGTATTATGTTTGTACGTATAGTAATTAAAGTATACATGGTCTTAGTACAGACAGTATTTAGTAATATATTGTAGTGGAGTTCACTGTCATAAAGATCGCCAATATCAGTATCGTGGTTGTTGAGAGTCGAACAACGAAACAGAAAAGAAAAAAGGAGTAATAAAATGACACTGAAGAACGCTTGAGAACGACGATGGTCCGTGGCGACTCGGGGAGCGAGAGTCGGTGTGCTGAACAGCGGGTGAACGCACTGCAATCTGTCCCGTAGCGCGGAGACGGAGGGCTGGGCAGGGCCGGCGGCGCTGAGCTCCTCCTCCGAGAGCCTCAACGCGCCCTCCGGAGGCTTCTTCACCCTGCCGCTGAGCTATGCGCGCGCGCACAGGCACCACAAGCGGACGAGGTGGCCATCTGACGCTCGCATTGTGCACGTCGCATCACTCATGTCCGCCATCTCACGCCACACCCGAGCGCGGCCGCCGTGCTAGCCGCCGGAGCGCCGGCCCTCACGTAGCTCGCCCCATCGCTCACCATCAGCATCACGCACTGGCCACATCCGCTCCGAACCTACCGTGCGCTCTGCGCTCGTCGGGGCCGCCTAACTTCCGGTGTCACGTCGCGTGCCAGGCGAACACACTCATACACATCTCGACCATACATACATAGTTTGTGTATTGTACCTAACATAGTCGCTTTTATATTATATATTTGTACTTTTGTTTATATTATACAAAACAAACTTGTCAAATACACACTTGAACGGCATTTTAGACATCTTGATATCTGCGTATCTATAAAATGCACGCCGCGCTGCGTCGTTGTATACATGTGTACCAAAAGAGTAAAATAAGAGTGTTGCGCTTTCGGCAGACATGGATCTCATAGACGTCATTGCATCACTATTGTGCTTTATATAATAATATATACTTGAAGCCACAAGAACGTGACTGGTCCATTTTAAATATTCAAATGCTGTAATACAACAGTACCGACTTTCGTTTTGTATAATTCGATGATTCAATTATGGCTAGGAATCTTAGAGGCTTAGTACTCGCTTAAGGCTAATTTGCTATCGTCGTTTGGGTGTATGGTTTATTCATATTCTTTTGCAACCTAATTGCGCGAAATTTTGAGTCGTCAACAAATAAAAACTGCTTCATAACAGGAAAAGTAATAGTTGTATGCGGCACTCGTTGCGGACAACGTGCTGTCTGTCGGCGCGAACCAGAGAACTGTTTTTTATTGATACAAACTTAGGCCATAGAGATTCCCTTGAGTATAAATAAAATATACCGGTCACTGTCTTGTCAAACAGTGCTAGTGTTAAAACTGCTTTATAGATACGTAGGTTTTTGTTGCTCGGTTATCTTCTAGATTCTATAAGCACACAACACCACATGAGACGTAGCTACTTATACATTTATCTATAGCTTTTGTAGTGAATAGCCAAAATTAAATAACCTACACAGTATGGAGACTGAACAATCATAATAGAATCCAATTTGCAACGAGTGACGCCTACTATGGCGCTTATGTCTAGTCCAATAATAAACTTCATCCGTCTTATTATGGTTGAAGGTTTGAACCTAAGTTTTCACCTGCACCTGACTTTGAGCCAGAATAAACCAAAATCGTATTAGAGTCTATGGTGCGACGGCACGGCGGTCGACGGCATTTGATTCCGGTCCGTTGTACATATTTTGTAGTAGTTCCCTGTTAAGTATTACAAATAAATGTTGATTATTGGTTACTTATGGTTGAATTTATACTACACAGTATTTTAATAATTTGGAAAATATGTCAATAGATTTAATCAATAGTTTCTGATCGCTTTATTTTATTTAAGTATAAATGCTAATAATATTGAGACGGAATGTGTCGAATTAAAATTAATGAACAAATATCCCTCAGGTTTATTAAAGTTCTGCGACCTTAATACCAAGAACATTCCTTAAACCCGAGCTTTGAACGCTTAGGTTTAAACCTTCAGCCATAATACGACTGCTTGTATTATTATTTTATCGAAAGTCCAACAAAGTTGAAAATACTCCATCGCGATCCGATCGTGAAAATTTCAGTGTTTAGTCCCATTATTGGGACGAACAGATTGTGGGACAAAATATTTGAGCCTATCCAATCATGACTGAATCGTATATTTTGTAATATTTCATTCATACCCTGTTAACCTTCACTTCTGTTGTCAACCTACTAGTTCAGTGTCGTTAATATCCTAATACTACTTACAACTATTCTATTGTATGCATAACAATGATTGTAAAGTGCACAGTATCCCACTTTCTGAAGTTAATTGTTGTCAAGCTCTTAAGATTACCCCGAAGTAGAATTAGTAATGAAATAAAAAGTAAACGTGATAATGCGCAATATATTTATACATTTTTGTGTAACCTTCCGTGTGTACATGAAAGGGTAAAAATGATGTCTTCAAAAAGAAAAATTAAAATATTATTATATATAAAAGATTATTGATAAATTATATAAAAACTGTTTGAATATTCATAAGTTGTATACTCACTATGTGTATACATAGATGTTTACAAAGAAAAGCTATACAATATGTTAAGAACAGTTATTTTAGTGTTTCGATCGTTTCTAGTGATTATTATGAAATAAAGTAACATTTGATCATCTGCATTCATATAGTTGCCTAGTAGTTATGTAGGATACATTAAAATTTGGTAAACACCTTAAGAGCTCGATAACATTATAACAAAGTATGTTAAATTGATGTAAGTACCTACATACGTTTTGTTTTGCCCGGACAGTGGACTCTTCCTTCCTGCGTGCCCGGAGCCTTTGTGGGGGTAAACGCCTTAGGCCCGTGTGTGTGTGCCGTACATGTGTGTTGGTCGTGTGGCTTCCGGTAGCGTGTGCGGTAGTCGCCCCATTGTGATGCGTCCACGTTACTCATTAGTATATCTGTGCTGGAGACGAAGCAGCTACTACCGGACATCCCTCTCCCATCGGCTTACGGGCATTTACGCCCCGGTTATCAGATCGGCTGTAGTGGACAAGAAAAGAGATGATCGAACATGACCGATAGACGGCGGCTAACATTTTTTTCTTAAATGGATATTGAGATAGAAAGGTATTTTTCACTCACTTCCGCTTTCGAATTGTGCATTTAATTCGGATTTCGGGGATGGGAGGCTAACTTGTGGTAGTGCGTGACTAAACTGGGATACAACGTGACAGTCAAACATTTTCTAATTTTATGTTTTACTCTGAAATTATCAACACGAAATGCCAAATTTTCTTAATCTTAAAAGAAAATGTAGATCTTGAAGCATGCGTAGTATTTTAGTGTTTAGTTGGTCTATGAAATATTAATTTTACTCGCTCATAATGGCGGAAATGCGCCGGAACCATTATGCACAATGCGCAGCGGCATGGAGTTTGCTGTACCACATGTCTTTTTTAAAAAAAAGTTATGAATGAATAATAATTATACATTCTTATTCCGTCGTCTGGTTACCTGCATTACAGGGTGGTCCAAAATACGCAGGCAAAGTTTTTTTGAACAATCTTATTAATATCTGTTATAAATTGTCATCTATATTAAAAATATAACTACTAAGTAGCAAGAATAACTAATTCTCTTTCAAATAGCCACCCTTAGTTTGATATATAGCAGCAAACGTTTGTTCAAATTTTCGACGGTTTTCCGCACTTCCATCGTAGTTATTTTTTACCATTCCTCAATAAGTGTTGTCTTAATCGATTTAACACTTAGGTATATGTCTAGTAGCACAGACCAATGCCTCTGATATAGACTAAACACTGTAAATCTATTGTATTTAAATCATACGAGTATAGTGGCTATTCCTTACACTTTATAAACCAGAAAAAACGTTTTTACTTTTGAACATTCCAAACCACAGACTCACAAGTACATATCCTTACGGTACACGTCTTGGTTCGTTTTGACCCTTTCTCTATGAAAACAAGGAGCGTTTTGCCCGCAGAGCATATACCACCCCAAACCATAACAGATTCCAGCTATTGGCGATCAGAAATCCTGCGTTAGGTCCAGGACGACTGGAAGAGTATTTTCTGTCACGTATTGGTGATTATGGGCTTGCTCTATGGAAAAATATTTTCTTTAGTGAAAAGCACATAGTTAAATTTTTCAGAAGCGGAGCGCTGCCTTAGAAAACTACGAGACGATTCTTTCGAGACGATTTTTGTCCTTAGAAACCACTTGGTGACTGAAGCTTGACGCTGAAAGCATTAACTATGTCACACTGCCTTTTTCCAGCTTCATGTTAAGAAATTATAGCTTCGCGGTGTCTAGACGTGACAAAAACAAATTAAAATATTATCATATTAGGCAAACGTTGCATATCAAAATAACCGAATCGCGTTCGAAATTCCAATATTTTACTTTCGTCAACGTTATTTTGGACCACAATGTAATATTATTTAAAGAGGAAATAAAAACGGAAAATAATATGTCGGACAATTGTATTAAGTGCATCCAAGTTTAGGGAGTAATTACCTAAGTTTGGACTTTGCACTCATAAATTTTCACGGTCATTTCTTAATTCTAGGGCAAAATTTCGGCCAAAAATTAATGCTGTGTTTGTCGCTTAAAAACGATGTGTTTGCCTTCATGCAGCGTTCATATCCACACCTCGCGGGTCTGCGGTACAGTCTGTAGGCACATGCCCATAACATCATAAACCCGATAAACATTTCGAATTTGAAACTTAATAATATTCGATGTGACGGGATTCATGGCACAGCAGAACATTCACCGATTCCCCATAATGTGATCCCAGAATAACTAAACATATACATATATATATGTGTTCAACAGCTTTTTGTTGTTTGTGGTTGATTGGTTTATGGTAGCAAGTTTTTCGTTCGTTCACATTTATAGCAACATTGCATAGTGTCACAGTTAAAAATGTCAATGTTAGTTCCACTTTCTTTTGATTTCGCTTCTGTGACAAAATATTCTGTTGACCGCCAGCACCTGTAATGTATGTGGCTACATATTTTTTTGCTATGTTGTAAAAAGCGATATTTTAAACTAGGAGGTTGAATCGCTTCTAAAAGTATGCCGAATGAATAGCGTAGTTGTTGGTGTGAACGTCGCTTCCTAATCATAAAAGCTAAATCAAACTAAAGGGGTTTTCGCAATCGGAAGGCGGTCAGACCGTCGCGTCGGTAACAGGCTGTGGGCAACAGCGCGCGTGGCGCGTTCGGACGCGTGACAGCCTTCCGTCTGCGGAGATTGACTGACTGCTCGACGAGACCGGCGCTGTAGACGTTGTAGTGTGAACGTATGCGTGTGTGCACAGCTCGTCGCCGGACTCGCTGAGCGAGCGCAGCGGCGGCGAGGGCCGCGGTGCGGTGGCGGCGCCGGGCGCGCTGCACAAGCTGGCCGTGCCGCTGGCGCGTTGCGAGGTGCCCGAAGTGCGCGACGCTGCCATCGCCGCCTGCGGAAACATCAACTCCGATGCATTAAAGTGAGTGGCACTAGTTACACTGGTTTACAGACTTTGAAAAAGTATTCATCCGGTAAATAAGCTAAAAATTTGTTTTGTTATTTATAAAAATAAAATAAGAGATTTCTATGCTGCAGAGGACGAGCAGCCAATGGTACACTGAATACCGAATACTTTTCCACTGTAGACCAGTGCATCAATGTGAAACATCAACACCAGATAATTATGACATTATCTAGAACAGCGCTCAGCTCTCGATATTGTAATGACGTGTACACACGATAAGCGTGTTTGTGTGCGTGTCGTGACTGAAAGCTCCCGGCTTTGCGCATACTAAAACAATATACATGTAACCAAACAGATTTCGTCGAATAGAATACCTGGACGTGTTCTCTCTTCTCGGTTAAGCACGTCAGAAGGGCTCTTGAGATCCGTAGTCGCTGGGTGTGGTTCTCGTAAAGACTCGGCCTTTTAATATATCTTTATGTTTACGTACAAAATAATATGAAATATTACAGTTTATTAATTCTCTAAGTTTGTGTATTTGTATCCGTTTCAGAGATTTGATGGAGGAGCTCGTGCCTCTGCTGCGCGAAGCCGTGGATAGGAAGCAAGAGAACATGCGCAGGAGACGCCGACGAGACGCTCTGCGGCTAAATCTCAACAAGATGCTCCTGATTATTGCGCAAAAGAAGACGTTCTCGAACAGGTTTGTGTAGCAACGAGTTAAATATATCGATTTGCATTTGAGTATGTGGTCATTGTAGTATATTTTTTGTGTGGGATCTTAATCAGTGGCGGAAATTCACTCAAGAGATGATGGCACAAGCTTGACACCTTTGGTATAACCTACCAAACGTTAGCATAGGACTCCAAATAGTGTAAAATTGGACGCAGGGCAGTGGGATAGTATAGGCTAAACAACAACAATTCCCTTTATAGATCTAAACAATATTGTATGCTTTTTTTAATGGTGATGTAATATTGAAGTATTGTGTGTTGTTCCAGCCCATTCGCTCTGGAAGGCGGCAGCCTGCACGCCACGCTGGCCGAGTATCTCGATGGCGTGCGGCAGTGCCTGGAGGTGGAGGCCGAGAAGGACGCTCCGGCGGCCCGCGAGCAGCGCCTCACCTTCGCAGACTTTGTCACGGAGCTCATCAAGAGCTTCCCCCGTGAGTCACACATATTATGTACACCACTAAAAATGTGTAGAAGCCACTACCGCACAGGCGCGGTTACAATACAGCGTTATTCCGATAACGCGTCTCGATTTTTTTCATGTAGTTACGTTTTTGTATACAGATATTTCTAGTGGTAAATAACGCAGGTGACTGCAAAATCTCGTGCGCCTTAACACAAAATGTAGGCACTATCGCAAAACCGCTTGCGACATATCAACCGACAATAAGGTGCCTGTGTGGGATAGGCTTATAGTAGATTTCCTTGTGTCGCGGCTAACGCGTTAATACAAATGTATGGCGCTTGGAAGCACCATTTGACATTTTACGCGCATTTGTCGAGTACGTAAGTCGCGTGAGCCGCGATCCAGAGAATTCTACTTTTAAACTATGCGTTATGTTGTGGAGAACAGTATAAGTGAGATTGATGTTTTCCTCAGTGGAGATGTATGGGTCGCTGTTGAAGAAGGAACTGCTGCGGAGCCTGTTCGCGTTGTTCGGCGCGTGGTGCGGCCCACTGGGACGCCTGCTGGGGCCGCTGGTGCAGCCAGCGCAGCCTGACGCCGACGAACGGCTGAACCTCGCCGCGCTCAGGGTAACCGTCCTAAGAAACACTCCTACTCGACACTATGTTGAAATTGGCCACGGCCGTGTAATTAATTAAAATAAATGTTCTAAACTACTGTTGAATGTTGAAATCGACAAATTTCCTAGGACCGCCCAAGTGTCGAGAAAATACATTCTGGCAATACTTGTATGGCTACAAACGGTTTCCGTACGAAGCCGGGGTGGGTTACTGAGAACACATTACTAAGAATAGCCACTATAAAATATTGTGTTTAAAGTGTCTTTTTAAGTGTGACATGAGACTCTCCGCAGGCTATGAGCGCGCTGGTGTGCTGTGGGCCGTGCTTCGCGCCCGCCGCGCTCGCTGAGGACGGCTCGCTGTACCCGTGGCTCAGCGAAATGCTCTCCTCCACCAACGACAAGGTAAAAACTTCTACCATCGGCATCATCTCGTTCCTCAGTAAAATAAATATAATATATCTATCTCTTTAAGCGACACGAACCTTGGGTTAGGGAAACCTTTTTAGTTCGTTAAAACTTTTTTTTTTAATGTGGAGGAACGATTATAAAGAAAAGTAGAGGCCTTGGTTTTTTTGCTGTGGTAGTTTTTTTTATTTTATTGGCTAAGCTCTTTCTGAATAAGTATATATTTTATCTTTCTGAATAACCTGTTTGATTCGCGGGAGACCTGCGTCTTCTACAATCATCATCGTCATCTCAAATCGGCTTGCTGCCTAGCACGGTTCTCCCTCACCTTCGTAGGAGGATTAGGCCATAATCCACCACAGTTATTATACTTCTCCATATCCGTCTTATTGTACCCTGATGCTGGGGCGACATTATCGGGTTTTGGCGAAAATTCCTGCCGTAAGAAGATTTGTTTTGAAACTTGACTAACTTACAGTACATTCGGCAGGTGTACGAGCTGGCGCGGGAGACCATTGTGCTGCTGCTGGATTGCAACCCCGACATCGGACCATTACTCGATTGGACCGTGGACAAGTGCTTCACCGGCGCGCCGCGCGTCGCCGACGGCTGCTTCATGGCGCTCGCCGCTATATTCAGCGCCAGGTCAGTACATAGCATTCATTTTCTAAGCTACCACACATAAGATAGACTATATTAATGTAGTCATTATCATCATTATCAACCCATATCGGCTCACTGCCGAGCACGGGTCTTCACGGGGGCCAACATTGTCCAAAATAGAAGCTCCAAATTCTAAGTTATTTACACTGCCATATTATAACTGACAGCATTAACGCATTGCGGAAATGTAATATTGAAAGATCCACTCTAGACAGATATATAAACGTGTACCTACGTTTTGTGTTTCGCAGCTGCTCGTCGGTACATAAGACTTTCTAGAGTCACTATAGAAAGTTTTTTGAAAAGTGGATCTCCCTAATGGACGCTTGTTCCGAAGCCAATTGATGGTCCAACAGTAAAATAAAGTAAAAGTATGTTTTTATACTACGAAAACTATGATCAAAAACTGTTTTTCAGTAGTCCCTGCTCTTTGTCACGCCTGTGTCGCGGGAAACCATTTAGAATTAACGAAAATGTACTAAACACAGGAAAACAGTAGTTAATATACTCTATTACATTTCTGTAGGTACCTACATGTTATGAGTAATGTGTATGTAGGTGGTATAAATAAATCGATTGATATGTTTCGCCTTTCCTTTAATAAAAGCAAGTTATCCAGATATTTTGATTCGACAAAATCCTAGGACGGACACAAGTTTGTCAACGCCATCTCTGTTTTCAGCTTCGTAGTATTCTTAGGTAGAGTTACACTGAATTGGTCGGATAATTCCATTTTATGGAGGAGGTTGTTACCAGTGGCGCCATCTAGATTTTTGTTTGTCTTTAAACATACGCACAAAAAACACGCAGATGGCGCCTACAGCTCGCTTATGAAAGGACTAGATAGTGCTAACAACAATAACGTTACTCTAACGAACTTAAATTGGTACTTTGGACGAAGTTGCATAATTATGGATAAGGAAAAAAAAATGTAAGGATGTATTTGATAACCCTCGTGCCAGAGAAGCATTTCGGAGGTATGTAATCCACCAATCCGGACCGGGCCCCCGTGAGTTTCTTGTTCTAATATTTCTAATATGTCGGCCCCCTGCTCTGGTCTTCAATGTTGGATCAAAATATTAGTTTTCGAAGCCATCGTAATTGTAGTGATTGAGAAACAGAAATTTTCATGATATTTATAAGCATTGTAACACGGTTTGACATAGGACACAGAATACTGATTGAGACAGTCAAAATCAAACTAGTTATATTATATTATATTATATTATATTATATTATATTATATTATATTATATTATATTATATTATATTATATTATATTATATTATATTATATTATATCATATGATATCCTATCCTATCCTACTAATATTATAAATGCGAAAGTTTGTGAGAATAGATGGATGGGAGGATGTTTGTTCCTCTTTCACGCAAAAACTACTGAGCGGATTCGAATGAAATTTGGAACACAGATGAGTTATAACCAGGATTGAGTAATAGGGTACTTTTTATCCCGATAGTATGTTCCCGTGGGACACAACGGGAACTACGCGGGTAAAACCGCGGGGCGCAGCAGATCGATAGATAAAAGCCCTTTATACAATTGCGTGATTGTACGTGATTGAAGAGGAAATCTCCCGATTGATTGCTGAATCTCGCACATGAAAAGAACCTTAATGAATACACTAATAAAGTAGTGGCTGTCTATCCGTTGGGTGGCTTAGAATCGGACTTAAGCAATGATATTCATTACAACTAAACATAACGAGTAGTAACCGAGCTATTGATAAAAACAGTAGGTAGGCGCCGCGTTGGTACAGACCACGGGGCCGAGTGAAATAATTTCACCCATTGCGGAGCACGAGTCTCACTTCTCTTTCGTGAGGAATAGGCTATAATCCACCAAGGGGGGCCCCGGTCCGGATTGGTGCATCGCTTACCTCCAAAATAATTCTCGGGTATGTGGGTTTCCCCGCGATGTTTGTGTTTTATTCATGTCTTCATAATAATTTGGCTTTTAAAAAAAATCACCGTCATCGAACGTCTTGGGTAACAGTACATAAGCTAACTAGTGCAGCATACAACATTATAATTCGAAGCAGGCTTGTTATATTGTATTTGTAAGTGCGAATGAGACCCATCGGAGCTTATTGTCTTGCAACTACTTATTATAAAAAGCTCTTAATATCTCGGCTACCGACGAAAGTACTACTGCCTCTCGACCTATCTACTACTCCTCGGCTGGAAGCCGTTAGCCGTTTTACATAACGGTGTCGTAGCGCAAATGGTCTGTTCCTATGAACGTCAGCGAAACACACAATTACTAAATTAACATTAATGTGAACGCTACATTTTCATTTTGCAACAAGAAAATCGAGAACTTTTCTATGACCGTCAAGTTAGACCTGTTTTAATTTTTTATAATACTTTCCAACGAGACTATCCTATACTTGGTCAAGTACCAGCATAACTTAGAAATAATAAGCTAGGGTTCTTCTATTGCAAAATGTACAGAGTCCGTAAAGATTGAATGTTAATATTCGAAGGCACGCGCCGAGAGCGATGGAAAAATGGATTGCATAAAATAGAAATAAAATCGCGCCGATCCAGTAGTGGCGGCAGCGGAGTCAATCGCGGCGGGCGGCGGCGACGTCATCACGTGCCTCTTCGTACTTCGCGGCCTTCACCTACCTGCGACACAATCACATTTAAATCGACAGCCCCTTCCAACGCCTAATTGGTTTCGTTCTCACAACTCTCGTTAGAAGCCCCACTTCTTCATAAACATTCGAAGAAAACCAATATTTTTCGATTTCACGGCACGTGCAAAATGGCTATAATTGATATTAGTATGGCTGGCATTGGGCTTTGTGACTTTGAAAATGTACTAGCTACTTGATTGACAAGTTCAAAATCCTTTGTTATCGAATTATTTGAATTCCGCCGTTTAAATTTTCCACGGCTGCGTCCCAGGCAACGTCGTCTATTACTGCAGACTGTTTATAGCCTACTCGATAAGTCAACCTTTTTAAGATTGAAGGAGAGACATCGTACATCAACACTCGCGGATCCCATCCGAAGCTAGCAGCGTGTAACCCGCATTTAGATTCGCTGCTGCGGCCAAAAATAAATTCCATTTTATATTATACGCTCAGTAGAAAACCCTTCCGGCTCTGGAGTGTCGCCGCTGTTTGCCCAATACAAACAGAAAGTACGAGCTAAGTGTAAGTTTCTATATCTGATGGCTTTATTGTATGACATTAAGTGTTATGTAGAAGCCTGCCCAGTAATCATGTAGAGGGGAATTGAGAAGTATAAAATGTGAACAGCGCCTTCAAGCCGTTTAATTAATAAAACGTTACTGTAGAATGCGTCGGACAGTGCACGATCGATAACATCCCTAATGGCCGGTTCTTATAAAGTTCACTGACTTGCATATTTTTAATTCATTTCAGTGAATTCATTTCCATTTATCTTATAGAACAGTAACCGGGCCATCTCTGTACTCTCTGTAGTAAAGTTATGTTTACAAAACTAAGTGGGATCGACTATTTAACTTAAAGAACGATGCACCTATGTGTCATACCTAAAAGACAATCGGTTACCGAGTTTTGCTAAAAAGAGGTTGGTGCAAGCAAAGTAATAAATCATAATATTCCCATGCTCGGGAACAATTTATAGAGTTTAAGGAAAAACGCTGACATTCCAAAATTAACGTTAACCAGGTCGCCCGTTCGAAACCTGACCGCATACAGCATTGCTTTAACTCGACGACTGAACAAGAACCAAGATGTTCAAACCATTTGTGCCTAAACACTGCACCACAAGCCATACGACGTCATATACCGCGAGAATCCACGTGTACGAATTCACGAGTAAAAGCTAGTTATGTTTTTCTTTACCTTCTTTTTCTACCTTCCCTCCTAGATTCGCCTCACTAATTGGCCCAGATAGATGTACTCATAGACGTGTTCGATTTCTGCGCCATCGACTTCTAATCTACGTATCGTGCTATCTGACCGCAGCTTGGTCTTCGGTACATCTTAAGTTCGCCTCTAGGCTTTCTCGGCTGAGTTCAAAGTTTAGCGATCATGGAGATGCCGGCAGTGAAAAAAGAGCTGTGTCGTCAGCGAAACGAAGTTTGGTCCCGATTAGTTCACAAATTCAAACATCCACTTTACATAGCCATTAACAATTACTCCAAAGCTTTTAACAGCTTGAAGTACTCGTCAGTAATCAATGCATTACGTAACTACAAAATACAGACTACACGCAAACATTCTTAAAAACAGTTATCGCAATATAACTTTATAAACTCGGCCAACACATTCCCATTAAAAAAATTGATATTAATATTATATACGTGTTTGAAGCGGACCTATGCTTTAAAGTGTCTTTCAGTTCTGAACTACGTTTATAGTATCGAGTCTCCATAGTTACTGCTACGTTTATTTTTACCCTTTAAAAATGAATTTTATAAAAAAGAAATTTATTTTACTGTCTGCAACATGGCACAATAATAATGGCTGCCGTTTACGAAGGCGTGCGTAATTATTCAACCAGAAACTGGCATATACAATTATTGATGTTAACTGTGTTGGTGATCCAATAAATAAATAGCTATGCGGGAAACACATTTGTCCACGGAAGATATGTGGATAATACATTGCAATCACACCCCTGCCTCTGGACGCAGCACTACTCGCCACCAGATGTTTAATGTCAAACGTGTGTAAAAGTCGAAGAACTGACACGGTTTTAAATAAAATGAATCGCAATCACGGTGACACCAATAGTCCTTAAAAAAGAAGCGAGAGAAAAGCTCGCGAAGGTTTTCTTTCGCACCCTTGCCGTGACAAACATGATCATCTCGAGCTATTTCATTTCTTCCCCCAAACCCGCATAATTTGCTATCCCCAAATAGGATTCGACGTAAACTTCATTAAATATTCATTATCTTACTATTAATAGCTCATTGATCTCATTTACCCTGGTAAATGAACAACCGTTCGCATTACTAAAACCGTTACGAATTACGAAAAGTATCAAAACCGTTGAGTTAGAGAGCGATACCGCCGCGGTTCAATAGCTGAGAGACTCGAGGCCCAGTATCGTTCCCCTCCGTCCAGCCGCAAAATAGATTGCAGTTGCGCTGTTGCCTACAATGTGGCAAGTCCTCGGCTTCTCGCTTCGTGTGCAGGCGACATCGCAAACCACACTATAAAATCAATTGATTGACGCCCATTTTCACCAACCACAAGCTAGACTACACTTAATGTAATGGCGAATGCTTAATTTGAGTCAACGTTTAAGCTTTATCTTGTGTTTCATGGATCGATTTTCACTAGGTACCTAACTTCTAAGCTTGATTTTAGAATAAAAGGCTTGTCTATGATTTTGTTGTAGTGTCATCACTACAACAAAATCATAGACATGTTAAATGTTTACTAACTAGACAATTAAATGTTTACTAACAAATAGAAAGCGTATATGTCAGTTTAAGAACTATCTAGATTGCGTACCGAATCAGTGTCACAACAAGTGTCACAAGTGGCGCCCAAATTCGTTACTAACCTAACCTAACACAACTTAAAGGTCAGTGAAACGTTTTCGGCTCAAGGAAGTTAAGTTATCTCTTATGGTTTGTAAAAATGGGTATAAGAATGTTAAGGGACGAAAACCATTTGAGGACATGGTTGAATGTTGGAGAGTGTTTACAGGGGCCGCTGGCGCGCGACGCACTTAGCACGCGTAACGCCGAGAGTCGCCCTTGGCCTTGGCACAGCTGACACGCTCGTCTGCGGACCGCCGGCGCCGCGCCGCGCCCGGTTCCAACCCCTCGCTGTCGTTCAATCTACACAACGTCATTTCAATTGTATTCAAAACATTTTAGATTATAGGAGTTTTTAAACTTTCTCGAACTGAATTCATATTTACTAGACGTAAACGGGTCTTAGCCGCTCATAGATTAATATTAAATTTTCATTTTAACAAACCTCGACGTTTCGATCGAGTTACATTGACCAGTATTGACAGTCTTCACGTGACCACGGGCAACGTAACTTAATCGTAACTTAATATTTTGATATTAATCTATGCGCGAATTTAGTTTGTATTGTAGGAAATCATATTGACGCCTATTCTAGAAAATGAAAAATATCATAACCAACACCCTGCACTGGGCCTGCCTGGAAGAGAATGGCCAACACCCTCTCTCTAACAGAAAAACTGATGCCCAGCTCTGGGAACGTAATAGGTAGATGATAAATCCGTTTTAATTTGTTCCAATAAATGCCGCCGATAATAAATAGCAAAAATAACGTCAAGTAACGTAAAGCTAAGGCGATCATAGAAGCAGTGGAGCGGTGCGACTTCCGCGCCGCCTCTCCGGGTTCGAGTGTGGTGCGTGCGGTTCATTTATCCGCTTACTGACGACAGATTCGACGAATCGCTGGGTGCCGGTACTTTGCTCTCATCGTTTACTGTAGACACGTGCGAAGCGCCGCAGTTCTATACTAAGATCTATGATATTCTGCAGTATGTTTATGATTCGGTTTTCTAATTTGACTTTTGGCATAAAGACGAAGGACTTGCTAGTCTCGTTAATCTGACAAATAAAAAAAGATAATGAAGCTGCTTGTACAGACAGCGACGAAAGTCGTAGTGTAGTCAGGATTTTCCAATTTGATCCCTTGTTAAGGGAGATTCTATTTGGCAGGTGTTTTGTCATAACTTTAAAGGCGAGGCGATGCCGACGGTTGGTTGACGTTCAAACCCTAAAACTCTATCATTGTTCGTGCCCACTCGCTCGTGACAGCGCGTGCGGTTGTACTAATATCAGTGGATCACTTTTCATTAACGAGGCATTGGCGCATGCACTCAACGTTTATAAAACAATATCATTAAAGACCACATTAATGTGGTGAAGCGAAAATTCATCTTTAATTTACGTATAAACGAACATCGACCAATTTAATTTGAATATTTTACTTGTTGGAACAATTAGGCTACTTTGGTAACGCTCTCGGCTAACAAAGCCCATGGGATGCGGGCTAAATAGCTATAATGGAGGGCAGATTAATGCGTTCGGAATGTACTCTACGCTGGCGACTAGTTTCTATATATGTAATAATTGCATTCATTTAAAGATGTTTAAAAAATAACCGTGGCTATACCAAAGGTAAGTTTCTGTGTTGATGTGGCAGTGATCGGTGTCGGGGGGGGTGGGGGTGCCGAACTAAACTAAACTAAACTCCCTCACCTCTATGTTTGCTCTTAGTTGCACACATTATAAAAAGAAAAAGAGAGCTATAATGCTAGTTCTGTCAAGATTCCGCGCAAGCAGGCGGCACGTTCTGACGCTGCTCGTGAGAGTACAAGAGTGAACGCAACAGTCATGTCTACATGAAGTCTTGTCGAGTGCGCCTCGAGAGGAAGCGCGAGACAGGTGCGTCCTTAGGTAGCTTAATCGTTCCCTGTGCTTCTCAAAAGGTTCGGCGCACTTTGGCCAGGCCAGCAGACTGCTAGACCAAGATATTCATTACATTCGACGACGTCTTTGCCATCAATATATCTAATATATCTTATATTAGCATATTATATAGTATTACACATTTTATTATGCTCATTTTATTGACATAAAAAGTTTCCCTTCAAAACCCAGTTCCCTATATCAGCGCGCCACCACATACAAAAAGATTTTTATCGATATCCTCCTTCCCTAGTCGTGCGCTCACTGCTGAGCATAGTGATGATCCCGGCCGATCTTTTCCCTCGCTATCAGGTGCCTCCTCTGGCGGTCCTCGGCACAGTGGATGGCATCGCTCAGCTTGGTGTCCAGCTGTTGAGAAACCCGATCGGACCATTGTTTCTCAGCTGTGTTACATTACGTTGGATTTTAGATGAAACTAGCTTTTTCCCGATTTTTCCTATGCGTTGAGTGTCGTGAAATGTGACATCCTTATAGCTTGTGATGCAGTTTTTAGGACCTTCAATAGTTCATGTTCCTAGCGATTTGAATATCTAGATTCTAGTATAATCGCTGACATAAAGCAATGTTTAACATGGTCAGTATATTTTCATTTTCAGCCATGAGGACCTGTAAATGGCATTCTGTTATCAGTTTATTTATAAGTTTAAGATCACCTGTTGGTCTTCGTAAATATAATATAACTATGTAGATAGGTGACTGTCATATCTATCTCTTATCGGTTTTTTACTTTAGCTTGTTTTAATTTTATTTTAAGCACTAAAGATTATTCCTTAGCATCGAGGTATAATTATTTACTTTGCGTTCATCAGATATCACTCATCAAACCCAAGAAATAACGTTAAATGTAGGCTTACGCGTAGCAGACATTGTTTTAAAACTCAGCAACTAGAGGTGACCATCTAGTTATTAAATATACCCTATTTGGTAGGTGGTGGAAACCAAAACTACGTAATGCGAACTACGAACTGAAACCTGTATCAAAAACCTTTTAGTACAGTGGTTCTCGAAATTCAAAGTAACGAACAAGCAAAATAAAGAAATAATAAGAAAAATAAATCTATTAAAATCTATATTTATAAAATCAGATTCGAAGCTGCCAGACTACCTAGCAACTCATTCCTCAAAACATAATTAAGTACTTTCTTGGAAAGACCTCGAAATATTGATTACGAGTATATTAATACTCATAATAAAAATTACTTAAATTACAATTATTTTCCTAATAGAATTTTATTGGAATATGAAGCCAGTTTTGATTCGATTCCGAAATAGGTGTAATGTTAACATCAATCAACGGACTTGGCTGTGGTAATTTTGTCAAATCGCAGAATTTTGATGTTATACGGTTACAAATCAGTAGGGATCTAAACTAGTGACGGACCGAAGCTTCGTTTCGGCCAAAAAACATGATTCGATCATATGTTCGTTTTCGATCATAAACCAGCGGAAGCTTCGGCGAAGACGAAAATCAAAAGTTCGTGAATTGTCGTGTGTCATTCGGCATACTTCGCAAAGCTCGGCAATTTAGATGACGTTCGGCTAACTTCGGGGTAAATCGGATCCGATTGTGGTTTCAATCGGTTGACTTATAATTATTTAATAATAATAATTTGTTTAATTCAAATAAAAAAAATCCGTACAGCACAAAATATAACACTGCTAAACAAAGATAAAAACACGAACATAATGAATGAAAGAAAGAAAAAGTATATGGACTCATATTATATTCTTTCATATGGATGCGATTTTGTTTTAAAATTGTGATGCGAGGTTATGTTGTATTTTTTTTCGCGTATAAATTAATGGGTAACTAATTACTTTTATTTGTTTCCGACATGCATATATATGCATTATATAGGTATGTTGGTATTAAACCTTTTCTCAAAAATTTAAAATTTTCTGAAATTTATAGATTGATAATTTCATGTAATATACAAATATGATAAAAAATCAACCGACTCAAAAAGCACAAAAGAGCACTACACTAAAAATAAATAAAATGAAATGATTATTGGCATGCGCTACCTCCTTATCGATCTGAAGTCATATCGATGCCAAACCCGAAACAAAATAAAACTCATTCTTATGACTGACTGGAACACCACCGGAACCCGACTAACTAAATGCACCGAATGTCTAACTCATTTTCGTTTTCGGCCAAAAATAAGGTTAAAACCGGAGCTTCGTTTTCGTTTTTGGCTGAAAATCCATTTTCGGTCGGACACTATCTAAAACGAATGTGCATATATTGTAACGATTTATATATGTTGCTATCCTTTTGCACTTTCCACAAATTTGCATTAGTAACGTCCATTGATAAATTGATGAGTAAAATAGTTACAAAAACGAGGGTGTGCAACGATAAATAGCTTCAATGAGGCTTTTTCCGCTGCAATGTCCCCTGGCAATAACTCATTGGCTCCCGGCTCACACTTGTGGCCGGCTCGAGTCAACAATCTCGCGTTGCAAATTGTATGTCGAGGCATATACTCCCATTACATAGACGAGGGAGTGCAAGGCGCGTTGCGAGTTACAGCCGGTCGAGCTCCACGCCACGTAATTTTTAAAGTGTTTTGCACTTCCGGCCGCGGCGCGGCTGTTGTTACTACGCGCTGTAACGGTCACCAAATAAATCTCGCCGTCTTAGCGGCTCAATTGAACAGATCGCTGCCATAACCCGAGGGATTGCAAAGGGAGGAGTAAACCCGTGGCCATATTCATTGTGCAGCGCTTTGATCGCGTGTCTCTAAACTGGAATACGATCAGTCCACAGTGACCGGATATTAGAACTCGCGAAATATCACTTACTTGCACTAACAACAAACTGCAATTTAGCTACTCGTCAATTTGAACTGATGCTTATTGGCTCAAATATTGAATGAGCAATTAACCGACGACGGCGGGAACAAAGGCTCCCATCCTTCTACTCCGCCCTTAGAACTACTGTTTTCTTTTGAGTAGGCGAGCCCTAGTTTCGATTTAACATTTCCTCTTCATTGTGTTTACAATATGTTATGTAGCTACATAACATATATAGCTAAATATAATCCAGTCCCTTCGCGTTGGCCTTCAGTTTTTGTGTCCACGTGATTAATAAGTTGTGACAGTTGAGTTGTGAGCTCGCGTAGTTCCGCGACGAGGCCCTCATCAAGGGAATCTGCTGTGACATGTTTAGTTAGGTAGAGTGATCACATACTTAACTGATCGGGCGCGGGCCGAGCGACTGTATTGCGAAGCTAACCCGCTGGGAATGTACGTAAGTGACATTAACGCTTTGCAGCGAGTGCACGAAACTAAATATCGATTAATAAAACATTTTAAATCGAACTAATGCTGTTTCAAAGCAAAGTATTGTTGATATCCAGAAAGCAAATCCCGTGGCATTCATTTGTAAAGTTATCATGTCGTATATGCGCTTAAACAATTGGAAATTCTAAAATATGTGCGGTTTCCCGTAGCCTTTAACTTTTCAGTTTGTGAGCCAAGTGGAAAAATGATTGAAAAATCACAAAAAAAGTCAACGATCCACAGCTGGATACCGATAGGCGTCGTCCTCTCCACAGGGGGTCATTTTATAATTAGTCTGCGGGGCGCGCCTCGCAGACTTTATATAGAGTGACACTTCTTGCGCCCGGCCCCATGTCGGTCTGTTTTATCTTATCTTCAAATGTTTGTAAAACCAATTAAAGCTTCTATCACTATTCGCCTTCACTCGTTTTTTACCCGAGTGCATCAGAGGGAGGGAGGCCTTATGTTTTTCGATTGTTTGTATGCATAATATATTTCTATGGTACGCTCTGTATGGTACGCCCTAATGGTTGGTTGGATTTTGAGAGGTGCCGTTAGATTTGTCTTAATTTTTCCGTTAACCGTCAGGGTGTCATTGGGTATATCAAAATCATAAAATTATAATATGGCGGATTTGTGGTGCCAAAATGTTCCCAAACATTTTTTATGCTTCAAAACCTATCGAGTGCGGGATTCAAATAAAGAGTTTCAATTAAAGAGCTTACAGTAATTCACGTTGAAAATATGTTCAAATGTAGTTTGGAATGCAGTCGTAGGCATTGCAGTCAACGGTTGAAATGTGATTGGTATCCGGAGCTGGCCCTCGTGGTGAATAGCGCCTACTCCTCCTCACTGTATGCAGCAGTGAGAGGATATGGGTTGATGATTAGCCTTCATCTATGATATAGGTGTAACAAATCTTTTCCAAGAACTTAAGGTTTAAAATATTATTTAAAACTACAATTATTATTAATCTTAGGAATGGAATCTCGCAAAAATATACGATTTCAATGACGAAAGAGTAATTTGCATTTCCATTCATTGCTCGCTCTGGGTTTTTCTACAGGTTTTATAGATTCATAAGATTGTTAATCGGTTGGTCCGCCTTGAAAGTAATAAGTAGGTAACGGAGGCGAGGGAGGGTGAAGTCATTTAACTTTTATAAGCTCCTCTTAGAGTAAATCACCGTCCACATTTCGAACCCCGTGTCGATGTTTCAACAATTTTGGTATGTGGCTATAAATAGATTCCGGATTTCGTTGCTCCGGCAATGAAATGTTCAAACATGGCAGTGAAAAATTCAGAGTTCAGGCAGAGTACAGTGAGACGACACTGTAAAGCTTTCTAAAGTGCGATAAATGTTTCGTAAATTCGAATCGTAAATCGATTTACCTAGAGGAGGTTTGTGACACGCACCTCGTTGAATGTTTACTGTTTGCCCTCAGGGAGTACCCATGCGACCACTACACGGCCATCATCAACGTGACGCTCATGTGCAGCGGCTGCCCGCGCGCACCCGTGCACGAGAGCGCGCTGCAGCTGCTGCAACTGTTGGACAAGCGGTTCTTCGGCGCCGTGGCCCCGCTGCCTTCTGAGGACGACTCCGGTGAGTCTTTTTTTACAGGTTTTACAGTTTCCGACGGACCCTCATACAGGTTTCAGCGACCGCTGAGAAGATATTGAACCTCAAGCAGAAAATCTATCGGCATACATATTTGGAGTATTTCCAGCAGCAGTTCTTAAGAGCCGAACCCTTCATAGGTTTAGCGAGCTTACCGCCTATGCTACATCGGCACTAACCACCAAGTGGGACAGTGTTCAAACCCTAATTAAAAAACCAATTTGAACTCATCATGAGTTCACTCAAATATCATGAAACTAGCTCCTTTGATTGGGCCATAACTGGTCTGATTGAACTCGACACTCGACCCACCTTTATAATTCAAGTCAAGAATTTCATTACATTGTCCAAATGGATCAGGCTAAAGTCCCTAAGCGAATAAGTCACTGCAATTAAAAAATATTATTTTCTAACACACACACTCCATAGTATTCTATGTCCACCAGGAAATTAATTTTAATCTATTAGCTGATTAATTATTATTGTACGTGCCTCGTAGCTTGGCACGTAGCATATGCTACGAACTTGTAGCGCGTGCTACGCTTTTCTGTTGACGTAGCATAGTGTAACTCATAGGATTATCCGTAGCGGCGGCCCTGATCAAAGCCATCTTGCCTGCGCAAGGCGTAAGCTATCCGGTACAACTGTTCTACCATACAAGGTGCATTCTTGGGAAAGTTCTACCGTTTTCCCAGATATTCGATCCCCAAGCAGTAGTGTGCAAACATTGTTTTCAGGTTAGAGCAGTACTGTATCGAGCCGTATCACTTATTCATTTGTAGCCTCTGAAATTACCGAGCATAGGAGACTTCAATCCCAACGTTAACTTAAATTCAATAACTTTATAGGTAAAATTTACCAGGCGAAAAACGTCCCCCAGAGCGGAGTTTTAATAAGAAAAAATAAATTCACCAATCAAGATAGCACCACGGGTAACTAGTTGGTAGAGCGACGTAACGCTATTTTTAAAAATATAGACCAAGTAAAAGCTTTGGTCAGGCGCTGCTTCGACCGGAAGTCCTGATATTCGTAATATCTCCATGACCGCCTCGATCCCGAAAGGCTCACAGCCGATACAACCGCGCACGAGTTCGAAGTTTATTTATGCATAAAGTCATATATTTACACGGTGACTCAAGGGTTTCAATGCACTTAAATTAATCAGCATACGTGCTAGTTCACCTAGGGGCGTCTAATTAGGTACAGTCAGCCCACTACCGCTCCCGTTGATGATAGTAACACTGTATAATTGGAAGTAAGCAAAAATTCATATTATGTACAAATATGGATCGGAAGTTTTGGTTAACGTATTCATATAATGTTACACTATGATATATTAGTAGTTAGGTTTTGGTACTCTATCTGTAGAGTCCCCACAACCAGGCATACATTCAAATGATTACTGTCGACAATTGTTTCTCTCACAATGTGCATTCGTTTTTAGATACGCGTGAGCGATTAATATTACCCAGCTCCAATCACAGCGCAAAGTTAACCTCTAATGTAGTAAGTACATTGTTTAAGCAGTGGAGTACAGCGCCGCGTTGACAGGAGTTAGATTCCGCTGAGCAAATATTTGTACCGGTCACATGTGGATCGTATTGAGTGGCGCGCTCGGTCGAGTCCACTTCACATGTAAACAAACACTACCGCGGGCGTGTATATTCACTCGATTTGTCTTCTCCGATGTGTAAAGTTTACAACTTTTGTTAGGTTCACGAATTGTAATGGTCACTGTTATTGAGCGGTGGGTAACTGTGCACTTATCGATGGTAAGAATTTTATTAGTGCGTTACTGTCAAGTGGGGGAAGAAACAAATTTCATGGCCGGTGTGAGTTCAATCATTAAAGACTCGGAATCCCCCTGATGCGTGTAATAACATGCGTGCAACGCGAATCCCACGTCTTTAATAATAATTTTATGGCTATTAAGTACGCTTGTGACTGCTCAAACTAGTAAAAAACTGAGATGCAATAAGATAATTTGTGCTCTATCAAACGCCGAACCCGTCCGGCACTATGAGGACATTTTTATAATTTGCCAGCGAGGTGTCGCGCAGATGTATAGTACCGTAGTTGTGTGATTATGTATCATCATAATCACACAAAACAGACATTTTCCCGCATGCCACCGCTGGAAAATAAAGGGTCTTTATAATTAAGCATATGAGCGTTCCAAAGTATTTACTTTATTTATGTGGTCAGATATTATGAGCTCTAAATTGTTTCGAACAATATACGTTAAAACGTGTACAAATATCCGCTATTTACGGAATACAAGTTTGAAATTGTCTCAAACAGGTCGTCGTATGCTGTAATTTTAAAGACAAACGAAAAATGTTGTCGTAGCTTCGCGGGACGTGTCTGAAACAGCTTCTTTATTACACATAACATACATATTTCCCGACGCACATTTTACATGTTGTATCTCAATGAAGTTAATGAATTCCTCCGGTGACATGACTTCGTCATACAGAGTTATCGTTGTCTCTAGTGGCATAACCGCTCGAAGTATCTCCACCTAGTATGTTATACTCATGCGATAACCGCCACCTTGACATTGTTTTTCTATTAATTACTGCATCGCATAGTTTGTGCTTGTCGTGTTTTATTACACGACAAGTTTTACACTATTTTATAAAGTTAAGTGAAAACGCAGATAGTTGACCTACTCCGTCAGGCAGTCTAATTAGGCGACATTCAAAATCACGATTCAGAAAATGATGGATTATTTGCTGATAATTGAGTTGGAAAATTAAAATGAACATGAATTGACACGTTTTTGTGTTTGTATCATTTGTCCACGCGCGTGCACTGTGACGCAGACTGCGGTTGATATTATAAATTTGCACAGAAGAAACTTCGACGTCACAATTTCGGTTTCTGCCGAAACTCTCCGCTGGCTGTGACGCTGTTTCTGACGACATTGTTTCAAGCGCCGGCGCTCGGTGCGGTGCATATCAAACTTTACCTTTGTTATCCAACAAACTAACTAGTAATTAACAGAACTAAATTCAGGTTACACGTTGTTCATCCAGTTTGTATTGGTGAACTGTTGCGCCACTGTGATTTAGATATAGCCTAATTAATGGAAACTTGTAACAAACAATTATGCCATGTAAAAAAATGTATAATAAATAAATATATGGCTGAGGCTACAGACTGATATCATCTAACTATACATATTATTACGCCTAATTATCTACGTTGTCTAATTACCATATTTGCCATATAATTATAATCTAGAAATTGACGTATGATCAAAAGTATTATGTCCGATTTCGATTGTAAACATAGTTTTAATAGTTTGAAGAGAGTTTGGTGTAAAGCTGAAATGTTACCATTATCAGATAATGTAAGTTACCTTATTAATAAACAACAACAATTTATTGAACAAAAATAAAGCAGAAAACCTTGTGTATATATATATAGCTGAAAATAGGGATTGTAGTACTTGGTACTATTTAAAATATAGCATAACTTTTAGTCCTTATAATGCAATAATTAAAATAAATAAATATTATATTAAGGTATAAAAGGAATAATTGTATTTCATTTAAGGAAAACCTTGGCCCTTCTTTTGGGCGAACATGATACCAAATAATATGTAAAAGATATATTATATAATAATTAGTATCCAATAGAAGTAATGTAAAAATGTTTGAACTGTTGCAGTTAGGGGTACTGATTTCCTCATGTTTGACTGTAAGCATATTTTATGTCCATATATAAAGACTAAGAATAAGCAAACGGTTATGTATTTTAATTTTATACTCGTATTATCATGTATTTGAAATAATTGGAATACTTAGTAATGTCTATACATTACCACGCTATCGTGGTTCGTAAGAATACCACATGCTCAGGTCAAACGTGCACGTTAAGGACAAGACCGAAGTCAAAATTAGCAGCTCGATGCATGTCAGTGCAAAAATGAATTGAAACAACTTTGAAATAACGTTGATATTAGCGCGTGCTATAACATGGCTGCTAAGACAGAACCAGCGAAAAAGGCTTTTTTGACTGTTGCGGGGCTTAGTTTGATAACGCGAACATCATGTTGGAAAATGAACTGGACTAAACGAGTCCCGTTAAATACAAAAACAAAGCATTGATTAGAACACACGGTTACAAAGATACATAATAAGCTCAAAGTATTATAAAATAAAGACTTTGTAGATTTAAGTAATAAAGACGTATTATTTACATTTCTTTAGTTTTAAATAATAAGTTTGGAAGTACAAGAGTTGGTGTCGGTCTTGTCTTTAAGATACTGTGCTGGCATTCAGGTAACAAGAGAATATATTCGTATAGTACTAGTGTTACGGAAATCACGTACTCATATTGTAAATAAATATACATTTATATACTACTTATTGTTTGCTTTTGTCATTTGTTATGTGATTATTTACGTTTCATGTACATTGGAAAACGCTGAATAAAATTTAATTACCTCGGCAGTTTGACTTCATATTTAATTCCCATTATAGTCTATACACTTAATACCTAACACGTTCACTGCTGAAAACACAACTGTCGTGTTTGTTGTATAGGAAAACACTGGAGCCGCAGCCAGCCAGCCCAGGCTAGACAAGAGAATCGACTCAGCAGTGAAAGTGTTAATATATTTAGTCTGATTGAATATGTTAGGATTGCAGGAAGTGGTGAGTCTGGGCTTCACGTGGCGGCCCCATCTGAGACCTTACGGTATACATACTCGTAGGTATTCTATGAGCATACCTTAGCACCGACCATGACTGATATATCTTTTGACAAAAAGAAACCCTTAGATAGGACGAGTTAGTGGTGTGATATAATACATGAGGGTGACACAAATATTACTGTAGTGTCTACAGTTCCAACCTATCCGCATGAAAATCGTCAGAAAGAGGCTAAAAGTACTCATGAACCATAATGCTCCCAATCAAAAGGGTTGACGCACTTCTACTGAATTAGACTTTTGAGAAAACGGATTATCCGGTAATTTTTTCTCTTGAATTACCTACAGATCTTTCGGGACTTTTCCGAGAAATACATCATTTGAGGCACTTATTAAGAAACGAATACAACAGAATAGGACTTTATGAGAACGGCTGTTATGGGCAACGGATATAATTTTCCGATACGAGAAATAAGTTTAATAGTATTGGCATTAGAATTCCCGTATTTCGTTTATTATTGATTATTTCTACAAACAAATTCATTTATTTAGAATGAAATATAAATATAGTTAGATCTAGCAAACGTGTTAACGTTTTAATCTGGATATATCTAACATGCATTAATTATGAGTACATTAATGAAATCTTTATGACTGTTAAAGTTGGCCTCAGCTCCGATCTAAACCAAACGAGAGGTTTAAATAAACCCACAGGCTGTGGCGGACCCTCTTCACGCCAGTTCCCACGGGCACGGAGGAAAACCTGAAAATCTATTTTCAGAACAAACACTCGGCTACATTACGGCGCGCGGTTGCGAGACACCGAAATGACACTAGGCCGAGATAGTATTTATGCGTATTTATTTCAATTAAGCGAATCAGTCGGTCAGTTCAGATAAAAACAATAGTTGATTAAAAAAACCCTCTTGCTTGTTTACTAAGCTTTGCTCGCTAATTTGTTTATAACACTTGTTACTTACATAACTCTCTGCTCAGATTAGGTACTTGCTTTTGTACTCGTTACGTGTATTCGACGCATAACGTCTGACCATATTTTCTGCGTTTGGTTCAGGTAAATGATAACAGAGGCTGTACAGCAAACATGTCGTAAGGCCAATCTCCCTCTATCCAAATTTCTAGACTAACACTAATTTATTGCCTAACGCTAGAATTTATCAAAGCTAGAGTTTAATGATCGCGTCGTGTTAGCCTTGGTTATCTAAATCATCCCGTCGCAAAGAGTTAATCTTTCTAGTGGCGAGAAAGCAACAGGTACATGGGTAGAACTTGTTTTTTGTTTATAGTCACCCTTGCTTCCCGCGTCGTTACACCGGACGCTGGAGTACGAAACAGGAATAGAGTCATCCACGACTAGGAAAGCCGCAATAATCGATTTCAATACTTCCACAAACGACGCACTCTGCTGCGGTAGACTGCCACGAGGCACTCGTGCTGCTCAGAGTGCGATGGACGTTTATAGGATCACGGAAATCGAATCACTTCACTAATTTTGGTTACAATCAAAAGACCTAAAAGCCCAGACTCGTCATTAATAGTTCATTTATTTTTGATATAGCTGACATAAGAGCTCAGATACAGAAACGCAGGCAAGCATAGATTTAAGCTACGAAAAAATTAGTAGATAGTCCTACCTAAAGCTGTCATATGTCAATAACGGCACTGTGAAACATAGAAACGTTGCGTCTACGTTTAGCTGCATCTCTGTATATCAGACGCATGGAGTGGCATCAAAACTAAATTTATATTCAATGTGCCACAAAGCGCGGGCGAGTGTCCGAGAACTACTGGCTGAGGCCGCGCAACAGAGGCGTCACGATCGGTGACTGCTCTTAGCCGCCACTCCGTCCGTCTGCGCTGAATCTCAGCATCCAATCCCAGGTTGTCTCCACCTTTATTACCACATATTTCAATCTACTTACACTCGCTAGTTGACGGCACTAAGCTTTTGAATGGGCATATTTTTCATGCGTGCCGGCTTAAAACCTATCAGAAAACCCTTCAAATCAGGAAATGAGCATACCCCTTCATTCGTGTGGCATCGCCATGTTGAGTTTCGCGGCAACGGCCGAGTGTTAATGGCATGCACTTTTAAGGTGGCACGTTTCGCTTAAGGCGGGAAATATATTGTATTAAATAAATTGTAATATTTCGGTAATTAGCGCTTTTTGTGTCTTTTTGAACTAGGTTGATTTTTTTACAGTCAAGTTTAACTAACCCCGTATCCAATGTAGTAGAAAAACATGAAAACACTGTATTTAATTTGAAAATTCCTTATAGTTTGCCTCAATGTGATGGATGATTAATTACGTAATAACTTAGAAAACATTTATTTTAGGAATATTTGAAGCTAAATATTCACGTAGGAGTTACTTGGGGTTTCACTGGAGACAAATAATACACACGCTAAAGTATACTAGTATACAGGGTGTTTGGTAGAAGGTGTGCCATAGGGTAAGATAAGGAAGAGAGGGGGGGGGGGGGGGGGAGGTTGGACCACATGCATTCAAACAGTGTGTAGCATATATAAAAATACTTAATGAAACACATCACAAAATAAGCAATACACTAATGTACTCCAAAAATCGAGCATTTCCATGAATTTCAAAATCACTTACTTTTGTGTTTGTGTTGTGACTTCATTAGACCCCGGTTAACATAGGCTACATTTTTTGCTATCGTATCGAGTGGGATGTAAATTATATCAAAAGAGCCGTAGGTGGGTTTTAGACTTTTTATTAGAAAAATAAACATATGAAAATGGGTTTGAAAAACCCATCTGTGTGGGAAAAAACCCATTCTCATACATTTTTGGAAAACATATGAAAATGTGTTTGAAAAACCCTATTTTGTGGGAAAAAACACATTCTCATACATTTTTAAATAACCATAGTAGTATAAAAAGAAACATATGACAATGGGTTTGAAAAACCCATCTGTATGGGAAAAAACCCATTCTCATACATTTTTGGAAAACATATGAAAATGTGTTTGAAAACCCCAATCGTGTGGGAAAAACACATTCTCATACATTCTTTGGCGACCGTAAATCCTATAACAATTGTAGTACTATTACATAATTTTACACATCATTTAAACCTACATTGCTGTACAAGAACCTTACGTCACGAGAGCCCAAATTAATGATTAAATGAAATAGCTCTACATTTAATAACTTAATAAGTGTAACTCTTATTACAAAAATGTAATTAATTAATATAATCCCTCCTCGAGTGTGACCTCGAATTTGAAGAGCAACTGGCGACTACACGCTGTATTGTATAGAAACGGAACATGAATGTATAAACAATAATATACCGGTAGAATGACCTGTTTACAGAGATTTGTAAAATGACAAACTAATGTATTTCACTTAAAAAAAAACCAAACAATTAATTATTAAATAAACAATCAGACTTAATAAAATATGAAACGTCATATTATAAATAAATGTTTTTAACCTTAGTAGTAGAAAAAGAAACATATGAAAATGGGTTTGAAAAACCCATCTGTATGGGAAAAAACCCATTCTCATATATTTTTGGAAAACATATGAAAATGTGTTTGAAAAACCCAATCGTGTGGGAAAAAACACATTCTCATACATTCTTGAACAACCTTAAATTCTATAACAATTGTAGTACTATTACATAATTTTACACATAATTTAAACCTACGTTGCCGTACAAGAACCTTACGTCACGAGAGCCAAAATTAATGATAGAATGAAATAGCTTTACTTAATAAGTGTAACTCATATTAAAAAAATATAATTAATTAATAAAAACCTTCCTCGAGTGTGACCTCGAGTTTGAAGAGCAACTGGCGACTACACGCTGTTTGTATAGAAACGGAACATGAATGTATAAACAATAATGTAGCGGTAGAATGACCTGTTTACAGAGATTTGTAAAATGAAAAGCAAATGTATTTCACTTTAAAAGAAAGCAAACAGTTAATCAGACTCAATATATGAAACCACATATAAATAAATGGATTTAGGATTAATGGATCACAAATAATAAAATGAAAATATAATTAAATATAAAACGTATCAATTAAACTAAAGTAATTATAAATTATCTCAGCGCACTGGATCCACTATAGGGAGGGATCTATTCGCGGAATGTACTAAGCCGGTCTTTTTGCGATCCGGTGAGCCCAAGTCGGTACAATCCGCCAATGGAGCGTCTACAACACTGCGATCTTATAACCCTATGGGGCAGTACGCGAGCTCGATTTGCAATAATGTGCATGCTTCAACATCGAAGCCCATTTGCACCGTCTGCGGATCGGCTAAACTTGAGAACACTGTGGTGTGACGTGTCACTCCGGCGGTGATCATAAGTCCTCCGCTCGGCTCGCTAATGGACGCTAATATAAGCATCGCGAGAAAAACCGCTGGCTCGCCAACGGGTCACCAAACCACAGCCTTAGCAGACCTCATCAAAGTCGACTCCCGTAAGTCGCGGTGCACACGACGTCGCGCGCGAAATTGCACGCGAGATGTCAAATGTATGGCACCACTTCTGAGAGCCATACATTTAACAACTCGGGCGCCGCAGTCGCGTGAGCCGCGACCCACGGAATTCTACCTTAATATAGCGGCACGTATGTCGCCTGACGGCGCTTTGTTCTGTTTCTTCAACAATTACAAATATATTGTAACTTAAGTGGCTGACATTCGGACTTTGTAGCAAAGTTACATTTTTTTATGTACCTACATTTTTTTTTAATATTTTTATTGTTTTTTTTTCTTAATTTTAGTTCATAAGACATACACGTTTACATAAAGTTATATATTTATATCTAACTATAAACAAATTACATACTACTATATTGTTCGAAGTGCATTTTGGTCATAGCTATAACCTTGAATTTTAAAAGGCACAATCAGCGTCCTCATAAATGTCCACATTTCACTGCACTGCACTGCACAATTATCCATATTCGAGTGTATTTGTTTTATTTCTATAAGCGTTTCTGCTTACCCCTTACTGGTTACCCTCAAGGCAAACGAGTGTCCTTTCTTTACCAGTAACACTATTTAAACTAATAAAGCGCGTTAAGATTCTAGGTTCTTCTGAACCAAAGTTCTTATAAATAGTTCCTTACGAGTGTATTATGTACAATTTTATGAAAAGTCACAACTTTTTATAAATATAGGAGTAAACTTATATAAATGTAGCAATTGAGGTCAGTGTTTACATTTTAAAGTACTTCTGCCACATGGAGTGTAAGGTCGTCATGATACATCAATTCGAAGCTTGATATAGTCATGCTACTATTACATACTGTAGATAAAATTAAACTTAACTATATTATATTATATTTTATTTGATTCGAGGTCTAGAGCCTGCCTAGATATTAACATCAATCCCTACTATTTTATATATTTTATATAATACTAGCTGTGCCTCGCAGTTTCACCCGCGTAGTTCCCGCTCCTGTGGGAATACGGGGATAAAACAAAGCCTATGTTAGTGGCCGATATTGTTGTATAACCATTAATGAAAGAATTTTAAAACCGGTGTGTGATTTAGCTGAAACTTTACATAATATTTCCATACAAACCATCATGCCTTATTTTTATTTTACCCCCTAAAGGATATCTATATCTAATCAAAAGCCTCTAATCAAACTCTGCCTGCCTGTCTATTGCGCTTTCACACAAAAACTAATGAAACGATTTAAATGAAATTTGGTACAGAGATAGTCTGGAGCCTGAGAAAGGACATTATGTGAAAAAAGAGTTGTTAGGGGATGAAAGTTTGTATGGAAATACGCAAGATTAACGTGAATGTTTCAAAAATTTGCGACAAGAATTAAAACATATATAGTGAAGAATCAACATTGGTAGTGACATTTACGGAGTAATTACACAATGTGAAACAGATGAACGCAAAAATTAAAAAAAAAAACAAATAAAATAACGAAATGAACAAAAAGAACTAAATTAATAAAATTAACGAAATTAATTTAATGAACGAAATGAACGTGATGAATGAAATTAACTGAATGAACGATACGATAAAAATAAAAGAATCGAATGAAATGAAAGGACGGAACAAAATAAATGAAACGAACGTAATGAATGAAATTAACGTAAAGTATGAAATGAACGTGTAGAACAAAATGAACGAAAATAATTAAATTACTGTAATGAACGAAAAGAACAAAGTGAACGAAATATATGAAATAGTCAAAACGAATGAACTGGAGATAATGAACGAAACGAATGACATGAACGTAATGAACAAATAAACGAAATTAAAGGAAAAAACTAAGTGACTGAAAAAAACTAAATTAACGAAACGAATGAAATGAATGGAACGACCGAAATGAACGAAACGAACGAAATGAATAAAAAAGATTGAAAAATAGATTGAAATAAAAATGAATGTTTGTGTTTGTCCTCTTTATATGTGTGATAAAACCGTGGTAGAGTATTTTAAAATAAACTAGCGTCGTTGAACCACGAGGGATTCTTGTCCAAAAAAATTATTTCATAAAAAATAACGATATAACTTTAAGCGGCATTGCAACGCATGCCGGGTACAGCTAGTATTATTATATATAATATTGGTGGCATTGTGTTTAGATAGATGTGATGTGATGTGTTTACGGTATTATTTGAGGTGAACATAATCCGTAATAGTGGCGTGGAGTCGTTTACCATTTTGGGAGTTTGTCGTGATAATTCGTCTAACATTAACAGTGACTGAAAATAAAGTAATATAAACAAATGTATTTGTACGATGTAATGTTAATTGACATCCTGCAGGACGATATACATAAAAAATAATGGCACGTTTTTATCACTTCATGTGACTATTATTTACTCATCAATGATATATAAGGTAGAAAGAAAAAATAAATTCAAACATTTATCTACACATACTTTTAAATAATTATACTATCATATACCGATTTTAAAACTAATATGCGATCGAGTCGCCTAACTAAATACCTAAACAAGTCCCCTTAAACTATGCACAGACATACCGACCAGAACGTGAAAGTCTCAAATTTTGTAGCTACATCTAAACCGACTATAATACCTTAAGAAGTCCCCTTAACCTATGCACAGATAAATAATAATATATATCTTAAACCTGCCTAAGTAGTGAGTAGCCTCAATGCTCCCTTCCTTATAATTAATTTAGAATGTTCGCTTTCTTTTATGTACAATTGTTATTAATATAATTAATACCTATGTTAATGTACAATTGTTAATTTTAAGTCTGTAACATAAAATTTACAATTGTACATTACTAAATTAAAATTTATAATATGCTCTTACTATACTCCGCTAATTCTGTATCATATATCTACTATTAAATGCAAGCCACAAAAGGATACATAATTTGGTTTATTATAACGAGGTTTTAAAATAATATTGAAAAAAATAAGTGAAAGATAACACGAGTAAAAAGATAATAAATACTGAAATGACGGCTGATGGGAGAATTTGAAAATTGAGATATAAATAATTACATAGACCCACGTAAGTAAGATAACGGAGGGAACATGAAGAAATAGTTGAAAACATCCAAATACCCTGTGAATAAATGACAAAGAATCAACATCTAGCCAATGCGCGTACGCAGGCGTGGCAAGGGACAACGCGCAAAGTAAAATAACTTACCTACCTACAGAGCTAAATTATCCTAATCGCTACTGTTTTTTGAACTCTACCAGGTGCAAACTCATATTTGGAAATCAAAATGTTCTATAACTATGTACATTTAAAATAACTATATGTACATTCGTTTTATTTATGTTACGTTAGTCTAATTTTTATTATATTTTTTTTTTCTTTTTTTAAAATTTTTTTTTTTTACATATTTTTTGTCGTTTTTTTTTTATTTTTTTAATTTTTATGTATTTTTTTACCTTGTCATTAAAGAAAATAAAACTAAAATATTAGTATTTTTTTTTCTGAGTTAATTTGACAATATTGCTGATAAAATTAAAATAAAGTGCTTTCACGATGAACTGCAGGAAAAGGAAAGAAAGCGCTTTATTTACTTTGACGAATTCGCGTAAATTCAATTGCTTTCAAACTGTGAAATTTAGAAAGTGGTTTCTAATCATCACTTTTGAGTGAACGTTTCTTAAATTTATAAAAGAAAATTTACAAATAATACACAAACGGGTCTTGGATGTTTGCCCGCTGTGAAAAGAGGGTACTACTGATAGATGTAGCACCCCCAGTGGCCTCCTCGTCACCCCTTATAGCCACCACCCTTACCACCGACAGTTAGCTACTTGTTATTAAGACCGCCTGAAGAAACATAAACAATAATAAAAGAGCTGGAAGACACATATTTAGACGTTTTTTTTTTGTCAGCCGGTGTTCATTAGAGAAGAAGAATATAATTCCTGGGGTAAAAGTTTTACTCAGTAAAATATCTCTATCTGACCGTTGAAAATTTCATAATCGGACTCAATAGAAAAAAAAATCGAAATGAACAGAAAACTCTTTAATGGTTCATTTTCATTTTCGTTTTTTTAGTCTTTTTATATATTTTTTTTTACGTTTTTTTACATTTTTTTTTTATATTTTACCATATTTTTTTATTTTTTTACGTAGGCATTAAAGAAAACAAAACTAAAATATTAGTATTTTGTAGTTTTTTTTTGTTTTTTTTTTTCAAGTAAATTTGACTTTATTGCTGATAAAATTAAAATGAAATGCTTTCCCGATGAACTGCAGGAAAAAAAGAAAACTCTTTATTTACTCTGAGGAATTCGCGTAAATTCAATTGCTTTCAAACTGTTAAATTAATAAAGTGATTTCTAATCATCACTTTTGTGTGAACGTTTCTTAAAATTTCTCTTTATATACTATATTTTCTGTTTGTCTTGTTTATTTTATTTTACATTATTAATAGTTATTCTTATTATTTAAAAGAATCTATCTATAGATTATATATACAGGTTCAAAAGTAACCTATCACAACAAAAATATCGGTGAAGAAATCGGACCACATACATAAAAAGTACATGTAGCCGAACAGAACATCTCCCTTTATTAAAGTCGTTTAAGAAGAAAAGAGGAACCGTTATAAAATAACTAGTCTTAGTAATATTATATTTATAAATCTTTCCGTAGTTTAAGCTTAAATTCTATATTTGTACATCGTAGTTGAGATCGTAAGAAAGCGCGGCATATTACTAATTTACACAATAGCTCAATATTGAGCTGTCGTTGAGAGGGCAGGATTTTAATTCCTGTCCGTGCCCCCCTAAAAATATGGCCTCCTAGTCTATCCCCCAAAAAGTACTTTTTTTCCTTATTGTATTTTTAAATTTATGTTTTTTTTTATTTCTTTGTTTTTGGAGTAGACATAAACTTATAATAATATTATTGGTAGTATAATTATAATAGTAATAAAGTGCGTACATGATGAACTCAAGGATAAGGAGAAAAACTCTCTATGTATTATATACTTTGAAGAATTCGTGTCAATTAAATAGCTTTAACTGTGAAATTAATAAAGTGGTTTCAAATGATTACCTTGAGTGAACGTTTCTTAAAATTAATAAAATAAAATTTAAAAAAAATACACAAACGGGTCTTGGATGTTTGCCCGCTGTGAAAAGAGGGTACTACTGATAGATGTAGCACCCCCAGTGGCCTCCTCGTCACCCCTTATAGCCACCACCCTTACCACCGACAGTTAGCTACTTTTTATTAAGACCGCCTGAAGAAAGTGCTTTCGCTTTCGCAGGAAAATAGTAACAGTGCCAAAGCCCTTAATCGGAATTCCAAATTCCGCTTACTCAGGAAACTAAAATAGGTTGCGAAAACTTGGTTACAGTTGTTCCAGCAAATGTAACGTGTTTTTGAAAAACCTTAAAGTTTTTGACAAAACTGTTTACTATTTAGAATATCCGCTATAATGTGCATAGTTCTTACTTTGAGCTCTTCTACGCTTCTAATTTTGATTTATGAGTTAATTATGAACGACCAACAATCACGCAAAAAAACTGTGTTTGGAAGTTTTTAGTGAAGTTGTATCATAAAATTCACATGTTTTATTTGTAACTATGTAATCATGTAACAGCGTTAGTATGGAAAGTTTGACAGAAAGGATCGAAACTGAAACTTAAGCCGATTCTTCGGCCGAAACTGACACAGACATAAACTCACTCGACCACCACCAATTCTATAAAAACCCTTGGCATTCCTTGATTTTCCCTGACCATGATTGTCCAAAATTTCCTTGACTCTTCATTTTTAAGAAATTTTATCGTAATATTTGAATTTTATTTTTATTTTGAGTTCATTTATATATAATTTTGTGTTTGTCTATATTATTGTTAGAGTTTCGGTTTTAACGGTATGCCGACTATTTTAAACGATAGTAACATAATAATCATAAAAAAAATAAACAGGCCTCATGACGATCGGTCCTTGACCGAACTAGTAGCTTTGCGCAACAATAGAACACCTTAAAATAAAATCATATTGCCAACAAAACGGAAAAGAGATAAATACGTATTATATTCATTGTTAGTGCCAATTTTTAGCTTGGAAGGCAGGGCCTTACCATGGATCTGTGGGACAACCATGACTATAGATAATGCCATTATCTAATTATTGTCAATTATCTTACTATAAACTTATTAAAATAATACATAGAAGTATACAACTATAGTACTTATTTTCTAACCATTCATATATTAATTGACTCTTCTAGTGTTTTCTGTGTTTAGGGAGTTATTCGTAATGCAATGGGAGATTTTCGGCTTGAATTAAGAATAATTCATCTATTAGATATTTTAACAAAAATAAAAAAATAAAAATGCCTTCGTGTTTCTTGACGGTTCTTCACGAATAAATGTATTTCATATCCGGTGGTAGAGGAGTGCCCTCTCGGAACCTATTTAAACAATATTTATAAAATAAAATTTGCTTTAATTAAACTTGGAGATTTTATATAATGAAAGACATTGGAAGAACGCGAGCGCTACGCTATAATGATCTCCGACAATGTCCGCATATTGGCCTGAACCGGAATCAATACTAGTAATAACGTCTGTACATTAAAATATGCGAGACACTCAATATGAAAATTATATTTTTGAAAATTGTGTCTGTTTTTTATTTTTCGCGTCACATAAAACGATTAAACTAAAGGATCACCGCGTCTGAAGTTTCTCCACCGCCCGGCGAGAATCGACATCTATGGACATACCTACACGACACCCTGTCGACCGACACAGCCAATATGATTACCACACAACATAGAGTGAGACAACACGGATATACGCAATGTATATCTACACTATCTACATACCTACTACCTTAAACTAATACCTAAATTTATTACTATCATATCCTATAATATAATATACTTATGTTTTTCTTAAGAAAACGCTACCTTCTAAAATTATTAATAAATAACATCTGTACATTATATTAGGTAAACCCGGCCACACCTCGATTTTTCTACTTATTTTTATTATTTACTTATTATTAGAAGTAAATATAAGTATTCTTATGTATATATTAAATATAAGTATAAAAAGTCAAGTCATTAGTCAGTTTATCGACTACTTTTTAAGATTTGCGGTTAGAAACACAGGAAGCTAAAATTTTGTATATATATAGATATGTAAGTACATTTAAATCCAGCTAGTGCAAATCGAGCTATGCACGTAAATAAAATGTAACATCGTTTAGTTGGCGCTAAGTCTTCTACGCGTTCGCATCCTAGTAAATCCGATTAGAGTTGAACAAAATACCATCCTGTAGAAAGCCGCGGGTATCAGCTACCCGTTAAAGCGGACATAATCTTTGAACCCCTAGCCAGAGTGTCGCGCGGATTGCGCCTTGCCTCACTCGACACACAGGCAAGGAAGGGCGACCGCGACCGCGGCCGCGGCGGTTTATTAAAAAGAACAAGCGTGTGTGTTATGTGGTAGATACTTGCCTCTTCTATATAGACTTTTAATTTGATAAAATAAATACATAAGGAGATTGGATAAAATATGAAATGCCAATTGGGTTAAATGTTTATAATGTAAATTTCTACAATTTAGGATACACACAGGTTAGCCAATTTTAGTTGATATGTTTTTGTATTCTTTAAGGAAGTCATTTGGAATGGAGCAGTGAAGGTGGCTCGCCTGCCTGGACCATTGTAGCTGCGGGACCATGTTCTTAGGAGTCTCGTCTTAACGTTTAGAGTCATTTCCTTCTGCGATTATACTTTTAGAAAATATTCACACATTTAGTTTTCAATTTATTTTGCCATGTTATAAAAGCGATCTATACAAATATTATAAATAAATAAAAATTGTGACTTTCTTATTTTTGTGACTTTGTAGATGCTAAAAATCTCCGGAACTACTATCCGCCTCGTAAAGTTATTTCAATAGAACATGCACGCACGCATGCGTGTAATCGCACAAGTTTGTACAAATAAATGTATCTTTAGGAAGTTAATTTACTCCGAGACAATGCAGAGTACAAAATTTTTATTTTTCCTCCTCAGTCTCGCGGTTTTTCAGATATAAGAACCACAATATGAGACTTATTGTTTTAAAATAAGGATTATATATTTTTTCTGACAATAATAGTTGGCACCATCATTGGTCACACAAGAGTTTAGAACATCGCAAGAAATACGATCGAATGATAGCATAACAAAACAACACGAGACTCAGCCCTTTTCTTCGGGACTGTACGTATGGTATTACCACTCGGTTCAAATGGTAGTTAGAAATAAAACCTAAACGGTCAAGACCGTATTCTAAGAACATTTGTTAATTGTATCGAGTGATGAAACAAGCAGGTCGTGCACCTGGTGGTAAGCGACACGTCTGCCAATGACAGTGGCATTGCACTTCACTCTGTATGAGTTGAAGCCATCGATCGGCTTTAACCGTCGCAATGCCTCATTTCCCTCAGCTGGTTCTCACAGCACCCGCGGGATGAGAAGGGGTGGTACTATTATTAAGCCGGAACCACGCGGCTGAACTTCTTGTAGCTATAATGGTTCACGTAGCTATCCTTACTGCTCAATATCAAACTACCACCCTTTGTAATACTTGTGATAGGGCGTGGAATTTGAATGATATATAAAATGCAAATATATTAATTTATATGTTCGCGTGGGGTTAAAATAGGGTTTGTCGATTCTGCTATAGAAATATCATAACTGATTATATAAATATATTATATGCATTTTCTTGAGAGAAATTCAAGTAGAAAAAAAATGCCTAAAGACATAGCTTTACTATACTATCACATTAATATTGTAAATATGAAAGTTTGTGTTTGTTTATTTATTTGTTTGTTTGTCCTCTCTTGACGCCGCAATGGCTTAAAGAATTTTGATGATATTAAGCATGAAAATACCTAAGGTCCTACAAAAAACACAGAATGCTTTTATTCAGGTAAAAATTAACGACCCTTGAAAGATAATAGTTTAACGCGGGCGAAACCGCGGCACGCAGCTAGTACCTAGTATAAATTTTATTAATTACTATAAAATTCATTTAGGAACTAATATTTTAGAATAATATGTATCAGACCATCGAATCAAACTTTTACCTTTGGAACATTGACTAAAATCGTTATTACTATGATAATATTGTAGGGCGAGTCCTGATCAGCTAAGACTACATTTTTAACTATGACTTAGATGTGTGGCATACTGTCCAGCAGTTAGAAGCGTGGTGGCGAGCGCCGCCATGCCCCGGACGCAGTACTTGCAGGGAGTCAGGCGCGCGTGCCTCTCGAGCCCGCCGCGGCAGCGCGCGCGCCTGTCGCGCCCGCCCTACTGGCCCCAGCGCCGGCCCTGCTGGCGCCGGCGCCAGGGCGAACGTACTGCTGTAACTCGAGAGACTCGCCAGCGCGCACGTACTGCTGTAACTCGACGCCCTCGCGGGAGCGCACGCACTGCTGCACCTCGAGAGAGCCGTCGGTGCTCACGTACTGCCGCATCTCGATGAACTCGCCCCGACGCCGTGTGTTGTCAAAGCGCCAGCGCTTTATCACCTGAGGCTGGCGCCGTCGCCAAAGCCTTCGAGTTCTTGGAACCTCTCGCTCTATAACCTCGCATTGTCCCGCCGAGTCCAGCCTCGCTCCGCCCCGCCTCTTCCCGCCGGCGCCCGCTTCGTAACTTGACGTCGCTTCAGTGGGACAGGTACTGAACGAGTGCTCGTCCAATCCTGTTGACAAACGAAACTAATGTAACGCTCATATTTTTTCTGAATATTAACGAAGATGCAGCTTTTTGGTTTGGCGCACTACATATTAGTTAAGTTTTTACTTGCGGCAAAGAATTAAATTAAACTCTATAATTAGCATCACCATATCTAAAATGTTGATTATATTCTGTACAAAGTTATCATATTGTTTGAAAGCCACACAAGCTCAATCGGTCTCAGTACTTTACGCGTGTCCTCTGAGGATTAAGCTATCCTCAAAAGCACTAATACATTTACGAGTGAGCTACTCATAAATATATTTGTGCGCCAAAAGAAAACTTCCGGCGGATGTATGCCACAAATATTAATTGACAACGACGAGGTGTCGCCGGATCAAGGATGTTTTGTTTAATGTATGATGTGACTGCGAGTTTAATTGGTCTGTCCGGCCGTTTCTGTGCCCACGTGACTTTCTACGCGCATTTCCTACCGCCCCACAACAACATAAAAAGCTTATTTTAAACAAAACACCTAATTACATAATTTAATGACATTCTCAGGACGGAATAATTAGAACCTCTTTTCTCAGCCAAAATTGATTTAATTTTCATTAGAACTGTAGATCAAACGAAAACGTAACACACATTATCAAATGGAGAGCCGAATTTCTGCAAATGTATTAAATTTACTATAGAACATTTATTGGGAACATTTTACAGTAAGGATATTCTTAACGTGACAATTTGTATTTTTTTTTTCACGTTTACTTATTTATAAGTGTCTGCACGACAGCTGACTGCTGTGTCGAAGGTTCTCAAAAGTAGGTGTTATACCATACTATGTCCAAAGCTTTGAACCTTATTTTCCCACTTATTTTATAAGTTTATATTTTTGTCCAAGTTGTTGTTGTTCGTTAATATAAAATAACAACACTTTCTTGCACTCCAAGACATACAAGTTAAATTACAAAAGCGTGGCATAAGTGCGTAAAGACACAATAAGCGGCCTTATTGCTAAACAGCAATCTCCTTCAGACAACTTTATTCGTCGTTTTGTAAAATATTACAATTATTATATTTTATGAAACGAAGCTTTTTATAGTATATCGTCATGTTTGCCGGTACATCAGCGTCACATCCTTAATAAAGAAAAATCAAATTGTATTGCATATGTATAAGGCTATTTCCAATACAAACGACATCCGTCGTTGCTGAACAGACAAAAGTAAGGCTAGAACCTGCAGCCAAGAGAATAGCGTTCCTTCGCGTTTCCAACTGAGCTGACCTACCTCCCATCTCGTCTACTGGTCGAAACTTTCCTAAATTAAAGTTCAGTCTGACTTTCAGTCCCAAAATGGCATCTCGGCCAGACGCGGAACAAACAGTCTCGGCTATTTCAATATTTGACGACAGGAATCGAACCTGCGCTGCCCCTTATTGCCAATATGAATCTTATTAACTAGACAACCCAACGTTTAGCTTTCTACCAACGCTAGCCGTCGCGTCGCAGGAGCGGCGCAACTGAATCAATTCATTACACTGGAAATTTGTGCTAGCTGCGCGTCGCCGCTTTTGTTTTCTCGTGGTAATATTGCATTCAACCTTGAATGCACTACAGTCAATTACGGCGTATGTTGATTTAAATATTAAATTTTGTCTAAAAACAAATGTACTTAGTACTTAGTCGTGAGAATGACTAAATTGCAAGTGAACGAAATATTTACCATCTTGACCATAAAACGTTTATTTTGCTCCCATGTAAACGCTCTCCATGAATGATATAACAAAAATACCTATGAGTACTGACCATTTGATTAGTTTGTAAAACTTTAATACCATAGTGTAAAGACTATGAATTCATTAGGCTGAAGTATTTAGAATTAAAGGCGACCTATAGTTGTTTTACGTATAATAACAACGTAACGTTTAACGTGTTATTCTGATAACAAGAGTCGATTGCCGCAAGGAGAGGCGCCGGTATATTTACCCCGGAAAATGGTTTGCAGGCCGCAGCGCTGTGCTGCGCCGGTTTCACGGACTTCCACTCTCGCCGTAAAGCCAGGGAAGCACCGAACACAATTTAGTTTTTGCTTATACAATTCAATTTCAATTCAATATATTGATAAAATATTAGCTGGCTGAAGTCAATGAAATATTTTTTTATGTTTCTAACACAGCAAGTGTTAGATATTATTGAAACTTGGAGTTGCAAAGGACTCCCGAAAAAACACACACACACTTGTTATAGCTAACAGCCTAACAATATATTCGGTAATAGATTGTAGTTCTGTGATTTTACGGTTCGATATCGTGTATTTTTATTTACTAAAAGCAAAGCTAACTTTTCCTCACTCATTAACACTAACTGATACCTACGTATCCTATAGAATAATCCTAATACAATGGCTGAGTTCTGAAGTCCAGTTGATGCTGCAAGGATCGTCGTTCATTGATGAGAAAAGCGTGGAAGGTTTCTAAAATAAATGTGCCTACTCAACTATCTCACATCACTCTCGCGTATGTAGAACCGCTATAGACAATGTATCGACTTACGCAGGTTTTCTATTTAACAGGATATGAATCTGGTACATTAACTTAGTTCCCGGCTTAGTATTTATAATAAATGTTTATAACTTGTGCTTAAATCTGCCCTACGCGGCATTTTATACATTTCACAAAATTAAATGTAGTTCTGTTCTCGTGGTGTTTTTATGGTTTAATTGTTATTCATGAGAGAAACAACATTTCGAATAAAATTTAACAAACAAATCAATTTAACCGTCCTCAGACTCAAACTCAAGCCGGGTTCAATCAAGTTCTACGAGCATAATACCGAAAATATTTAGGACGAGACTAAAGCAAAGTAAGCAAGTAAAGCAAAGCAAGTAAGCAAGGTGGAGTAAGTTTGTGTCCGTTCTAGCTGACTTGCCAATCTCAAGTTAAGCAGAAGCTGCTACCTATGACGCGGTGCCATGTTCGTGTCAATTTATTCAGTGTATTGTTATCGAAATCAGTAAACAAGTGTGTGAGTTATCGGAAGCCATCGACGCGACCCCCATCGGACACCCTTCACACAGAGGTAGGAACACTAAACATACAAATGACAAAAATTATGAAAAATAAGGAAAAAAAATCACACAAAACTTCTCTATCCTACGGAGCCTTTATTCATCGATATTATACATAATATTCTACCTATATGTCCTCTGAATCCGATTTGAAAACGTTTTATAATTAAGCGCTCTGGCTTCCAAAGCGAACCTCGTCATATCTCGTCTAGGCATCATCTACTGTTAATCTTGAAATAATTGAGTTACCCGGCTGCCATTCTCGCTTGACATTGTTTGATGCCGCTTTGAATTCTGGCCAGCATTGAGGGTAGAAATCCGCTATTGGCAGAATTGAATGCCCGCTGCCCGTTCTGCGTGGCTACATAGATACACATGGGTTAGGTTCATATAGGCTGGATTATAGAACGTCTAGGGCTACCTGTCTGAGTGTACCAACGTCTACATAATATAAAACGTTTGAGCGGTAAATTCCATGTTACAACATCTTACACGTATTTCCCGCTGGCGCCGCCCGCTGCATCACGCACATACATGATCTCTAAAAAATTATTGTAAACATCACCGTAATGTAAATAGCTTATTGCCAATTGTGTCGCGTGCGTAAACACATTGGCCGGGGCTCTAAAATTTACTCGCCATCGAAGGCGATGCACCGACGGTGGAACATTCCGCGCTCAAGCATGTCGCGGCTTTCGCCAGAACATGACTACGGTCTCGGTCGAATACAAAACACAACCGCTTGGCTTGCGTCGGTTTCCCGAACGCTCTGCGGGCTCTGCGGGTTTAATCACAAAAACTTGCACCTGTGTGAGTTTTGATAAAACCGCAATTATCTGTTTTTTATTTTTCTCAGTAATTGAGACTTGCGAAATTATAGGGAGACATTTTTATTAGTATCTATTGAAATAACTCTTGTCGGCATATTTCATACAACCGTGGGCCTGAGATGAACAGCAATTGTAAATCGCGCTTTAGAAAGAGGATAAAGCATATTACATTATGTGATTAAGCTCTTTTCCTAGAGCTTAGGGTTGGAGAGATTATATTGATTTCAAAGGAAGGTATACTCATTATATCAACACAAAATCTAATTCAATGATTTTTCTTGAAATCTGATCACAAAGCAATAAATAACACGGATATCTCGGAAATAAAATAAGGGATGGAGATAAAAATTAGGTTTTAGGTATTTTTTGGTTATAATGTAAAATCTATTCACGCAAGCCCAAAATTGCGGATATCTTTATTTGTAATGTTTTGCATATAAGTTCTTAACTTTTAAAGTTTCCTATTCATATATTGCAACGTTAATTGCCAAGATTACATAAATTAGTATAATATTATTTAAAAAAAAAAACACATTATTTTCTTTAGAGGCATATTTTTGGTGATAGGGGAGGGGTAAGATGTCAGTGAAAATATTCCAACGTGTGCACTTAATTATAGTTTAAGTCCGATAGTAAACGGAGGCACCGAGACGGACAGGGCGTTGGACAAATGCTCTTATTCTACCTCCCTTCCCAATATATTCCCAAAGTTCACTTGGAATATTGACATTTGGTCAATATCGTTTCTGCATTAATAGCATCCGGTGGGCCGACCGATATTTGTAGTGCGCTGTCAATGTACTGTTCACAGTATTCTTTAGCCTTATATCCAATTATTGGAAAATTTGGCTTTAGATTAAGGAATGGTTTGAATTGTCTGCATATACTGCCAGAAAACAGTTTTTTTTTCCAAAGCATTCATTATTTAGTTGGAAAGTTGTGGTTTATTTTGCAGGTCATCATTGGCAAAATAAATATGATTTCGTATTATCCAATGGATTTAGAAGACGCAAATGATAAATATTTTAATTTTGGACGAGGATGAGCCATTGTGCTATCATTACTAACAGTCGCCATTATTCTCCAGAAAATTGAATTATAAAACCGCCTGGTGGAACACGTTACGTAGGAGCGAGTTCATAAAGAGTTTTCGACAGCCACTAATGTTTCTTATTAATGAGTTTCATGATAACCGCTCAAAGGTAAAGACATACAATGGCAGAAACAAAAGTACGTCCAAATTTTCTCATTTCGTTACAAGCTTGCTTTGGGTAAACTTCCTTTACAAATCAACGTTTGCATGAATCGCGCCGTATAGGTACGTAAACTTACTTAAGGTAATTACCGTCTCAGACATGTCGCGGCGGTACGAGACAAAGCTCACTAGGTTCACTGAATCTCGTATTAACTTAATTTAAATAATTATGACCCGTCTTTAATTCTTGTGAATGATAAGTACTAATCATTTTGAAATTTTCAGATTTATGTCGCGATACCTACAGAAGTGTCGCGACTTAAATTTGAAAATTGCAAAAGTCACTAAACTTGTTCTAAGTTTCAATTCAACTATTTATTAGTTGAGTGACCTATACCTTAAGACAGCGGTCCGTGAGGCTTCAGATACGGTAGTCACGACGACTGCGCCGCTGTGGTTACGCAGCGCAGGTTGAAATCAACCAATAATTTTTTTGATAATAACATGAATTTCTAAATGTCATTAGGTAGATACATTAAATATTTGCTTATCATTCGTAATGATACAACGTAGTCGATGGATGCAGCTTTTACTTGTGTCTATGTTCATCACAGTGGGAAGTTATTTATGTAGTGAATGTGAAGCGGAAATGTAAACTTTGTCATTTCGACGCGATCGCGGTGTATTCACTCATATAGGCATACAATGAACATACGGCGCGAGGGGAGCTATCGAGAGGCACTGCCTGAATTAAAACGCCGAGACGGACGGGTTAGTTAGTAGGGATGTTGCTCGATGTTGATGCTTCTCCTTGCTATACCTAGCAACAGGTACCTAGCATTATGAGTGTTAGTACCTAGCAGACGCTATCGGACGTTGACGGAGTGCAATACACACGATCGGAATATAGACCAATCTTTTAATATCTCCGCTTCTCTCTGTATCCGGTCCCTGGCGAACCGATAATGCGTGTTATTTCAAGTTATTCTCATATATTGAATATGTATTTTCAATTCTTTGATACCAAATCTGATAACCAAAGATCCCGCCTAAGAATAATCCAAAGCGGCATTTGTTCTGAAGTGGTTGAACTTCTTTTTGATGGGCTTATCTTAAACGTATGGAACTAAACGCTTAAGAATAATCCAGGTATTTTATGTAAGATCCCTTTGATAATGAATATAAAGTTTTGTAAAAATTACTTGAACATAGTTTTTCTTTGAGTTTAAATCGCGATAGAGCTATTTTTAGGCGAAGAGACCCTGGATTTTCATCAATATCGTTACGATATGGTTCCCAATCTAATCTGTTCAGATAGTTCACGGCTTAGTGTAAAAAGCTACTCTTCATCATCATCATCAACCCATAACGTCCCACGGCTGGGCACGGGTCTCTCCTCACTTAAAAAAAAGCTGTAAAAGCTACTATAAACTAGTAATTGTGAAGTGGGTCGATTGATAAACAATAATAAATATAGGGTCGTATACCTTTGCCGCGATACCCAGAATAACGGCTGTAATGATTTCTAAAATCGCGAAGAGGTCTTAAGGCGCCCAACACGGGTAATCGCTATAAAACAAACTATCAAACCTAAACTCCCAATATTTCTGTATGTAACTCGAGCTAGCGCTGCAATTGTATTTTTCTATGAAAGAGGATCTTCGAAAAAGATCGATAAAGAAGGAACAATACAATTATAATGCTACTGGCTCTCAAAGACTGCTGCCGGAACACGATAGATCAGATATGGCGATAGATTTATAAATTGCGGGTGGTAGGTTGCCATGCAGTCACTATGACTTACCACCGAGATTTTTAACGTTTCCCTTTATCGGAAGCTCATGTTCAGCTTTGTGGTCACCTGGCTTCCAACGTGCGCCGTGCGTTCCGGAAATAGAACTAGCTTAGCAGTCGTTGACAGAACTGTTCCTACAATCTATATGCAGATGTAGAATAATTATCTAACACTATATGAATATGATAATGGTAAATGAATATTTTTTTAAACATATCCATTTTAGGTATTTAATGAATCTCAACTCTTCAGCTTTCTTTAAATTCCTAATTATTATATTCTCCGAGAAAGTCAGTAGTGAATTCCCGATCCCAATTTTTTGCCGCATTTTACGAGATTTATATAATTATAGGCGAAATCGTTTCAATAAAGGTTAAAGAAAAATAGTGAAGATATGGAATTTTTACTGTAATATTTTGAATAGTGAGCAATTGAAATTTGAATCACTATGACTCCTCCACTATGTCGACGAGGGGTAATTGCTGTCTAATAGTGGTGCCGTGTTCTTTACTAGCGAGTTGTGCAGTAATCCTGGATGAAAACTTCAAAAAGACACAAAAAACATTATTATCAACGCACACAAATTCTTTAGAGGTAGTTTATTCAGAGATAATTTTGTACATTTTTGATCAGCACAAAAGGTCCTGTTCTGCCTCATAACTGACGGACAAACTTTAACAACGGTTAAAACGTTCTAAATTTACCATTAAAATCAATTTAAAATGAAAATTCACATGAACGTTTTAAATAGGCACAGTTATCTTCATGTCAGTCCTCATTTCAAAAACTTACTGCCAATAGGCAACAATCGACCGCGATTTATTCGTATCTTAGATTTGTCCAACAGATATGGTTCTTACAGACATGAATATCGGAAACAGTACCATTATTTCATTAAAGTTTTCACCGATCATGTCCCGCTTGCCAATTGAGGAACCGGATCTGCCATCCGTTCAACGATCTGAAAACATGTCGTTTAATTTGGATGCGATTTCGTTTTGATGATCATCACGAAGGTATAGTGCGTCACGTATGGACGTCGCCCTATTTTTAAACCAACACACACATTTAAAATAACTTCAAATACCGAAACTATTATTAAAAACAGTTAAAAAGTTGTTCACAGTAACAACCTCTACCCACTTCCCGACAAATATTTACCACCCAAAGTGGTTAATACACAAGAGACCATTGGAGATCCGAAGTTTCTAAATGCCAGCACTTTTAAAAAAATCCTGAATATAATGTTATTCTTTATATTTGATAAAAAATTCTCTGAGACTAAAAATCTACGTATTTTTTAAAGTCTTTTAACTCAAAAACGATATGGAATTTACTCAAGCCAACATAAGTTAATATTGGAGCCCAGAATCCAACGTAATGCCTCTATAAGTGCCGCGGTAGTTACGGAACATCCTGTTTAAACAAAAGGGTTCACGAACTTGTTCTGTGAACGAATCCCTTTGTTCCGCTCGGAACTGGTCCGTTCCCATCCGTGTCCCGCGGACATGGACATTGGACGACAATACATGCAATACGTGCCCTAATCTGAAAAACTCGCCCCTGCAAATAGCTGGAATTTCTGCATTTCGCTGTAAAATATGCGAATTGAAATAAAATACGCCAAAAACTTTTTACAGGAACGATGCTTCAGTCCGATTCCATGGTAGGCAAAGTTTGCGGCAGACTGCGTATCGTGAACTTTGTACGCTCCTATTAAATAAACTGATCGCAGTGAACAGTGCTACACAATTAGCAGACAATAATTAGTTGATCACAGCTCAGATAGGTTTTACCCGACTGCAAACCAAAAAAGTGAGGTTACAGGTTGGACGAATGACACGGCATCGTAGGAGTAGATTCGCTTTAACCCAGATACTCCGAGATCTGGCTGCAGGATCACTATTTTCATATGAATATTCCACGTATTCTCAAAGCATTGCTAGAGTCGGGAAAGTGTTTCCTGGTCCTGTGATAGATTCAGTCCCGAATCAGCACATGCAATGGAAATTGATTTTAGTGCCTACTGTTGCCAATCTACAAAAAAATAGGTAGGTTTTGAATACTGCACGTTTATGGGGCAACTAATTCTGCAGTAAGATCTTGGAATAAGAGATGACGTCTTTGAAGCGATGGGCTTGTCTCGCGCGGATCACGGGTGCACGCAGTAACTAGAGCCGACCGTATGCAGGTGCAACTTACTTGGGACGCTGGAAGGTTGCGCGGGCGGAGCATCAGCGAGGTCGCGCATCTCCATTAGCTCGAGGTTGTGGGGGCCGCGGCGGCGGCACAGGCGGGTGAAGGTCTCGACGAGCGCGTTCCTGAAGTTCTGTCCCGACAGGCAGTACAGCACGAAGTTGATGCCGAAATTTGTATTGAAGAAAAGCAGGCAGATCTGTTGCACCGCTGCCGCCTTGCCGGTGTTCGGTCGCCCGCCCTGCTGACAAAGAAAGCTCGAACTTTATAATTGTCACCCCAGCCTTCAAGCATAAGCAGGTTCTAACATAAAACATTGACAGATCTATGATCAACAAAGATTTTTGTTATCTCTATGGTTATCTTCGTCCATCACGGAACACGCTAAAGCTATTCGTAAGTAAGTGTTCTATCGTAACGATAAATCCGAGGTTTTTACAGTTTATCAATAACATGACGAATCAATCAATTTCTGGTCTACTGAAAAGTTGTCATTATTTTCCGTTTCTATACAGCAATCGATAAAACCATTTAGAGATTTCAAATAGGAACCTCATATAAATTAATCAAATTTTAAATGCCCCCAACGTCAAATTCAACGACAAGTTTAGTTGATATCTCAAAATGACGTTGCCGAAGCATACAAGCAACTGTATGCGCTTGAAAACTGAACCGAACCGAAATATCCGTAATTTCTGAGTGACATTATCAAAGTGTTTCTCTATGTTAGAGTACGGTGAGGCGTCGCGCCGCGGCCGCACGGGGACTCACGAGCGGCGCGCGGCGCGCGGCGCGGCGAGGTGAGCTAGTCGCTTTGGAGGTTCTTACTATTTTGGAGAAGGCAGTCACTGAAAACTGACACCATTTTGGTATTCTTTCCAGCGTCTTTTTTATCATATTTAAATATTATGTGCGAGTATGTCCCAAGTTTGGTCCAAATACTCAATTCCATCAATATTTTATTTTGATTTATAATTCCATCTGTTCGGCATTACAAATTAGCTTCCAAATTTGCTCAATCTACGTTAAAATTTACTAACACAGCTGGCTTTAAACCAGTATTAGAGTGGAAATAATCAAGTCCATTTCCGTCCTGTAAAATTAGTTTTCCGAGTATTCAAACAGATCTCAATCCTTGGCCAGATAAAGCATAGAACTGGGGAATTGCAGCGCCCGCGGCAACGGACATTGTTTACCTAGTTCAATATTGCATCGACGATCTCGAATATTGGGGTTCGGAATCCAAATCCTTTCGAAAATCGATCGATAGCCTGTTCTACCTACAATTATCCTTTAGCAATACGAAACTTAAAGCCACGCTTCGCTTGTACACCATTTGTTCGCGCCACTTACATTGGCACTCATAATACCTTCCTACCTTCCTATTCCTATCATTTCTTGGCGACTATCTCTGTCGCTCATATCGTGGTATCCACGAGAAAACTGCTTGCCGCCGCAAGTAGTCTGCGATCGACCCTCGTCCTTCGCGGCTGCCGCTCTCGCCGAATCCAAAGTACTGGATCTGCTGCTCCTCTGCGGTGGTCCACGTGAATTCGACGCGCAAATATAAACAACACCCGCTATAAACCCGCCGCGTAAACGCTCCTTGCCGACACGCACCAACCGCCTAAAATACAGTCCACTACATCGAACGTCATAACATCCTGAAGGAACAAGCAGCTTGGAGACGGACCCGAACCGAGGTGATTGCAGTTGCATGGAGACCAGGTTAGTCGCCAAGTTCCTTTGTACTACTCTTCTACCAGCCATCCTTCCCCCGCCATTGGAGGCGCGCTCAGCCTATACAGCTTAGCTGCCGCGCTAACATATTGTTGGTCCTCCGCCGCCGGATCTTCTCTGGTCCTCCCGCTATTCTCTGGCCCCTCTTAGGCCTCATATAGTCCTCTTTATAACCGCCCGCAATTTTATATTGGTATTTTTACCGACGATAATTTCCTATAATTATCGTGTTCCCGCCCGCAATTACAGTTCAGATAGTACCCTGTACTATCCTACTACGCTCTTATATACTTATTTCGTGTATTCCGCATTCCTAAATAGTAAAAATAACGATTTTTCCGTAATTCTTAATTTTTATTAAAAAGTGAAGGTATTCCTAACGACCGCCCGTGCGTCTCCACGTGGGTATTCAATACGCCGCGCGCGTGGCAGGTAAATGCTGTAGGCAGTTGCAGTAAATTAGGAATTTCATACTTTATCTAGTTTTTTATACTTTGTTAAGATGGCTATGGCTACTCGTTCAAAAGACAAAGATAGTGAAGTATACGAGGACGCAAAAGCGCTCGATACGTTACAGATCGAACGTTTGACCTTGATAGGTAAACGTGACATTATATTTTCTCGCTTACAACATATTTTTAACCGATCTTTAAAGGCTTTCACTGATGATACTGAGAAAGATTTATTTCTATGTGGAATGATCTCGTTAGACCGCTTACGCTCCGATTTCAATGAAATTGTGAACAAATTAAATGTCACCGAGTTGACTCTCAACGCTTCGTACACGGTAAACTACCAATCTATAAACGTCTTCGAAGATATGTTTTGCCGTTGTCAGTTTGTTTATAATAAACTTAACCCGCCTTTAAAAACCGCTGATTTCAATGTTGCCCCGCAACGTAAATCCATCAGAATTCCTGAACTCGATTTGATGGTCTTCAATGGAGATCCGATGACCTGGAGGATATTTTATGAGTCATTCAAACGCACGATTCACGAAAATCCCGATCTCACTGATCACGAACGCGTCCAATATTTAATTAATAAATTGTCAGGCCGGGCCCTTGCAGTTTGTTCTGGTATCGTACCTAACGGTGATAATTATCCGATCATATGGCAGACGCTCGTCGATAAGTATAACGACAAACGTAACCTAGCCTCCGCTTATCTTGATCAAATGCTTGATTTTAAATCTTTTAACACCGCGACGAATAAAAACTTAGAATTATTTCTAGATAAATTCTGCACGGCTGTGTCAAGTTTGAAGTCTCTCAAGCTCGATAACGTGTCTGATTTTATTTTACTATCGCTCGCTTTGAAGAAAATAGATTCAAGTACTGCACGGTCGTTTGAAATGCACATGCGAGGTAAATCTATGCCTACATACAATGAACTTTTAAAATTCATCCGCGAACAAAGCAAAATATTGGAACGCACTACGACCGATTCTCTTAGCCGCAGTGATAACAGGCCGCGTACTGCAAGGTCTACGCAGTCTTTTGCAGCATCATGCGTCACTCACTGTCCGCTTTGCAAACAAGCCGATCACGCTAACTTATATAGATGCCCTGTATTTGATAAGCTTTCTATCGACGACAGGTACACTTTTGTAAAACAAAGCAAAGGTTGCACTAATTGTCTAAGCACTACGCATATAAATACTGCTTGCAATTCTAAATTTAATTGCCGTTATTGTGGATGTAAACATCATTCTATGTTATGCCGCAAAGTATCATCTTCCCGTGAAGACAATCGCCCGTACCCTAGCGCTCCGTCACAGGCGCACGCGCCGCCTCCGCGCGCGCGAACTGGCAACTTCTCCGCCGCCGGGGATCACATGCCGCCTTCGGCATCGCCGCCGCCCGTCGCGGGCTCCGCTAGCGCTCAGCTGACGAACTTACCTACAACTGCTTATCAGTCATCACAACAACAGGTGTCGCTGTGTAATATACGCCCCGCTTCGCAGCCTAATGACACTACTTGTTTACTGGGAACCGTACAAGTTTATGCTACGGATTTAAATGGTCGCCGCCATGTAGTACGCGCCTTAATTGATTCGGCTTCCCAAAGTAACTTTTTAACTTCAAAATGTTGCGCTAAATTAAATTTAAAATGCAATAAGGTGACGAACACCGTTGTTAAAGGGATAGGTTCCGCATCTAACCCAATCAAGGGAGCAGTTTCTGCTACTTTATCTTCCCGCCTAAATGATAATTTTATTGCAATTGACGCCTATGTTATCGACCGCATAACAGACAATTTACCGGCAGTGAAAATTGACGTATCCTGCCTTTCATACCTGAACTGCCTGCCTCTGGCAGACGACAGTTTCGCTTCGCCTTCCGAGATCGACATACTTATAGGCGCGCCGCTCTTTTCTGAAATATTGCTATCAGGCCGCGCCGCTGGTCCGCCTGGTACTCCAACCGCTTTTGAAACCATTTTTGGTTTTATCGTAATCGGGACCGCTCCCGTTACTCCCGCTCATGTTACTCCCGCTCATGTTACGCCCGCTCATATTGAAACCGTTGTTTCTATCACTGACCCCTTGGTTGAAGATAGATGCCGCTCTCATATTTCCCTCTGTACCTTTACGGAAGGACCACGTTTAGATAATCTTGTCCAACGCTTCTGGCAGCTTGAAGAGGTGCAATGCACGCCGACTTTGAGCCCAGACGCTATAGAATGTGAACGCATTTTTACAAATAACGTTTCCCGCGATCCTACGGGACGCTATTCTGTAGCGTTACCTTTCTCCCGCGATCCCGCGACCGCTCTGGGTAATTCTTACCCTATCGCTAAAAAACGCTTCATGTATCTCGAACGTAAGCTCGCCGCGACACCTGCTCTGCGCTTAGAGTACGATGCTATAATCAAAGAGTACATTCAGAAGGGTTACATTTCACTGATCGACAATGATAGTCCTTTTACTGGATATTACGTGCCACACCACGCCATTGCGAGACTACAAAAAACAACAACTCGATGGCGTATGGTGATGGACGCCAGTGCTGAAACTGACTCAGGCCTCTCCTTGAATCAAGTTTTATATACCGGGGATAATTTACAAAACGATCTTTTTACAATCCTCTTGGATTTCCGCCTCTACCCAATCGCTTTTACATCCGATATTAAACAGATGTACCTACAAATTTTGATAAATAAGGACCACCGCAAATATCAAAAATTCCTGTATCGATTCGATCCCGTTTTTCCGCTTGATACCTACCAATTCAACCGCGTTTGTTTTGGTCTACGTAGCAGTCCGTTCCTTGCAATGCGAGTGTTGCGACAGCTGTGCGCCGCCGACGGTGCCCGCTTCCCACTCGCAGCATCTCTTATCAGCGACAACACATACATGGACGACGTGTGCTACTCCATGCCTACTCTGTCTGCTTGTTTACAACTCAGAGACGATCTCCGCGAGTTGCTCAAGGCCGGGGGCTTCGATCTCGTCAAATGGGCTAGTAACTCACCCGCGCTCCTTGACTCCCTTCCCATCTCTGCGTTAACGGAATGCGTTAAAAATGCGAAAAATGCGTTAACGGATCTTTTAAATTCCGACGAATATAATAAGTCTATCTCAGATGAGTTATCAGCTAATCGCATACACTGGAAATTCAATCCACCGCGAAGTCCTCACTTCGGGGGGAATTATGAAATATATGTGAAAGCGTTTAAAAGTCATCTTCATAAAACGATCGGTTCACAGTTACTCACCTATGAAAAAATGTTAACCGTACTCACACAGATAGAATGCGTTATCAATTCTCGTCCTATAACGTTATTGAGCGAAGATCCGTCTGAGCCGACCGCGCTGAGTGCTTCACATTTCTTAATGACCGCACCGCTGAAGCATTTACCCGCTTGCACGGTTCCCGATGAACCTGGACACTTATTGAAACGGTACGCTTTATTGGATCAAATGGTACAATCATTTTCCAAACGGTGGAAGTTGGAATATCTTCACTTACTTCAATCTAGAGGAAAATGGAATACACCTTCGAATCCCATTACAATAGGTTCTATTGTTCTTATTATCACTGATAATATTCCCCCGCTATCCTGGCCTCTCGGCGTCGTCGTGGCCACTCATGTCGGCGGCGATGGCATCTGTCGAGTAGCGTCAGTAAAAACGGCGACCGGCGTCTACCAGAGACCCGTCGTCCGTTTATGTATCTTACCTACCCAATAATTTAACCCCTTGCTCCCCGGTCAACCGCTATGTTATATTTAACCCGTTGACGGCTTAAGAGTTTAACTCTTATTTTTATATTTTTTTATTTCCCGCTTTCTTTTAAAAACCAATGGTTTTTAGGCCGGGGGCAAATGTTCGCGCCACTTACATTGGCACTCATAATACCTTCCTACCTTCCTATTCCTATCATTTCTTGGCGACTATCTCTGTCGCTCATATCGTGGTATCCACGAGAAAACTGCTTGCCGCCGCAAGTAGTCTGCGATCGACCCTCGTCCTTCGCGGCTGCCGCTCTCGCCGAATCCAAAGTACTGGATCTGCTGCTCCTCTGCGGTGGTCCACGTGAATTCGACGCGCAAATATAAACAACACCCGCTATAAACCCGCCGCGTAAACGCTCCTTGCCGACACGCACCAACCGCCTAAAATACAGTCCACTACATCGAACGTCATAACATCCTGAAGGAACAAGCAGCTTGGAGACGGACCCGAACCGAGGTGATTGCAGTTGCATGGAGACCAGGTTAGTCGCCAAGTTCCTTTGTACTACTCTTCTACCAGCCATCCTTCCCCCGCCATTGGAGGCGCGCTCAGCCTATACAGCTTAGCTGCCGCGCTAACACCATTCGAACTCGACGCGTATTGTGTAACCGATGCACTAATGGACACATTTGACCCTGGCGGCACAACATCAACGAGCAAACAAATGAATAAACGGTCTTATTAAAAATGGAATGACGAAACAAAACATTACTTATCATTCTGACCCCACATAGACGGATAGGAGCAGATTATTTGTCCCTAAACTATAAATCCTAAATGTACAAAGGGTATAATAAGTCTGGCGTCCGACAATTAGCGCTCAGTTTTGTTTGCGATCACGTAAGTGTGCACGATTTTCAATAGGTACATTTCTATAATCCTTCCACTCGTAGCGCTATGCTTCTAAAAGGGAAGGGAAAAGCTTAACGCAGGCTTACCTATAGGACTGGGGAATGCACGGCGCTATTTCCTCTCGCGTCTGAACGCGGTGGCGGCACCGCAATACTCGCAGGATTTTGAAATGAATGGACGTATCATTCAACACACACAACGCTGTGAGTTCGTAATATAGGTAGCTCTCAACTCAAATCATTTATTGCAAGTGGGTAAAAATTATGCGCTTTTACAAGTCAAACACTTCAGTCTTGTGTACATAGAAACAGTCACGACTTTTTGCCGTTGGGATAGGCAAAGACTAATCTTTCCACGTGCTAAGATCCCACGGGAAAGCAGTACACCAACTCCCTGACACCATCTACCGGCTTCTGGAACTCCAGACCAGTAGGCTGCTCATATACATAAAGAAAATTAAAAAAGAATGAAATATGATCTACTAAAGTAACGATTAACTGATCATAGTTTAAGTTTGAAAAAGGAAATGTCCCTATTCAGTGGTATCTCATGCCTGAAACTCGCACAGGAACAGAAAACGATTATCTCTCCGAGTCCTTCGAAATACGCCCGTCAGGGAAGATAGCACCAAGAAACTATACGGGATGTATTTTATAATTTTCGGATATTTTTTTGCCACATAAGGTACCGTATAAAAATAATCTATTCTAATGGCAATATTATAACACGATGTGTGATGACAAGTCGTGTGTTTTCATTTTCTTGTCTTGTCTCTAAATAAGTACGTTGTTCGCTGTTGTGTGCAGTTGTGTCAGAATAAATGTTTTTTCTTTCTTTCTTTCTTTTTAAGAAATAAGCGCGTAAGCCTTCGGCTACTCTCGCGAAGTACGGTACTCCTCGTAATTCCACTCCCTAGCGATCTGTCTCGGTTCACTTCAACAAGCGAGTCCCATTAATTGCTTTTATGAGCTGACTTCCAATAGTAATCTCTTTTATTTCTGTTTGCCAGTAAACGTCAAACTCGCAGAAAATAGCAATGAGAGTTGAGCATATATGCGGCTTTTTAAAAGTGTCCTTGCTCTTTTTTTTTAAGACAAGTAACTGGTACAATCGTTCGCATTACGTAGACATGCGTTGAAGGCTCCGACGAAAGCTTGCGATAGCCAGTAACACGCAATCAGTGTCGAAGTACGTCGTTAGACGGTGCCTTTGTTGTGTTGATAAAAAAGCCTGAATATTCAACTAGGCGAGGGTTTACCAATTAGTGAGACTATAAAGAACTTTTCTCATACACATACCAATTATAATTAAAGAGCATAGAACATTTGTGGCATATCCACTCGCCGCCAATGTTTTTTTTAATCCCGCAATATTTAATTATTATACCAATAATATGGTACCCTAAAGTGTCACGTTCCCGAGATATTTGGAGTTAAAGATCGCCATATCAGAACAATTAAAATCGTTAAATCATTAGTTATATACGCCAACAACTACAATAAACGGTGTTGAAACGGAGGTTTCAAACAGTGCCGCTAACCAAAAACCTAAATATAGGTGTAAGAAAAACTTGGAATGGTTCTTATTACGAAGGCTGACAAGGGATGGAAATGGGGTGAAAGATTGTAAGGGATGTGTTGAAGTCAGATATACGGAAATACGGATTGAGAACGACGAAAAACTGGAACAGGTTGGCTATTCAAATCCTTCGAAAACTCACTTATTGGTAGATTTGGTTTGAAATCGGTCGATTCGATACATTATCAATTTAATATATAATTATAATTTCGATACATTATTAATCAAACCAGTGATACGATTACAACTACAGCAAAGCAAGTATCAACACGATGCAGTTATCAAAGGCGAGTTTCCGAACGTCCGATCCTCTGTAAATCATCGAGTATTTAAGTACAGTTTTGTACCGTAATCGACACTAGTCGATCGAATCGAATCAACACATCGATCGTACTAAATAGCTCAAAAATGTAACTTTCAATACGAGAGCGATATCGAATCGATTCCTAATCGAAAAGCTCTGAATTGCCTAGGGGGCCCGTAACTTGTTCCCATCCATGCCATTACAAAACAAATCCACGGACAAAATCTAGTGAAAATGTATAAATAAGTTGCCTTTTTGAAAAGTCCGATTCTACAATTCTTTGGCTGCGAAATGAACTAAATAAGTCCATTTTGCATTTGAGGTAACCAATTGCATTACAAAACAATCCTTGTTGAAATTGTCGGTCCTCTTCTCCAATATTTACTTTCATGAAACTGTCTCGTTGTTAATCTATACATGTTTTATAAATCCTCCTGTCGGGGCAGGACCGGCTCGAAATAACTTCACAGCGATGACACAAAACTATACGAGGTGAGGCAGTATTACACGATCGCAAATCGATCTCGGATTACAACAAACTGTGTGACAAAAGAAAACGTAAGACATTGTTACCACACACGGTGGGTGCCGCCGTCCGCCGCCGCTGTCCCTCCAAAGTCCCGCGATGCTCAGGCGACCTCCGCCTAAACTCACCATTAAATCCACACCATCCCTATTTACCCTTCCGTTTCTTTAGAGTCAGTCACACTTACGAAGTGTCACACGTTGAAAAATACGAAGCAGAAAATAGTCTGTCTTGAGTAGTTTCTTCTGTCCCGAGAGCCTTTATTTCTGTACGTTTTTAGGTCACCATTTTTCAGATGTTGCATATGAAATCAAATGAAGCTCAACATCGCCCTAAGTGTAACTAAAGAAGTTATTAAATATTACAATATATTGATAGAAGCAATAAAATCAGGCCGAGCGCCGACGGCGTGACGACACATGACGATGCATTGTATACGTCAAAGTGACGTTTTGAAAGATCCCTAATGTACAAGAATACGTTAATTCACTTGTATGCGAAAATAATATATTCAATTTATCAATCTCTAGCTGCACCCTGCGGTTTCCACCGCATGAGTTAAATCTCGCGTAAAGTCTCCGGCTAGTTTAAAAACCAGCCCTGTGAATTAAATAGTGAAGCGATGAACAACGGAAACAACTGAAACTGGAAAAAATAAAAGTAAAAGCAAACGTCAAATCGTGAGTTAACAGGAAAATATTTTCAGCTTTTCACTAACTTTTACGTCCTATTTTTTTGTACAATCCTGTCACGACGATTACGAACACAGGAAAATAATTCAAATCCTACTATTTTCGAGTTTTTATGAGACTAATGCACGACAATGGATTTTTTAATTATTATAACTCAATTATTATAATATGTTTGGTATTCGTTTCTATATAAAGTGTTTCTGCAAATTGTATAAGACAACTTCTTTTTTTTTCAACAGTGCCTAATTCAAGTGGTCAAGATTATGTGTAACGAAAAAAATTAGCTGAACATTTCAATTAATAACTTATTATATAATAATAAAATGGTTTTTTAGAACATAATGCTGCGATAGAATGAAATGAAACATAACATTTAATTGCGACGCAACATTTTACAACAATACAAAGAAAACCCAAAGAACAAACAAATACAAGTGTGACACTGTGCGGAGACTAACAACCCACGCTCGGTGCTGCCACTAATGATATGTCCCGAATCAGCACCCGCTAAGGCCATCACCGCTGCAGGCCCAGGGTCGCCACTCTGAACCACAGCCACAGTGCTGTATAGTTATTACGAATTATTGTATGTCTATAAAAAGATGTTGCCGGTTTAATCGATCGATGGAAGCGGTTCACGGAGTTCTATCCGCGTTTGGAACTCTCGAAACTTTGTTCGTGTTGTCAGATTTAGGTCTTAGTTGTTTCGGAAATACACTGAACTCAAAGTTTTTGTAAGTTATAATGCAGCAAGTTTTAAGCTATACAGCACGAAAAGTGCTTATAGTGTGTACTAATTGGCTGAAAGTTGTTTAATTTTCATTGATTCAGCAGAGGTCATTTATATAAATTGCTGCTATGCGCTTGCAATTTTTCCTAAGTTAATAATTCGATTATAGGTAATTTTCCCCTAATCAGTCACCAAACCAAATATCAAAGTTAACCGGCCGAAGTTCACTTTTTGAACTATAATTACATTATAATGTATTTATATACGTTTACTTTTACGTTAGTTGAATGCTACTAATACTGATGCCTTCAATTGTTATTTTGTGCATAATAATATGAATTGAGTTATAACATAAATGACACAAGTCATGCGATAAGCGGCCGGCTCGGGATGAAATATTGAACGATGACCCCGGGCGCCCGGCGCCCGGCGCCCGCCGCGCCGGGCGCCGGGCGGCGAGGGCGAGAGCGTGAGCCCCTGCCTCGCCGGCCACACCGCCAGTTTCCATTCGCATCATTGCATTGCCAAAGGTACTGCCGTCGGCGTTACTGTTACAAACGAAAACTAATTTTACTTCCAAAATAACGCTCACTGCCGTACGCCGTAGATTCACTTTCGACTTGCATTTATTTTATCGACTATTTCGTATGGACTTTGACGGATTTTATGCTAAAATTACAGTCAATTGAAGGCTCCGCGATCGTTATTTATGTATGTTTATTTGCAAGGAAGTCATTTATATTGTTTAAATGTCTTTTTCTATCAGTTGGAGCCTCTAACTGCCAACTGAAAGGTCGGGTTGTGATCTGGATCGAGCCACACCGCGATGTGTAGGCTGACGGGCAGATTTAATACAGGTTGTAATTCTGTTAGAGCTCGGTTATATTTTAGAGCAATTTTGATAGTAATGTTTGACCAGATTCCGTTGTCGAGTTTCAATTTTACATGCTTGTCTAATTCCGAGGACAGTGACAGTGTGAGGTGACAGCGAGCTGACCCGTTGTCTACCCTCCGTATACAACGGGACTGCTCAATGGCTTACAGTAGATCCAAGGCACTAATTCTATAATTTATAAATCCTTTTTTGTTGAGAAACGTATTTGTAACAATAAATGTAAATAATTGATCGATCATCGAAGTTGCATCCTCCGGTGTTAGAGTCAGTCAGTCGGGTTAGAGTCGGTGTGGCTTAACGATTGTTATCAATTCATAACATTCGTGACCAACGGTCAGACGTGCCCACCAGCACGGAAAAGTTCCGGCGTGTTTGCCACTTACGGACACCTATCCCATTGTGTGCCCGTAGTGAAGTTGTTTATGTTTGGTGATCGATTAAGATTAATTGTGGTGAGTAATACAAAAAATTCGTATTTAATTAGACTGTATCCGATTGAGCTGAAACCCTTCTATTATGTATATCTACTATCGCTTGTCACGCCAACTTATACCGGGGATAAGGAATAAAATTTTTTCAAGATGGCGGACCGCTGTGCCAATTAGGTCATGCTTTTGCTTTGAAAGGTTCTCTAAACGCGCCGGTTCACAGCGGACTCCCAGAGGACCCTCGGAGAGTCGTACTGATCGCCACTGTTCGTTTCTGGACGATTTTTCTATAGCTACTTTCTTCGAGTAGTTGTAACATGTATGTTATGAGTACATATTATATTGCCCTGTCGTTGGATTTTCAACCAATCCTTGATGAGTACACTTACATCATAATGAGATGGTTTGTGCATCGCTTTATGTCACGTTGTTACTGCTTTTTCCTAAAACTACTGAGCCGTTAATTACGATATTATGTGCTTGCTAAGGCTCTGAGTACTGAGTAATTTGAAGGTCAAAGAACAACAGCGCCGATATTATTCTGAAAAATAGGTGTTGTGGTTGGAGAGGCGGGTCGAAGCCATAAATATCGCTATTATATTCGAAACGTTTTATGTTTTGTAGTTCCACTCACACTGACAAACATCAAAGTGATCAAATAACTTTGTTAGAAATTCAATTCAATTGTAAAAACAAACAATGGCGTTTCACCTTAAGAAGGCTGGTCCATTAGACCAGCCTTCTTAAGGTGAAACGTTTCGCATACAGCGGGACTGTTGAAATTTAAATTTCTAACAGTTTTATCGTTGTCAGATCTAACCCGGGTTGGTTAATGTAAATGATGACGTAATCCGCGACAATCGCACACCACTGTTTCACTGTTCCACCTCCATAATGAGACGAGCAGGCCACCTCGTGATTCTGTTGCTTAAGTAATACAGGGTGATGGGAGGTGCTGAGAGCCGCGTAGTGCCGTGCTACGGAAACCATCTCTCGAGTGACGTCACGCGATTGTGCTCAAGATGAGCGTCCTCCGCGCGCGCCTCTCTCCGACCCAACGAATACGAACGTTGCGACCTATCATAACAATAACTCGATTGTACCGTTACATCACGTCACGGGATCACTCCTCCTGAACTTGATCTCGCGCTCGACCCAATTCCTAACTTTTACAGCTGTTTATCAACTTTGTACATTATGTTCGATATGAAAGGTTTAACAATTTAACTTGTTTCGACGATTTTATAATAATGTTTGATAATTTGAATGATGACTGTTTGACGGACGAAACTTTATAATTAAATAATAATTAATAATTACTGAAATAAATAAAATAAATAAAGTATTATTTAAATTAAATTGAATTATTAGTAGTTATTGAAGCATATCTTGTAAACACAAAATATTTATAGATTTAGAAGCTTACGTGCCTTAGCTTAATCGATAGTCTGTGTAAATTTAGACAATGGTGTGTCTGAGAGAAATGTCAAAGGGACCTCCACCTGATATGACGTACCGCTTAGAAATAGTTTACATGCCGACGGTAACGGCCCCTACCCAAGCTAAGATGAGCCTGAAAAAACAAAAGCTTTGAAGAGAAATTTTAAAGAGTTGGGTTTTTAAAGTTTTTTTTTTAACGTAATTAATACACATGTGGTAGGTAGTCAGGCAGGTCAAAAACTTTTTATGGCCCTATTAGAAACCCGCAGTTCTATGAGCGAGTTATTTTAATCCCATTTATACCGCTTTGATACCATTGGCAACCAAGTAGTTCCAGTATCAGTGGCGGTGGTCATACGCTAAAAGGATAATCGTAGCTTCGAGAAATAGAGCTCTATAGACTCGAGTTACATTGTGGTGAGCCGTGATGACAAAAGGATACAGAAGGAGACAGAGAATGCCTACCCACCGATTCTTTACCAATTGTGACTACAATGAGCGTTTGATTGGTAATTTCCCTGCGAATAAATGTACAAAAGCTGGCCTTTAAGCAACGTTCGTGCATCTGGCTCATAATGGAACTCTCCCGCGTCAGAATTGAACGAGCCGGAACCAGCAACTCTGTCGTTTGATCATGTTGTTAAACCTTGTTGTCGAGTCTTGAGGAGCGTTGTGGACAAATTATATACAATTGAGGTGTTGATGGCCGGTGAAAATTTTAAACGTTGTCATTATTTAGATTTTCATGTTGCTATGTACTAACCGGTGTATTTCCCAAGCTCTTTACTACTTGAAATAACAAAATACGAGTAGATGGAAAATGGTAATTAAAATCAATGATTTCTGCTTATTTTCAAATGGGAGCAAGCTGGTGAATGCGTTACGAAAAATGTGATCGTGCGAGGCGAATGGAAGTTGAGAGATAAAATAAAAATAAGTAAAAAAATATAAGTGGCAAGTGACAAGTGACTAGTCACAAGTGACAAGAGACTAGTCACAAGTGATAAGTTACTAGTCACAAGTGAGTAGTTACGAGTGACTAGTTACAAGTGACAAATGATAAATAAAAATATTAATTAAAAAAAATAAACAAGAAAAAAAGTATTAAAATAAAAAAGTAATAAATAATATTAAATGATATATCGATAAAATAAAAAAATAAAAACAATAAAAAAACACTCTTTTTTTAGGGTTACGTACCCAAAGGGTAAAACGGGACCCTATTACTATGGCTCCTCTGTCTGTCTGTCTGTCACCAGGCTGTATCTCATGGACCGTAATAGTTGGACAGTCGAAATTTTTACAGATGGTGTATTTCTGTGGCCGCTATAACAACAAATATTAAAATTAAGAATAAAATTAATATTTAAGGGGGCTCCCATACAACTAAGTACGGAACCCTTCGTGCGCGAGTCCGACTCGCACTTGGCCGGTTTTATTTTAAGTATAATTTCTTTACGGGCGGTTTTCTTGGGGAGCAAGCTGATGAATACGTTACGAAAAATGTGACCGGGCGAGGAGAATGGAAGTTGATAGGTAAATTAGGTTAATAACGTTAGGGTAGGTGGTGGTATGGGGTAGGTGACCGATGACAGGTGACAAATGACAAATGAAATATCGATAATATAAAAAAGAGCTATAGGAGTTTTACTTCAGTCGTGTGGTCTAACGCACACTCTTTTTTTTTATTTGTACAGCTTTTTCTCGAACATGGCCGGTCTTATTTTTAAAACAATTGTATCTAGTGTAATTATTGTATGTACTTTGTGCAATTTTAACGGAATCATTGGTCCGTATCATTATTAGAAGTACAAATGGATTAAGTATTTAATATCAGTTGAATACTTTACAATGTTCAATGCATCCAATGAAAAAAATCCCGTATCGATAGCGTTGTCAACCAAGAGTATTTAGCTAATATTGTCTGTTAAAATGAATAGACGCAGGCTCAGCCGCCGGACATGTTTCTCGAAGACGGCTTCAGTAGGAATCTTGCTGAAAATTATACTTATTCGCTTCCAAACTTAGCGCGCAGTGCCATTGCCTCCGACGTCGACGATGCAGCGGGAAATACACCACGCAACCTCATTCTTTTATTATACGGGAGTCATAAAATAAATAATACAGTAAATTGTCATAAGGCAATGATGTAAACTTACCTGCAAAGATTCCCTGTCCTGTCGATGTCCCACGAACACCCGACTAAGAGCAATGCCTATACATAGATCACACAAATTGAGCAAGTACGAACATCTATTCAGCTTCAATCTTTTTCTTTTATTAATTACTTGTTTTATATTGGCAATAACTTTTTTTGTGCGCAAATTGGAATTTGTTGCTATTTTTAAGCTGTAAATTTTCATATAATAATTCTATGAGAAAACCTATCGCAATCGTCCTCTTTCCGCCGGCGACACTTTTATTTACGGTCGGCTTTAAAGATTGCTGAACATAAAGCCACACTTAGATCATTTTTTGAATTTTAGGTAGAAAATAATAATTGCAAGCGTTAAATTAAATCGGACGGTAGGACATATTCAGCAACTTCCGACAAATAACACGAAAGCACAAAAAAACGACACAAATGCAAGCGAGCACACATGATAAAACAGAACAATATTGTCACATTGCTCACCATATTATTTGCGTAGGCGGCGATCCTCATGGAGTAGGCGGGCAGGTTTAGCAGCACGTACACGGTGGAGACGATGAGCAGCATCCTGGTTACTTTCTGTTGCGACCGCTGCAGGGTTGTGGGGCGTAGCACGCGGCCCGGCGCCGGAGCGCGCGTCGGCCAGGGCTCCTGCTGGCTCGTAAGGGTCCCGCGTTCGCGGCCCAGACGGATCACGCCAGCCACGATCCACGCGTTCAGCACTACGATGACCGCCATGGGTACCGTGAAGGTGACCACCGTGTCGAGCAGGTTGAAGCGCGCCGCGTGCACCATCAGCAGCTCGTCGATGTTGCAGTCGTTGACGCTCGGCACCGCGAACCAGAGCATCGGGAGGTTGAGGAGCAGCGACATGGCCGCTAGCGACGCGATCGCATGTCGCGCTCGCCTCACCGTGCACACTGCGTTCCGCCGTAGCGGGTACACTACGGCTACGAACCGTTCCACTGTAAACGCTACTACCAGCCACGAGCTCAGGTTGCTCGTCACGTAAGATAAATATACGAAAAGCTGGCAGTACCCGTCTTGCGTAAACAGAGTCGCGGTGCCTGCTGCTTTGAGCCACGGTGGAAGAAGTTGAAGCAGGAATAGGGTATCCGAGACCGCGAGGGCCGACAGGTACTGGCTCGTGCTTTGAATTCGGAGTTTACTTTTGTAGAACACAATAATCGACAAAAGGTTTCCGATGTACCCCAGAACGATGAGCACAGGCGTGTAATATATATTCAGAGCCAAAGCCAATTGTTCAATAAAAATATCTGCAACCGTATCGTTGAATTTTTTTTCAGTGAAGGAGGGCTCGGTTTCGTATAGCTCAATCGAAAAGTTGTCGAACGCGGGCTTGTAGGTTATAGACATTTCAGTGCGGGCAACTGATCGCGTCCTCGCGCCAACTCGGAATATGAGCGAGAGCTGGACGGCGGCAGCTTTTATAGGAATCTAGCATCTACAGGTGCCGCTCGCAGCCCGCTCCTTCCCCGCGGCTCCCCTCGCCCCGCCCCGCCCCGCGCGCCGCGCTCTCCCACCCGTAACCCATACGCCCCCCGTGGCTCGCACTCCGCCTACTCAACTACACTGATACATTTTTGCATTATATTATTATCATTTAGTTTTTGTAACGACTCGCCCCAGCCCTTTACTCAATAATTATATTGACAAAAGTAGCTTTGTGGCCACCGCTCTCGTAGCACTGCGGCTACGACGTAGCTAGCCTACGAAGGCAGGCTGCGTAGGCTAGCGCAACAATAATAAGTCTGAAGGCGTGCTGCAGCTCATACTATACATTATTAATATTATATTTTACAGAGCAAAAAGATAAGACGTAAAACAGGAAAATATTATTTTCTAAACACTATACTATATCATGATAATAAATAAATCACGTTAAGACTTTAATATTTTTTAAAGTTGTGTGCTTTTTATAGTCCAAATGTACCTTTTTTATTCACTTTTGACCACTTTCTTGCATGGGCTCCAATTCTACTAAAACAAATGCACATTGATTGTTTATTAGTAAAAACCATAAATAAAATATTTAATGGCAGACAATAGTTGATTGCAAAAGTGTCGGTTTTGGCACTCTCGTCTTCAAGAACCCTAAGTTATAACCCAAAATGTCTACATAAAAATTACACCAAAATGACACCTTCGACGTTTGATGACAAATAATTATATATCATGGCAAGTGACATTTGTAGCATCGGGATTAATAAAGATATTAAATTTAATGTTCTACGAAAATCAGTCGTTTTAACTACATTCAAAATGTGATAGAGAATTCTCTTCAGGGCAGCAGCCGAGCTGCCCAGAGCGCTGCTCCTTACTAACACAAGGATCAGTTGATTAGCTTGTTGGAGAAAATTTGTATATTAATTATGGCTTTTCTCAATGTTCTCCTTTATTCGTATTAAGCTAGCGCTTGACCCCCAGCCTGCACTCGACGTTGGTTAATACACTATGCCTTCAGCTTTCCGACATACTTCTACTTTTTAGTTCATGTAACTTCAGCCGTTCGGATTGTTAATTTTTCCCGACTGTCTAAGAAATCATCTACCTTACTCTTATAAATATTAAACACTAGCTGCGCCCCGCGGTTTCACCCGCGTAGTTCCTGTTCCCGCGGGAATATGGGGATAAAATATAGCCTATGTTACTCGCTGTCAATGTAGCTTTCCATTAGAGAAAATTAAGCCGAAACTTTACATATTCCTACACATACTTTCATCCCCTATATTTATTTTACCCCTCAAGGGTAAAGTTTTACAAACTTTGAATGTCAAATTTATTTATATCTAATCAAAAGCCTAAAAAATAAATTTCAAGCTTCTAGCTTCAAAAATGACGATACTTCCATACAAACTTTCATCCCCTATTTCAAACCCTTACAATGCATTTTTTGCGATAAAAAGTAGCCTATGTCCTTCCCTAGGCTCTAGACTATTTCTGTACCAAATTTCATTTCAATCGGTTCAGTAGTTCAGGCGTGAAAGAGCAACAGACAGAGTTACTTTCGCATTTATAATATAAGTAAGGAAGTAAGGAAGTAACGATTTACCACATTTTTTAAACATTTACCTCAAAAACCGATAAGACAAAAAAAAAACTAGTTTTTTTAATGTTACAAATACGCAGGTGTTATGAACGGGCTTCATTTGACGACTTGACCTAATTTACTCACCTTGAAAATGGTCGTCCTCGTTTGAGAGTATATCCGTTTTTCCTCAACAACCAAAATCAATGGTTAGCCGATAGCCTAGTGGAAGAACGTCCGCCTTCCAAATCGCTGCAAAACTGGAATTGGCGAAAATGTGAACATAAGATTTAAAGTGACGCGCGTAGTGTTACTAGTTAAATGAAGGACAGTTATTTGTTTGTCCGCAGGGTCGGAGAAGGGCCGCAGCACTCTGGACGCCCTGCTGTGCACCACGTACTGCCGCTCGCAGCTGTACCTGTCGCGGCAGCTCTCGCAGCTGCACCCGCACACCACCATGCCCATGTTCTCAGGTAACGCACACCCACGTCAAAGACAACAGTCCACATACAACGTGCATTGATTCCCTCGGTGGCGGGACGACATCCCACTTCCCTGGTCAGATTCAGCCAACTTTCGATTAGACAATATGATCATCTTTCTATATCGTGTTAAACCACTATAATTTCAGACTTTCATTAAAGAAATTATCATATTTTCACATATCGAGCATCAAATGATAATTATTATTATAAAAATTCAAGCGAGCTTATTGGGGCTTTTTTCAATGATTTCTGTCCCCCTTTTAAAACCTTATGTCTAGATACAGATATCATAGAGCCAGCGACATCAACCATAAAGCCATAAAGAAGCCTATCCTTTGAAAAATATACATGCAAATAAGTCTCTTGTTTTGTGAAAATAATGGAAATGAACATTAATTTTAGAAACCGTATTAACATAATCTTAAACGATCGGAACACTCGTGTACCCCCGTTGACATACGAGTTGTGACATGTCCTTGCCAACTCAGAAGATTCGAGAGATGGACGTATTAGGAATATTTTCTTTACCCTCTTAATAAACTTTCTAAGTCAGCTTCTTACAGCCGCTATAATATTTATTTCTGTCCCATTTAATATTCCATTTGGTAGAGTCGGTAAACAGCAATGAGTGCCCGCTTGGGGCCCATGTGTATTTGACTTTGATTTAAAATCATTGTCACTTAAGTAAATTCATCATCATCATCATCAACCCATAACGTCCCACTGCTGGGCACGGGTCTCTCCTCACTTTTCGTGAGGAGGGGTTAGGCCATAATCCACCATGGGGGCCCAGTCCGGATTGGTGGATAACATACCTACCTCCGAAATAATTCTCGGGTTGGTATTTTCGGGTTTCTTAAGTAAATTATTATAGATTATTTATGAAAAAAAATAATTGTTTTCTATGTCGTTTTTGTGTTTTTTTTTATTTATTTTATCTATACCATTTTATTTATAAGAATAAACAAAGTTCCTATACAGAGACACAAAATAATAAAAAGAAATACTTGTCAAAATCCGTGATTATGTGATCTATTAGATCCTACGGTGAAATATATGAATTGAAATAATAATTGTAATTGCTGGGTGAGTTCCAAGGAAAATACGATAACATGGCGTACGAATAGGGCGACATTTGAGATTGGATCGATGGCCGGCAGCCACCGATCGACGCTACTTTCGCGTTACGACTACGAAAAACCTTATCAATCAGTATTTCCCCAAAGTATAAAACCCTCGAGATAAATTTGTGGCAAGTACCCCGGCACCCCCTGACCCCAGCTCTCAATCCGTCGTATAACGCTTATGTCACTATTTATTTGACTTAACACTGATATACGCCCACATGTTACCGCGAACTGTAAACAGAATGACAATACACGCGCCACAGCCACATACCTATACATATTATTAAGCAGGTAGAGATTTGAGCTCATGGGATAATTATGTTTTAATAAATTGCTCTAGAAGACTTAATATATGCCACTGAACAATAATGAATATTTGTGATAATGGTGTATGTCTCCCTGTCTGAACCAATGTGGTGTTCACTTTTTAAGAAGATTTAGTTAAACCATACGAGCTGAGTGGGTGAGTGGGTCGTGGGCGTCGCCGTCGCCGTACCTGATGGTCAGGTCCGATCGTGGCCACACTGGTCAGTCGGAGGCACATGTGCGTGACGCCGCCTTCGTCACGCTGCTGTAGAGCTAAAACCGACTCGAAGACAGGTTTGCAGCGTTTAAACTTTCCCCTCCTCCCGTAGCCGTAGTTTAATGAGCTAGGGAGCTTATCGCTAATTAAGCTATAGTTAGTTAGTGACGGTTTTTTTTGTTTGACTGAGTGACGAGACGAGCAAGTCGTTCACCTGATGGTAAGTGTCCATAACAGTTACAGTGCCATCCAAGAACTTTACATTGTATAATTTTTAAGGCCATTTCCATTTTGACCAATGAAAGGATGTAACTTTTATCTTTGGCGACAGCACACGTAGGTAGCTCTCGCTCGCTTCCTTCACAAGTAGATTTTCAAGTCGTGTGACAATGGCTGGAGGGGCAGCGAGGCGCACGTGAGCGGATTCTCGGCGCTGCCTGGGCTCGATAGGTGCCACCGTCCGGCTTCCCTCCATTTAAGCATAAAGTTCGGTTCTTATATATTATATAAATCGCTACAAGATGGTAGATTTATGTATAAAAACAGTGGAATAACATCTCCCTCAAATATTGGTAACCCAAGAGCAGACACATTGTATGATTATTTTATGAGCTAATGCGTTTTACCGAGAACGTTGAGGAGTCCCGAGGTATGCCGGTGCGGGGAGCTCCCCTCGCGTCCACTGGACGTGCATACACGAGTACATGACTACTGACCTTCGCGCACTTTGTGTGTTACATTTCCGGTTGGTTCGAATTTACATGTACTTTATGATTCATCTAGTTATTCTTAATCTCTAAATTGAACCGATTTCAATAACCAATTTTAATGATCCGGTTCATATTTGAAAATCGGTTCTAAGAAACAAACTTCACAAAACAGCCGATGAGCACAAAAAGCAAATTAGTGCAGAGTACTTCCACTTACGTAGGGGTTTAACCCCCCCCCCCCCCGCCCTCCCCATAAGTACTTAACAGAATAAAATCTTAAATTGCAGAGAATTGAAAAAAAAACTACATAGCAAGAAGTTCCTAATGGGTAAACATTTGCTATTGTTGTGTCGTTGAGCGTTGCCAGCCGACAGGGGATTTAGTTCCTCTGCTAATTGGCTATCGATCGATGAATTTGAAAGCTTCTTATTTTTACATCGTACGTAATACGCCCTATTCACTGTATTGTTATAAAATTCATAATGTTTAGCGATTCCATGAGATGCTCATTTTGCGATGGCTGCTCTGTTGCTTCCCACTGCGGTTGCCGCCTGGCACGGCATGGTTTCTGGGCCTATATTTTGATGTCACTACTACTGTCTAAGTCTGCACTTTGCAGTCTTCCCTTTTCAAGTATTGCATAGTGAAGAGTAAAAGGGTTCTATTATTATTGACTTTTGGCAACCATGTGATTTGGAACATTTATGAAATACTTTTGTCTGCAATTCACAATACGCATGGTGCGACTGTTTTAGGTTTTAGGTAGGGAGGTTACGGATTCGATCCCGGACAGGGCAAATATTAGTATGAACGCAGATATATGTACATACGCTCTGATTCTGAGCTCTTGAGGGACCATGGACCTAGTAGTTCGCTATCCCCTAGATACAGGAAATTATATTATTTTGTAGTCGATGATGATAAAGCCTTTTGCTTAGACTGGGACGGCCACCTGCCACTCACAGACTACTGCTGGAATATATTTAAATCTATTATAGAAATTAGGTTGATCACTTAAATCAGCCCTCAACAAATAATTATTTGGACATTTTGCCACGTAGACCTGTAGACCTGTCAGTCCCAAGTCAAACTAGTATTTTGTAATATTGGAAACCAAGGCGGCTCAATTGTTAAGATTGTGTATAAAGCAAAATTAACCTCCGTTGTCTTGAATTTCGTTTTTTTACTCATAAACCATGTCCAAACCATATCGATTTTGCTTTATATTATATGCACGGCCCTGTATATCTCGAACTCTGTCAGTACGTAAATCAGTTAGCATTAGTTGTAAATAAATGTTCCTAAGCCTTTCATTGTTGTAATTTTTAATAAATTTATTTTTTATGTCAATATAATTAAATTTTATTGTATTATCTATTAAACCATTGTTAATCATTGTATCATTGCAAATGGTTTTCTTTCTTTCTTTTTAAGTAGAATAGAATAGAAACATATTTATTGTAAAGGAAACATTTTTTTTTTATTATTGGGAGGCCTCCTTTGCAAGAGATCGCCTGGAGAAGTACCACGCGTTTGCCAGATATTCATCCGCCAAGCAGTAGTGTGGAAATATTACTATGTTCCGGTTTGAAGGGCATCGTTTCCAGCGAAATTACTGGGCATATGAGACTTTAGAGCCGATGTCTCAGGGCGACGAGCGCAGTGCAATGCCGCGCAGAATTATGCAATGCAGGGTTCTGGGTGGTGCTGTGACTGTTATAGGCAGGCGTAGCGCTTACCATCAGGTTAACGACTTGCTCGTCTCGTCACACAGTCAATTAAAAAAAATACTAAATAAAAAATGAACACTTCGCACAACACATGCGATTTCTTCCAGACAACATTTGAATGGATGATGGTAAAAAACACTTTTTGACAGTAGGGTGGGTGACGTACTTTTTTACATCATTTTATAAACGCTATAAATTTTTAATATACTATACACATAATTATAATTAAAGATATACTATTTTAGACATGTTTAGGTACATAAATAATGGTTATAAACGATAGCTTTAAATGTAAGAAGGAATTTAGCTTGCCTGCTAGGTACAGGCAACGGATTCCATAAGCGGACAACTTGTACCGTGAAGGCCTGCTCGTAGCAGTGGGACGCGTGGACAGGGGTCTCAAGCTGGAGAGTGTTGGAGGATCGCAAAGGACGGGGATTGGAGAGGCGTGAGAACTCAACACGTTCTTTTAGTTAAGGATGGGTGGCAGGAACGAACAAAATATTGTACAGGAAGGAAATAATGCGAGTGTACCGGCGAAGGCGGATAGGCCACCACTTGAGCTTTTGGCGAACTTCCGATATGTGGTCATATTTGCGCCAGTCAAATAGAACCGAATATAAAAGTTTTGAAGTCTCTCAAGCTTTTTGAATTGCTCTTCGGCGAAGAGGCAAGCATTGGCATAATCCAATATGGGGACTATAGTATAGTAGGTATATTTAATAATCTTCTGTCCAGTTTTTATCAAATACAATATTTTATAACAAGTGGAGCGAACAAAACTTTAACTTTCACTACATACACATACAACACAATATTATTTAAATAGATTCATATAAAAATATTATCTTTTAACAAAACATAATATAATAATAGTACGTTATTTGTCGATTCCCTCCATGTTGATGTAACTGTAAAAAAAAAACATACTAGACTTAAAATTTTATTTCATCTGATTGTTTTGCATATACTACGCTCGACCGCACTACAGCTAGGCGGGTGTGCGGGGAGGTGAGGCGCGCGGGGGAAATCAGTTTCTTCCTTGATATAATGCCCGCTCTTAAGCCCTATGTCAACTCTCGAATTAGCTTCTTCTAGGAAACTGTAACGGCCACCTCGACGAGTCCATTAGAGTTCCATATCCAGCGTGAGCTGGTGGGCGTGTAAAGGTGTGTCCACACCCCATTCTAACAAGACACTTTTTTACGGACTTAGTAATTTGCAAAGTCGCCTTGTTGATGTAGATTAAATACTGTGTCAGATAAAGACTCAAATCAAATTAAGAATTTAGAAATGGACAATATTGAATGTAAAATATTGCTTTAATTCCGCCGGATTTCTACAAAGTAACTCGCGGTTCTTTCAATTTATTTATAAATGCTAACACTGATTGGCTTTGTGTAACACAACAATGGACTCTTTGCAAACGGCAAAATAATTATTTGTTTGATGTCATACTTAGTATTTTATTAGCTTACAATAAAGGTAGGTGTGCCTCGTGCCACTCCACTCTCTACGCGTAGCGCACTTTAATAACCAAACAGTAAAATAATTTGAACCAAAAAATAAAGCTACGAAATCGCCCTCGAACCTACGGCACTACGGCACACACAAGGTAAAGCCTTCGACGGCGCCCTCTTGTTTGTGGCATTTAGTATATTTAGTAACCTTTGATCGGGATGTACGTCGATGAAGCCTGTTATTATTGACTGTTGCATCAAGTTAACAAAAAGGTAAAGTTTCATTGTTACGGCTATGGGTAATCTGTGAAACTACTGTTTCAGTCCGTCAAATTATTTTGCTGATTAAAATCTACAGTGTCCTTGAGCAAACATTAGCTTTGATCCAAAAGATTGGAGCTTTTTAACCTTAAATTTTGTCCTGAGGTAATAAAATCTGATCCAATAAACAAAGTAGGAGCCATTTTAACCGACTTCAAAAAAAGGAGGAAGGTTATATTATATGTTTGTTACGTCAACTTTAACTGAGTGTCAACGGGGCTTAATAATCAACATTGATTAATATTGGAGTATCCGCACAGTTGGCAAGAATGCTGGAATTATTAAGATACGACTACCTTTTAAAATTAGTAATATCAAGATTATGACAAGGGGTCATTTCCGATTCTGATCCCAAATTAGGTTTGATTAGACAATCTGGCAGGGCGAGGGCGGACGACTCGCTAATCAACTTGCGATCTGGCGCGACCGCACCGAGCGTCTGACACTTTGAACAAATTCAAAATGAACTGATCTACACCCTCGTCCGTTCCTTTTAGTATTTATTTAGTCAGAGTTCGTATGATACTGTCTGTCAGAACAAAACGGCTATAGCCTAGAGTGTTGTTTGGTATAGTTTTAGTTGGCCATAGCGCAATACGGGGGCTCAATTAGAATGATACGCGTAGTTTTGATATTTGGGGGCTAGTTAAAGGGAGCTCAGCAAGGCTAACATAACAATACTTTGCACCCACATCGGGTGTGGAATCTAAAAGCTAAGATCGCAACAGAGAGCGGTAACATTGTATATTTATTTGATTCACTAACTTTATTTGCGAAATATCGTGAATATTTAACGTCCGTGTGGGTTTTCCCTTGTACCCGTGTGGAAAAAAATGGGAGAGTCGTGTTATAACCATTGTGACAGTAAATGTTAAGTTTGTTTTGTTCTGAGTTTTAGGTTTTATTTGTTCTGTGGTGTTCCAATAAAGAGTTTATCAATATATAACAGCAGCATTGAAAGAACTATAATTTTCTTCTTTCCTAAACAACATTGTAAATCCCTTTTGTAGAAAAAACAGACAGTAATTGTACACAAGTACAAATGCAAACTGACGTAAATGTAGCATTCAACATTCAAGTGCACAGAAAGAGAATAATTTTAAGTTTCATTACCTTTGCAGACACTCAAGTGGGCAGAAAAATTGCCAAGGAAAAGTGTTGTTGTGATATTTATATATTTACTTACTGGCTGACTGGCTTGCTCACTGGCTGACAGCCGCGACTTCGCTCGGTGTTTTTTTTAAATCGATATTAGAAAATTGTTTTACACCAAAGCCCGGTGGCCTATACCAGCGCGCCGCCTGCAAATTGCTTTTTATTAACAGCCCTTCTTCTATTTGTCCAATTCAGATGTAACTTATTATTTTATTATATAATTTATCTTTGTAGCAGTCAGATTCTAATGTACGAAACAGTAAAACCGCACTGTAAGCGGTTCTGTACTTATTATATGATGCGAAAACAAACAGGTGGACAAAAACTATCTTATTGAATATATAATCATATTTTAAGCCTATTTTAAATCTCCTAGATATTATTATTTCTAATTTACAATACACAGACTTTTGGTCGTTTATTGCTTTATTATAATTACTTATAGTGATTATGTTTATTTTTTGGTAAATTGTATCATATTATTTTTGTAATCAGTTTCTACCCTGAAATGGCCCACTCATTTTGCAAGGTCCGTCTCGCGCTTGGTCATATAACCCGATTCTGAAAAATATAAATGAAGGCTATTTCACTTTGCACCTCTGAGTTTGATTTAGCAGAGAGCGCGGTGAAATGGGTGCTATAGCGACGCGTGCTTGTTGCAGAGATCACGGCGCGCTTCCAGACGGCGCGCACCGAGGTCCGGCAGCTGCTGCTGCAGTATCTGCTGCCGTGGCTCGTCAACATCGAGCTGGTGGACCCCAACGTGCCGCCCGCCAACCCTCTCTCCTACATACAGGTGCGTCCTCCCGTGCCACCCTGGCGCCCAGGGGTCGTAACTCTGTCGTTGATCACGTTACGAACAATCGACGACGTAGGCGGGCTTTATCTCACGTTATCTAGACGCAGCCGAGATAGGAAAAATCTAATATGAAAGCTTTTCACTTTTAAAAATATTTATCCTATTGTTTACGAGTAGTGAACTCGTCTCCTCGATGCGTCCTTGTTTATTGAAGTCTGAAGGCACTCAGCAGGTAACATCTTCAAAGCTCACTAATTGACAACACTGAAAGGAGTTATTGTCAATACAACAATGAGTTATATACCCGGCTAATAGTGTATGTATTTCTAAAATCTTAATGCATTTGCAGTACGTAATATTATCCGCTATTTTTCTACTTTCCGATTCAGGATGTCTAGTTGTAGAAAATGTACACCTACGTATATAATATTGATTTTCATTAAATATGCCTCTTTTATTTCGATGATCCTCTGAAATCACAAGGGTGAATCATTAACAAATGAGTCGTAGGTAGAACGGATCAGGAGAACGCACACACGGCCACGATCGCGCCACGACCACCACGACCGCGCGTTCGGCCGCCCTCGCAGACAGGAAGCTTATCTTACATTCAACTAACTTTGAAGATAGACTGGCCATCGCGCCCGGTGTCACTCACTGTAATCGGAAGTGACGCGCACATCTCATGTCGATACGATGATGGACGGAAATGACGCGCGCGTCTGACTCCTGACGCGATAACCGGATATGCCGCGCGCATCTGACGTCTGATGCTATTGTCGAAAGTCTACCTTAATCGAACCAGATGCAACGTTTTGTGGGAAAGTTTGTACAGAAAACCTTATTTAGAAGTTATTCGAACTATGGTCTACTCGGAAAGTTTAAACTCTCCATCGACGAAGTAAAGATAGCGCGCCGGTTCGAGAAGTATTGATGTCAACAAAACAAACTAAAGCTTTTATATATAGGCTCTGTAGTCTTTGATACAAATATTTTAAAATTTAAATACCCGCCGCCCCCCTAGTGTGACGTGTGATATTAACAAAGATGTTCGCTCAGAAATTGCTACTTCCATTGCTAACATTAATTTCCAATGTGTCAGATTACACGTCTCGTTGCTTAGCTGGACGTCCGGCCGAAAACGTCGAGTTCGCCGTCAGAATAGGGGGAGCGTTGACATTGACTCTTTTGAAATGAATTGTATGAAGTTGGGCAAAATAGAGAGGGTCGGACGAAAAGATGGGAAACGTCACTTGTAAAAAAAATGCATAAAAATGAATATTTAGTCGTTTATTTGAGGTGTAGTAGCCAGAGGCAGCGGCAATAAGATTAACCGACACAGACGTGGTCAGGCGCGCCGCCCAGGCCTGGTGGCCTGTACCCAGGGCTCGAAATATGCTCGGTCGGATACACAAATGTGTCGGCAGCCCGCCGCAGCCCCGGGTCATTGGGTGTTGCAATACCGGCCAATATTAGCCGCAGAGTGCACCCTGCGGCGGTTTTGGTATCACATGTAAAGTAATTTAAATAATGCTACGACATCGGGGATTTATTAAAAAAAAACCCAGTCATGCTCGATTGATCTCAATCTTAAACTTGAAGTAGAAGTAGCTAAATATTATTTTAAATGTAAAAATGGATGTTTGTTGGCTGTATGGATTCGCGCATCTTTCAATGGATGTAGTTGAAACTTTGCACGGTGTTGTTGGAACGTTCGAGCATAGTACCATCGACGTACACTACACAGGGTGCGCGATTCTTATCGGATTGAGTGGAAACAAAACGTAAAACTTAACGAAGTCACCAAGATTCTAGAAATTACCTAAAAAGCAAGAAGTACACAAAAAAAGTCGATTCTAACCTCTAGGGTAATGGCCGTTTTCGGTTCAGTGTAGTTCCCGACCACGCACTGTATCTCGGTGTACATTTTTCTCGTGCAGATATCCTGGTCCAAACTTCTGAGTTACTTCATGAGGCAAATAATGATATGCTCGTAAGCATATGGGCACTTCAACATAACGAGGAAATCTTTTGTATCCTAACAATGTACCATACTTACGTGGTCCCGGGCCGAGGACAAAGACCTAATGCGTTCCGTTCCGGAAATAAAACCCGCTCCTTTCACATAGCATTTCACTCATTAGCTTTCCACAAAGGCATAAAACAGAGCCTAGTCGTGATATTTGGCATTTGGCTACAAGTACGTAGGTACACTCCATCTAAGACATATACAAAAGAATAAGATATCCCGATGGAATGTGCTCAACAACTTGTCATATTATGGAATAATAATGCGTGTCACTTCTTAAAAACAACCCCTAACGAGACGTAACGTCGCGTCGTTTTCTTAGTGTTCAAATCTTGTGTAAAAATCATGAAAATCGTATCACTAAAATGCCCACAGGTGAAAACTTTAAATTTAATCTTCAAGCTTTCCAACAAAAGGGAAGATATGGTTGGGAGTGTTTATATTTATTTATGTTTTATAATTTCTAAGTTGGTACATTGTAAAAAGTTAATGCGCATGTAGAACCCACCCTTATTCTTCGCCTCGTTCCCACGCACCTTTATTGTTATGCGAAGCCGCAGGACACAGCTAGTGAACCTAAAAGAGATAAACGCTTCCTGTCTACCTCCGTTATTAAGTCCCGCCTGCGAAACGAATCAGTCGGGTTGCCAAACGACATCCTTTGAAGACTTAGAGAATAGCCTTTTTCCGTCTGACCGTCTAACGTGATGCAGCGCCGCGCCTTCTGATTGCTTTGTGCACAAATCACAATTCATGACCATTTTCTGGAAAAATAACGTATTTCAAAAAGCCGCTTTTATGAAAGCTTAGGGACTATACAAATCTGACGTACTGCAGATTAGCTGTTAACCGCCACGTCGTTCACGCTGGTATATTTATATTCCCGGCACCCCGAGCCGGCGAGCCGCCTACTAAAAGATTTTTATCAATCGCTCGGTCTCAATTCGTTATTGTGTTGTTTTGACGCGCAACTCAGTTTCTAAACTTGCAAACAGCGAGAACCGTATGCAATACCATAACAAGCGGACACTATAATAACAGTCGTATTTTAGTAATATATCTTCCATGTCTTGACTTTTCACCCTTCACTATTTTACTATAAGTTTAGATGAACAAAAGATAAGCAGAGGAGCTGGCATAAGGAGCTAGAATATCTGTTGATATTGGCGATTTTGTACACGTAACGCGACGAACAAGGCGTTTACCTTAATAGTAAACGCTATGCTGCCCGTGACAGTTGCAGTAATATCTAGCTAGTATTGAGCATTGCAAAATGTCACCCTAAGACAGCAGTGCTGCGAGTAGGTAATTATCTGAACGGCGTGTATTGTTGCAGTACTACGCGTCGGAGGCGGCGCGTACGGGGCGGCGGGAGGGGCTCGGCTCGGCGGAGGCCACGGAAATGGTGCTCAACAACCTCTTCTACATCACGGCCAAGGTGAGCGCACTGGCAGATTCGCAGCGAGACCCCCTTTTAGCGAGAATGCTGTATTATTCGAAGTTTTCACGAAACATCGTACGTATAAAGCAGACGCATTACCTGCCGAATCGATCCGTAACTAGGTAACTATGTAACATCGACGCTTACTTCATGGCAGGCCTCGATCATCAGCGGCTGCATGTAAATAAAAATTACACAAAAGTTATAGCTCTTATAGGTGTGTAATTAAAATCCATCAGTTAGACTAGTTGTGTCTGTATTCACATGGACTGAAAACAAATATTCGGCTGCACTGTGTATATTCAGGGCGCGGGGCGAGGGGCGAGGGGTGGTGGACCACAGTAGCTGCCGCGCAGACACGTGCCTAGTCTTAAATAAGTGCCATCAACTAACTCACAAACATAAAAGATTACTTTTTCCTAGAAGCTACCTTAGGATTTTTTCCATAGAAAAAATATCATGGAATCGTGTTTTCCGCTCTCGTGGTCATGATGGCATTAGTATTCCATACTAGTAGTTGTATTAGTGTTCCATTAGTACCGCATTCTGTGGTCTAGTGAGCACGGGATCAAAACAACGTTTATCTAAAAATAAGATCCCTAATCTATATAATTAAATGGAATAGAAAAGCCACTTTGTTTCGTCCTAGCACCTCGCCGCGCCCGTTCCGATCGGCAGGTTTGCGGTCAGAGGCTGGATGTAATAAACACACGTGTTAAACCAAATGATACGATATTGTAGTCTTCTTTTATAGAAACCGTACGGCACGCTATTATAATCTTAAGTATCTTACTAATACTAAAGTAAAACAAATTGAATACATATGAAAGTTAATTTTAATGGTTGTTAAAATCGGTATTCAACAAAAATTCAAATTGGTCTCTATAGTCAATAGTAAAAAGAAATCTTCCTAATATTTTTGATAATTAACATTTAATTATACTGCTAATTCAGTAAACATTAGTTGTAATTATAAGAACAAAAACTACATCAAAAACATCACTTTAGAACACTTTAGGCGTGTTGTACATATGTTGTTATACTCGTATAAATGGTCATACTCGTAGAACTGATCGACATAAATTGACTTCGCGAAATAAATAATTATGATAATTGAAAAAAAAACTTCAAAACAAAAAAGTGTGTCTAATCATATAAATGTGGCAAAAGGTCAGAATTTTGAAATAAATTTGTTATTTGAATTAAAGATGAAAAAGCTGCAAATAGTGACAAATTATTCGATTCATTTTCAATTAGCACAATTATTACAAATGATGTTAGCAAGAGCAACATTTTCAATTTGGCAATCATTGTTAAACAATAAAAAAACATTCGGTCGAGTAGAATCAAGGTCGCCGCACGCTCGGCGAGCCTTTCTCTGCGGTGCAAACTTGTCGGTTCGTTGTACGCAGCTGAACCTCGTATTCCCTAATGTAGGTAACTAGGTAAGGGGTGGCAAATTTGGGATCGGGATTGCGCGCCGCGCCCGTATTGACAGCCATCGGTCATACGGCGGCCTTGTGCAAAGCCCTGCCCTGTGATACTTGCTTTTCGGTGCAATTTGCCGTTTTACGAGCCTTCCGCACCCTTCCGTATCGACACACTTTGAAAGCGTATGCATATGTACTCATACGTTCGAACCACATCACATGATCCGGGATAAATATGTTAGTTTGGCGTGTGTTATAATATTGCCTCGCAAACGGTATGGGCGCTCAAAAACGTTTTGCTAGAAAACACTATTTCGTCCTAGAATAACTCATTCAGAGACATCCTCATCAAAAGTTAATTCTTTTAAAAACTTAAGTATACATAATTTTCTTTTGCTATTTTCCTCGATGTTAACAAAGTAAAATCAAAAAATCTCGCTAAAGGCAATTGAGGAGAATCGGAGTAGACTTATTCAGAAAAGGTTACTCTCAGCGGTGAAATGAAGCATTAAATCTGATTTTCGTAGCAAACTTGTGCAGTCCGCTTTAGAAAATATTATTTTCTTGACAAAAGGCCGAGCGATGAATGGAAATTGGACGATTCCTTTTTCATTCTTTTTTCCAAGATAACAGGATTACAATACTGTTCACTAATTGAGCAGAAACTAAAAAATATTCAAAAATACTACGACGAGAAAATGTCATTCAAAGAATTAGCCAAAGTTTAACGAGGAGTTTTGGCGAGATACCGAAAATGTGACCTTGTAATTGTATTCTTTTCTCAACCTTGTACTTTTGTGTGTTAGTGTGCGGAATATTAACCCTTATATTGTGCGCGTTAACGTGCACGAATGTAGAGCAAGCGATACTAGCCCAATAAAATCCAAATCATAGAGATCATATCTTTATAAAAATTTAAAAATGAACTAACGTCTAGTCCAAGACGGTCAGGTAGTCGGATTTCAGTCATCGTCATCAGTAAAGCGGTGGACGCTCTACTCAAACTTGCTGGGAAACAGTTGAATGGATGGAACAGTTTAATAAGTGTGCTAAAGTATAAATAAAGAACTTAAAGTGGGACACAGCCAATGCCACCGCAACTACATAGATCGCCGCCCGCCCACGGCCGAGCTTCAGCAGCGTAACAAATATCGAATATTTCGCCGACGTTACTCTCCTGTGTGTTCCCTGTGCTCGTACTATCGCGGTATCCTCGTAGAGAGTCGATATTGTATATTGTACCCCGAGCCCACTGTGGTTATTGTGCGCTCCCCTTTCAACCGCTCGCTCGATACACGGCAGTATCTGTCTGTAAACCTGAACGCGCAATGAGATACCATAATGTCGATGCATACTATCCTCCCAAGTGAACTGGATACTCCATTCATTTGCTTTCAATGTTCTGGAAAACAGCTACGGGAAAGTAATGAAGTGTGCTTTATAAATTTGATTTCGTGTGGAATCGATAACTTTTGTTTCCAGTAATAAGATTAGAGAGGTGTCTATTACTGTGTAATGAAAGTGCGTCCACACTGCGTCTACGTAACCTTGAATTTCCCGAAATTCATAGAATTTCATAATTATTGACGAATTCGATCCGACAAAAGTTTCAATTAAAGGGAACCCAAAGGGTGGTGGGCGGTGGTACATACAGGTGAAGGAAAATTAACAAGAGCAAATAGCAAAGTTTACCCACTGCATGTAGGGAATCTGTTGAGGAGGTTAGTGATTGGGGTGTTGAAGTTTGGTAGTTTTGTATTACACAGAAAAACAAAAGTAAGTTACGACTGATTGCAGAGTAAACAACGACGTTATGAAATGAACACATGTACACATTTCATAACTTAATTCTTCGATGGATGATATCTGTTGGCGGTAGCCTACGCGTGAACTACTCAAATAAAAACACAAAGTTACAAAGATATATATATATATACTAGCGGTCCCTCCACTAGGTCATCCGGACACGTGGGGGCGTTAGTACAGTATTTACAGTTTCATTGTAACACTATAAAATGGCTAGCTAGTTGATTAAAAAACCTAAGTGTAAATTTATTCACTTTGACTCGTAATCATTCGTGTGTGCGGAGTTCTAATTGCAAAGCTAAGGGGAGCGCGCCCTTGAAACTGCACCGCGGAGTGAAGGGGCTAGGGTGGCGCTTTTCCGAACGACAACTGGTTCTGTTTCTCAACAGAATAGAACTTTCCGCACTGTCCACGTTATTTACCAACTGTTAGGACACTGAGCCGTACACTTTACAACTTATGCGTCGGTAGGTTGAGTATTTTTCATACTTTACATTCGAGCATTGATTTGAATTTCTGTAGAGGAATGTGCCGACGCTCTTATTCTTATATCCCGTAAGATTTTCTACGTCGACTTTTTATTGTAAGAGTGCCGCAGTCGCTTCGAGACTCCAAGCCGACTCCGTGGTTACGCCTCCACATTTCAAAGGGGCCTTTTGCTCAGGGGAAAATTGAGCGTCAAACGAATACGTCGTCACAGAAAGTGGTATTACATGAGACGCTGCAGCATGCGACGTGAGCCGCGAGCGCGGGGCTGTGGAGCTATTCTCTCGCACTTGTACTACTGTTTATACCTACTACTTTGTATACGATATTTGTGAGATTGAAGCTAAGTGGTCGGTATTTTTCCCGTCGTTTCGTCGTCGACAGGCGATTATGTCATTAATTTAAGAAATCGCCCGCTGAATAAAATGAAAGCAATCTATTGAATTTCAATCTATTGATCGAGACGCAGCTTTCATTTTCTATGAAACTGTTGCCATGTTATTATATTTTCACAGAAAATTACCTCGAATTAAGCCGAAAAGTAATTCGTTAGTGAAGACCATAAACTGATTTCCAAGAAAGAAAATTTATGTTTTCTCAGTACCTCGATTGATGGATTTTTTTCTCAAACGGGAGGAGGTGGCCTTGTAATCGTACAGCGCTCGGTTGTCGCTAGATCGCAGTATTGCATTATTCAAACAGACTATAGAAATACACAAAGTGGCCCTTGGAAGCCGCCGCAGCCGCTTATTGGCGCGGGCTCGACCCTCGCATCGCAAACGTACTATTGTTAGTAAAAATTGCACACTGACAATTGTACGGTTGGAATTTATTGATGTGGAACGAATGGAAACATAGTATCTGCAAAATGCGCTGTTACTGCATCGTCTGTTTCGATTTATTTAATCATAATTATGCATGCGATGAACGCCTCGGTGAAGCTAATATATCATGTAATTTCAAAATAAAACTACAGTTTAAAGTTAATCGAAGTGGTGTCCGTTCTTCTTTGAGCATGTTAAGAAGCTGCTTAGCGTGTGCTAACAACCTTTACCCGAACCTTGACACTGTAACCTGTACTTCTCCTGTGTGTGTCGATACTTTGTGAAACAAAGTTTCAACGAGTTTTGAGAAATAAAACAGCCGTCGATTCACAAAGACAAACTAGAACCTGCATCGTCCAGAATGCCGTATTGCCACAGTATTTACGTCTTGGAGATCACGTTTTCTAATGATACATTTAGGCAAACCGTGAATTCAAACGGCTTATGTACATACTCCGGACTGTTACATCAAACAAACTGAATTACTTGCAGGTAGGGGAATCTTGGCGGACGCCCATCAGACTATAATTTAATTATTAGGGATAACATTATGAATTTTGCATTCGCTCTGGCAATTTCCACTCAGACGCGTTATTATGGCATGACTATACTAAGCAGCAGTATTTATTCATGCCCTGTGCATGCCTGAATCGTTCATCCGGATTTCCAGTAGGTGTTTTGAGAATTATTGTACTAATTAGAGCATAGTTGGTATAGTGTAAGTGTTCATCGAGGGACAGTAATTTGACGTACAACTAAGCTATAAAGACATTGTTTGCGTGCATATATTATATAAAAGGAGTCGCTTTAAAATAAACTATTATGAAAAAATTTTTACATTTGGCAATTTGTTTGTGTCAGTTCTCGGACAACCACCCGAAGGAGATCGAGGAGCTGTGGTCCACGCTTTGCGCGTGCTGGCCCAACAACCTGAAGGTCATCATCCGCTACCTCATCATCGTCTCCGGCATGGCGCCCAACGAGCTCCTCCCATACGTGAGTACCACACGCTTATGGAAGACTCCAACAAATACAATGTGAAAATATTCAAAGAATGCCCCAGAAAGCCTCGCAGATTTATTGTTAGCTATATTCTTAGGTAGTCGAGAGTTATTTTATATTAGAAAATCTATAACGAGCTAACGAGATCGATATTTCAGCAGGTAAGGATTCACTTGGTTTTATAGCAGTAAGGGTAAGGGTAAGGGTAAGGTTTTCACATTATCTTAAACTTTTTATTTTTTTCTTAAATAAATTAAAAAGTTAGGTTAGGTTCTACGGATCATTGAGCCGAACTTTCACGGGAGCGCTCGGCCGCGGCTACGAACAAAAATAAACTTTAAAGATACCTTTACGCACATTAGTTTGAAGAAATCGTGTACGTATCCGCGACAGTCTGCCGCAGTGGAGCTTCGGCTTTATATTGGGGCTGCTCGCATCAACTGCAACTTTATTCCTACTTTGTGTAAAAATAATAAGTAAAACACAAGCTGCTGCATTTCTGATACACAAAACTGCCAAAAACAGTATCTCGGAATTATTAACAGATCTAAACAATGTTTTAGCCAGTGCTCTCCCTGGCGCGATCGATAGCTGACATGTACGTGTCTACTCGTCGCATGTAAGGGCCGCTACTCGCCAGCAGACATTCAATATGCACAACTTTGTTTTGAATGACTCGTAGAATGTCTGCTGTCGGCATTCACAACCTAGTGTCGCATTAGAGCCAGATTTCAATGGGACATACGAGTAAAGCTCACTTTATATTTTCGCCAGCAGTTTTCCAGTTTTAGTTTCAAATAAATAGAATAGGTTTTTGTAGTCACTTTTGATAACCATTATTTTAATAAGCATAATTGGCAGTTGGTTTATTCTAGCTGAATCCTTTTGTTTAGAATCAACAAAGGACTTAAAAGTTTAAGTAATTTATTATTTCGAAAAACGTTTGAGTTCGTCTCGATCCTCACACTCTTGTTTTTTTTGTTTTTTTTTGATTGGTTCGTTGAGTTTTTCTTTTCACTAGCAGTAAAATTGTCGAAAATGAAATATATGTATGCACGCCGAGCGTTTTCGAGGCTATACAAGTATGAGCGCCTTTCATAGTTTCAATGGTCGGATATCGCGGCGGGCGGCGTTCGGTGCATACCAATATTGTATTTTCATTCACCACTGATTCTTTTTACTGAAAATAATTTTATATTTGCTGATTTGCAGGGAAAACGTTTATAACGTTCTCGAAACGGTTCAATAAATGAATGTTTGCGAAGGCCACAGCGTATTAATTAGTTTCCTTTGATAAGTGTTATAGTTGATTTTACCTTATTTTATCATCGCAATCCGAGGGTCACTCTTCCTGTCGCACTCTCAGATGAATAATCACCATTAAACTTTGTCAAACTTCTTACAATAATGTCAGTCCAAAGTTCAGTTACGTCTCTGAGTTAATAATTGCAAATACATTATTAAGAACCGGCTAAGTGCGAGTTGGGCTCGCGCACGCAGTGTTCAATACCATTATCTATTAAAAATGGCAAAATTATTTTAATTTAATTATTTATTTTTAAAGTGAATATTCCGTGAATATTTTAAGCGTCTAGCGTCTACCTGTTGCGGTTATCAAGATCTAACAAAAACGAGCAAAAAATCACATTTGTTGTATGGGAGCCCCTTTAAATATTTATTTTATTCTGTTTTTTAGTATTTGTTGTTGTAGTGGCAACAGAACTACATCGTCTGTGAAAACGTCAACTATCTAACTATCACGGTTCATGAGATACAGCTTGGTGACAGACATACAGACAGATAGCGGAGTTTTAGTAATAGGGTCCCGTTTTACCCTTTGACTACAGAACCCTAAACGTTAATGTATGGCGACTGAATGCAAACTTATATCAATTGATTGAACAGTTCACCTGCAACGTAAAATGTTTAGTAGTAATATTGACGCTAGCCTCTCCTTCAGGCAAAGCGCGTGGTGCTGTATCTGGCGCGGTCGCGGCCCGAGCGCCTGCTGGACGAGATGATGACGGAGCTGCAGACCGTGGAGACGCTCAACTGCCTCATCGAGCGCACGGAGACCCCGCCCTTCTACCGACTCACCTCCATGCGCAAGGCCACCTCCGGCCATAGCGACGGCCCCGGCACCGGCTCTCAGGTACCCCGACCTAACTGGCGTCTTCGGCCCCTAGTCGATTTCAGGCCCTGGTTCCACCATCTCGCTAGATCTTTATTAGGGTCAGTGAATTGAGACTGAGTATTAGGTATGAATCGAAGTTATCTGCTTTTATAGTCACGGTAGTGACCCCCCCCCCCCCCCCCTCCCCCCTCCCCGAGTTTCGTACATTATAACATCATTTTCTTGTCTATTTTTACGCCAATTCACGTCTCTCAAATTGTTCTTGAATTAATTCTTTCTAGATCGCCCATACACAACGTAATGTTATATGTACTCAATTTGATATTTAGCCCATACTGAACCATTTAGCCCATACGTTCAAGTTACCATTAAAATTTCTAAGGGTGGTCAGCCTGACGTCGCCTTATTTAATCATATAAATGTACAGTCAGAAAATCCAGGGAAGAGACTATAGAAAGATGTTTCTATCGGGTTATTAGATCGCAGTGTACCCAAACCAATAAAATTGCAATATTTCAAAGTCACAACATTTTCCTTTGTAGTCATAGTTTTAAGATTAGACTAGAAAATGAGAAAAGGAATCTTACAATGGAGGTTTTGTGTTTGTGTGGTATCGTCGTCCTGTGTTCACGTGGGTGTTCGTCTCCAGGACGCGACGGGGCGCACGGGCGAGCTGGCGCCCGTCGAGAAAGGCACCATCCACACCAAGCGGCACAGCGGCGAGGACCCGGCTAAAGCTAGGTGACCATTGCTACTATAATATTTCAGATAAGGCTTCAAAACACCGGGCATGCTGTATGTGCCGGCACACGCGTCGATATCGGCGACGCCGTTTGCTGGAACCTAATGTAACATTACGTCTAATTTGGGCGTTACGCGGTCGCGCTGCATTTGCACCGCTAATATGTTAACCACTTGGCTAAACAGATACAAATAAACACAATTCACGGTAAATATCCCGTTAACGTGAAATCTTATACAAACACTAGATAATAAACAGTAATTTAGTCAACATAATTATGAAAATGAAATAATGGTCGGATGAGTACCGTCCTATAACCTCGGCCCGCCGCCGCCGCCGCCGCGCCGCGCGCCGCTCCGGCTCGTCTCGAGCCCCGACATTGGCGAAACACCGCTATCTAATACAATCTGCTGTTTAATTCAATTACGCGCCTCCAGGAAGGAAAGCCTATCCTAACCTGACAGGAAATCCACATTTTCTTAGGTGTTTGCTACAGCGTCGTTCCAATTATAAAGCTCATCAAACAGTTATGTAGTTTGACACCATATCCTATACATTATATTATTAGTTTTTTTTCTACGGCTCCCTAGGTAGTTAATAATATGAACGAGAAATAACTAAAGTATACTATTTTACAACCGCTTAAAATATTTTTATTTACTTAAAAACTTACCTAAATCATTTTTGATCTTTAATTACGACGACATTGTATTAAAGTTTTTGGCAAAAAATATATTTTTTCCAGACAAGTTTTTGTGAAATACGTATTCGGTACACGGCAAGCTGGTCAGAATGAGGCCGAACTCCATCAATCTACTGTGAGTCACCGAGGAGTTCCGTTGTCTACCTTCCGTCCCTATCATCTCAGCTCGTTGATCTCGATCACCATAGTTTTCTTTGTTCTGTGGTGTTTCAATAAAGAGTTTATCTATCTATCTATCTATCATAAGGCATGCAAAATTTCAACTCAGTTCAACATCGGGAACTAGGTCGACATTGAGTGGCAAGAATCCACCCGAATAAACATACTTACATTGGAAGTTAAATAAAATCTTACAAAAGCTAGGGAGTTAAACCTGGTTTCAATTACAGATTATTACAAGTAAGTTAATTACATCGTTGATGTTCGAACCCGGCGACTAGTTCTATGCATGCGGGACGTGTCACAGTGGCGCGAGTCCGTGACAACTGTGACAATGTTCGCGAGCGTATGTTAAGGCGCTGCCTCTAGGAAATACACGAGCGAGCAATAAAATGGCTCCAATGAAGAGTTTTGATAATTGAAAAGTAAATGAAGTACTAAGTACTTTGAACGTTTTTAATGTTGATTGTTTGAGTCAAAGCCATAATAATACAATTAGGGTTTCATCCGAAAATTACATTTTGCCTTTGTAGTGTGTACCTATACATTTATAATAAGTACAATCATAAAAACAATCGTCAAAAACAATAAAAGCTTGATTCGACTGAAACAAAGGAAATAAATCCAGACATTGTTTTTCGTACAGCCCCTTTAGTTGCTATTATTTTAATGAAGTTATTAAATACAAAGTAGGAACAAAAACGTAGGGTGTCGCGTCACGTCACCCTCCCCCTCGGTGGCGGCGCTCGAGATGGACACCCGCCATCGCTCGGCGCGGATACCTTTTTTATTCCGAAGGCAAATTGGAACCTAATTATAGGTTCGCCACGTCCTCCGCCCGTCTAGCGTTCGATAAACTTTCTATGAAAATAAATAATTAATATGATAGCAAAGACTTTAGAGCCTGGGTGGCACTGTAACTGTCATGTCATGCAGGCGTAGCGCTTACCATCAGGTAAACGACTTGCTAGTCTCGTCACACAGTCAAATAAAAAAAACGACTATAATTTATTACCTCGTTCATGAATAAACAAACGGAGAGAGAACTGATAAGTAGGTAACCTACTAATATACTTATATCAATTTTATTGTCGAGTTTAATAAATAATTATTGTATTGTCGATGTATATCTCCATTTTTATTGGTACAATTAAGCTACACTCTTAAAAATATATAATTCAGTGCCATTTTTATCAAGAATAAAACTTGCGAGATCAAACGTTGGCCGACTTAGTAATTGCAGGAATCATATCACCAAGCCAACATGCAAAACCCGGTGCGTCGCGGATGAGCGCACAGGTTATCAGAAAAGCGGAAAAGAGTAAATACAGGCTCTGGTTACAGCTTGATCGCCGAGGGCTCGGAATATGGCATCCAGCCCTGTGGCAGGTGCCGTCCGCTGGGGGCCCCGAGCGCCGGGCCTCGATCCAATTTCCAATTAGTGCAAGCTTAGACTGCCTCACCACCACAGCGGTGCGAGGGAATTGTGTGCCGAGGTAGAAAAAAAAAACTTAGAAAAATCTATCTTTGAATAAATGCCGCGATCGAAGATAAACAAATTAACCTATTTTTTATGTTCTTTTTTTCCTATCTTTGCGCTATCAGCCAATCTGACTGGTAGCATGAGCTTGATAAACAGGTAACCACACACTCACGCGGCGGTCATACATGATGTACAGGCATAGTTTAGTCCTTTGCGGAAGGCTCACACACACGATCGAGTAGTGCTGGTACAAATTGTGCGGGCACGGCGTACTTGCATCAAATATAACAAGGTTCACTTACATTGTTACAACACAACACACAGTCTTGGTTCACAATTTGTGATCTAATTAAACTGGAATAACAGAGACGACGACGTAGATGGACTGACTGGCCAAGTATTATTTTTATCGGAGCGTTTTGTGAATCCACCCATTGCAGTCCGTATCGGATCGGCGTCCTGCAAACTGAAAAATAAAAGCACCGATACATCGCGCGTCGTCCGTCCGATTTGCTTTTATTACTTTTTTCACTTTTCGAGCACTATCTTATATTGGAACAAGACGTGTAAACTCAATATTGTAGGTCGACTATTTGCGCGATATTGAGGACACTGGGTGTAGTGATACATCACTGGCAGCCGCGCCCTCCCTCCTGGGCCGCTGACGGGTTACCTGCTCACAGCGATTTACATTAAACGCTGTTTGTTTCAGGCAGCTGTAGGTATCGGATCGGCACAATTTCTAGCCACGAGGAGTTACACAACCGGTAGCTAAAGTACGCGAGTGATTACCGACGCTTCTAACGTAGCCAAAATCAAGGACTTGTTGTCGTCTAAATCATAGAGTACATAACTTGCTCCTGGAAAAAAATATAACAACCAGATTAAAACATTGATTTAAAAGAAAAGCGTATTCAATATTCACTCACGAAAAGAGTTTACTGAAAGCATACAATATGTTTTGATAAACCAACGTCACCGTTAGCCTAAATACGTTACTTTTCCACTACTGTGACACAGTCCTTTCGAACAAGGAAGGTAGGGCAACAATCCATCACGCTCTGGCCCGTATAATTTCTAGTTTGTTGTTTGTCGAATGCGGTGTGCTGGCCTCTGGTTTAATTTCTTAAATGTAATTAATGTACGCTTTTTAAAGGTTTCCACGTTAGATTTCAGTGGAATACAAACCAATAGGTACGTCAAGGTCTAAATTACACATAAACGCTCTCAAACTGCCAAATGGGGCGACACACAATAGGATCGTCACCCGTGTCACTCCAGCCAGCGTGACGAACTTCAGAAGTCGACATTAGATACTGTGCGGCGGAAGCTTGGATCGAATTAAGCCATACTTCATTTATATCAACAATTTCACAATTCTACTTTTGAATTGAATTTCGATCGCTTTGTTTTTTAATCGTTGGTGTTGTCCACGAGAATTAAGCCCCTCGCGCCTCACGTTTACCGTAACGAATTACTTACGTAACGTATTACTTACGTACGTAAGTACTTGCGTATAGAAAATATGCGTGAATGAACCAAAAAGTTGAAATACCTTATTGACCTTATAAAATTATTGGTTGGTTTAATGCCAAAAAAAAAAACGCGCGTTGCTACGTCAACAGCCGTGCCGGTCTGATCCGCAGCCTTTAATGTTTCACATCAAAAGGACAAAATATAAATGGAAGGTTGTTGTGTGTATTGTTTTAGCGGGGGCAAAGCGCCCGAGACGCCGGGTTCGAAGCGCGCGTCGGCGCAGCCCTGCTCCACGCCGCCGGCCGACGAGGATGCCTGCCCGCCTTCCGAAGGCGATGCCACGCCGGTGAGCTCCCACGGCACCGGCCAGGCTAGCTTCTCTTGTCTTGACAAGCATTGCTAGTACCATCGACGTACTACCACAGAATACATACAGAATTATACAGAATGGACACTTCGCCCCCCGCGGTTTCCTACCCCGCACCTTTACTGCAATTCAGAGGGTAATCGAGAATCAGTCAATCTCAAACAACCACATGACAATAGACTAACAGGTTGGCATGAATCTTCATACTAGCGGGCTGTTTTTTGTTTTGGTCGGGTAGTATATTTGAGTACACACGCATTTGGCGCGTGTATAAACGACATCTATATGTGTGAGTTGTCATAAAAGCTTTAGTATGGAGTGTCGGGAGTGCGGTACTACTTAAAAAGTATTATAATTAAGATTGCGTTATTACCCCGTTGAAGTTGTGTAAGTATGCAGTGCTGTGCGTTGCAGACGGGCGGGTGCGGCGAGGCGGGCGCGACGCCGGTGCCGGGCGCCACGCCGGCGCCGCCGCTGGACCCGCGGCTAGACGTGCCGCAGCCGCGTCCACTCCCCATGCCCGAGTACGGCGGCTTCTTTGCGCTGCTCACGGAGTTCCTCCCCGACAGCAGCCAGCCCATCTCCGGCTTCCACAGGTACAGTCGGCCTCAGAAGCAGCTGACCATGTTTTTATTTTACACACGAAATTGTTTGTTTTTCCTAGAATAGGAAATGTTAGTAACGAAAATGTTAGCAATTTCTAAGGTATTTTACAAGCTCAATATTTTTTTTTCTCATTGCAGAATAGGATTTTTAAATTATGAAGATGTTTAGCAATTTTTGTTTATTAGCCCAGTAGCACTGTTGATGTGTTGTATTGTTGCGGTGCAGATGCAACGTGGCGGTGATGCTGCTGTGCGACGTGGTGCTGGATGGCGTGGAGCTGGACTGGTCCATCCACGTGCCGCTGATGCTGCACATCGTGTTCCTCGCCATGGATCACACCAGGTCAGTCGCCAGCGCCAGGAACATCTCTCTCCTTGGCTACCGTCCACGATGCTATGCCCGAAATATCTGAGTCGGCATTATTTGCGTGACGCAGTCACCTTTAACTATTGAAGAGCTTTTTGTTATTAATGCACATTAGGTTGCAGTCAGTCAATATTCATTTAACATTTGAATAATTAATTGACATGAATATCACCGCAACGCTGCGTACGTAGGGTAGATGGTCAACGAAACCGTGGCAGCAAAACAAGACCTGTCAGATCCACATCGGTGATCAGACTACTCTGACAGACGTGTTGTGCAGGTGGATAGTGCACCAGCACTGCAGACAGCTGCTGCTGAACCTGCTGGTGGCGGTGGCGGCGCACCACGACCACCTGGCGGTGGCGCGCACGCTGCTGGCCAGCCGCTCGGCGCACCTGGTGCTGGCGCCGCCGCACCACCCCGCACGGACCCTGCTCTTCCGGAACTTCACCGGTACGTACCACTCTTTAGATTATGCATACCCATTCATATAGATCATCGGAACAAATATCACAAGCCCACTTGATGGTTATTGGTGACCAAAGTTTGATAGTTTGACTTCAGTTACATTATGCTCGCAAATTACCAATATTTTTTGTATAAAATTGTAAATTGAAAGTTCGAATATGTTCAGCGATTTTTGTTGCTGACTGTACCATACTCAATCCGTTGCACACTGTCCTCTATTGATTTTTTGTTTTTTGTTTTTGATTTGATTGTTTGACCTTTGATTATATATTTAGAAATTTCTTTAAAACACATAATATGTAGTTCATACTCATAATTATGATAGTGGTCCGTCACGGCCGTTTAAAAGCATTATAATTATAGTAATTGTTTATTGATGATGTCGCGTCTCGTTCCAGAGCCTGACGAGAAGTTGGACACGTACCCGCAGTGCGCCCACTCGCCGCGCTCGCACGCGCGCTCTCTCAGCTCCGACCCGCAGGTCACGCCGGAAGGTAAGCGCCACCGACACCGCGCCCGTGCCACCAGACACCTTATTCCATAAAGAGTGCTCTTGAGTACTTTCACCTAAACTCAGTCCTATTTGCCTTAAATCACATGCATAGATCCTGACCACTAATTAGCCACCACATCTATCAAATCCATACAAAATGTATCGAGAACACGAGAACGAGAACGAGCGAGAGCGGCGCTACACCTAACGTGTTAATGTTCACAATATTCATTATAATAAACACTTCTTTTCCTGCTAGATAGATTGAGCTACCTATTTTAAATTATATCTTTATATTTCAATATCTAAATAATTTATACAAAAGAGAAATTTAAACACCTATCCAAATTCATATAATGTATTTAATTTCAAAAGAAATTTAATATATAATATAATAAACATACATATTTCAATAAAGCGATTATGTTATATTGTGATAACCCAACAGCGTAACAGAATTTTCAGAATAACATAAAACATTCAAAGCGAACCCGAAATAGGATTACACAATACAATTTGATGAAAGGTGTCTTCTTCCACGAATTCTAATACATAATAGATATTAAATATCCTACATCCGACCTCACAAACGTTACTCGAAAGGAAAGTGTCACGGCGCGACCGAGCCTGTCTGTCAGCTTTCCGTGAAAAGTTTGAACTCACTGAATACTAAACACTGTCGGTACTCAGTCCATTTGTGACTCCAATAATAATTAGGCATCAGCTATTTTGTTTCTCAACAAAGGTGCGTTCATTTTACAGTAGGCACTTTATAACAATACTAGCTGCGTCCGCGGTTTCACCCGCGTAATTTCCGTTCCCGTAAGAATACGAGGATAAAATATAGCCTATAATACTCGCTGAAAATGAAACTGTCCATTGGTGAAAGAATTTTTAAAATCGGTTCAGTGGTTTAGGTGGGAGAGCGTTACAAACAAATTCCCATTCGCGATTATAATATTAGTTAGGATACTTAACTGTATTTGAACGCCACAAATAGTGTGGCGCCAAGGTAGGCGCCAGGTACGTGGCGCGTGGGTCGCGGCGATGTGCGTTGTCTCGTGACACGGTGTCACATCGATGAACGCGAATAATGAAACATGTTATCCTTATTTTCGAACTCATGCGAGGAGCTCGTTGGGAACCAAATATTATTCAATATTACAATGCTAATTGTTAGTGAGTTCCAGGTAATAAATGTAGGAAAGATTTTTTTGAGAACGAAGGGTTGTGGAGATTCAGGAAGTAGCAATTTAATTTATTTACTTGATGTAAGAAACAAATTACAGTTATTGAGATAAATTACGTTATATATCGTAGTTAAATTTATGAATTGGATTGCAACTCATATGGTAACACACTATCGAGCGCTTAGTGCTAAGTACTAAAATAAAACTATATTATAAAAACGAAGAAAAAAAAGAGAATTTAATATAATACATTTGCCATATTTGGATTTTGTAATTTTAGAATAGTTTCCCAATTTATTGAAAAATGTCTCACTCAGAGTGTTCCTTTGCCATTTCGTTGTACTGCCTAGCTTTCCCTACTTGTTTTTTTATTAAGTAAAACTTCTTTACGCTCGCTTGACTTGGGGAGTAAGCTGGTGAATGCGTTACGAAAAATCAGATTGGGTTAGGCGAATGGAACTTGAGTGGTAAATTAGGTTCATAAGATTAAAAGGTAGGGGTTAGGTGGTGGTAAGTGGTAGGTGGTAGATGGTAGGTCGTAGGTCGAAGATCGTAGGTCTTAGGTGGTGTGTGGTAGGTCGTAGGTCGAAGATCGTAGGTCTTAGGTGGTGTGTGGTAGGTCGTAGGTGGTAGGTGTTTTTTTTTAGTAAAACTTATTTACGGACGCTTGACTTGGGGAGTAAGCTGATGAATGCGTTACGAAAAGTGTGATTGGGCGAGGCGAATGGAAGTTGAGAGGGAGATAATTGTTTGCAACGTTACTCGGTTTACATTCTTCTCATACATTTTTGATAAAAATATTGAGTGGGTTCGTTGCTTAGGCTACGTCATAGCACTTCCTTCGAAAAATAAAACATTTTAGCTTACAACCATCTTTCTTATACTAAAATACATTGTGGAAACATTATATTATTATTTACAATATTTTAGTATTGGATGGTTGTGGTGGTAATCATTCTCTTTTCGGTGAAGGAAAACTTCGTGATTGCACATATGTGGATGTTTGAGAATTATTTCGGAGGTAACTGATCCACCTAACTGGACCGCGCCCCCTTGGTCGATTATTATAGAATCCTCTTCATGAAACCGAGGGAGACCCGTGCTCAGCAGTGGGTGGGGAATATGGGTTGATGATGATGAGTAATATAACCGCCACATTACTAATAAATACGTTCGTTAATGAACAAAGGTCGAGATTTTATAATTTTTTTAATTTAGTTATACATAATTGTAGGTGTCTAGTATTTTCCGTGACAGTGGCGCCAATCGATTCCAGGCGAAGGCGACAACTACCCGTCGCTACCGGTGATCGTGACCGGCGAGGCGGACGGCGAGACGGAGCCCGAGCCGGGCGCCGCGCCGGCAGCTCCCGCCAGCCCGGCCGACACGCCCGTCGCCGACGTCATTAAATCTCTCATACACTTTCTGGCGCACCGACCCACGCACATGCCTCTCTGGCAGTACGAGGACATCACGGCGAAAGGTACGAACATGTGTCCTATTTATGTGACACGGCACAATGTACCACGTTAAGCGAATGAATACATATTTTCTGAAGTTTTAATTATTAGACAAGTATGGATGGATATGTGTTTAGATCGAATCGTGTGAGTACATTTTGGTTCAGGTCCCGATGTTAAATTGGTTTGTAATTTAACATGTCCGTCAATTATTGTGGAAGCGAGCTGACCTGATGTTAAAGATGAGAGTTCACATCCGAAATTTTCAGTGACTAATGGTAGTCGTGGTGTTTGCGCTCATTTTGATTAGCTTCTAGAACCAAATAACGTATTCTCTTTTTTTTTATTGTACAGTCAGCAAGAGATATATTATCAATATTTTTTTATATCAATCGATCCTGTTTCTTAGGCAACAAACTATCAGACCAACTGAGGCTGACCTCGCTATGTACTAGAAGTGCCAAAAAAAATGTCTCCCTTAAAGTATGGCATGTTTTAGAATTGTTTTCTTGTTATAAGTGTTTTTGTAGATACGATGAATAAGGTACATGTCCATACTGCTAAATCTCAAAAATCCAATCTGTATATTTTGCAATTGTGTCATTGTAATCCTTTCGTTACTTAGTTGGCTTCAGAAGTACCAAGCTGAACATATCCTATTTTTTTAATTTAATTTTGGTTATGTATATATTTTTTTCACGTATATAAAATATTTAAAGTATGGATATGTTTAGGTACATTTGAGACGGATCGTACAGTATGCGCTTGTGTGGTGAACGTGTCGACTGCCCCGCAGTGTGGTCGCTGCGCAGCTGCCAGCAGATGTCGACGCTGCTGCGGCACGTGCTGCGCGTCTTCCGCGAGTCCCTGCCGCACGCGCTCATCTCGGAGCGGTGGGCGCAGACGGCGCTGCAGCTGGGCCTCTCCTGCCCCTCGCGCCACTACGCCGGCCGCTCGCTGCAGGTCACTACTGCTACCTACCTATATAGTAGTATTATACCTATAAAGTACATAAATAAATAAATAACGCGTCAAGATGTCATACACATCCTGACCCCGGAATAGGACTCCCTTTTATCTAGGTAATGTGAAACTATGCTCCTACAAACACCCAAACTCAGAGCAAATATTTGTGGTTCACATAAATCTGACCAATTCTATTTCTTATCGTTCCCCCTGAAATGGAATTATATGACACATTTTTTTAAAATGCTGTCAATTCAGACACTATGTGCACGATATCCGAAATTAGTATTTTTGTGTTCGTAGTAATCGACTATAAATTTTATATGGTTTAAACAAAATTTTTGGTGTTTGGTTTTATTTTTGTATTTATTAAATTTCAAATAAAAAGTATAATTAATGTTAGTAACTCTCTGTTGATAGTACATATAAAGGTGTGCACACACAGGTGTTCCGGCTCATCGGCGTCGCAATGACAGGTCGCATGGTGTCCGACATCCTGTCGCGGCTCGTCGAGACCGTTGCCGAGCAGGGCGAAGATATGCAGGTAAGCGCGTTCGTTGCAACACACCATCGAAAATAATTATCAAAAAAGAAAAAAAAATGATTACATTGCTTATTTTTTTACTAACTGCGTCCCACGGGGTCGACCGTGTCATACTCGTTCTCTGCAGGAATTATGCATTTTCGAGTATAAGACATAACCTGTAGTAGGTACTCTAGGTATTTCTTGTACTCTGCAATATTTTCAGTATCGAGTATATCGAGTTTTTTTTTTTATGTTCTTCAAAAATGTAGTTAATACAATAAAATAATCCTAGATCTCATAATACGGGTTTCAAGCCTAAATGTAGGAACCAGGTGCTCCGTTACCTTTATTTTGTACCCTCTAAGCCTCGGATCAAAATCTTTTTAATTTTGTGTATGTAATTATGTTGTGGTAATGTGTTTTGCTCTGTGCAGGGGTACGTGACGGAGCTGCTGCTGACGCTGGAGGCGGCGGTGGACTCGCTGGAATCCAACTTCCGCCCGCTGGACTACATGCGGGACATCTTCAAGTCCACGCCCAACCTCAACAACAAGGACGGCGCGCCGCCCAGCTCCGCCGGTCACTATCCACATACTAACCTAAACTACCCGTATTTTCCTGTTTCATATTTTTATACCATGTGTTATGTTTATTTTAAGTTTCCAATACTACAAAAACACACACACACCATACACCCACACATGTGTGTTTTATACATGGTAATTATACCGTTTTCAATGACAATAGTATTAGAGTTCACCCTGAACTAGACTGCCCAACCCCTGGACAGGTTATGTTCATATTCCAATCTAATATTATATATAGTTAGTTAGTTACTACTTTACAATATTTCGCCCGGATCGGATCTACAGTACGCAAATTATCGTCAAACATAATATTATATTAACGTCAATTTGCCCAGTAGCCTCGTAGACCTAGTTTCGCTCAATCATTGAAAATAACCTACATTTTCTTTTTATTTATTGAGAGAGTTTTGCCGCTAAGCAATAACCTACATATAGAACTAAATCAGCACAGAATACATCGCTTTTGCAAATGTTACTTTGTAACATCTGCGCTAAACGCGCGATGTCACGCGATGTGGCGACGTGCTGGTGTTTATTTAGCGAAGGCTATTTTGCGGTACGCTGCAGTAAGTGCCGTCAATTAACTCACCCTCTTTGTGAAACGCAACGTAAATGCACGCTGGAAATACAAATATCGCTCTAAAATTAATATCCTCGGTTGCATTTTGCCGTAATGACCTATCGTTAACTGCGTATTAGAAAAGAAATGATTCAACCATGACAAAACACCGTCACCACGGGTTATTGACCAAGGATTCCAGTATGAAGGTTGATTCACACATAATTCTTTAGCGGGGAGTTAACTTGCGACGAGTTTAGTCTAGTCTATCATTTGGACAGAGATTTGTCTGTTAAGTAAAAATAACGGTGGGAAAATCTATGATGTTATTATGGTATTTAGATTAATATATTACTTGTAATGTTTTCTTAAGTTACCCGAAATGAAGCGTATTAAGTCGCCACTTGACTAATGAATGTGTTGATTGAGTAGTGACGGTTGCAGGCAAGCGGTCTCCGGGCGTGTGCGTGGGCTGCGTGTCCAACCACACGCGCAGTACGTCCTACTCGGTGTCGTACTGCGTCCGTAAGAGCAACGCGCCGCCCTCCTCCACTGAGAAACCGCACGGTATTTGCTCATTACTAGTTTTGACCTGCGGCCTCGCCCACATGGATTAGAAATTACCCAGGTCCTTCCCCAGGCCTTAAACTATCTCTGTAACTAATTTTATCAAGATCCGGTCAACAGTGTAGCCATGAAAAGGACGCAAAAAAACAGAAAAATACAGCTTCTTTTGCTTTTATTTTATATAATATTAGCCTACGTTCTAATCACGTGTCGCCTCCATTACACGTTTTGCCAAGTCCCAATAAACGTGCCTGCTTCCCCCGGCTCAAAGTTTCCACCCCAACCGGCACGAACACGTTTCCCTATATAGGTTGACATACCAGCGCCGCTTGAGGTTTCAGCCCCGCCAGTCTTCATTATTGGAGCTGGAACTTTTAAATGTTATATATTTTTGTGCTGTTGGTAATTCTTTTGTAAATTTACTGTTTTAGTAAGTATCGATAAAAATTAATCCGAGTGTCGGTAGGTACAGAGCGCGCGCGACCGTGCAGTGAAGCGGCGCGGGGCGCGTGCTCCAATCTGTGCCGCTCGCGCTCCGCGCAGTCACTCAAGCTGCTCGGAGACTCCGCCACTCAGGTACCAACTCACACAAGTATATTTTCATATCTATCGATTTTTACTCAAAAAAGCTATATCCATGTTTTTCATGTCCGTTTCTGTATGTTTTATTGAAATCCGTAATCAAAACTAATTACGATCGACATTCATAGTCAAAACTTAATTTTCACCAGTTATAAGTTTTGACTGTAACATCAATTGTCTGCGTCGCACCGAAAGACGATTAGGCCATTTAGTCCAAGATTTTTAAAAATATATAATACTCAAAACTCAAAATTCAAATCATTTATTGCAAGTAGGCAAAAATATAGCACGTTCGCAAGTTAAAATTTAACATAAGTCTCATAAACATAAAGAAAAATAAAATATAAGTCAGAATATGATCTACTAAACTAATGATTATCTAATTAAGGGTTGAGTTTGAAAAGGGACACTTCGCTTTCAAGTGGTGACTCACGCCTGAATCTCGCTCAGTAAAGGAAAACTCCATTAACTCTACCCGTGTTTCGGAAATATGCCCGTCAGAGAGAGAAGATAGCACCGAGAAACTCTGCGGGGATGACATTATTTAAATTTTTGTTTTTTTTTTATGTCACATTATAAATAATGTATTTTAATAAATATATTTTCTTAAGATGAGCCGTATAGTTTTGTAGGTTACATTTTTTAATCCGCCTTGAAAACCCACTGACTTTTTTTTATTTAAAAGCCAGCCAGTGGTCTGTATCCAGCCGAGTAGCCCTCACATACATCGAGCAGCTTGTTAGTCCACAGAAGAGGCTCTGACCACCACATTGAAAGCTAATGTTATCGAAAAAGACGCCACCTTTGTAACATCCATTTTGTTGAACGTCGAGTACCGCCATCGATCCATTAAAGTACCAGTTAAGAACAGTAGGGAGATCTCACCCCACAGCCCAACCGGCACGCGTCCGACCACGTGCCCACCCACTTCGCGGCTTACACTGGTTTTCCTCGTACCAATATTAAAAATGTTTATGTGTGTGTAGGGAGGTTTTTCTCAGATTTTCTTTGTCAGTATTAATTAAAATTGAAGTTTACAAAATATATTTTTTTCTAAGTTAATTATCGGTATCGCAGCTCCTCGACATTAATTATAGATCTGCGTCGTTTAGTTAGGGTGGGTAGAAAATTTATACCTATTGACAATATTGATGTGTGTACACGCACGCACCCTTGGAATATGCTTGCGCCGCCGGCGCCCAGTGCCTGGCGCCCGGTGCCTGGCGTCCGGCGACTGGCGCCTGGCTAGAAGGAGCGATGTAAGGTTAACGAACGATATAAACGTTGACGCATCGCTGGCTACCATATAATTAGGCTATTATACCTTGGCCACTTGGGTAATAATGCGTGGATTATTTATATCTTGAGAAGTTCCAATTTAATTCATATTGACTGGACAACAAAAACTGTATTTCGTGCATAAACCAATATCTAAAACAATTTTGATATATACATAATATTTATATATCGATCGAATAACATTTAGCGTGGTTACAAGAAGACTTGCGAATTTGACTTTTTTTTTAAGTTAATTACTTAGAACTTAGTATAAGGTATATTATCATATAAACGATATGTGTATATAAACGATCATATAAACTGTGAATAGAGGAAAAAGGATCTGTGCTCTAGGATTGTACTTTGGTGTTGGAAATGCGTGTGTAACTATAATGTTTTTTTCTCTATGTATATGAGATTTGAGTGTTTCACTTGTAAATTGCATTATTTTTGTCTACTCGCAATAAATGATTAGAGTTTAGAATTTTGAGATGTATCGAATGATAGTGGTCTTCGTGTTGCAAGGACGACAAGCTGACGATCCTGGCGACGCTGTTCTGGGTGGGCGCGGCGCTGCTGGAGTCGGACTACGAGCACGAGTTCCTGCTGGGCGTGCGCCTGCTGGCGCGGGTGATGGCGCGCTTGCCGCTCGACCGGCCTGACGTGCGCGAGCGGCTGGACCGGACGCAGGCACACACCTCGCCCTCACTGCACTCGCTGCTGCTCAAGGTACCAGCCATACTACTGTACATTACTCGAATACTTTAACAAGAGTAAAAAGTGAAGGCGCAAAGCAAACCGATTAAATGGTAGAAATTACTACCGGTATACGAACAGTCGATAACTTTGGCAGAAGGAGGGGAGTAAATGAGCGTACGTGGTCCTTCGGTTAGATTGTTTGGTAGATTGGATGATTTTGATTGTTGTGTGTCAGGGCTGCACCCACCCGAACACGTACGAGCCGGTGGTGGGCGTCCTGGCGGACATGCTGCCGTTGCTGGAGCTGCCAGTCATCGACCCCACGCAGGCGCTCGCCTTCCCCATGACGGTGGTGGCGCTGCTGCCCTACATGCTGCTGCACTACGAGGACGCCAACGAGCTCTGCGTGCGCGCCGCCTGCCACATCGCACAGGTCACTCAATCTATTACTCTAGAACCAGTCAAGGGCCCCTATCAATAAATCGATCTCAATGTCAATATCATATTGATATAACTTCACTAAATCAAAATAAATTAATAATAGTATTAATAAATTCTTTTTTCTATAATAAATTTAAGAAATAACATATTCCAAACATTTTTTTAATTTTTATCATGTTTCAATTACCATAAATCGAGACAAACTTACTAGCAAAATAGCTTATCTAGTTATGGTTGTGCTTCGTTCCCCTTTGTGTACCTCAAGTGGCGTCTCAATTCACCTCTCAAGAATATCAAGAGCTTTCTCAGGTTTCATTTATAATTAAACGTAACTGAGAATCTGAGTCTTCAACTTAAAATGTGTCTATTAATTAGAACGAAATCTCAAAAGTGCATTGTCTCTTAGTTGGTTTATTCATACGGGCCTATTATTTGAATGTATTTTGAAACATTGTCATATTTGATTTTATTTTTTTATATCAAACAAAATGAGTTGTCAAATAATACAATATTTTTGTAGAAGTTTTGATGTAGTGTTCAGACCAAAACGCACGTAAGAGACACGGCTTATGGAAGCGGTAATCCGAAAGGATGCCGCGGTAATAATGCTTTTGTTACAGTTTCGTCATCCCGACAAACTCTAGTAAAGTCGCCCTCCATCCGTCCTTATTGGAAATCACGTGGGCGAATTTTTACATAATTGAGATAATATTAGGGAGGGCTTTCCTCCCATCGCCCTACTCGGGTAACCTTACTAGATGTTTTGGAAATAACATGTAATGACATGTTTGAATAATTTGCTCACACTCGCGCATAATTAGCGAACGAATATATTAATTAAATATTCATTTTCCACCTCAACAGCGTCAGATATTCGGTATCTATATTTTGGCCTTTTTTTTTTTTTTTTCCCGGGGAAATGCATTAGGCATACCACCCGGCCGGGGGGGGGGGGGGGGGGGGGGGTTATGTGGGACTCCCCCGCCAGCTGGTCTGGCGGGGTTTACCCACTAAAACCCCGGGGTGTTCTCCTCTCCGCATTATGGAGGTGGTCACGGGTTCGCACGGCGCTTCCGCGACCACCTCTGCGGGCGCCCTCCCGGGCTCGCCACGTGAGGCTTGGGCCTCTTTCTCCGCTGGGTGCGTCCCGGAACACACGGGCCGCACCTCAGCTCGGGACTTCTAACTTGGGCGTTGGACCCCCGATCCGCGGCCCAAAAGTCCCCGTTAGTGGTCCCTCGCTGTGCCCTCTGCTGATCAGAGGGACACGCGAAGGACCTCTTCTCGCCAGGTTATTTGCTACGGCCACCAATTCCCCTAGGAGAATTGCTGACCGAACCCCAGGGTGCACCGTCCCAGCTGCTGCCCTTCCCTCCGGATGTAACGCATCAAGAGGGACGAACAACAGCCGAGCACTCGTGGAGGTTACCTGGCCCGCACTCCATCTATATTTTGGCCTTACGTTAACTTAATTTAAGACTATTTTTTAAATGTTTGTTACGCTGTTGGATTACAGAAATACACCCATCAAAAGAAAATTAAAATTAAAATGAGCCTCTCACCCCACAGTTCACGGCAGAGAAGAGCAAGAAGCTGGAGAACCTGGGCACGGTGATGACGCTGTACTCGCGCCGCACCTTCAGCAAGGAGAGCTTCCAGTGGACCAAGTGCGTGGTCAAGTACCTCTGGGATACCTACTCGCACCTCTCGCTGCAGATGCTCGCCTTCCTCGTCGAGGTCCTGGAAAAGGTCAGTCTGCAAACAGAATTCATAATAGTATTTATTACGTCACATCTCAAGCTCTGATTTGACAACTCACTCGTGTAACTGACGGTTGGACACGCGCCGGATGTGTGCGTTACAATATACTACGCGACCAAAACAAAGGAGAACCCGCTCGCATGAAGATTCAGGCAAACCGTTTCTCTATTACATTTGGGCGTATAGTGTTGACTTCCCCGGCGATTGTCTTCCTGATTGTGAGTGCAGGTGCGAGGGCGCGGAGCGTGCGGTGTGGACAGTGGCCCTTTTGTATATACTACTACATTCTATAATTTAGGAGCAGAAAAAATATTATTTCTTCTGCGGCTCTTTCTGTGGGAACCCATTTGTGAGGCTTGTTGTGTCGCAGGGCGCGGCGAGCCTGCAGCCGCACGTGCTGTCCATCCTGCACTGCATGCTGTACTATGTAGAGCTGAACGCGCAGCCTGCCAACGCGGACCTGCTGCGTGCCGTCGCCAAGTTTATCGACGTTAGTACATAGCCCTACTACCCCCTAATCGATATCTTAAATACTATTTGATATCTTAAATGGCAAATTTTATTCAATACAACCTTCATTTCTTTTTTGTTCTACTTAATATGGATAGACAGATTTTTGAAAAACCTATCTGAGTTACGAATGAAATAACTTTTAGAATTATGTTAATTGTGTTGGATATTAATTGCGAAGTATTTATTTGTCTGTGGAATGTGTAAAGTTGCCAGTATTGTGGTATTTAATCAATGACATGAAACTTTAAGTTTGAACTCGGTACTCCGAAATGTCAACTAGGGACATATGGAAATTTAACAGTCCAAACAGCCTTGAAACAGAACACTTTAAATGATTTAACGGTAACCGCTTGCAGCAAGACGGCAATAACTACAAGGAGGCGATGAAGATCCTGAAGCTGGTGGTGACGCGCAGCTCCTCGCTCGTGGTGCCGCCCTACTGGGACTCGCACGCCTCCTCCATCCTGGACGCCGAGCTGCACGGGAAGAAGGTACTGCATCATCTGTCTACCATCGGCAGTCGGCAGTGCAGTGCCACGCAAGATTATGCAATGCAAAGTTCTGGGTGGCAAATAAAATAAAAAAAAAAAATAAAAAAATTAAAAAAAAATTAAATAAAAATTAAAATGAATTGAAATTACTTTAATATTTTTTTAATTAATAAATTATGTAGCGATGTGCTGAAATTGTCGTATACTCGCACATCGCTTTTTTAAGAATATGTTTTAGAATCGATAAAATTCCGAGAAGTAAAAAACATTTTATAGAAAAGACCTATTTAAAATTTATCGATACAGCGTAAAAACCTGCATAGAACTACATAACAGAATCATCAAGTATCGAGATGACAACTGTTAATTGCTAAATCAGCCTGAGTAAAGTGTTGTTGTAAGCGTGGGTGTGGTCCGCAGGAGCTGCCGGGGCGCACGATGGACTTCACGTTCGACCTGTCGCAGACGCCGGTCATCGGACGCAAGTACCTGCCCAAGGGTGGCAGCCAGCCCGCCACCGGGCCCAGCTCGCTCTCCGGCGCCTCCTCCGCCACGCCGGACAAAGGTCAGCCCCCACGGGACACGGGTAACAGGAACTCATTATAATAGAATAAATAATCTGGTTGTCCTGATTTGGGTGATATGATCTTATAGATTATTTTGTTATTCATTCGAGGAGAAAGCCTGCCACGCGCCTCGGCGCACGCCCACCACTATGAATACAATTTCTTTGAACTGGCGTCGAACAAACATCTCATATCATTAACATTTATATCAAATAATGTACGGGGGCAGTGGCTTCGTAAACAACATTATTTTATAAATATAATTATTTTTGCTCTAATGATAGAGGAAAAATATATAATCCTAACGTCCTACTTCTTCTATCATTCATTCGTCTGACATGACGTCTGTGTTTTTTATTTATCAATTTGAATATGAACGAAGAGTCATAATATAATAGTTGTTTTGAGAAAAGTATATTTTGTAAGGCATGTATGACGTGTGTCTGCGGATGCAGGGTCGTCGGGGTCGGCGTCCACTGTGGTGGGCGGAGAGACTACCGTGGGCGCAGTGCAGGCGCAGGCGGCCGCTTCACCGCGCCGGTCGCTCTCGTTGTCGCCCGCGGACGCGCTCGCCTCGGGCTGGAAGCGCCCCTGGATGTCGCAGGTCAACAAACATACCTACACTATTAATATTATTATTAATCTAGCTAGATAAAGTACTAAGTTAAATCATCCGTGACCGTCCTACATATTCATTTACAGAGTCGAGTGCGAGAATGCCTAGTTAACCTCCTGACCACGTGCGGTCAGAGAGTCGGTCTACCAAAGAGCCCATCTGTAAGTAACTGCCTTATTTCCCTAGCCATAAGGTGCTAATTCTAACGGCTTTGTAGCCAATGTGAAAGTCCTTCACTGTAAAATACAATAATGACGTTATGATTTCCACCCATCGCTGCGTATAGGACGATTTACTTACCACTTTATGTTCTAAGGTAACTCACATAACATTCCGTATATGTCGCAACGCTTCGCACCTACGCTACCTACGTATACAGGGTGCTCGAGACTCGGCTATATCCGCTCACGAGCTCACGGAGACAGCTTTACATGGACATTACCTGTCGCAGAGTATGATACGCGAACACCATGTATCACACCGTAATTCTATCCGCTTTAAGCTTTATATCAACCTAAATGTATCACCGTGGTATTTAATAATTTGCTAATGCATTGTACTAGGTCGGCGACAGGGCGTCGTATGAAAATATTGGATAATATTGTTTGCACAGTGCGGTACCTACACGCGGCCCCGATGTCGGTCAGGTCAGTCGGCCAACCGACGCGGCCGCGCCTAGATACTGCTATATTTGCATAGTCGCGACAATCGCTCACCTTCGGCAATGGGTAACGCTTCGATGTTTCCGATGCTTACACACAGTATGAATGATGTTATATGCGTAAGTGTCATGTGAATGTTGTCTACGCGGACATGAATACTCCTCAATATTAGTACTGGCTCTTTGTCACTTACCAGGCGATGACGTTCTCACGCACACAGGTATACTACTCTATTCAGAATCGGAACACGAACGAGTGTGTGCACACACTAGAGAAATGCTCTTTCGATATATGAGTAGGCACTAAAGGTACATAGTTCAGATATTTGGCACTCAACAGCCACATTTAAAATTTCTTCACATATTATGTTATTTGAACAAATAACATTTGATAAATCTTTTGCATCATTGTTTCTGGGGATGTTTTTATTTCACTTGTTCGTATTGTGTTGTGCCGTCTGTCCGTGGTTCCATCTCTGGTAAAATAACCATTTGTAATCCGCGCCGAGGACACAACACAAACGTTCTCATTTCGTGCACGGTCGGGGGGCTACTACGAACGATACCCAATCGTTCGAGTGCACACATGCATAGAGTGGAGTCGAGTAAAGCTGCGGGCACGGTGGTTCCAGGTGATATTCAGCCAGAGCTCTGAGCTGCTGGAGCGCGAGTCCTCGATGGCGTCCTCGTTGGAGGAGGTGTCGGGCACGCCGGGCAACGAGCCCTCGGCCGCCGGACACCCCACCGACCATTTCGGCGTCTTCAAGGACTTCGACTTCCTCGAGTATGAAAGCGAGAGCATCGAGGTCAGTGCTCTTCTCATTATTCCATGCCTAATTGAATTATTACATATTTCCATTTGAAATTTTATCGTTATGATTTTTTAGATATTTTTTTTACTTATATTGTAAGATGCGGCCAAAAAAAAAGAAAATGTATTTATCGCATCCAAAAAAAATTAAGACACATTATTATGATGAGTTAAGTTGGAAGTATATCTTAATTAAAGCAAAAAAAATTGGATGTAACAACTATGCTAGCTTCGTGAAGTGTATAAATGTCCGCCGTGTAAATTCAAATTTTGAAGCTAAATTATATATTGTTATATTTAAATTTGTCGTAAAGTAACTATGTCATGATTTCAGGGAGAAAGCTCGGACAACTTCAACTGGGGCGTGCGGCGGCGGTTGCCCAGCGAGGAGCGCGAGGAGCCCCGGGGCGCCGAGCGTTCGCCCCCGCATGCCGCGCCCGCGCCCGACGCCACGCAGCCCAAGCCGGTACGTCCACTCCTACCTATGGTAGTTCCCCTATAAGACAACCTCTGTAGCGTGGTGAACCGGTGAAAAAGATTTAGGTTTGATTCCCGCATAATGCAAATAAGTATAGCTGAAAAAGGTATTTCCTTTTACTCTGACTTTCTGACTCTCTGTCAACGCCGACTCTAACACCAATGCGGACGTCGAAGTCTTTACCGACTTGTTTGCCGAAGCCACGCCAATACAGACTCAGGCGCCGATGCCGACACACTGAACACTGACTATCATTCGTTTTATTTTTCAGGACGGTCACGAGGACTCCTCGGACGAGGAGGGCGGTTGGGAGGAGGGTGCGGGGCGCGGGGAGGGCGACGCACACGCCTCGCACGAGCTCGCCATGCGAGTGCGCACGCACTCCTTCTCCAGTGCCTCGAGTGGAGAGCCGGACGGTAAATCAAGCACGAAGAGTTGGGTGTTTTCAATATCCAACCTGCTTACCTAATTTATAATCAGAAAGTCACACGCACGACTGTACTAAAAAAATTAAGCAAACGCGGGACGAAAAAAAATCGCTGGTTTGACCCGAAAGACTTGAATAATGTAAAATGTAATTTATAAAATATAACATTTTATGAGTTATTATTATGAATGAAGGCGGTTTGCCATAATGCGTGTGTAATTGTGTTAAGGCGACCGCGGCGACGTGACGCCGGTGCCGGGCGGCGCGGCGCGCGACGCGTGGCGCGCCTCCGTGGCGGCGCTGCTGCGCCACGCGGCGCACTCGCCGCCGCTGGCGCTGCTGCACAGGCTGCACACCGTGCTTAAGGTAACACGAGATATACTCGACACACATATGTACGGCCTTACCTGTACAATATTATTTAGTAATATTAATTAAACCGTCTATAAAGACAACTCTTACATTATGGATTTCGAGTCTCCGAAATCGAAATCAACAGCGCGAGTGATTCCTGTGCAATATCATGTAAAATCCGTAATAAAAATGTTTTTCTTTTATTTCAAAGTATTTGGTACATTGGCGTATTTGGTCCGGGGTCCCGTTGTAAAAAGTACAAGAGCTAATGTAACGCCGTATTATCTATATTATTGCAGGAGGTGACGATGAAGACGGTGTCGCTGTGCGGGGAGCCGGGCATGGGCGGGGGCGGAGGCGCAGCGGGCGAGCTGGCGGCCGTGCTGGAGCGCCTGGGGGCCGAGGAGCCGCCGCTGCTGTGGGTGGGGCCGGCCGCCGCGGACGCGCCGCGCGTGCGGGACGCCGTGCGCTACGCCGCGCTGGAGATCACGGAGCATCTCGAGACTTACTTCGACCGCAGGGAACATGCCATAGAGGTATAAAACATAACCAACTGACAACATATCAGTTAGTTCAAAAACATATATATTAAAACTTCAATGAAAACAAATTTTTCATCACCGCAGTACAGCTGTCATTTGCAACATAAGTACTCTCTTAAAATCCATCAAATCTACAATAACAATGACATTTTACGTACAAAACATTTTGATAAGAAGACCTATTAAACACAAAATCGGGCGCGCCCAGAGGTGGGCAATATTAGCGATCTTGTCTAACATCAAAAACTAGCTACTAAAGGCTTAAAGATTCATCCACTTACTTATAAACTCCTCTTGTAGTTCTCAATAATTATATTCATATACAGACAAAACGGAGCTTTTTCACTCACAAGCTAATATAAAGATATAATGTTGACACACTTCTACGTTTCGATCCAATTACTTCGACCATGGTTACCAGAATCGAAACTATTTTGTTCGCGAATCAAACCCGTATTCGTCCAGTTCTAAAAAATATCTACAACTACAATACATATTCACGATATCTCCGCATCGTCAAGAATAAAGAAAAAACAACTAAATTCGTATATTTAGTGGACTTAATGATATATTTATAAATTATATTTTAATAATATTTGAATAATTAATCAAACTTAATAAAGTGGCGTGTAATATTTTGTAAATTGACGTTTAAGAGTCATTCTCACTCATAATACTCATTGTATTCCCCGTGAATGCAGTGACCTTGAATTCCCTATCGATCCCGCGCGGCACGAGATCCCTACTGACCTAGTTGAGGGTCAGCTGAGGGCGCCGACCCCTGCGCCTGCCACCCACGTCGCGCCGCCATTTGCTGCGTTGCCGGGGAGACGGATTATTTGCTGGGGTGGCAAAAGGGTCGCTGCATAAAAGAGTTACTGACGGCGGCGCAAGGGCTGCCAAAATTGTAAGGGACAAAGAAGAAAATGTTGTTCTCGCACCTAGTCAAAACATTTGACAAGTTTAGTTATAGTGAGTGAGTGCGACAATGAAACGTGGATATTGTTCAAATGTTTATTGAAAAACGCAGTAATAAACAAAAAGCAATAATAAAAAGTTGCAAAAATAAATTCTAAATAGGAAATATAAAAAACGGAAATAAAAAAATCTAAAAACAAGTAATAAGATTTATTTTGTTTATCTTAAAGCTATGGCGGATATGGTCTTCTTTGGGCTAGTTTCTTTGAACCCTTTAAACAACACCGGGTTCGAAACTTCAGCTATGCACTACTGAGATAATTTCATAAGTTATTTGCGGATCTGCACACTCTGGGTTTTTAAACTTATGCCGTTGTGTCCTTTCGTTATTTATTTCTATGACATGCTTCGGCTAACCATGACAATAGTCAATAGTGCTTATAGCCACAATGGGTTGATGCATAGTCTGAAACAAAAATGGAATAGATAAAGAATTTAAAACGAAATCATGCCTTGAGAAATAAGATAGCAGTGGCAGCCCTGGACTATTCACGTTAATAGGACTTGATGGACCCTCCTCCTACATGAGGGAAGGAAGGTGTGCCCTGCCGGTGCAGCCTATGGTAGGGCCGCATCCGGACACGCCCCTTTACGATTTATTCTATTTCACTAATTCCGTTTAGTCGCATGCACATTGTTCATGATTGTTCCAGCGTACGTAAGCTCGGGTACTATCTGTACGTAACTACGTCTGCGCCAGCACGCCATTGTGCGTTGCTCTTTGTGTCATTGAATAGATTTATGAACGTAAATATGTTATTATTTTTATAAAAAAATTGTAATGCTGGCGGTGGCCAGCATTACAATTTTACAAAACATGTTTATTTGATTTTTTAAGAACAATAATTTAGACCAGCTCAGCAAACACATAAAATTTTATTGAAAACTATAAATCACCTTCGGTTCTGTAATCTAGGAATTATTAATAATATTATTATTTCTGTATTCTATATATTTTTTTGTTTTTTAGATAAATAATTATTAAATATCTGGTTGTAACTGTGTCCTAGGCGGTGGAGCTGTCGCGCGGCGGCGGTGGAGACGAGGCGGCGCGGTACCTGTACAAGCTAATCTTCCAGCTGCTGCTGCTGCTGGAGACCAACAACAAGATGGTGGTGGCCGTGTACCACGCCGCGCTCGACAACCGGGTAAGCCCCGCACCCGCACCGCGCGGTGCCTGCGGAGCCGCGCAGCCCTGCGGGTTGTGTGCACAGCTGGTTGCATTGCATGCGGATGCAGCAATGGCATATTGGTGTTTTAGTTGGTTTTTTTCTTTGTTGGTGCAACGCCGGATAACTATTTTAATGTAATACTTGTATATACGTACGTACGTGTACGTGTCATATGTGTTTATTTACGTACTAAATTATTTAGAGTAATGGAATTTGTCTAAATCGTAGATAATTATTTTGTGGGACTATTTAACACTAATACATCGGATTGCACATATAAGCTGATGATTGGACTGAACTGTTTATTGGCGTATTAATGCAAGCAGGTACATGAGTTTAGTGTTATAAAATAAAATGAAAAAATATTTATGATTTTTGCGTATTCCATTATGAAGAAAATAAAGAGAAATTTTAAGTTATTGACGCATGTAAGATTGGTTATTATCCCGTTCGACTGTTCGTGACTGTCCTGTCCCTTCAGTTTCGAAACAACATTTTTTTAACATAGCACGTGTTGCAGGGCGTGGAGATGAGCGGAGCCGTATGCGCAGTCCGCAACGCACTGCTCGCGAGCGCTGGCGAGCCGTGGGCCGAGCTGTCGCCGACGCCGCGCGACGACGCGCGGCTGCTGCATCTCATGCAGCGGCAGAGGTACGTCTGCTCGAGCCGGGTCGGGCGCGCGGTGGTAGTGGATTAGGGTGTCGCATGAGCGGAGCGAGCGAACTTTATATGTTAGTTCGTTACCCAGCATTCGCCTCATAGAAATTAATAAGCTGCTAGCAACAAAAATATATTTCTATAAGAATTACCTAGAAACGTAATAAGAAATCATATTTACGAAGAAAAAAATACTCGTAAGTTTTCCTGTCATTAAAAGCACCCACGTTCCCTCCGATACACGTGGAAAGGATTTTCTGACTAAATTCTTGGAACAGATATTAATTTATCAATATTTTTTCTCTTCGATATTCTTTTCATTTTGTGTATGATTGTGGTTACGTGTACATACACATAGTTGTAGTGTGCGTGAGCGCGGAGTTGTTGGAGGGTCCCGGCGCGCACCTTGCGGCTTGCTTGTACGTACAACGTAACGTGCTTCGTGAAATATAATAAGTGTATGACGTGCGGTGGAGCAGGTGGAGCGCGGCGCTGGCGGCGGTGCGCGAGAACAACGCCGAGCGCATCCTGGAGCGCGGCCAGCTGCCGGAGGACGAGGTGACCAGCCTGCTGCACGTGTACTGCAGGGGCCTGGCGCAGGCACATCCAGGTGCGTACCCTACCACACTAGACCTTACCACGCTACACACACTGAGTATTTGATTTTGTTTGTGATTTTGACCTTGAACCGCGTTCGGGTAGTTTCGTCGGTATCACCGACATCACACTGTATAATTATTTCCAATTTTAGAGATCAATATTTTTAGACGAAGCCTTCCAAGTTATTGATAACTGGTTTATAACAGAGTTTGAGAAAAACTGTCAGTATTCATGTATGGCGATGGTAAACAGATATAGACTCCCAAGAATGTATTGAATGTGGTCCGGTATTAGTGATGGCTGATGGGGTTATGCTTGTTTCCAGAGATGGTCGCAATCACGCGGCCCGTCAACGAGCTGTCGCAGAATCTGTCCTTCATGATGGAGAGTCTGTACAAGATGTCGGTGGCGCTTCAGCGGCACGAGGGCGGCTGAGCCTCGGGCCGCAGTCGCCGCTCGCTACCTCCACCTACCCCCCTCCCCCTTTCAACGATTCATGTATTCGATAGTAGATAGTGAATAGCGGCACGCATCGCGCGCTCGCGCTTTTAGATATCGCCGGCACGCCTCGCGCCGATCCTCTCTTTATTGTGAATCAAATTTCAGTTCCTACGCGTTACTCAATCTGACTAATTTTACTGTTGAATGTAACTAATGTATGTATATGTATAATGCAGTATTTAATCACCTTTAGGGTATAGTTTAGACTGTAACGAATTTAACATGACAGGGTGGGGCGAAGCCGAGTGACGCGTTCCAAACGCGTCCGGCGGCGGCGTAGCGCTCGCCCGTGGTGGTCCCGCTTGGACTCGTTCCTCCATATCACTGTAGCTAGAGAAAAGGACTGAAATGGCGACAACTTGGCGAACCTAGTGACTAGCAAATAGAAAGCATCGACTAATAATGTGACTTAGTTTCAATTAACTGATCTCAGATAGGATATTTAAATGCGACGCCTCTGGCTTCTCAAACACTCGCGCTTATCGTTAGTAAGTTTTGTGATAAATTCTGTCGGCGCAGACATAGCAGTCCCCTGTGCATGCAACCAAAAACAATATTATAATTACTATCAGTATGTTCGAACACATGTGCAACGCTGTACGCTGTACGCTGTAGTGATATAAATGTATAATATTATATTTTTCTAACACAAAATTTATTTTAACGCTAAAAGTCAAAATGAAAATAAAGTTAAGATAATAATATATAACACTACGTTAGCTGCTTTTCTTGTAGTAGCGAGACGCACTGTAACTGTTCTAGGTAGTGCAATATAGTTGAATTAACCAATGTATGTAACCAATGTAGTACTTACTTCGTGTCACCAATTTCATTGTTTTATTACTATCACTAAGCTTGATCTTGTTCGTTTTTGTTAATATAGTGCACTGTTTCGTACAGTAGTTATGCTTAGTTTTAAATCTCTTTGTTTTTCTAATGTAAACATGTCATTGCCGACAATGCCGATGGAGTTAACATTGTAATGTAACCTAAAATATTAACTATCACCAGTACAGATATAAAACCGCATTTGTAGCCGGTGCATAATTATTGCAACAGACGGGACGCCCGCCGATGCGCCGTCACCAAATAACTTATATCATTCTGTTCATTGGTAGACGCCGCTAGCGTCTTGTACACCTACACCATCGGCAGGTGGGTGTGTCCACTATTCTGCTTTCAAAGTAAAGCAATGGCGCGTGCACTACATACCTTGGAAGTTTGCATAATACTTTTTTATATGATTTTGTAATCTTTACTCATGATTATTTTTCTTTTGTGATATTAACTTTTTGGTAACATTAATTACACAAGGTATTGTTATAATTAGGTTTATGTTAAACAGAATTCAATATGACCTTTTGTTTATAAATTGATTAAAAATAGATGTTTTTTTATTCATCATTTATAATGTAAGTTTCTTATAGCTATAGCTATAACTGGAAAGTATCAATGAAATTGTAAAACAAAAAACAGCTATTGTAGATAAATAAAAGTACTTCTATAATTCCTCAGATATATGTACCTTCTTTGATTAACCGATTGTAAATGTATGTAAACAGTAAATAATAAATTAATTTCACATCGTTATTTTTTTTATTCACACCTTTTGAGATAATTAGTGAATGTCCTGGCAGCACCCTAATAATTATTGAGCAATCTGTTTTTCTTGTCGATCTTTTGCAATATGATTCGATAACCATTTAGGTCCTACAATAAACTACTGGCAGGTCAGTAACAAGGATATTTGTGGGGTTATTCCGTAACTCCTCACCAACTTTAGCTAACCGAAGTAGGCGTTAGACGAGCGCTTTAGAGGGCACCGTGTCCGACAGAATTTAAAAATATATTATAGCCTGAGACGAATCGAAAGATACCTCATTTAAAAACCGGTTCATCAGTGAACGTGTTAAAGATGTGCGAGGAAGCAGAGCGGCAAGCAAGAGGACTTTCTTCCTTGACTCATGAATTTTTTAAATATCTCAGCGGATTATGGAAAGTGTAATAGGTAGGAAAATTCAATTAATAACACATTTTTGTATTCCATGACTTTATTACTACAATATACATTTAGGGGAAACTCAACAGTAAATCGATCGAACAACCAACATCAATATATTATTTTCATGAAACCCGTAATAAGAGCGGACACATATAAAAGTGTGTCGGCACTAAGGGTCGATTGCTCTTAACACTGAGATTACATTTACTTCTTTCATTACATAACATTTAACATTTAGTTAAATTTGAATATTTATTTATAATATTGAGATTTACATATTTAGCCAAGCATGGTTATATTTGCATAGAGATATCTATAGTTAGTAATATGCACCACGGTATGTAAAACGTCACGCATTAAATTTCATAAAAATGTGGTGTCAATAGTCACACACAGTAATAATCGTTTATAAACATTCATAGTCATAGGCAATAATAATTATTATCACACATGTAAATTACATCCAAGGAAAAATTCAATAAAACTGTGTTAGTTATTGAAAAGAGTTCTCTATAAGATCAGAGGGCCGCGGGGAGGGCCACACGTATTGCACCGCGGCCCAGCAGGAAGGTGATACAACATTTACAAATACTCGTCTTACATAATAAAACTCCTTTAATATTCAGTCGATTTATATAATAAACGTAGAACGAACACTGCGGGTCAGTGAGAAAAGGAAGTATGGTTGCTCACACGTCTTTAATGCTAAAAGATAAAGCTACATTAAAATATCTTCAAACAGATGTTTACGCTAGCCTACGACTTAGCCGATAAACAATTGATGTATAACTTCAAATATCACTAACCACACTCACCTCAAGTCACTAACCTCGAGTGAACATAATAAAGCAATGCCGTCCATTCGGAGGTAAAGAATAACCCATTAGTTAGCTAACAACCTAATATTGCTTATACGCTTCAACTTCTGCGCTGGTCCCGACTGCGCACTATATAAACATATTCTAAGAAGTGCTATATGATAAAATCTGCCAAACATGCGCCAATAAATATAGTATAGCGCAACTAGCCTCCCACCGCACGTTACAACGATTCAAGCCCACGTGCCCATCTAAACATCACATTAGCATCCAAGTTAGTTAATATACCTACATAGTATTCCCACACGTGAGCTGCGTTACCTACTAGCCTAACATAAATATTATTGCAACGTTTCGTGTATTGCTACAAATACATGGTATATTACAACATTCAATAAAGATATGTTTTTACTATACGAGAGTGAACGAATCGACTGGTCCTTAGCTATGTCTCTCTGTCCTACAACAGTAACTATTCAATTTATTAACAGCGATTACTTATATATTGGAATTACATTTGTTACATATTATAGACATTTATTGAGTAAACCGGTGTGATAGAGCTGCAACTCGTTAAGGGTCCTACACCCTAGGCCGCCGCGTGCCACCGCCGGTCGTCGCGCCGTTTCGAACATCGCCGCCACGACCGGTAGTGTAGAATAGAATAGAATAGAAAAACTCTTTATTGTACACCAGAAACAAAATTAAACACAGTACAGAAGAATTACAATAGGTAAACAAGTGTAGGGTACACCTAAATTGACATATTTTGATGCAATAAATAATTGAATTGAGGTCACCAATATATTATTAATAAAAGGATACAAAATAATAAACACTAGTGTGTAGGAGCCGCGACACTATTCCTATAACGACACCTAACGCAGAAAAGATCTTGTAAAACTAACTAGATAATGCTAGGATAGCCTTATCGTAACCATAGATCCAGGTTCCGGTAAGCATAATATATTGTATCACAAGAGTTGCTAGAGAGGTACTAGTGGTTCAGGCGCGCCGCAGTACCGCGTCTGGTACACGCCGTCGTCATACTATTCTTTGAACTATTATATTGTATAGTGAAGATTGTATAGAGTATATTTAAACGGTCGATATAAGCAACAACAGTTCGGATAAGCCGAAAATATTTTATTAAATTATTGCGTTACTTTGTACTTACAGCCGATGATTTAGAATATTAGATTGATATCAGTCCCTACAAAGATATAAACTCAGTTCGCTAGTTAGTATACTTAGATAGCACTATTCAATAATTGTATTAAACATTAAATAAGAACACGTGTATATATAAACAGATTACTAATCGAATACAAGGCTCGTGTATAGTATATCTAAATCTTTAGATAGAGGTAGAAATTCCCATTGAATCAATCAAATACACAAACTAATAATCTACTCAAAATGAGATAATTTAACATAATAGTATGCAAGTTTATAAAAATGACAACACATAAAACCAAGTTATAATAAATATAAATATTAAATTAAAATTTACTTTTAAATTTGTATAATGCATTGTAATGAATCTTACCTATGACACAAAACAATATATCTATATAAAAATACAGCTTGAATAAGATATTTATAAATAAATTATTTAGTATTAAAAATAAGACACTTATTTCAATCAAAATAGGGTCGTGCCTCCAAGCCAACCGACTCTTCCATCTGAGCACTAGTTTTTATATACATACTTGTACGTAGCCTACCCAAACATCAAGTACCCAGAAACCACAGCTGTAGGACGGACCGATCTGCGGCCTAGTGCTTCGAACATTTAACATTGACTGCTTGGGTTTGCTTGCACAATGTACAAGCTCTCTCTTCACCTATCCCTGGCATTTCAACAATACCCCATGCAACATTTAGCAGCATGCCTTCACTTGGGCACATCGTGCTGTGGGTCCCCGCTGGACTGTGGGGACCTGACCCCCTTTCAATTCTGCTCCAGAAACGAGTGACCAAAAAACGCTACAACTATGACCAGCAAATAAATAAGGCCACACAACGTTAAATTTTAATATTGCTTAATAGATAATCACAGAATTAGATTAATTTTCTATCTTGTATTGTTAGTTTCATTAACACATTGTTACACAAACAAAAATAAAAATGTCATCTATGTATAGCTGCTCGTTAGATTAGATCTGATATAAAAATAAGTTTCAATTTGGTTGAACAATTTGTTGGTTTTATTAATATTTCTTGGAACTAGTTAACCATATTTTGTAAGAATGGGCTCCGTGGCGTAAGTTGCTGAGAAGCCGACTGCGAAGCGTTTGAATCGTGAGATTACGCCATCGATACCCGCAAAGGGCCAATATTTGGTGAGTACCACATGTGTATGCTTCGAGTTTGGGTGTTCCAGATTCCCTATATACCGGGAAGCCTAGTTAGGAGTCAAGAACGCCTTATTTAATTATTGAACATATTTGAAAGTGGCATAGTAAAATATAAAGATTCTGTTTTCACTTCGAAGTCTTATGTTAAACCTGATTCTGCTAACCTACAACACCTTCACAATAAGGGGTCTCGGAAGACACCGTCGACGAACATATTTTTTTATTCCAAACTCATTAGTAAGGTGTTTAGGCCGAAGCAGATATCCATTATACTTAGGTACATCAGACATATTCCCTCTAACTAGTAATAACAGTTAATATCAGAAAATAATTATGATATCATAACGAGACAATATTTACGAATTTACATTATAGTTATTCATATTTGACATTCCCAAATTGGTCGCTTCAGTAGAAGGTCCTAATATCATATTTTTTTTTTATAATTTTTAATATTATCTAATAGAATAGACACGTATTGACACTCTATGAGTTATTCAGGACCGGAAAATCACAAGGCAAAGTGTTGCGGAAGATGCACTGATCATTAGGATATGCAATTAATGATTGGATAATAGTTATTAGGAAGGTCTGTTCTACACGGTCATACATTGTCAATGAAACACGACTAATCACATCGATTAACTATAGATAATTCTGCTGCTTTAAGCTTCCCTCGGCTCGCGTGAGTCCGTTTGGAGTAGACAACGTAGTCGTATCAATCAGAAACTACGATAAGACTATGTTGTCTACTGCGTTGCGCTGGGTGTGTTGTTCGACGTCCAGTGTGCGCGGACATTGAGACGAATAAAGCTTCAATACGACAGCGTCCGCACGATCGCGTCCGGCTAGTTGAACAGCACGGAGTTGGGGTCCTCGTTGTCCATTTGCTTCACGTGCCGCAACACGTCCTTCTTGGTGATCACGCCCAGGAGCCGCCTGCAACCACATGGAGAGATGTTCTTTCTTATCTATACACACGGCTTTCATTGACATCTCTCGACACACATTTGCTGTCCTCAATTAAACTTGCACGCCCCGGTTAAGCTTTATTTTGATCTATCTTTATAATAAAGCAGTAAAGGGCAAAAAGTCTGTGCTCTTTGCAGATATATTTAACAACATCGAAGACATTAAATAAGTTATTGAATGAAAATCGCAACTATGTATTTTGAAATAGGAAGTGTGTTAGTGTCATCAAAACCATTACATTGAATTTAAAAATCTAGGTGCTTGCTTTTATGCTGGTATCGACTTGAATCGCAAACAATTTCAAAATCTTCAGGTGGTATATCAACGAATGTGACAATCTGCTATAACCGGCGGGCGGAAGTTATTTCGGAACCGTGTTGTAACAGGAGCATTGTAACAGTAAGTTGTACTGACCCGTTGTGCGTGACGAGCGTCTGGCGCAAGCCGAGTTTGCGGAACATGTCCACGACGGTCTCCATGGGCGTCTGGTCGGTCACGGTGATGGGCGCCATGTCCAGGATGCGATTGAGCAGCAGGCACGGCGACGGCGACGGCGGCTGGTTGCCGGAGCCCGCGAATATCACCACCGTGCCGCCCGTGATACCTTCCATGGTGCGCCGCGCGTTACCTGCCGCGCAAGCGGATACCGTCAACTGTCGTGCTCCCGTTAACTGTTTTTCTCTTAACCGTCCGTCGGCCACCTAGCGGCCATCGGTCAATTAATGTCACGAGTCTTTCGGTAATCTTTTGGATTTTTGGTAGGACATTGGATAAAATGAATTGTTATAAATTAATATTCTTTGATTTCACAATATAAATCATACATCATTATTTTTGTTATGAAATTTCGAATCGGATTTTCCTTTTATTATGATTTACAAGATGTAGAAATGGTGAGATTAATTTTTTAAATGATAATTTTGTCACCAACTAACTTAATTTTACTCAAAAGTAACACCAAAATCAAAAAGTATGAACATTTATCTATATATACCATACCAGCCAGTTTTTACCCACAGTCATCATTCACTACCTAAAACATAAATATTAGAAATCTACTCGCAGGCCAATTCAACCTTGCGGCAGCTGCAGTAAATTCTGGATAACAATATCTATTTATTTACGCACTCTAACCAGTAACTATTATTTGAGTATTATGCAAGGAATGACTAAGAAAATAACTTACTGATAGCAAGGTTTAGGTCCCTTCGGAGAACAAAGCCCACCAGGTACTGTGACTCCTTGGACACCACCACAGGGTACCCGTTGTGCTCCGTCTCCTTGAGCAGGGTCTCCACGTCGTCCACCGTCATAGAGTCTTGCGTGATCACCGACAGTGTCTCGTTCCGTCTGCGGAGGAGAGCACTGGTCAAATCAACTGAGATAAAGTAATAGGAATACAAGCCGAGCAATTGTAAATTATAATATAAACATTCTACGCAAAGTAAAGTAATGTTGCCAAGCGTTTATGCATGAATGGTGTAAAGGACTGAATTAAGTGACTATGAATACCATGGTAAATAATAACATTGCAGATAATTAGCTTAATGGCAAATTTTGGCATTTGATTCTTTTCATCCAGGTTTACAAACAAAATATTATAAAAAAATTAAAACTAGCATGATGTATACAAATTTAATATCATATTATGTATAACTTTTTGATTATAGCCGGAGTTGGCTTACAGGGTACGATTTGCTGTTGACACCTGCAGCCGTATTTAATTGCCATTCAAAATGTTAAACATCGGCAATGAACTATTTGAAACCAGCAATAGTAACCAGTAGGGAAACAAATACATTTTTTTGTCAAAGCTGCATTGGAACATTCAGTTGCTAAGTACAAAACGCAAAAAAAAATAGGCATTGCAACGAGCATAGCATGTACGATCAACCTAAAAAGTAGCTGAGCATGACAATATTATTTTCAATTTCCTATACAAAAAGTAATATTATTATACATGCGTAAAATTAAATTGTAAATTTGGATATGTTCAGCGACTTTTGAGGCTACTAATAACTACTAAGCACGACACGCGATACAGTAATCGTGCAATAATAATATTCTACACTAATGCACAAAAGGTGTTGTAAGTAATCTTATCTATTGTCGACTACACTAATTGTATGACCACTAAGATATTTAAAGACAAAGAGTGTTTGTACTACTTATCAATGAAAATAGCTTAAAACAATAGAAAGGCAAATAATAGAAAGCATAACAGAAGACATACATCGCTCTAGCAATAAAACATAATCAATAGCTAGGAACAACAAATGCTTTGCAACAAAAAAACGAGACCTGTTTTAGAACTAAACTCAAGTAATGTTATGTAATTCTAACGAGACTAATATGTCATTCCCCTGATGGTACAGATACAGAGCTACCCAGAATTCTGCATTCATAACTATGCACTGCATTGCACTGCGCTCATCACCCAAAAATTTGGTTTTAATGTCTCATATGCAAAGTAATTTAACAGAAAACAGTACCGGTACTGTTTATACATACACAGTGTGACTGTCTTCTTGTAGATGGAAAATAACATGTGAGTAGATAAGAATGGATACTGACTTGGGTTGCATGGTGTCGGCGGCGAGGCTGGTGTGCTGGAACTCATCCTTGGAGTCGAGGAAGGGGTAGCCGTTGAGTGCGATGTGTGCGTCGTAGATGCCCTGCCGGCCGAGCGCGTCGCCCACCCACTTGGAGGCCATGGCCGCCGCCATCAGAGGCACGATGTAGCGAACGCCTCCCGTCAGCTCGAACATGATCACCACCAGCGACACTGCGGACAGTACATTATTTACGACAAGCAAGACTAGTGGTTGCCGAACTACTCAGAATTAAAAAAGCTTTTTGTAGAAAGAAGAATAAAATGAAGTGACGTATTACCCGTCATCCTGGTAACGCCACCTAACACCGCAGCGGCGCCCACCATAGCGTAGAGGCCGGGCGTGATGCACACGTCGCCCGTCGAGCACTCGCCACTGAACATCCAGATCTTCGGGTAGTAGAACGCCAGCTGCTCCACTCCTGCTCATAGAAACTAACATTAAGTATATCCATAGGAAATATATGTCACGCTGGTATTACAGAAGTCAATTTAAATAAGCTAGTCATAGAGTAAAGCAACAGATCAGTAGTACTATGAGTGCAGATGTTGTTCATAGTCGGCGCTTAACGCCAAACAAGCACTCCGATAGGTTGTCACTAAGTTATTAAATAAAAATGATTATTCACCGATGCCCACAATCCTGCCCGCGATAGCCCCCAGCGCTAAACTGGGAATGAACAATCCGCAGGGCACCTTCATGCCGAAGGTGAAGATGGTCATGACCAGCTTGACGACCAGCGCTAGTACCAGGAGCCAGATGGCGCGGTACACGCCCGGGCCCGCCGCCGCCTTCTCGATGGCAGAGTTCACATCCGTGAAGTTACGGTTGTAGTCACTGCAAAGCATAAATCGATAAATTTTCCAAAAAATATTACCTTTGTCTGACACAATCAGTAATGCAGTGACGTATGGAAAATGAGACAAAGGCTGCTTGTCGACCAGAAAAGTGCGAGGAACATAAGCGATGACATATAATACAAAAAGTGTCAAGACATACAAATGAAGCAATCTTATCGAAGGAATTATAGCCCACGACTTCCTTGCAGAGCTTTGGTAGATGCAGCCTTATACCTAGCAGTGTGAGGAAACAGGCTGGTAATGGGGATATGTGAAAAAGAGGGAGCATGGGCGAAGTGACTCACCACAGAGGGTCAGAGCTCGAGATGCTGCACTGATTGAACAGCAAGTATATGAGCTCACTGGTGTTCATGCGCGTGTACGGGTTAGGGTACGCGATGACAGCCGTCACCAGGGTCACCGCCAACACCTCCGTCACCGGGTACTGGCCTAGCTTAGAGAACTTGCGGTATCGGCACCAGTAGATGTTAGCCTTTATAAATATCGTCGCGATGCAACCCTGCAAACCAACAACTAGTTAGTGCTTTAGAATATTCTAACCTATTATCAAGTCTAGTTCACTTCATTCATGTATCTATATATGAATTAGTTGTAATATCTCACTCACCCCAATAATGCCAAGTCCCACGAAGGGTATCAGCTCGAAGAAGATCCAAGGCTTGTTGTACTCGACGAAGAACAGCACGGAGTGCTCATTACCGAACGGGTTGATGGAACGCAGGATAAAAGCCGCTATGAGTGCGCAGAAGAATGACCGCCACAGCGTCTTCAAGGGAAAGTAGTACGACACCTGCGGGACAGACCGTTACGTTTAACGCTCACCTAAAATCTACAAGTCTCTAATCGGATAATATTTTGAAGCAGCTGTCAGGTGAAACCGACAGCCTGGTCAGGATGGTTCTGACTACTGTCAGTCAATTAATAATTTACGATTAGAATTTCAAGATGGCGGATTAATTCGAAGCCTATCTACCATCGACGATATCTAAATGGTAACCTATGTGTGAAAATTGCAAAAGAGCTGACTGCTCTGACCAAATCATTTTAATATCTTGTAATAGCCGATGTAACTGACCAATATAATGTAATCGGCGGCAAAGGAAACACTGTTTATTGTTCTAACTGGTAGTACATGAAATGGACAAGTTTAGATTGCGTTACCTCCTCCAAGCTGAACAGCACGCCGCCGATGGGTGCGCCGAACGCGACGGACACGCCGGCCGCCGCAGCCGCCGACAGGATCTCGCGCTTCTTGGCCTCGTTGCGCCCGTACTTCGGGAACAGGTACGATAGGATGTTGCCTGCGACACACACACATCAATTAGACAATACGGAAATTCAAGGGCAACAGAACTTAAAAATGAATATATCGTAAACTAGGTTCACCCTGAGTTTTTATCTACGCATTAAATAAAGATACAAGGTACAAGAGTCAAAGTACTCACCGAGGCAACACGCAATGTGGACCATAGGGCCCTCCTTGCCGAGCGACAGGCCCGAGGACACAGAGAGGATGAGGCCGACCACTTTGATGATGAGCGTCCACTTGCCCAGGTAGCCGCGGATGATAAACCCGCTCAGGATGGTCTTGATCTCTGGGATACCTGTCGTGCGGCGGTGGTTGTCAGTATGTGCCCCGGCCAAAGAGGCCGGAACATAGCAATCAGTGCATGCGTTGGGGTAAGCAAACATCACATATTACGTTACTTTTTTTTAAATTTCAAATTTACTTCTATTAAATTAACTAAATAAAAAGCGTTCTACATAGCGTGCAGATATGGTCAGACGTGAATAGGATGAGATGTTATATGGAAAGAGATGTGACATGTACATGCATTTCAGGTTTCATTAGGAGATTAAATATATGTTACTGTATATTAATATAGAAATATAAAGCCCCAAGCCGGTATGTATATTTATTGTACCATATACCATACATACATAAATATCATACAAATAATAATTTCTAACTACATTCATCGAGATGCGACGAATTAAAGTCGCTAGTGCCTTTATTGATTTACTTGACAACTAGATGTTACTCGGGGTTTCCCATGACCAATTTGAACCCGACCCTTAAATCAGTCTTTGTTTGATCCAATTTTAGACTGAATAAGCGTCGAAACCATGCTCGAAAATGTTTCTTGTAAGACAACAGGCACTTTTTTTTAAGTCTACGTAATTATTATTTTTTTGGTAGACGTGTTCAAACATGTTATACAAAAGTAGGACTTCGAATATGTTTTAAATAATTATGTTTAAACGTGTTATAAAAAACTAGGATTTTAAATAGAGCATGGTTTCCAAGCTGATTACTTCAATACAATAAATTACCTCATAATTTTCTTCAGAAATATCAAAACATTTGAATTCAGATAGAAATATAGGAGCATAGGAAAACTTTATAAATAAAATTGGTGTTAATTCAAATTTATATATTTACAAATTATTCCACAAAGAAGCTTAGAAATTGCAATGTCTGGAGACTTGGTATTTTGATTTGATTGTATACACTTACGATTAGTAGTTTTGTGTACAACATGATCATGAATTATGTTCGCAAGCTCCGCAAGTAAGAATTTATGTATTGTGACTGAATGTAACACTTTAAAAAAACTAAATGAACAATATTTTTTATTGGCATAAAGAAACGCGATATCCCAACATGTTATCGGGATAAAAGCGTATCTTATACTTGAATAATTGAGTATCCTGCGACAAATATCGAGGGTTGCGGCGTATATGCCGCAGGATATCTATTGCTTTTGTAAGCTCCAAAACATTTGTACTGCTCATTTTGTTGTAACGTCGTTAAACGTTACATGAAATATAGAAGGTTCGTTAATACTGCTCTGTCAAAAAAGTAGCGACTATTGTTATATAAAAAATAAACTTTAGTTAATAAATAATTATGTAAAACTCGTAAGTATACTAATCTATGCACACTTTTTTGACAGAAAGTATGACACTTAATTCTGAGTCCAGCCCAGTTATCGACATTGGCCATTAATCCGAGTCAATTATAGATCTCTAGGCTCAACTCCGAATGGACAACATCAACAATCAACTAACTTCTCATGTGTGAGTGCAGTGCCATTGATTTGGCATTGTTGCATGCAAAACCTTACAAAATCAAGTAGCTGTCACTCTGACACATAACAAAAGTGAGTGGATCCTAGCATGCGACACATAACACAACACGAGACGTCACGACACGTTTGCACATAGAACACCGAAACCTAGGTAACCGCCGACAGCAAAAGCTGTTGTCGCAGACTCGCACGGACGCCACCCCATGAAGAAGTGACGCGCCGCCGCGCCTGTGGTTACTTTACATCGATACGCCTTACCCTCGACTGGCATTCACAAGAAAGCGATGCTTTATACAAACGCGCGAGCGCTAGCCGGACACTATCGCTCGGGGGATCCCGAAGCTAGTAACGAATGCTAGTCGAAGACAAAGACGCCGCAGCGCCACATTTTTATGCAACCGTATGAAATCGATATCTCGTGGCACACAATATTCCGTAGTTTATAAGTGAATTATTTTCCGCTTTAATATTAATAGACTGGCTTCACCCGGTTGCAAATTGAGTGGCAGTGCAGGCCTTCTGGTAATGCGCGAACAACATCAAACATTTATTATTTCTAATTGCAACCCTCGATCCATAGGAAAAACTAAACAGGAGTAAAAAAGGAACACATCTGCAACCCTCGACGAGGAGGCAAAGAACGTGGACCGCGGCATCATTCTCGTTGTCCGAGAATGTGAGTGCGCGGGGTTCACAAACCAAGGAAAAACTTAGCAACACAAAGAGAAGAGGTGTGCAGCGCTTCGATCGCGCTGAACTAAAATAAACGTTAAATAGCAAGCGAACGTAATGGAAATGAGGTGGGGATGAGATTCGGGCGTTACCTGAAAGTGCAAAGCAAGTGTTAGTGACAAAAACAAGTAGACAATCCAAAAATCATTAGAAAACGTCATGGTTAGTAATGTATGCGAGGGATGGGGCCGTTAGGGCAGAGCACTCACCGGAGCCGCAGGCGTACGGCGCGAACATGCGCACCAGCGAGGCCGACAGCGCCGCGAACGTGAGCGCCCACACAATGTAGAACAGGTAGCTGATGATATAGGCGCCGGCACCCTCCTGTCGGTCCCCGAACACTTGCGGCCATGTGGACCACTGATACATATCACAACAAGGTCAGAACCCTACCTTCCGTGCACTCAATGTGCCATCCCAACGATCGAGTCACCAATATACATAATAAGGTATCAAACACTACATAATCCAACTAAAACATTCTATTTTACAAAATTAAATGTTCTAATATTTAATTATATAATTAAAAGGGAGCTATTCCAAAATAATACTTATAAATAATAACAAAACCAAGTGACTAAGGAATATAGCTAATAAACTACACAAATGTTACATAAAAGTAAGCCTTGCACTGCAGGTAAATGTGGAAATGCAATTTCGCTTTCCACATTCGACTCAACAGCCAAGCTCACTGCGGTAGGGTAATAAGGAAGGCAGAAGGGCAGGATGAAATAATAATATCAATAGGTAAGGAATTGTGTCTTAGGCATTGGACCCTCCATTAGACATTACTAGAAAAGGAAACTCGGCTCCGTACTGCGCCATCCTCTGCCTCAGCTCCTTGAGAGCACAGCTTCATTGTTACCTCTGAACAGTTTCCGGAGTCGAAGGTTGTGTTAATGTCTGACCAGCAGCATTGTTCGCGGTTAAGCCAGAACGCTTGGCAGATGCCGAACTTGAGGTCTGTCATCCAGGAGGCACCAATGTCGATGACTCCAGCCACAATACCCGTACATACACCCACCAGCAGCACACACACCCATCCTGACCAGGCGTCGTGGGCGCCCTACACACACACATATACATTATTTATTTGGTGCTACACAACTTTCAACTACCAAAAAGCAACTGCAAGTTAACAATTGAAAAATATTGTGTCCCTAATCAACCATGTCCAATTTAGAATGGATTTAATAACAATATAACTATCAAACAATCTGTGCTCTTAAAAACAAAAATGACAGCTCTAGAAATTTTGTAACAGCGTTGGGGAGAAGAAAGTAGTTTTATTCTTTCGTAGAAAATAACTGAAACCTAAAAAAAAAATATAAAGTACAAACCTTGATAAGATCCCATATTGAGTCTTGTCGTTTTTTCACTATGTATCTATGCCGCATTCGGTCCCTAGCAATGTCGCGCTGCCAGTCGATGGTGTGGAAATCGTCATATTGACCAATTCCCGGGATATCGTCCTCTCCTGTTTACAAATTATGGATTTGTTTGTTACCAAAGTAATGTGTCACATATGGATAAACTATGAGTTTTTATGAACATCATTATAAATGAATCATTGTTTGTAGGGTAAGCATTATCTGTGCATAGGTATTTATCTATTTATATTAGCTTTATATCATTAGGTAGCAAGGGCATTTAATTGGTTGAGAAAGAACAAAGCATTATTCAAATGCAAATGCATGGCAAAATTAGCATTAAGACTAATATGGTGGTAATGCAATAGACATATTTTCATATAAAGTTAGGACTTTTATTAACTTAGGACTATTGTGAACCGCTACTAAATGTACTCATTTTTATAATTTTCTGAACCCAAAGTATTTACAATAGCCCTTAAAATTTTGACTATTCTCAGCTTTGCATTAGGGTTGGCATGCCTATTTCTGACTTTGAAGGTTCTCATGAAAACTTAAGTTTCGTGGTATTTAACATTCCTGGGAACAAGGTGTTCTCTCACCATCATAATATTTAATGATTTACTTTTATTTTATTCAGTTTCTTTTTTATTTATTTTAACTTATCCTCACAAATAAGTGTGATTATTTAAAATGAAATGCCCAATTACATTTGACAGTAGACATGTTATGCAGTAAAAAAAATGTCCACGCTACAGTTTTATTTTATAAAGTAACTAGATAATGAGCAGACAGCTATTGTAAACGTAGTTTATTTACTAACCTTGCAATCCGGAGAACATAATTGTGTCCCCTGGAACAATAATTTATTCAATGTAGAAACCTGTTTGGCATCTTCAGCGTGCACGGACCATTTCACTGCCGCGGTAAACTCAAACAACAAGTGAGGCAGTTTAGGTTGAAACAACTTCTAATCTACGCGTAAGTTATGAGAGAAAGAGAAATTAAAGAAAACAAAAGACTTCAATTAAAAATTAAGAAACACAAGTGACGCAAAGACGAGCCGTCAATGCCGTCACGTCTATGACGTTTGTCAAAGTCTAAATGATGACATTTAGTGTTGCCATACATATTCGATAGTAATATTTCTATATTCTACCAAATAAAAAATACATTTTTTTTTATTCCTATTTTGTTATATTTTTAATATTACAGCTCATAACCATGCCTAACAAACAAACTATTAATAATAATAGAAGTGTATCTTTTTAGTTTCTACACCAAACATGCAAAAAATGATGCGTCTAATTTATATTCCAAAAATGTACACTGAGTGAGGCTGATCTAAACTTTTTGTCAACGCCAAACATTATCCCTGTAGTGACGCCATTTGGCGAACCCCCATCATACAATACGCTTAATTACACTCTTGACCCCGTGTGTTGAATTGAAAAGCATTCAGTGAAACACCTGTCGGCGCGAGGCGAGTTTAGCCGAAACATGTTTTACAAACGGCTCGTTACGATGGGCTAGGTTCAGAATGTGCACTTTGCAAAATATGCGGTGCACGATGAGCCTGTGCAAATGGGGATATTCATCTTTAGTTTTTATTAATTTGGTTTATAAAGTCACCATAACCGTTTTCCATAAGAAAACGATAATCAATGAACTATGACAAAACGTACGGATTACGCGCAATAACACGATAAATAATCTTATAAGCATTGAAATAAGATAAGATTTGTTTGGTTGGTAAAATGGGAGAAAATGTTGTAAGCAGAGACCACCTCGAGGCTTGCGTTACACTACGATTCGTGGCGAAACTGTAGCGGCGGCGCCGCCGGTCACGTGCATTGGAGTTGACCATTTCACTTCCTAGCGGTGACGAGAAACTGATACAAAAACGAAAGTTACATCACTTCGTGTCGCCAAGAATTGAATAAGTTAAAATACTTTGATTTCATTGATTTAACTTCACTTCCACTTAACACGGTGGCGATTTTCACTGTCTCTTCCGTGTCACGACATTTTGGAAGACAAACATGTTTTATCACAACATAAAATCCTTCAATTTGTTTTATTTCCAGAGCACGAGAGGTGTGAATTATTAATTTGTTTCTTTATAATAATAGACGAGACACGCATAATATCACGTAACTACGTATCTAATCAAATAATACTGTAGAGGTTTTACCTACATGCCCCTGATCTACGAGCGGCTCAGTGTCCCCGGGGTCCATTTCTGAAGGTTTCATGTCACAGATCAGTACAAACCACGATACATCCCACTTGAAGCCCAAAACTATACTGATTAACGTCGCACGGACTATATCTAATCATGAAACCTTATTATTAATATCGATACGATAAGATAGTCATAACACTATTAGATCATGCAAATATTTTTTGAACCGGGCCGCCGTTCCGGTTCCCTTAAATTATATTATAGAACGTGAGATTCATGAGGATCGTGTAACATGTTATTTAAGTAACAATTATTAAAAAAGTCGTGGATAACTACAAATGACTTATAATAATAATATTGTACAATACTTCGACTGTGCAACAATATTGAATACCAAGACCTACCAAAGCAATTCAATATGAACCCTAAACAATTATAGCATGTGACGTGACAGGATGACGGCCTGCGTCGACAGCTAATTGCTGACGACCACGCTTTCTGGCAGGCAGGCGGATGTAACGCTATGTTGTCTCATCCTCGTATCAGATGATGCCAAAAAGCTATTGGATTTGTATACGGCGGCTGTGAAACTTAGATTGTGAATTAAACTTTTAGATTTATTTATAAGGGTGCCATAATTTTTTAGTCTTAACCCTGGATAAAAAATAAATCATTAAAAGAACCATTAACGATCAAAAATACGCCTTAAAACTCAAAACTCAAATCATTTTTTGCAAGTAGACAAAAATAATGCACATTTACAAGTCAAACACTTAAAATGTAAAGCCGGCCAAGTGCGACTCGGACTCGCGCACGAAGGGTTCCGTACTTTGTTGTATGGGAGCGCCCTTAAATATCTATTTTATTGTTTTTTAGTATTTGTTGTTATAGCGGCAGCCGAAATACATAATTTGTGAAAATTTCAACTCTCTAACTATGACGGTTCATGAGATACAGCCTGGTGACAGACGGACAGCCAGACAGCGGAAATCTTAGTAATAGGGTCCCGTTTTACCCTTTGGGTACGGAACCCTAAAAAAGCAATTAGACAACTAAACTAATGCGTATAATTGATCATGGTTTGAGTTTGAAAAAGGAAATTTCTCTTTCAAATGGTGATTCATGAATCTCGCGCATATTACTACCCCAGATCTACTATAGAATTGTACAATGTTGCGTATCGTGCGATGTTTTAGATCGTGTAGGGTTTTTTATTAATGTAGATTGCGCGATACTGAACGAGAGTTTGCGCTAGTTTCATATTATTGCGCCACATTAAATTTATTCATTGCACCGTGTAGTTTCGCGCATCTTCAAGCTCGAGGACGTTTCGCGTGTATGTACTTATACATGACTAGCTGCGCTCCGCGGTTTTACCCACGTAGTTCCCGTTCCCGTGGGAATATAGAGATAAAATATAGCCTATAGCCTTTCTCGATAAATGGACTATACAACACAAAGAGAATTATTCAATTCGAATCAGTAGTACCTGAGATTGTAGCGTTCAAACAAACAAATTCTTCAGCTTTATATATTAGTATAGATAACACGGAATAGAATACTCTCGTCGGGTTTTGCTCAAGCGAAAATATTGACGCTTATGGCCGTCACAGTTACTGCGTGATAATAAATTGATCGTTCGGGTTCAATGTGGTATTCAATATTATTGAAAAATAAAATTACTGTACAACTTATTGTACCTACAACAATATTGTAGAATATTGCGCAATGCAATATTTTTGATCAATTAAGGTTTAGGGTTCCTAGTTAGGGGTCAGGATCTATGTATGTGATCGTGACGCGTTATTATTTAAATCGCGGAATGATTAAAAGAAACTTCGGGCAAGTTATTTATTATTGCGCAATAAATGATTGTACAATGTTATTGTAGTTCTATAACCGAGCTAACATTGAATGCTAGCTGGTTTGCATTGTGTTACAAGCTAGGGATGTTACGGAGCTTCGACTCCGACTCCGATATGTCAGAATTACTGATTTATATTACACCTACGGTTCCAACTGCGGCTCCGACACCTTTAAATCGGAGGTTTTAATCGGCGGTCTTGCTACTTTGATAGACAATTCATTTGATTTAATTTGCTAACCGTTATTGAAAACATGAATATGTTTTGCTTATGTCATTACTTGTTTAATTGAATTGAAACAGACTGATTGAATAATGTTTGCAATATTTTATTTTATGAGGCCTGGCCTTAACACATCTCTCTTCTACCACCATCTCCGCCTCCGTCTCCGGTTCCGACAAACCAAATTTAAAAACTCCGACTCCGACTTCGGTGGCGATTGAACCACCTCCGTAACATCCCTATTACAAACTAAGCTTTGACCCGCTACACTAATAGTCTACGGCTATACTGACGTGGTGACAATAAACGTCCACATTCCGGGTTAGGGCATTAGCTTTAGCTACATTAGTTACCGAAAGGGTGGTAAGTTACTGTAATCTCGTTCTCTTACCTACTGCTGAGTTGAAGTACTGGGCGATGTAAGCTTAAATAAAACAAAAAGTAATGTTATACTTAACAGGCCAATTATAACACATACACACCTTTCAGAACAATGCTGTTAAATAATTATAGTGTAGAGTTAGTTTTCTTTTTTTAGTTGTGTTTCCAATAGGGTTTTCATTAAGTCTCATTGCAAAAAAAAATATTCTATCAATTTATAGAACACCGTTTACACTATTTCAGGAGCCTACGGATACACAAAGAAGCTGTAAAATTATTTTACGTCAATATAGTTAAGTATATCTATTTGTATTACATACCTAGCATTAGGTTCACTCTTTGCTATAATTGTTCAAGGACGCATCCTGCCAATAATACGACGACAGCAAAGAACAAAAAGACAAATAACTGCAATTTCTACGATTTTTTTACGTACCTATAATTTTTTTTATTTATTTATTGAGATGGGGTAGACCTTTGTCCAGCAGTGGGATCAGACAGGTTAAAACATATTATAGGGTTTTTTTTAATTCATAAATTCTTATTGTTTTACTAATATTGTCTTGTGTATTTACAGACAACAACAAGAACTGAAGCAGTACATGCGGAAATGACAATCTGTGCGCCTATAAGTCGGACACTCGATGCATTCGCGAATTATAAAAATAAAATAAATTGTGAGCTGTTTTCGGTTTTGTTACTGTTCCAGTGCCGAAGGTCCAGGACCAAGCTAATGTGCAGCCGCGCCCAAAAAGGTCAGTCGAGCTGACACTATCAAATTATTTAAAATTTAGTTCTGTTCATATATTTTGACTCATTACATGACAGGACAAATTGGGTAGAGTTTTGTGTTACAAACTAGACTCAATTTTAGTTTAATCCTGTCAAATGATTTGTTGTCACTTTCCAATATTAAGAAAACGGGAGGGATACCAATAACTTTTGAGACGTCAAATTAAATTTTTGTTTAGTTTATAGGTATCCATGGATACAAATGGATTCCTATTTATGCAAGTTGACTCGTTTCTTTTTTTGTAGAAATGAGACATAGACATCATCAGTTTTAAAAAAAAAATTAGTAGGTACACATTGTAAAATAAAGTAACCATTTACAAGATTTAATTGCTCCATTATAATGTAATACAAAATATAACAAGATAACTTTTTCATTAATTTTACTTTCGCGTTCAAAACGCTCTACTGAAATCTAGTGATTTTGTAGAGAACCGTTTATTCTTTGCTGCCGTCAAATAACTGTAAGGTTGCACATCCTACAATTTCAATAGGACTTTAAATTGGACAGATTAAACTTATGATTCCAAAAATCCATATTCACATGAACCCCAAGGGGAACCCACTAAAGTTAACTGGCTCTACCAGCGGGTTCGAAATAAATCCATTTGAGAAGAACCGTCAAGGAATCTGACGGCTTATCGTCAAAGTGAACATGGGCATGTTTAATAATAATAGACAATAGTTAAATAAGTACCGGATCTCACTGTAAGAAAGACTTCAAAGATTTAAATAAAATTAAGAAATTTAAAAACCTACCCCGAAACACGGCCGCCATCTCGACGTCCGTCGGCTGCGCGCAGACACACGATTATATCCTACAACTAATCTGAGCAAGAATGAATCTATTGAAGCAATTTGCAAGGGCCAGGCCCCGCCCCGTTCCAGGTTTTGCTTGCAAGTTGCTAACGACTAGTATTGCGTGGCCAATCCACAGAGCAGTATCCATCACGCGGATGCGGCCTGGGCGGCCGCGCCCGCGTCGTCGCTGACGCCCGCGCCACGACCTAAGGCTATGCAACGGGATGCCTCATGTTTACGAACTAGCTTCATATTTATAAAAAAACTACAATAGATTGACATTATAATAGGAACAACACACAATTTTAATATGAAGATTCCTAGAAGCTTAATAAATGCCCCATGTGCTAAAAACTTGATTTCGATCACAATCATTGAAAGGAGTCCAGCTTTTTGATGAATATGTTTAAAACTGAAGCTAAGAGAGGCAGTCCCTGCATCGCAGCGAAGCATCATTTGCATCCGATATATTTAGCTAAATCGCACTTAACCACAGCGCCCGCGGCCGCACCGTCGCCCCTATCTAGGTATAGACAAAGAATTATACCTAAATGTACCACTACATGTATTGTATACTCAGTAAAAGTTATTCACATTGTTGACAATAAATGCAAACCACAACACATTTTGGGCGCCACTCCTCGGGTCCTGCGCCGCGGTGGTCGATGCTACAAGAGCTGTTTCGTACTCACAGTTGGTGCTCGCCGAAGAGTTACGGCCGCTGTGCTCATACAGCTGGAAGGTGCCGTGGTTGGTGGGCGTGGTGATCGCCGCACCCGGGCCGTCGCCCGCCGCTTGCACCCCCGGCGTGATCTCTACCGCATCATCTTCGCCTGACGACGCCACGCCGCGGCCGTTACTCGCCGTTGTCTGTGAACACATCAACCCGTCAATACCCACAAATTCTAAATATTCACAAAAGCTCGACATACGTATAGAAACTACTGAAGTATGGTAGATAGCAGGTGCTCCAAAAGACCCTATTAATCAAGCTTCGAAATGTCGCTGCATCAAATCTAGTCTTAGTTCTATATAAAATAATACCCACCGAGAATTATTAACGCAGACGCACCAACGAGTAGCGTCAGTCGAGCCAAATATGAAATCATCGTGGTTTTATCTTATTACAATTAATTATTAGTTACTACGAGTATTCTAAGTTGCAGCCAAGCTACCAAACGTTGAAAACCCTAGAAAACTCCATTGTATTAATATTACAAGCGGCAATTGCAATGTAAGTCCACCATTTGCAACTGCAATAAGCACGTGGCACCAACGCCCTTCCTACTCGCATGACCGACCGTGCACTCACTTACGGCGATTACGGGAGAAACCAGAAGCGAATAGAAAGGTATTCTCTTAATCACGTGAATCCAAACCTCCCTTTACAAATACTTTCAAATTTTCCAACAGACAGTATACTATATTATATTATATTATACTATATTACCTACTACCACTACTGCTATGTATTGTTCTTAGACGATGTACAACACTATCCAGTTTATTTTAAAACCTATGGCCTATCTAGGTAGAGGTTTGTTCTGAAAGGCAACAAACTACTTTAAACAAAAAGTTGATGAGTTGCAGATTACGAGGATGCTGAGACCTGAGACGATTTTAGTCAAATTCCTTTAGATAGGCACATGCCGAGTTCGTTTAATAGAGTTTATTTTTGTTATGTAATACGATACGAGCACAGCATCCCACATATAATTGATTGTGGAAGGCTGAGAACCGGCAAACACGCGTCGCGTACTATACTAGTACTACGATTATACCACGTGCTAACTAAATGACTCGGACGCCTAATTGAGAACTGTCCACGGGTAGCGTGTGGCTATTTAAACCAAAAATATCAAGTATAGAACCTTATTAAATTGAAGATTGGTCGAATAATGTTGTATGCACGTTTCGTGCAAGAAAACGCACTCGGCCGAACCGCATGTTCACAATTGGAATCGTACGACGCGGAAACACTCATAAACGAACAAAAGCGACACTTACCGTTAAAAAGCGATTAACAATGCATTTACATCACATAACTAGTTAAAAACGTCCTAAATTTAAGAATTTGCGCGACTGTGTCGAGGCGCGCCGTGTGAATTTGGTAGAGTAGACTGCAGACAGCGGAGAGCAGTTGGGGAACGCGGGGAAAATCAATAAACGCGCGCCCCTTACTTTTTACTCAGACTGTTTGCACTGTGGGGTTACTCGCGGGTGGCAGCACTGACGATCGAATCTGATACCGATGCAAACTTTATTTTAGTAACTTTTAGGAATAAAGTAATTATGAAAATTTAATTCTAGCATCAGCCGTTACTGATGATTAAGATTTATGATACCAAATCATAAATCTTGTTTGCTTGACGTTATTTAAACCCTTTGTACAATGCTTTTTATCAAGTCTTTTATTTTTTTTAAGAATAGTTTGGTATTCATCATCAACCCATAACGTCCCACTGCTGAGCACGGGTCTCCCCTCACTTTCGTGAGGAGGGTTAGGCCATTATCCACCACGGGGGCCCGGTCCCGATTTGTGGATAACATACCTACCTCCGAAATAATTCTCGGGTAGCTATGTGGATTTCCTCACGATGTTATCCTTAACCGAAAAGTGAGTGATAATTACGTACATATGCTTTACAGAAACACATTGGTACGTGCCCGCACTGGGATTTCAACTCACGACCTTCTGATTGGAAGGCGGACGTCCTCCCACTAGGCCACTACCGCTTAGTTTGGTATTACCTTGTATTAATTATTTTAGGGGTGTACATATCTTTTGTGGTTTAGGTCGAGCAATACACAGTTAGTTTCGGATGTACTTCACGTCCAGCCAGGTAGGTGGAGAGAGTACAGAGTACGTGTAGTATACCTAGGCGTTAACTAACGTTGTTGGTTAACTTCATAGAGAAGGCAATGCTAATCTCATGTCCAACATGTAAAATTGGAGCCCAACGCTAACATGAGATTCCCATGAGAAAATATCGCGGATTAAAAATTTCGCAGACATTTAATGGACGCTGCTATTTAATACAATTGGATAACGATGTCACTTTGGATTCAATTGGCTAACAATGTCAGTTACAATGTTGCAGGGATGTTCGTCAAGTCCTCTACAGCAGGGTTTCTCAAAGTGGGATGTGCTAGGGGTTCACCACTCGACGGCAGGGGGTTCGCGACAAGATTTACGTAATGGCGTCTTGGATACGCGCTTATAAAAAAAAAATTGGAAAACTTGCATGAGATCAAATATCTTTGAATGTTTTCCTCTTTTGTATGAATTTATCACGACGAACCTTTCTTTTACCCTTTCCTACAACGTACTTATGTGAGAGTGGGTTTTTAAAGCTGGTCACGATAAAAACTAAATATAGAAATCGACTTGATTCTGAGTCAGAATTAAGACTAAAATTGGCCAAAATTACTCCTAAAATTGACTCCATTTGCGACAAGAAACTAGCGCACACCCATCACATTAATATTAAAAATATATTTCTTTTGGCACTTTGTTTTGATACCTTTCATTGAAATAAAAACCTTATTTTCTTCAACAGCCAATTTTATTATTTCTTTGGAGGGATGAGGGATTTAATTAGTTAGTTAAGGGGTCTACTGTCCCCTGGAAACTTGAATAGGGGTTCGTGGAGCCGAAAGTTTGAGAAACCCTGATATACAGGATGGTGACAGAGGAATAATAGTCAAGCAATTTATGTGTCCCAGATATATGCAGGAGCTGCATGCTGATTGAATATTGCACACAATAGTCCTGAGAAGCAATTTATGAGAATTGCCACTTTATCGACTTCAATTGAGGATGAACTCGCGAACTCGGGTTCAATAATCTCAGCGCATGTATTGTACGTATCGTAATATGCTGGTCCATCTCAGTCCTAGATTTTTATTATAAGTCCGTAGTTCATACCGCATAATCACGGAGGTTTAGGTGATGAAAATCACTGTTAAGATACCTTCGCCTGGCCAGCTACAGTAGCTATAGCTACCATTCTCAAGTAGGTAATCCATCATCAAGCAACATTCCGGCAGTCTTTGAGATCCGGTCACATTCTAAGCTAGCGGACACCTCTTAATTTGTGCATTGTTCGCGTTCACAATCATGGTTAATTTGAATTATATTGAAATGTTTTACTCATCGGCTCATTATATTCCTCCTTTCATGACTGTGGCTTAAAATTTTTTTACAAGCTTTTATTCGGTGCGGAAGCGTTTCGGTGAAGGAAAACATCGTGAGGAAACCCACATACCTACCCGAGAATAATTTCGGAGGTAGGTATTGTTGGAATAGGATCTATTTGGTTGTAATTGATAAAAGAAAAATGTACTGACGTTTTGTTCTTTTGTTACTTCAATTTATTATACTTTTCAGAGCACACGTTTTTACTTATTATTTACTATCCTATTGTGTTCCTCACAAGGGTTATGGGCCCAGGATACGTTTAATAAGTATTACGGAGGGCGAGGGAATCACCGAAATGGCAACGGGTAGTGTAAGAATTGATTTGTTGAACAAATCGAATTATGAGAGTTGGGTCGTTCATGCAGAGGCTCTCCTGATAAAGAGCGATGCATGGGGGTATGTGACCGGCATGCTACCCAAGCCGGTTGATTCGGAGGCTGCACGGTTGTGGATGTCAAATGACTCGAAAGCAAGAGCAGACCTCATATTATCGATGAGTGCGAGTGAGTTGCGACACGTCAGAGGGTGCGCAACGTCAAAGGAAGTATGGGATAAATTGAAGTCGATTTATGCTTCGAAAGGACCAGCCAGGAAGGCAACCCTGCTGAAGCAGTTAACAATGGCGAAGTCTGAAGATGACGATGACGTCGAAGAGCATGTCATGAAGTTCTTTGATATCAAAGATAAGTTGAATGCTATGAATGTGGACATTCATAGTGATCTTTTCTCCATTATGCTGTTATACAGTTTGCCTGCAAGTTTTGAAAACTTCAGATGCGCAATCGAATCTCGTGATGTAATCCCAGATCCAGAAGCATTGAAAATAAAGATATTGGAGGAAAGTTGCTCGAGACATCAACCGAAAACAGATAGAGCTATGATTGCGAAGGGAAAGTCGGAAAAGAAGAAAAGCACGGAAAAACCAAAGGGTTTTATGTTCAAATGCTTCAAATGCCACAAACTAGGGCACAAAGCGTTTGAATGTCTAAAAAAAGGAGATGCGAAGCGTGTGTCATATAAGTGTGATAGTGATGTACATAGGGCTGTTTTTAATACCGGTTTTGAAAATTTTAACTGTGTTTCAGATGAATGTAGAGCTGTTCACGGTGGAAAGGAAAACTGGATCTTAGATAGTGGATGTACGTCACACTTATGTAATGATGCGAGTAAGTTTGTAAATGGCATGATACCTGCAAGTGGTAAATTGAATTTGGCATCAAATTCCACTACAAATGTGCAAGGTAAGGGTGTAGTCACGTTGTCTGCATGTAAGGATGAGTCTAAAACTGTAGTATCTTTGTCAGACACGCTATTTGTTCCGGATTTACGAAGTAACTTGATTTCAGTGGCAAAAATTACGGATAAAGGTTCCGTAGTGACTTTTAGTCAGAATAAGGCTGTAGTTACAAATAGTCAAGGTGAAGTTCAGTTTTTCGCGGATCGTTTAGGGAGCTTATACTATGTTCGAGAGAAAACTGATTCTGTATCTGTTGTCACGAATAGTGATGCGTGGCGGTGGCATGAGCGTTTAGGTCATCTTAATGCGAAAGATCTATCAAAAGTGTTAGTTCGTTCGGGAATTAAAACTGGATCAATAGACAACCGTGAATTTCACGATTGCGATATTTGTGCGAAAGGGAAAATGAGCGCGTTGCCATTTTCTAGAACAAGTGGACCGTGCGACGATATTTTAAAAATCGTTTATTCCGACGTAGTCGGACCAATGCAAACCGAAGCTTTAGGAGGCGCAAAATATTTTGTTACTTTTATTGACGACTGTACACGTTGGTGTGAAGTGTTCTTGTTAACTAAAAAGAATGATGTATTTATGTTTTTTAAAACATACAAAAATTTTGTAGAGAATTTGACTGGTAAGAAGATAAAATATTTACAAACGGATAACGGAGGTGAATATTGTAACCGGGATTTCGATGTATTCTTAAAGAATGAGGGAATATCTAGGCGACTGACTGCTCCTCGAACTCCGCAACAAAATGGAGTTGCAGAGAGGATGAATAGGACACTTGTAGAAATGGCTAGATGTATGCTGATTTCATCCGGATTGTCACCAAGTTTCTGGGCTGATGCTGTAGTGACAGCGTGCCACGTGAGAAACCGTTGTCCATCGAGTAGTCTTGGAGGACAGATCCCGTACGAGAAGTGGTACGGAAAACCGGTCCAGCTACACTACTTTCAGAAGTTCGGCTCCAAATCATATGTTTTGGATAAGGAACAAAAAGGTAAGTTTGCCGCTCGGAGTGTGGAAGGTGTTTTTGTCGGATATCCTAGAAATGCAAAAGGTTACAGAGTCTGGATTCCTCAAGATAGGAAAGTAGTCATATCGCGAGATGTTCGTTTTCACGAACATGAAACTTCTACGAAAAATCTCGAAATTGATCCGTTCAAAACTGATCAACCTCATTCAGGTATTAAGGTGGATGAACCCAAATATATTGAGAAGCCAAAGGTTGCGGAAATAGAAATTATTTCAAAAGTGCACCTTGAAAATCCATCGAATAATATGGGACCAGATGGAGAACATCCAACAAGTCCACCTGAAGCTGAACCATTGACAGAATTGAGGATGGATGCTGGACCATCTCATCATGGAGCTGGCAGTGGTGATTTTGGCACACGATCCGTTGAAGAGGATTCTACGCATCAAGAGGAGGTTCAAGAACGAGTCATGAAACGGGGGCCTGGAAGACCACGTGTAGACAGAAGTGGCGTAGGTCGTCCAAGAAAAGTTTACCGAATGGTAGAGGTGGAACCGGACATTCAAATAGAGGAAGAAATTGATGATTTTGCAGATTGTGATGATTTTGTAGGTGCAGCGGAGGTAAGTTTGAAAGAAGTTCTATCAGGAAATGAAAGATATGGATGGGAGCAAGCCATCATGTCGGAAGTTAAGAGTTTACTGAAGAATGAAACATGGGATATTGTAAAGAAACCGGCAAATCGTACCGTCGTTGGTTGTCGCTATGTGTTGACAACGAAGGTAAATGTCGATAAAACCGAGAAAAAGAAGGCAAGACTTGTGGCGCAAGGATTTAGTCAGCGGTATGGTGTTGATTATCATAATACTTTTGCCCCTGTTGCAAGACTTGATACTGTCAGATTATTGACAGCACTTGCGGTTGAGCTTGATATGGAAATCCATCAATTGGATGTTTCAACGGCATATCTGAACGGTTTTCTCGATGAAGAAATATACATGAAGATCCCTCAGCTGTTGAAGGACTGTCTGCAGAAGCTAGTCAATCTAGGAGATGAGGATTTCGCATTGAAAATCAAAGCGAAAAAGATGTTGGAAGATCTTGAATTAGGAGGTGATGTTTGTCGATTGAAAAAATCTTTATATGGTTTGAAACAAGCTGGACGTCAATGGAACATATTGTTGGATGAAAAGCTGAGGAAAATGAAGTTGAAGCCTACTGTAAATGAACCTTGTCTTTATTTTAAAGACATTGATGAACATGGTACGAAGATATTCGTTGTGATCTATGTTGACGATATTTTGATTGCGTGTAGTCAAAGAGGATGTATTGAAAACTTCAAACGGGAATTGTCCAAAGAGTTTGAGTTGAAAGATTTTGGACTGGCAAGTTATGTTTTGGGAATTGACATTGTCAAAAAGGGAAATGTCATTAAATTGTCACAACAAAAGTATGTCAACGATTTGTTGAAAAAATTTAACATGGTAGATTGCAAAGAAACTGTTTCCACTCCAATGGAAGTGGGACAGAAGTTTGGAATTGAAAATGGAGAGGAATGTGGAAAGGACGAAGCAGAGTGGCCATATCGTGAGTTGATAGGGAGCCTTCTTTATCTGGCCACGGGCACCAGACCAGACATAGCAAATTCAGTAGTCAGGCTGGCACAGTTCGCGAATACTCCAAATATAACATGCTGGAAAGCAGCAAAACGTCTGTTGCGATATTTGAAAAGGACGCAAGAATATGGACTCGTGTTCAAGAAAACTGAAAAATCAGTTGTAGGTTTTTCTGATGCAGATTGGGGTAATTGTCTTTTGGATAGGTGCTCATATTCTGGATATGCATTTATTTTAGGCGGTGCATGCATATCATGGAAAAGTCAAAAGCAGAAAAGCGTTGCGACTTCCACATGCGAGGCTGAGTATGTCAGTCTTTCGCAAGGGATGAAAGAAGCTGTCTATCTGCATAGTTTGCTCACTGAAATCGAGTTGCACAGGTATGCAAAAATTTCTTTACATGCAGATAATCAGGGCGCAATTTCTCTAGCGAAAGATCCAGTTTTCCATTCCCGATGCAAGCATATTGATATAAGATGCCATTTTATAAGAAATGTGTTAAGGTATAATAAGAATATAGAGTTGAAATATGTTTCAACGAACAATATGTTGGCGGATGTGCTAACGAAGCCCCTGCCGAAGCAAGCTCACTACATGTGTGCATTAGGGCTAGGTTTACATCAACAGGGCTAGCATTTTGTTTTTTTCAAGGTATATTTTTATTTTATATTTTAGTGTGTTTTCTTGTATCAATTAAGGGGGTGTGTTGGAATAGGATCTATTTGGTTGTAATTGATAAAAGAAAAATGTACTGACGTTTTGTTCTTTTGTTACTTCAATTTATTATACTTTTCAGAGCACACGTTTTTACTTATTATTTACTATCCTATTGTGTTCCTCACAGGTATGTTATCTGATATGATGATTTATACGCGTATGTTTGGGTGAAATATTGCAACTGAATTTTAAAGCAATTATCCTCAACCGATGGAAATTAAATTTTAAATGCCTGTCAAGTTCCGACGACTATACAATATTATGGTACAGCGAGCTGATTGGAGACGGAAGGTACACAATGGAACTCCTCAGTGAATAACAGTAGGTTGATAGTGTTCGGAGTCATTTTTATTGATTAAATGCGTATTTGGTACTGTACCGAATACGCATTTAATTAAAGATTGACTGGAAAATGTGTTTATTCCAAAAACTTTTTATGGAGTGAGTGATGCCAATTTATGGCAATATCAAACTCCGACGTATGAAGTTATTTGTAAACACAAAACTCAAAATTCAAATATTTTATTGTAAGTTGGCAAAAATAAAGCACTTTTACAAGTCAAACACTTGTTTCATATACATAGAGAAAAAAAAAATAAAAAAAATATATATATAACTAAACTAATGAGTAACTGATTATTGTTTGAGTTAAAAAAGGTTATTGTTTGAGTTAAATTTGCCTTTCAAGTGGTGATTTATCGTTGAATCTGGTACAGAAAACGGAAACTCCATTAACTCCTAGCTGCGCTTCGGATACACGGCCGTCAGAAAAAGATAGCACAAAGAAACTCTATGGGGATGTCATTATTTCATATTTTTTTTGGCCCCAATATTGCTTTATCTAATCTCTACTATCAATATTATAACATCGTTTTAATAAGTACCTAACAATAAGATGTCTTAAACTAAAAATAATACAAAATAAAATTAAATAAGATCTAGATGTAGACTTATGAGGAGAAGTCGTCACAGGAAGCTTTTTCATGTAATTAAATTGCTGCGGGATTGTACTGACCAACAGATACTTTTGAATGTCTATAAAGCATGGGCAGCATTTGCATTATTTTGCAGGACGTGGGCTAACGATTGCTGATTAATTTAATAAAACCAAATATCTTCACTCCACAGTTTCAATCTCCACTCTTCAACTTTTCCAAATTTTAATCTTCAGTCTGCATAATGTTATTACTACATAAAACGTAAACTCCTCTGAAGATATGTAAATACGGAATGCAGTCTTGTAGAGTTACATCAAATAGGCCCCTGGGGCCTAAAATCACAAGAAATCTTGAGAGAGACCTTATTTAATGTAATCGAAACAATCACGCGACTGGAAGATCGTAGTAGTTTTTTCCAATACTCCTCACCAAATTGTCCCCACTAAGAGGAACACATCCTTGCAAACCCAGTTGAGCCCCAATTGAATATAATCCAAATCATTGAACCCGCAGACAACAGACTTAGGTTATGTTCAGACGACAAGCGTTAAGCGCGCGAATAGTATTAAAACGCGCGTTAGCATGTGAACACCTACTGCTACCTAAGTCTGAAATTCATCTTGTTGTATGTAAGTTCAGATGACAGGCGTTAAGCGAGCGTTAACAAAACGCACGCTAAACGCCTGTCATCTGCACCTGCCCTTATTATCTATGTAGATATATTAATTTATTGCGTCGCCCCACCGCCGCCGGGCGCACATTACTGATACAAGCCGGGGACTGGGACGTCTGCAGATAGTTGTGGGCGCAGTGTCCAGCACGGTCCTTTTCCCGATTTTTCAAGAATTTTCGCTTGTAAACGCGAGTGCAGTCCGGCGGAAAAAAAACTCCAGCGAGATCTACCTACTGTCGGAACTGGCTCATTAGTGAATCGCATCGATAAGAACGAAACTCGAAGTTGAAACATCACGCCAACTGGTTCAAGGTAAGCATCTCAGAGTATTCGAAGATATTAGATACCTATTTGATTTTATAATGATGTATTAAGTTTTTTATTTACGTTTAGTATGTACGGTCGGCCTCAAAAGTAAAATCAACATCTACATACTTTAGAATTTCGTATTCTATGAAAAATATGCGTCCGTAAAATTACGTTGGAAATTGGGACATGTTCAGCGACTTCTGAAGCCGGCTGTAAAACAGTCAGCGAAAAAAATATTGATATAATTATCGTTATACTGAAATTTGGCTTAGTACTCTATACACTATATAATGTCTATTGAATGTTTAAACTTATGCTCCGAGCAGGTTTATGTCCGTACATAACCAACAGCATACATTTCCGACTTTCCGATTCTTTAGACACCAAATTAAATTCCAAGAAAACGGATAGTTGTATTGTAAATTGTAACCCGTGTGTGACACTTTTATTTTATAGAAACAGTAGCTTTACCTTTCTATAATATCGAAAACTATCAAGGAGATGAATGGCAGTTACAGTCTGTGTGTTATTGGATGGACATTTGAGGTCAAACATGCAAGTCAATTTTGTCCCCGTTCTCCTTCAAATAATCTTGAGATTTTCCACGCCTGTCAAGTTCGGGTGACAATACATTATATTATGGCGAGTGATAGCGATCTGATCTGACGACAGAGACCGAAGGTAATCAACGAAAATTAAAAGAACGGAACGATAGAAATGAAATTTATATATTAGGTACTCATATTCATTCACATAAAACTTCGAATTCGGTCCCTATGATAAAGTGCACCATAATCGCTGTACATTATGTTAAAGTCCGTCACCGCGCCTCGACGTGACGCGCGTCTTTCTGTAATTATGTCATCAATTCATCATCGGCCGGAAGACATCCACTGTTGAACATAGGCTTCCCCTATAGAACGCCACAACGCTAGCTGTTTGCATCCAACGGCTCCCCGCGACTCGCACCAGGTCGTCGGTCCACTAGTGGGGGGCCTCCTACGCGACGTCTTCCGTTTCCGTTAATTAAGTACGTTCGTGTTCATCTCACAAATTACGATCGATTCGATCATCAATTGACAGACTTATTCGAGAGGAAGGTTTATATAGATTATTTATTCATTTATTCTTTAGCACACAAATGGAGTACAAGGAGTACTTAATGCTAAGTAGAATTTTCAACCAGTCATCCTGGAGGTGTAACTGAAATACATAAATAGATAGATAAAAAATTTAAATAAAAAAAATTAAATAATAATAAATAGATAGTTTATGAATACAATTATCATTATTTTTGGGTACTTAGAGTATTAACCGCGTGAAGCCGCGCTATCCGGGGGGAACCGCTACTGATAGTTACTTCAACCCAGTCTGATGTTGCCGAGATATGGCCTCTCTGCTGATTTTGAAACCCATTATAACCTGAATTTCTTTTAGATCTCAGATTGGGTAGCCTTTATAATAAATTGTTGTTAGGGACCATCTTAATTAACACTTTCACTGCTGAGCCGATTTTCTTGTCTAGCCACGGGTGCGGCTCTGCACACTCCATAGAGTTTACACATACAACAAACAGAACAGTTGTGTTTTGCCGCACTGGCGGCAAGTTATGAAAAACATAACAGTTGTGTTTTCAGCACTGAAGGTGTTAATTTTGACAATTTATACCTTTTAAAAAACCGGTGCATGCCGTCTGGCACCGCTAAGCTTCTATCATACCATATTTTAGCATCAGGCTCTTCACTACAATTTGCTCTTAAGCAAATAATTAGACATCATTATTTTGATTAACATATTTGAAATGCAACACGTAGCTATTCTTCAAAATTTTGTTTTGCTCAATGATACAACATACAATGGCATTGTTTGGGAATTATTGTTCGAAAAAAAATAAGACGACACGTTATATGTATTTTATATCTCACTGAAAGTTTGTTTGTCCTTTTTTCACGCCGAAATGGCTGAATGGATTTTGATGAAAATTACTATATCTACAGATACTTTGGGCCCTGGAATAAAACATAGGATACTTTATATCCCGTAAAAAATTACGGTTCCTGTGGCATAACGGTAAACCGTCCCATCTCTTTGTTGCTCTTCTCTATGCATGGTTGTATGGAAGAGATCGCTCTCAGCGATAAGACCACCAATAGTGACACTAATTGTTAAATTCCCTTTTGCTTTTATTTTAAAACTCTTTAAAACAAAGAATTGTTCTGTAGTGTTTCAATAATGAGTTTATCTATCTATCATAATAGTTAACGCGGGTGAAACCGCGGAGCGCATACTAGTATATTATATTATAGGACACTAGCAACACCCCGTGGTTCCACCCGCGTATACTATTTTCCCACGGGAAATGGTAATTTTTAAGAGTTAAAATGTCATAATGGGGTATTGTGAATAATCGAACAGACTTCAACTCGCCATTCTACTATAGTAGGTTCATCATCTGTATACAACTGGAAAAGATTTTTGTAGATTTCTTTTTTGTTATTAAATTACACCATGACTGCCCATAACAGCTACAGTCTCTCTCGGGAGTTTCATAAGCAAAATATTGTACAACCCTGCGCTGCAACTTATAAAAGGGAGAATAAAGGCTCAATATATAAGGTTTTTTTTAGATGGGGCCTCGAAAATCTTCTCGGAAGTCCAAAAAGGGCGAAACAAGTCGTAAGCTTAGTCAGAGACGTGCGGCAGAGGTACAAGCAGAAGAAGTGGACGCTGTAAGTGTTTTCCTATTCATATATGCACTCTATGAACTCTTGCTTGGCTCAAAACTGCACAAAAACAGTGACAAAGTTGATGATGTCAATACAATAAACAAGTATTAATTCACAATCAGAAACTGCCGACACATTTAATAATCCTTTAGCAACTAGAAAACAGATGAGGATTTTCTTGAAGCATAGGTAAAAACACATGTGTTTCTGTAAAACATATGTACGTAATTATCACTCGCTTTTCGGTGAAGGAAAACATCGTGAGGAAACCCACATACCTACCCGAGAATTATTTCGTAGGTAGGTATGTTATCCACCAATCCGGACTGGGCCCCCGTGGTGGATTATGGCCTAACCCTCCTCACGAAAGTGAGGAGAGACCCGTGCCCAGCAGTGGGACGTTATGGGTTGATGATGATGATGATAGGTAAAAAACCCACAATCAAGAAACCTTTCAAGCAATAAAAAATGTTATCAAAATTGGTGCATCCATTAGAGAGCTATGATGACACTGACAGATACACACTTAAACACGTTCAGTGCTGAAAACACAACTGTGGTGTTTTTCATATCCTGCCACGAGTATGGGAAAACACAACTGTGGTGTTAGCTGTATGGAAAACACTATAATGTGTGCAGATGCGTACACGTGGCTAGACAAGAAAATCAGCTCAGCAGTTAAAGTGTTAAACTTATGACACCACTCTGTTGGCATTATTGGGGGTTAAAAAATATGTTTATTTCTATGGGCCTATTAAACTTTCTAATAAAAATTTTTAATTATTATTTTATATATATTTTAATTAAATGAATACCAAAATCATACCCACACGCTGGATCTTTATTCATTCTTCATTTACGTCTCTTCAGAAATAAGTTTCACTTCAATTAATGGCATGTTATTTAGTGACTAATTTTGAGAAATCCTAATTATTAATACTTGGGTAGGTCAATCTTGGAATGTTTTAATCGTATCTGCAAAGCACTGAAGCTGTCACTATTTCTTTGCCCTCCATTGCCTGAGGTATAATGTAAAATGAGTGTTGAAAGCTATTGCTCTCCTATGACACCAAATAGACAATGCTACTTTGCATGAATTACTCCATGGACATTTTATTTGCATGCTAATCTTTAGTAATAAGCACATCAAGGGAGATAATAATATGAACTTAACTATTTTATGTAATTCATTAAATTTTAAAATCACATACCTTTTTAAAGACAGACTGGTATGTGGAGCCAGCTTTAGGGACGGACGACTTGAGTGGGTAGCGTTCCATGTTTGTTGATCTGAAAAATAAAATCATATGAGATATTTATATAGCAATATAGTCTACAACAGCCTTCCCTATGAAGCTGATCAGAGGAGCATGACAATAACATAAATAAAACATGAATAACATTTATTTGTGACAACACACAACCTAGAAATAGAGAAAACCACTTGAATTCTCCAAACTGGTGCTGGTGCATACTTAAGGAATAGAATGTACCTAGCCACATGTGGAAGCAGAACAATAAATGATATGAAATAATGATGACTATTCATGTATTAGTTACTTTTGAGAGACTAAGAAAGAACAGCTCATAAACACAATACCTTCCTTTGCGTCGCTCAGTCAGGTAAAAATGCACATGGCTTGCAGGTCTGTACTTGGCTTTACACTAAGTTGAAGAGTAAACAGTGATGGTACCACTTTATATTCGAATCAGAATATTTGTCTTCAGAACTAATAAAGCTACACTCTGAAGATTTGATTAGTATTATTTATCTGGCCTTGAAACTTGATGTTATTAAAGAATACAACTTGTTTATGACATTACGCCCCCTCATCTCAATTCCTAGTTCCTTCTCTACATATATTAAAATAATAATATCTAATAGTCTCCTTAATTAAACTCTAATAGAAAATTGTGCGGATTTACGTTAAATGGCTTAAAGTTGTTATTAATGCAGTGATTTGTATGTTGTGTGAGGCGACTACTTGTACTAACCTAATTTAGTAAGACATTGTATATTTTGGCAGGATTGTTTCATTCGCCAACTTGACTCATCGCAATTTATTTATTAGGTCACAATGAAAGTATATGAAAAGAACAATATTTAGTGTTCAAAGAAAACGAAAGAAGGGTATAAACGTATCAAAACGAAAATCTAAATAAATTCACAGAAATCACGGACTACAAATTAAAACAAATTAAATTACTAATTTGCCACAGACTAAATAAGGAGTTGATTGATAGTATTGATACTTAACTAGAGTTGTAGCAAATGTATTCGGTAGGTACTGAGATCTGAGTAACGGGTGCGCCATCTAGTAACGAATCGTTCACGAATGCATTTCGTCACTCGCATGTTCCGTATCATGGGTACCTACACTGTTTCAGTTCACGCAAGTGCCGTTGCTAATTATATGAATTCGTATGTTTTACGTATGCGCGCTTATTCAGTGATTTTAAAAACGTACGTTACAGAGAAATATATTTGTTTATTAGTGAACTATAATTAGGCAGTTCATCGTAATTATTTTTTTAATATCTACTGTATGTGTAGACAAAGTTACACTTTACCTATTAAATCAAATTAAATTTAGGGTGACTTAAACACAAGTCTGGTTAAAAATACGGTAAAGTGAAAAAATGCACCTTATGTAGTTTGGTATGTAATGTTTAAGTATGTTTTCTACAAAGTACGAATGATGCGACGACTCCGCGACGTCATACTGTACAAGTTCGCAATATGAGTAGTATTGCGTACGCTTGACTTATGAGGTATCAGAAGTAACGAGTAACGATACGATAGTAACGGGTATTAATAGTTGTTATAGTGACGAATACATGCGGGTATGCTTTTTTACGTTACGTTTACACCTCTAATTGATACTAGATAGGTAGATAGTGGCATGGCACCATCGTTCTCTTTTTTTTTTTACGCGTCACGATCGTTTTCATAGATCATAATATTATCTGTCAGTTGTCATTCAATCGTCTCTAATGTCGTCTCTTTTTCGTAATTGGTAATTTTTCCGCTGTCAACAATCTCTTCAGTCGTTGTTATTATTAGTCGTAATTATTATTCTAATCATAAGAGCCTGCGCACATAGCCTTGCGTTTTCAAAACGCAAATTCTGTGAAGTATGTTAAGGTAGATAGACGAGGTAGACTGTACTGTGTTGGATGTGTAGGTTGTCTGTGGATAAATTTCAATTCTGTCACTTTATCATCTATGAGTGACTATGTGAATGTCATAGTCACCATTGTATTGTGGTTGTATTCAATGCTGCTATTTTCTGGCTACTTCCCAAATTTTCAGGGAATAAAAAGGTTGTGCACGAAAAATGTGGGATTGGAATCAGGTCGAATATATATATTCGGGCAATAAACAAAACCAATTTAAAGTCTTACTTTTGGACTCCATTCCTTTCTTTATCATACTTATTATTCTCAATGATGGACGCTCCTACAAATAATATATAATTATTTACCTTAAATCTTGTGTTCCTTTTTAGTCCTTGAAATCTTGAAGGGCAATAATTTAGTTCCAAATTAAATACTTATGATAAATATCGTATCTTTTTTATTGATATTATCATATTTATGAAAACACCTTTCTAAATAATGCATTATTTTAGAACAAACTTTATTATCATATTATAAAGATTATAGTGATATACCTTAAAAGATAGACATGCTATCGCGGACTTTTTTAGAACTTTTAAAGGGGAACCATTAGGCATACATAATTTCCGCGATTCAAACTAGAGATGGGTCGTTGACGTATAAATATATCGTAAACGAAACTAGACCGTTACTTTTCCGTTCATCGATTAGTCGATCTCAAGGGTAAATTTTTACAAACGTTAAATGTCATATTTATTGATATCTAATAATCTAACGCCTAAAAAATAAATTTCAAGCTTCTAGCTTCAAAAATGACGAAACTGCCATACAAACTTCCCTCCCTATTTCAAACCCTTACAGTGCATTTTTCACATTAAAAAATACCATATATCCTTTCTTTGGCTCTAGACTATCTCTGTACCAAATTTAATTTCTTTCGATTTAGTAGTTTAAGCGTGAAAGAGCAACAGACAGACAGACAGACAGCGTTACTTTTGCATTTATAATATAAAAGTAGGGAAGTAGGGATTTGCATATTGAATTTTCCATTGAACTTCCCTACCTTCACCTTCCCATCTACGAATTCAACGACGAACGACTAGTTGTTGACCGTCTAGAACGCCTCCATTTGATGCAATACCACCTTACTCGTACTATGATTAGAGTTCAAATTTGGTTGCTCGATTATGCTAACTATTTCTCGATTATACTCGAGTTGCTCGATTATACTTCCCGTCTACGAATTCGACTAGTCTATTGATCAACATAGAACCGTTGACTCGTTTATTGTACGTTAACCATCGAATTAACTAGTTTGCACGTTCGTCCATTCAACTCCCATCGCTAATTCAAACCAAGTGTAGTGGGACTTGGGACTCTTGGGAGATCAAAAAATTATATTGGCAGCACTGGTTGTTTGCTAATGTCACTCATTCTGTCTGACCATTCTTTACAGTCTGTGTTCACAGTCACAAATTAGCTTGAGAAAGTCTATGAGATAGGTCGAACGTCTGGTCAATTTGTAAATCGAAAAATTGACAAATCTTTGCTATGGACTATTTAGTTTACGCGGAAAAAGTTTGTGTTGCTCTTTAATGTGGAACGGACACGTTGTCAAATAAATCATTAGTAAAGCTTTAGGATAGAACTGCAAGGGTCGCGAGGTAGGGTGCGGGACGGGGCCGTCGGACAATTATTGATTTTGCATCGGTGCGGCTGCTGCCGAGTGTCAATCTCTTGCTGGCAAGTTGGAATCGCGAGTGTTAGAGAGTTTGATATCGTCGTGGAACAGAAAATCGATCGAAATGCAGCCAATGCAGCCCCCGTTAGTTATAAAGCAAAGCACGAGCTCGGCTCCGGTCAGCATGCAGCCTGGCATGGTGACTGTGTCCATGACGGTCAACTCCAGCATACCTGGATCGATACCCAACGTGATGACCCTAAATAAGCCAGGAGGGCAAAATGCTGGTGTGTCATCTCAAAACTTGGGTGCAGGGCAGGCTGCCATTCATCCCAACGTTCAGTTAGTAAACATGAGAGCCGGCACTTCGTCGGTGGCTCCCCAAAAATCTGTGGCTACAGTGTCTCCGAGGGTGGTTATTGGAACACCGCAAGTAGTCGGTACTCGACCACCGGCACCTGGGGTAAGTTAAATCTCTACCTGCTAATATCTCACTGTTTATAGTTCAGCAAGAGCACTCCTTCTCATCACCAAACTCATTGTCACTTCTTTACTTTTGACTGACTGGATTTAAATACGGAATTTAAATTTATTGTGTGTCATCAGCTTTTACACTAAAAGTGCCCAACATTGGAGAAATTGTGGCTGCCTTGTACAAGCCCTCTTGAGTTGAAAATATTGTTAATGAAGTACATATTACTTACCTTTGGTCTATAAAAACAAACTTTCTATCTTACTTTTTCATTCATTTCTCGTTTTGGCCATTCAATGTACGTAAGTTAGACACAGCAAAAACGATGGGGCATTATAAGTTTGAGGTGTCTCTGTGTGTGTGTGTCTGTCTGTGGCATTGTAGCTCCGGAATGGATGAGCTGAGTTTGATTATGTTTTCTTTTTGTTTGAAAGGTGAATTAGTCTGGAGTGTTCTTAACTATGTTTGATGAAATCAGTCCAAGATGGCCGCCACCACAAAATGGCGGATTACCTATTTTTTCACAACTCCCTCAACATGGGTATCAAATAAAAGGGCTTGACCAGTAATATACTGTACACTATAATAAATTTCAAATCCAAGATGGCCATCACTAAACAATGGTGCATTACGTTTTATGTTTCAACTCTTTCAATATGGGTATCAAATGAAAGAGCTTGACTAGTAGAATAATGTACACTATATTGAAAGGGAATGAGGAATGTTAACTAATGGAATGAAAACCCAAAACTTGAAATATATACCCCTGATGCAAAAAGTCGGGTGTTATAAGTTTAACACATGTATGCCTGTATGTGGCATCGTATCTCCAAAACAGATGGACCATTTTTGATTTAATTGGTTTTGTTTGAAAGGTGACTTGATCGAGTGTTTTTACTTATGATATATACATATGTTGGGGGTTTTTAAATTTTTTAATGTTACTCAGTAACAAATCGTTATTTAAATAACTCGCTATTTAAATAGTTGTAGCAGTCATCTCAAATTGCTGGTTTCCACCAACGACAACAACAATGCCACAAGTGAACACTGTTCAGTCAGTATGATCATCTGTCATGGACAACATTTCTGATTGAACAGCTCCTACATTTGCAATCCAAAGATATAATGATATACGATGTCACTTTTTGGTTTGGAGTTAGGTATAAATCCACTCATCACTTTTCATCTTCCGGTCAAATATCTCCTACATCAAGAGTCAATAAAACAAAATTATTTGTATATATTTCGAGATCCATCGGTACGTGAATCAACAAACTAAATAGTGAAATAAATATAATTTAGAATGTTATGACGAATGATGAATTATTCACAAAGGCATAATAAATCAATATTCATTAACTTTAATAAAGTACCGGTGCCAGTCAGTCTGAAGTTATTACCTACATTAATAACAATTTAATAAGTTATAAATCACTATGTTTTGTACAAAACAGCAGACACATTGAACAAAATGCAATTATTAACCTACCATGGCTGGATGAGCTCAATAACACTCATATTTCCTTCACATTAACATCAGCATTACCATTTCTGCAATGTGTTCTATTGAAAATTGTTTGAAGCAAGTTAAGGCGTTTCGTATCTCTGTAATATGTTGAGAACTAAATCAATGATGCATAATGATGCAACAAATAATAAGCATTAAAAGTAATGGGCAATTAATGTCTAATATAATAAATTGAGTGCTTCAAATAATGTTCCCTACATGACTATGTTATTTGACTGCGTCGTCAACATCTGTTTCATTGTTGTCATATTGCATGATGGGAATATTGATCGATTTAATGTATCCTGCTGCAACTGCAACTCTGCTGACCTCGCACCTGAGATCTTCTGTTTCTTCAACTTAGACTCTAGGGCTTCAAGAACGGGATTGTTCTTCGTATACGACAAATTAAAGTTTAAGGAAAGTGCAGCACGTCTGGAAATATTATGTCTAGAGTGAACAATTCAAAGCTAAAACTATTAAATTAAAACTACGTATGATAGAGATTCTGTCAGCCTTTGGAACAAATGTACGACTGTTAGGCCGGCTCGGTCTACCGATCGGTGTAGCACTGAACGCGTTAATATGTGTCCATAGCGCGTCGGTCGACCGACGGCACGCACGCGGACGCGCTTGACCGACGGTCCGCGTACGCAGTGCGTAGCAATATACGCGTGCGTACGTTCGGTGGAGCACTGTAACGACTTGTGAATTTTCATACAAATGACAAGCGAGACCGACGTACGCACCGACGGTCGGTCGAGTACTGAAACCGGCCTTATTGTATTTGTCAAATAACAGTATTGACTTCGAAACTATCATCACACTAAATCCTCCACTGTTATTGTTCTCCATTGTGTACAGATTATTCCATAAGTATCAGTTGTTATAATTATAGTCCTATGGTATGGTCCACTCATATAAACAAGTTACATGTTCACACAATATGTACCTAACGAAGTTATTCATGGTATCCTGGTATGTGCACTAGGACATTACACTGGTAACAGAGCTTGTCCCTGCCAACCCCAACATGGCTCCAATCCCTGTGTCCGCAGTATTAAAAATTGCACCACCATTGATAACGTTTTAATACCACTCACTCAATGTTATTATTAACGATTGACCTGCTTAGATCGTTTTGCGCCTCCGAATTTTATATTGGTAAAGTAAATTTTTATATGATTTTTATCATTTGAATTGGTTAAGCGGGTTAGTTGAGTGAAACATTGAAACGAGGCGTTCATTTTTAGATTACGCTGCAAACTCTGCAAAGTCTTCAACCGGGCCAGCAAGGCCATTTGTTATTAAAGACTGAGAACGGTCAATACCAGCTGCTGAGGGTCGGCCCCGCGCCCGCGCCCGCGGCCGCGACCAGCGCCCTGGCGGCGCCGCCCTCTCAAACCATCCGGCTGTCGACCGTGCCGGCAGTAAGTAGGCACCGCCATGCGCTGCTCCGCTGCTCACCGCCTCTAGCCCGCTCCCGAGCCCCGCCCCTTCCCACCACCTCGCCCGCACCGTTTGCGCTTACTGAACTTGGACAAGTATCTCGCACGACTTATGCGAACCAAATGCTTGTCCAATTTCCTCTCGATCATGCATGTACAAAAATGGTGGAGGTGCATGTTCTAAGGTTATTAACGAGGTAAGAGTCTAATCGGGAGTCGTCGTTGTGTATTTACGGATTACTAATTACCCGTGGATTCATTCGTTTTGTGAGGCGTGAACGTCCCGTGTGACCGTAGAGATTACGAGCGGCGGGTCGGATCTCATTCAAGTATTTAGCTTTAGCGCTTGGTAGTCAGCACTTTTGTACGGTGTTTAGACTGGACAATATCGCATCGCGCTCGGTGGCGCGGGCTTGTTCTCGGGCCGTTCGCGCCTGACTTGGAAAGCATGCAGTAGCAACCCTTGTAATCCTTTCCGTTTCACTCTGCTTGAGAATGTACGCTTAAAATTGGCCGCGTGCGCACTCTTGGCGTGAGGGAACGGTACTGACGCGTGTGTTGTTGCGCAGCACCCGGGCGTACCCACGGCGTCGACGAGCGTGGCGCCGCCGAATGTCATGCCGGCGCAGCTGCAGGGGATGGGCGCGCCCGTGATGCACGCCGCCGTCTCCGACGCCGCACTCGCGCCCGCGCCTATGCCACCGCAGCACCACCAGCTACAGCAGCAGATGCAGCAGCTGCAGCAGCAGCAGCAGCAGCAGCAGCAGCAGCAGCAGCAGCAGCAGCAGCAGCCGCCGCCGCAGCCGCAGCCGCAGCCATCGACGTCGTCATACGTTGTAAGTATTTGTATTGTAAATTTATCTTGACCCTAACAGTGGCAGTGGATGGAATTTAGTATACTCACGAGGTCATGCGACACTGTAGCGCAACAAGGATTCAACACCTGAGACACGAATATTGTTAAGATAATAGTTATGTACACGTAAGGCGCCTAGGCGCTGCACTTACCGCAACCCTGGATCAGTCGCGATTTGAAAATATCGACATATTATGATCTAATTTTGAGGTTAACGCCACTTTGCTTAGCACGCGCGCACGCGCGTTTGTTACTGCAGGCGATCATCATGCTAGTTCTGTGTAACATATGATCGTATTTTGCGGATCGAAAATGTGGCGGTTATGCAAGATCCCAGATGTGAACTTAGATTTTTGAGGTTTATTTTTCGGTCAGTGACCGTCATTATTTATTCCCTCTAAGAAGCTATCCTACCACTTTGTTGAAGAACAACAACCGTTGTTGTAACAGAAGCCATCGGATAACACCAAGGAGAAGTGTCGCAACTTCCTGGCAAACTTGCTGGACCTGTCCTCGAAGGAGCCCCCGTCCGTGGAGATAAGCGTCCGCAACCTGATTCAAGAGCTAATCGACGAACAGGTGGAGCCCGAAGAATTTTGTAACCGCCTCGAGCGGCTGCTTAACGCGAGCCCGCAGCCCTGCTTGATTGGGTTCTTGAAGGTAAATTATTTTGTACTGACGTTTCATCAACGAATATAACTCGTTTTCCGATACTCGCGAAATTTGAATCAGCATATTATATTATGGAATCCCAAAATCAGATATTGCATACGTCATAGGAACCGCTCGCGGTGTTCCCTATCGGGAAACGGTCCATGTACTGCCGCACCATACATTGCTAAACATCGCCATTCGGACGACGCAATTTTTTCATTGTTGGAAAGATTGAAGACGAGACAGGAGGCTCTAAACGCAAGCACATGCCGAGGAACAATATCTAGACTTTATGAACGACAGCGGAGATTTAAATTTTACTTGAAACACTTGTGTAGTCTTAGGCTGACTTGCACCAACTCATTAAATCTAGAATAAACCCAATTTATACTCCATTAAAGCTTGTACATAGCTTAATTTCTCGCATGAATTTCGTTTAGTGTAACTATATCGATTTAACTACACGTCAAATGTACCTGGCGATGTTTAGCACAAAAATCTCTAATTGTTAAAATGTAGGTTGAGTGAAATTGGTGCAAGGGGTCCTTAGATGTTTATTGAGCCTTGCCCTAACAGAAAAGCCTGCCGCTGCTCCGGCAGTCTCTGGTGACGAAGGAGCTGGTGATCGGCGGCATCAAGCCGCCCGCGCCGCACGGCGCTTTCGCCGCTGCTCCGCTGCACGTTAATAGCCACTTGGTAAGTGACTTTCTAACTAATTTCGATGTTCCTTGTCGCTCAAACGATCAGGTGGTGCAATCATCAAAGGTTTGCTCGGGATAGTCAACAGCAAGGAAGGATGTATTATAAATACATTAATTTATTCCAAATGTTCCAAATATCAAACTGTGATGTCATAACTCTACAGAATTGCACTACCTAATGATCTGCTTTAAATGTTGCATTTATTTTTATTTTGCGTTACGAAATTTGCTTTAACGGTTGTTTTCATCGCGGAACTACGAGTACATACAAATACATGCACGCGAAGGTCGCATTGCAAAAACGAAGGTGGACAAAACGTTTTGGTGCATTACATTATTTTTTTATATCTATCCAGTATAATTTAACATAATTATACATTTTCCATAATTGAGATCGCTACGCTTGTAAGAAACCGTACTTTAATATTTCCTATTACTGAAATCGGTTTTTGTGCGACCGCTCTGTTGTCTCTTGATTGACGGGAATGCGACTTATTTGATATAAAGTAATAAACACGTTTCGTAGTGTAATTATGATGAGTTCCTCCTTGACGTATCCGTCACCGGCGAACCTTGTTCCAGAGGTGACAGTGCATATGGCTGGCAAAGCCAGGTCGCAACTAATTGAAGGCTGTGATTAATTTCGAACAACTGCAACATTTTGATACCGAGATCCTCCTTAAAAATACCCTCAACATCCTACAACTACAATACTGGTCATTTGTAGTACAGTATAATATAACTTTAATATAAGTAGCTGGAGACATCATCGCTGCCATCATCATGAATATAGTGCAGTGCATAATTTGCTGTAAGTTGTTACATGAATTTAATGCAATTCAAAATGCAATTGAAGATATGATTTTCAGATACAGTTAAGTGTTTTTCCGAAGTAAAGCTGAAGATGAAATCAGAAGTGCCATATCCGTACGAACGGGAACTCTTCGTCTTTAATTATTATTTGGTAACAGACCTTGCCTACCTGGTACGAGGCTCACCTTAAGTTAGCTCAACTAACTAACTAACTAACAACTTATAAAAGATTGCTTTGTAAATATACAATTAATTAATCATATCAGTTATAGTTGAGAATTATTCAACATAATAACAAGAAGATAGGCCTTACAGCTTTAAGCACTTTTGCTACAACTAGCAAAAAAAACAAACAAATTCATTCCCCTGTTCTTTTAAAGCAGAGATAAAATTAACCGATTTTTTAAATTTAAATTATTAAATAATTTACCGCAATCTCCACGATCCGACTCCTCCACTCCAGTCGCCGATGAAGCGTTTACGTCCTAGATACCTACTCGAATTAGTTTTCATAGATGCTTAGTACGGTAGGGGCATTATCCTTTTCTTTTTTTTTTCCCGGGGAAATGCATTAGGCGTACCACCCGGCCCGGGGGGGGGGCGGGGTGGTTATGTGGGACTCCCCCGCCAGCCGGCCTGGCGGGGTTTACCCACTAAAACCCCGGGGTGTTCTCCTCTCCGCATTATGGTGGTGGTCACGGGATCGCACGGCGCCTTCGCGACCACCTCTGCGGGCGCCCTCCCGGGCTCACCATTTGAGGCTTGGGCCTCTTTCTCCGCTGGATGCGTCCCGGAACACATGGGCCGCACCTCAGCTCGGGACTTCTAGCTTGGACGTTGGACCCCCCGATCCGCGGCCCAAAAGTCCCCGCTATTGGTCCCTCGCTGTGCCCTCTGCTGATCAGAGGGACACGCGAAGGACCTCTCGCCAGGTTATTTGCTACGGCCACCAATTCCCCTAGGAGAATTGTTGACCGAACCCCAGGGTGCACCGTCCCAGCTGCTGCCCTTCCCTCCGGATGCAACGCATCAAGAGGGACGAACAACAGCCGGGCACTCGTGGAGGTTACCTGGCCCGCACCCCAGGGGCATTATCCTAACTTTAAAATCAACATATTATACCAATCCACCATTTACCCTACATTTAAGGGCGAAAACGTTCTACTTCTGCTATTTTTTTAGAAATAATTTTTAATAATATTTTATCTTGATTGGCCGATTTTGCCATTGAAGTAAAATTATGGTTTTCAAGTTCGGCCGCGTTAATATTCTTACTATCACAATTATTCAAAATAACTACTTGCCGGGCCTCGCCTTCTCGACACCCGCAACACGGTGGTCAAATATACAATTTAAAGTAAGGCAACTGTGTGTAATTACGCATTTGTAAAACATAATAAGACACACACATTATTATAATTTTATATAACTACTAGCGACCCCTCCCGGCTTCGCACGGGTGGATTTTTTTTTTAACATTTTGTGATAAACGTAGAGTAAATGTGTCATTATGCCGGACATTTATTTTTATTGTTAAGATTGTCATTTTTAAATTCGTAAATATCTTTTAATGGAATGTCCACTTTGAATAATTCAAAAAGTAAGCTACAGGTAATGAAACAGTCTTGAATACGAAATGATTTATTTGGATAAGGATTGTAAAGGTATTGATAACGTGGTCTTATCCTGGGCGGCATGTCTATCCACTCTTAAAATGTAAAAAATAAGTTATAGTTACATAACTACAATAGTTGGACGTTTGGTGTCGCAAACATCTTTAATATTGTATAATAGATCCTTTTTTGTTCTATAATATATAATCTCAGCAGCGCATGCGATGTAAGACATTGTATGGCTATTTTTTTACACCTCGGGTGACACTATTGAAGTTTAACTAGGGATCCCTTTTATTTTTCAAATAATAAATATAGCCTATACCACCCAATTTATTTTATTATTTATATTTTCGACCAGTTCACGAAATTAAAGGTCTTCCAGCATTAAGGTTCTACTCGACGCTCTCCACCACTCGTCGGCCCGTGTGTTTGATAGAAATGATTCACTATAAGCCTTGCTAGTATTTAGTGATTAGGCACACGAAATTGAGTTAGCCACACATTTCCTGTACTTAATTGTGGCAATGTATACCGGAATTAAAAGATCTCTGCGGACTCTGTATGTTTTACCTTTTACGCCATATAAACGACTGCGTCAGTTACAAATGAGAATGGGTGTTGATTTAAACCACGTGGCAGCGGAGAGCCGACCATCGATACTGGCCGTGTTTCAGTAAAGAATCAACACGCACCCGCTCCGTCATTCCGGTCAGCGATCGAGAAGTCGCACCGTTCTCGGCGGGTCGCTTGACTTCTACCGTTCGTGCAGCGCGGATTTTATTTGTGAGCTTTTTCTTTTCATTTATGCTACTGCTGTGAGTGCGTGAAACTAGTGTTGAAGCCGAATAGATGTCTATCAGTTATACGGTAATGTAAACTTTTTGTTAATATTATGTTATGCATTTATCACACGCTTTTTTATCCTGTGCTCTGTGTATGTAGATTAGTAAACTACAGTTGCAGTCGTTTAATGAAGAATTGCTTGAAGTTCAACATTTAAAATGAATGAATAATAATAAATACACATTTTCATTCATACTTAAATATATATTTTTTATGTCTATAAAATGAAATTAGGCCTTTTCCAACTGTCTATCGTAAACTCTTATGATTGTAATTGGTAAATGATGCAAACAATCATGGTTTAGGTGTTCGAGCCTTCAGGCTTGACCTAATGAGATTACCGACTTGAATATCAGTGCCATCTAGCGTATCAATCGATACGACTAGCGTTATCGGTGGCACTCGTCACGCCGTACAAGTCGATGCGCCCATTCTGTAATGATACGACCCCAACAAATTCAGCACCTTTTACTGGATGCACCGAATGCATAATAATGGTTTTCCTACCTTACAGATCAACTTCCATGTTCACACTGTGCATTCGTCCGATCCCACCCACGGACGACATGTTGCACAAGCGGTTCATTGCCATTATAGATACACATTACCCGAAGGAATGGAGAGATTGGCAAGTGATTGAACGATCCTACACGGATCTGTTTGGGTCAAAAATAACATCTGAACTCGAAGAGAAGCTGAAATTTGCAATCCCAACAGATGATTTGATAGAAGCTTTTAAACCAGCAGACCCCTTCCTTACCGTAAATAAATTTCGTGAAATTTATAGAATAATTCAGCAGTGGCCCCTGGGTCGTGCGATTATATACTTTCCACACAGTATACCCCAAAAAACCCATATAACCTCATACAAGGAATTCATGACAGTGGCGAAAACGATTACAACGGACTACGCTAATACAAATTTGGAACCCAATCGGCCAAACAGAAAGCGAACCTTCTTATCGACATCGTCAGACTCCTGTACCACCACAACCTGTGCCAAATTACCTCGTCTAGAACTTGATAGGCGCACACACATGTTGTCAATCCCTGTCGATGATATTATAGAAATGGTTGCATCAGAGGTGTCAACATCGTGCAGGCCCTGTGCACCATGCAATCCCAGACCAGAACCAGAGTGCATCTCCTGTACACCGTGCGGGTTCTGTAGAATGTACAGGAGCCGTGAACGGTGCACGCCCTGTACACAACACAAGCCCTGTAGACCGTGCAGGTTACATCAATCACTTATGTATTTTAACCGGATGTAAATAAAATCTTTCAAACCACGGTAAGCAACACACAGCCCGATATAGACTTTATCTATTTAGGTTATTTTTTACTCATAACACTGACTGCTGAGCCGATTTTCTTGTCTAGCCACGGTTATGGATCTGCACTCACCGTTGTGTTTTCCCGTACTCGCGGCAAGTTATAAAAAACACAACAGTTGTGTTTTCAGCAGTGAACGTGTTAACATTTATATAAAAAAACATGTACCTACATTTAACAAATTCCTTAAGTGTTAAGACCCCGTTGTCCGATTTAAAAAATATGATATGCTACTGCTCCTGTAGGCGATCTGCTGGAGGTCCTCCAGAAAAAGGTTTCCGGCGGTGAGTACAATATCATCTTTGGGTTGGATTATCTAAAATGAAATATTCAGAAAAAATCTTTTGTCGATAGATGAATTCGGGTATTAATCGAAGGAATAATAGTCAAAACAAATAAAATTTGTCTATGGGGCGGCTTCACAAAAAAAAAATTCATCTAAATTTTCCAACTTCAAGTGGTCTAAAATATCGAAATAATTTTCAGAAACCTTATTCCTTCGATTAATACGTGGGGAATATATCTAAAATACCTTACCTGAATCAAAAATAGCTAATATTAGAAAAGTAAAGACCTTGAATCTCCAAACCGCTCTACCATCGTCTTTCATAGCAACAGACGCCTCGGACATCGGATGGAGAGCAATAGTAAACAAAAGAGGCTCTCTGGTCACTGGAATATCTCTCAAAATCACTGGCATTGGAATCAAAAAGAATTGTTAACACTATACCAAGTGTTACAAAGAGAATGTGAACACCTCCACGGGAAAACCGTTATGTTCCAAACCGAAAATCGCACAGCAGCAGCTTACAAAAGAAAGCAGGGCGGGAGAAAATCACGGAAACTCCTCAACATACCTTAATAAATTCAGAACCTGGCTCATTCACACTCTATCAACCTTCCACCTGGAAACATTCAGAATGTATCTCGAGAAGTTTGGAAAGTACGGGCTGGGCCGACTTGATGACAGACTGGAACGAGTCCGAAAGCAAATTGCTACAGTCCTTGCGGACAGTCTACATTAAAAACTTACGTTTTGGAAATCTTGGCTTCAATGGGTTAGCGATAATAACATTTCATCATCCATGCCACTCCCAAAAGACCTGGCAAAATATCTGATTTTTCTGTACGATGTCCGGATCTTGGCCCCTCTAAGGATCCAGGTCCACAGATCTGTAGTTGCTACCTTCACTAATCCATCAAACGCATCTCTTACCAATCACACATTAGTAAAAAGAATCGTAAAAGCAGCCATGTTGAAGAATCCTCTAAGTCCACAACCTTAGAACGTAGAATGTTGCTGACCTATAGTCGATTTCTTCAAGAAATATCAACGACTCGGCTGAAACCTAAATAACCCTAATAACCCTAACCTAAATAAGTTATTTGCCCTTCTGGGGAAAAACGGATATGTTATAAATCGTAACAGTATCGCTGGTAGTAGTTGGATTCTTCATTTTATGATTACAACTGTATGCAACTGTATTTATATTACAAATATTTAAGTTTTTCACGACACCCGTAACTCGACCATAGTTAAGATTTGCATTCCATTTTACTGTGTCATTATATTCCGGGAGGAGCTAAAATGGCGACATTAAATTTACACACGTATTCGTGTACGCGTTTTCAGATTTTGGACATGTTATTATGTTATTAAACGTTAATTATGCAACGAATTATCAACAATTTTGTAAAGTATCATTCATGGATCTTCGAATGTAACGTGTACGTTGTATTTAAAAAAAATATAGCGTAGTAGCTGGTATTGGTTTGTTTATTAGAAGTTTAAACCGGCTGCGCTTCGGGAAAACAGTTGCGGTTTTAGCTGTACAGGAAAACAACGGTGTGTGCAGATCCGTACCCGTGGCTAGACAAGAAAATCGGCTCAGCAGTCAAAGTGTTAAATGTCGCCATTTTACTTCCACGGTGTGCAGTAAATCAGATCTATACCGTTCATTGTCTTATAGTAATTTTTTTCAATCTTACCAATTACAAATGTCGTGAAAATAATATAATATCTCATCATTTTGACCATAATTATGGTTATATTTTTATTTACAGTCTGGAGCTGCCACTGTCGACGATTTCGTATTCAAAGTGCCTACCAAACCGGCACCACGGAGTAAGCGCTCCTTGGCCAAAAGCTCTATCGTCAAGAAATCGGAAAGTGAGCTGACTCTGGTTCAACAGAATAAATTAAAGTATGGTGAAGATTATCGGAATTTTCTGTCTTCCGTTAAAAAAGAGGAAATTGCGGCAGTGATGCTATTTTCAAAAACTTTCTCTAAAAATTTGTCAAAGTATACACTTGACTCTTATTTTCACACTTTAAACTCTAGAGAAACTTCTCCAAATTTTAATGCCATTCAAGGGGCAATACTCGATGAAAATCACCTGCCTGCACCAGCTGGTAAAACTCGGTCAACCCAAACAGATATCGATGACCTGCCTTTACCAGCTCATCAAGCTGGTACTAATGACCTGCCTGCACCAGCTCGTCAAGCTGGTACTGATGACCTGCCTGCACCAGCTCGTCAAGCTGGTACTGATGATCTGCCTGCACCAGCCCGTCAAGCTGGTACTGATGATCTGCTTGCACCAGCTCGTCAAGCTGGTACTGATGATCGGCCTGCACCAGCTCATCAAGCTGGTACTAATGACCTGCCTGCACTAGCCCGTCAAGCTGGTACTGATGATGTGCCTGCACCAGCTCGTCAAGCTGGTACTGATGACCTGCTGGCACCAGCCCGTAAAATTGGTACTGACGATCTGCCTGCGCCAGTAAATACGCAAATAAGAAAGAAAATAAATAAAGCAGTGAGGAGTAGAGATAACCCTCTGCTTGGTTTGAACTTTGACGACTCGGACTGGCGGCCTAAAGTGCCCGTAGAAGGAAACTCGCGTAATCCAGACATTGCAAAGCGGCCACCACGCAAGACGCTGCTGCCTTATCATGTCAATTATCCTTTAGCAACACCGACTAAAGGGGCATATATTCCTGAAGAAGGAAACCCGATGAATGAACTGCCTCGTTATTGCAATACCACAAGGAGTTTAAGTCATCTGCTTCATTGTGAGAATTGTCTAAGTGAGCCAATGGATATGCCTCATTATGTCAATGAGAGTACAGAAGAGTTTCGACGGTTGAATCCAATCAGGAGATGTTCTTATAATCTCGCTGACAGGCAACCTGCTAGTGGACCGGGAATCCTGCAGATGCCCAACGTAGAGGCGTACGAGAGTAGAAGAGTAAGGCGCATTACTTGTTTTGCGCAAGATTTAGCCGAAGAGCTGAAACGCCTTCCCTCAATTTATATCATACGGATGGAAACGCAAATTTATGAAGCTCTCGAAGCAGCGCAAAGGGCCGCAAGGGAATACAAGTACAGACGTGCCTCGGAGTACAATGTTGATGACTACTCTTATCTTGACGAGTATTTGAGCGATGTGGATTGATGACTTAATAGTAAATACTAAGTTGACTCAAATAACACTTATATTAACAGAAGAAGCAGCCTATTTCTGCACTATAATATTTTGCTCAATTTAGTTTTGATTAGCTCTGGAGCAGGTCGTTTTGATCTATTCAAAACTACAAATGTTTTGAATTTAAGAGTGTTATCGTGGAATAATTTCATATTATAGACTGTAAAGCCAATCGAATGGTCCTCGCTCAAAGAAGTGCGGCCGTACTGATCACCCCAGCACCTGTGGACATACACTACGCGCTGCTGAAGCGTGGCAGCCTCAGAAGCACCCAGATCGCGTTGTTGTACCGGACACGCAGGACGCTCCAGACCATCCGCGTATAGTTCACCCACGTGCTGCTCGCGTAGAAGTATCACCTTCACCTTTGTTCTACAACGAGCTGACATATCGCAGCGGACAGTCAATAACTTGCGCTCTTAATGTCCACGTTGTCTTTTAGGTTCTCGGTGACAAACACCGACAGTAGAGTTATAGCAGTGCTGCAGAGTGACTTCCTGCGGAGTTCATTTCGATAATTATTTGGGAAAGTAAATAGGTAACATGATTATACCTTGCACTCGCTTAAACTAGATTTAATATACTAGTTGAAGTCGATGCAGTCCAGCGTTTAAGATCATTGAGATTCGAAGACTGACTCGCTATTGATAGGCTTACAAGCTTCGGAAAAATGTGATGCGCTGAAATGAAAGATGTGATTTTCATTTACAAAGTTCCTTTTGAGGAACTTTTGTTTATAACAGTAACCAGGGGAAAGGGCAGGTCAGGTGCATTTTTGTCAAAATGCGCAATTATTGGAAAACATTAATTTCTAGTAGTCAAGTAGTAGTGTTGTGTGTGTGTGCAGTGAATGCATTTTGTCGTAAACTCATTTTCTATTGCTACAACTACAAGTGGTTATAGCTTGTGGCAATTTGATATATATTAACTATCAGCGTACTCTCTATTTATGAATATTTATATATTTAAACTAATCGTAAGGGTTTGTTGAAGTGTTAAAAACTGTGATATGAAACACCTTGCATCTGTACCAAATGCTAAAAACTCAATGACACGGTTAAGGCAGGGTTTACTCAAAGTTTAACCATTGTTAAACCACAACCATATTGTTTGAAATTGTTATACATTTTCTGAGTTTACTGTGGTTAAACTATGTTCTAAATGTTGGCTAACTTCAGCATAAGAGACTATTTCTTGGGAGTGATTTTTCAACTCATCTCAAATGACAGTGGACGAACGCGCGGCTGCATCACTTACAACTTTGCTTCGATGCGAGCTGATGAGGCTGATTGTCTCACTCTCGCAACAGATCTGTGAACGTGCAAAAGTGAGAAGCAAAGCTACCGATGCTCATATGGGCGGTATAACACCTTTGGAAATACTAAACCAGAGTTGGCCCCAAAGCGCCGCACCCCGAGTTGTCTTTGAGTTAATGCCAATAAAATCAGAAATATAACGAAACAATACGTTATATTGAAGTATTTTTTAGTCTCTGGCACAGATGTATTGTAGATGTTCTTATACTGAAGGAATTTACAGGAAGGAATTTTTGGGAAAAAATGTACGGCCAATTGAAAAAGTAGTCTAATTTAAATTGTAAATTTTACACGATTAGTCTTAATATAAAAAGCAAGATCTTTATTTTTGTTTTCGTATTAAGATATACCAACAGGTCCTACCCACCGAGTTTCTTGATAATGGCTTCAGAGTCATCTTTTACGTCTTTTGGTGTTACGCACCTAATTTACAATTAAATATTGTAGTCTATGTACCTAGTAAGTTTATAAACAACATTTAATGCTTACGTATCACGAATGCGTGTAAAATGATATAGTTCTAGTATCTGTATTAACTTTGATGTTAGACAAAAAAGTAAATATGTGAACACATTGTCAAATATTTAAATTTGATCTTCGATGTTTTTTCTTGTATGGTATTCATAATTATATTAAAAAAAATAGTGTTTACCTATTATATTACGAATCCGTGTAAAATAGTTTAACCCCCTTATTTATAAAAAGTTATCGAACGTCACTTAGTACTGCGCAGTACAAATTTGTAGTGCGCGATTTTATGAAACGTCACTTAAGTTTTTATGAATAAGGGGGTTAGTCTCTGTAATAACTTTGATGTGTGACAAAATAGTAGAAATGTGAACACATTGTCAAATATTTAACCGTTTATTGCATAATTTATAAAATAATTTTAATCAGTAGATGTGAAACAGAAATAAATATGATCTTGATGTCTAATGCTGTTTTTAATTTCTCTCTTAATATATTACTAGCTGCTATCTCGCAGTTTCACCCGCGTCATTTCCGTTTTCCTAAAAGAACTGCATTTTTCCGCCTCTAGAAACATATTTATGTCAATCGGGAATAATATTGTAGCTTTGTAAAGTAAAATAATGTTTAGAAATCATTTTGCATATAATTTATCTTGTATGTTCTTGAGTCACCAAACATAAATTGATTAAATACAAAATAACCACCAACCAACCCAATACGTAATTGTTAGATTCTGTGCCCACGGCCTCGGGCCGGAAGCCCGTGGCATTATGCCCTCTGCCACCCACTATTGTTACGCCAGTTGTTACATAATAATCGTTAAGCTGATTAATTGGAGGTTGATTATCACGAAACACACCAAAACATATTATTTAATATCGGTTTGTATCTGCTCTTATCACTCTGCAGTTCTTCCCGAGACTTGATGGCCTATGTTTTATATAAATACTAGATGCGCCTTGCGGTTTTACCCGCGTAATTCGAAATTCTCCCAGAAACTACATTTTCATCTTTATTATATTGACGTAGATTAGAAGACAGTTGCCCACTTACCCGGCAGCCTATACCAGAGTGTTCCTTACTGACAGTTTGTTTCCTGGCTCGGTTTCCACTCGTTGGATTTAGATGTTATGTACGTGTGTGTAAATCATTGCACTAATCTGATTGTAAAACTATCAAACCAGTGAAAACTGCATTGGCATCGGTAATTTTGACAAGATCGACAGACGCAGCTTTAGTTTATTTGGTCAATTTTAGGGTTTCGTATCCAAAGGGTAAAACGGGACCCTGTTACTAAGACTCCGCTGTCTGTCTGCCCGTCTGTCACCAGGCTGTATCTCATGAACCGTGATAGTTAGACACTTGAAATTTTCACACATGATTTTCGCCGCCACAGCAAAAAATACTAAAAAACAGAATAAAAAAAATATTTAAGGGGGCTCTCATACAACAAACATGATTTTTTTGCTCGTTTTTGCGCGATATTTATAACGGCGACAGGTAGACACTTGAAATATTCACCGAATATTTTAGTTTTAACATTACTTTAAAAATAAATACTTAATTAAATTAATATAAATTTAATATTTACAACAAAGTCAGTACGGAACCCTTCGTAAACGATTTCGACTCCGCCCGTAAAAAGTAGCCCGTATTACCTACTCTCCTGTCTTTTGTCTAATGTCTATGAAAAAAATCACGTCGGCCCGTTGCTCCGTTGCTACTTGAAAGGAGGCAATCTAACCAACCTACTGGTAGTATAATTATACTGGAATCATGAATACACGAGTGTTAGTGTAGGCAGAGATAGACAGAGACCACCTGACCGGACATTGCGCAGAACGAAGCGCGACGGGGCGCTATTAGAACCCTTGGAACTGGCACACAGCCCGTGATAAGTTAATTGTATACACTCCTTGAACAAAATAGAAATGTTGTAATTTCAATCGAATTTTCCTATGAAAGGCCCTATGCGTGTTTTCCATATTCGAACACTTCTAAGCACGGATAAATAAGATTTAGAAGAAAAAAAAACAATATCTACACTACAATTTCGGTTTGCCGCCAAAATTCTAATATTATTTGATTATCGTTGTCGGTGGCGCCAATGTTTGTGCGGATACGTGCGCATGTATATTCATAAATCGCATTGCTCTAACTATTGTACAATTGCTGAAGAGGCGGACACGAGGTCGAGCGCAAGCGTGCCACCGCAAGCCGATTCCAAAGCACATTCGTCACAGCATCGGACGCTCGCACCGGAGTGCAGACGGTACTTACGTGTCGCGATGGATCCGTGGTTGGACGAGCGCAGCTCGAGCCCCGTGCTGACGCTGCTGCAGACGGCGGAGCTGCCGTTTCCACTGCTAGGACTGATGGACGAGGAAGAGGTGCGCCTTACGCTTACACAATTTTCAAATTCAATTCCATGAAACTGCCGCGGTTTCCACGAAATAGTTCGAATGCTACTACGATGGCGCGTTTTGTAAGTATCTATTGACGCATGCAAATATAGATATTGAAAACCATATTTCGTTTGAAACTTTCCGTAAGTTTGGATTAGCTTTACAAAAGTTTTGATATTAGCTGCCGCCTGCTACTTCATTCGGAGTGGCACATTTTTATCTATTGTACCTATAGCATTTTATATTATTCTGAAACCTACTCACAGCTTCGCTCCCTTTACGGCTATTGATATTTTTTTAGAACAATTACGTAAAATATTATCTGGTTTGTACTTTCTGTATTATAACTATTATAAGTCAATAATCTTCTTCTATATATATATATATATATATATATCATTCTTTGTCGTAGTTTTAGTTGCCCTATTCCTCTGAAACGGTTTGATCGATTTTTATGAATCTATAATATGTATATGCGGTGCGTCTGGGAAAAGGTTTTAAGCTATTTTTCATACCCCTAAGTGATAAGGGTGGTCCACCCCAAACTTTTATTTTGTATTTTTTGGATTATTTACACGAACCCACTCAAACCCCTCGTGAGCAGTCCTCCGCCGAGTTGGGGCAAGATGGGGTCACGCTAGCAGTCACCATCTTGGTCCGGCGGTAGGCCCGGCTCACTCCCCACCAGTGACCCCACTAATGAGGAAAAAGGAGGTGCTTTGTTTGCCCGCCTATTAACTTAATAATTTTGTATAAATTTTGGAAGGAGGGAAGGGAGCCCTTTTTGGGCAGCACCAGACCTTTGCCAGCAGTGGGACGATTCAGGTATATAATAATAATCATTAATTTTAAAATCCTTAACATGCACATTCACTGACTGTTAGGTGGAACGAAGTTCGCCGGGATAGCTAAGTAGTCTAAGCTATGTTTTTTTTCCAAAAATCGTAATATTTTTAGACTTATATGAACATTGAACTGTACAAATACATAATACAAATTTTACAAAATCATTGTAAGCCAATAATTGTCTTCAAAATGAATAGTTCATTTATAATGTTGTTATCCGAAGCGCGCGCCGGATGAACGCTACCTATCACCCTCTCACATGCATCACAAATCCAGGTTAATTAATGCACCTCAGGATCTAAAGAATTAATTCTGCCAAAGGAAACCTTTTGTTCGCGGTGAGCTAGCTACCTAGGAAAATGTTGTGATAGAGGCAGAGTTAATCAAGGCGGGCCGGTACTCCGAACAAAAAGAACAGCTCAACGGTCGTAAGTGCTATCTAACTATCTATCAGCGCAGGCTGCAACATGTCTGTTACGACAAAGGCTCCATTCGTAAAGCCTTCAAATAGAGGAAATATTTAAAACAAAACTACATCATGAAATAAACAGAACCATGAGATCTCTACGTTTATCCTTTAATGTGGTTAATAACATAGACTAGCTCGCAAAGCGATAGAGTAAGATATACCAATTTTAAAACTGAGAGGCCAGGTTTTCCGTTAAGTACCTAAGTTTTTATCTCTATAGAGGTCAATCGTGTTTCCCAATATATGTAATATATAGAATCCCAGTAAGGGCTCAGGATCTATACTATTTGATCGTGACGCGTTATTATTATTATCAGAATCATTATTGTACCACAAACAAACCTATGACTATAAAATAACAAACATAAAATAAAATCCCTGATCTACATACTCGTATAATGGAATTTAAAACGCAATAAATAAACACTTGTTTTTTTTGTGTGACCTACCACCTCAAAAAACACGTTCCTAAAATTACCATTTTCAATTCAAGATTTGTGGAAACAACAATATTTTTATTGTGCCTATCTATGATATTTTATATCAACACCACAAAAGATTTATAAGTAAAAAGCATCGCTGCCTCCCCTCTGTTTCACGAGACAAAGTCGAGTAACGTTACTTCTGCATGGTTTGTGTGCGCGCTGCCTCCGGGCTCAGGGCATGGAGGTGGCAGGAAGCAAAATGCAAAGGAAGTACCCACTGTAGCCAGAAGCCACTGATTACGGTGCAGCGCACGGGCTCAGAGCGGAAGCGGTGCGAAGTAATCTGATTACTGTAATGCCGGGTGCTAGTGGGACTAAATCCAAAAGTACCAAACTTCTCAGTAAAATATGTTCGTAGTGCATTATTTACCTACGCCTTGTCACAACTGTTCTTGCTATGCCCCTTGACAGGATAAACAAAATACTTTCTTTTGGAGAACGTCTTCTTTTGCTTACGACATCTTCTTCGGTCACATTTTCAGTTTCTCGCCAAAAACTCGTACCTATCTATATTTTATACTAGCTGCGTCCCGAGGTCTCACCCGCGGAATTCGTCACCCGCAAGAACTGCATTTCCCAGGTTAAAAACCGCCCAGGTCATGTGAAAAAGTATCACGAAAGTCTTTAGATAAATATCCTTATTAAAAAGCTAACGCGAATGAAGTCGCAGGGGTATCAGCTAGTAATGAGAACTATGTCTCTGAATTTCGAGAAACTTTCCGTGTTACGAGTAGATACTTTCGCAATGCGTAATGGTCGCGGTCTTTGTCATTCAACGCATCATGTTAACATACATATGGCCTGACTCCTAACTAGGATTAGGTAGTAGGGAATGAGGAATTTCGAGCACCGTGGTCCCACAAACATCCAGACTCAGACCTATGCGGTGTCACACAAATAATTGCCCTGCGCCAAAATCGTAGCCAACAACAACGCTTTGCAGTCGACTCATCACAAACTTACGCCACAAAAGCCACCTACAAAGCCATTTCTTAATTGTATTTTATATTCATTATGAAAATTGTATTTTCAATGTTAATTACAAACAGAAACCATACGAGAAAAAATCCTATTGTGAACGGGGAAAAGTTATAATTTTGCCGCGGCGAGGCCATGGAACGAAGTCACGTTGCCTCTGCGACCCTCGCCTCTTATTTTCTTTGTTACCCGTCTACGGCGAATTGAAACAAAAAAAAAGGGGGATGATGTTATTATATGGTTGCTTTACTGTAACTTGCCCGACGGCTTTGGAGAGCTCTGGAAATAAGGGCGTATTCACACGGGATACGTCATTGACGATTCGTAAAAAAACACGATACGTCATGCATGACGCATGGACGTTCACATTACATACGGGATGGCGTTTTTCACTATTCGTTAAAAAATACGAATCTTCCTCGTGTGAAAGGGCCGTAACACGTTTTTTTAATTATCTAGCGTTATAAAATTAACGATTAAGAATGGTTTTAGAGACTAAAACAGGAAATTTAAGTTAAATTTTCGTGTATTTTTCATTTCTATATCTTGGAAGGTTCAAAAGATATGAATATATTTGTCCAAACATGCGCGAACGAAGTCGCGGGTTACAGCTAGTAAATAAATAAACAAATGAATAAAATTAAAATTATGAAACCGTTTTATTGTTAGTAAAATCTCCGTTTCAAGTTGTTTGTTTTCTAAGAAAATACAATAATTAGTTTCACTTCCATTTCCAATTAAACGACGTGCTACATAAGTACACAGCTTGTTGCGAAACGTCGAAGCTTTTCAGAGAAACTTTTGCTCGAGGCACTTCTAAAGCCTCAGTGCTTGTTTTGTTCACTAGCTGTCACCCGCGGCTTCGTTCACGGCGCGGCGCTGTTCTTATTATATCGACATTTAGAAGACAGTTTCCTACCACAACCGGTGGTCTATACAAGCGCGCAACCTTCAGTTTTTCTTTAAAAACTGACTTGAGCATTACCATAATGCCAAGTCCGATGTTAAGATACCAAATAATAAAAACCGTATTACACCAATATACACCAATTGGTTCCGTAGTTTTTACGTGGTGCATAACAAACAAACAGACAAAACACACCATTTTCAAAAATCAATTGACTATTTATAAAATATATCTTTGATGTATACACTTTTTGTCCGTTACTGCATTATTATATTATACATAGAAATATGCAATGAAAATAAATGTATAAACCGAATTTTCCTATCAAGTCCCGTTTAGAGCTATTAGTTGTTAAGGCGAATTACAAGAAAAAGTATGAATACGTCATTGCAGAAACAGTTGGTAGAGAATCTATTTATAACTTATCATATCGATTGGCAAGTGGTTGCACGGTATTGTCTCCCTCCGCGGTCGTCCCCTCATTACTTATAATTGGTCTCCCTCCACCTCCCCCTTTCCTCGCCTTTGTGCAGACTCGAATTGACTGACGTTAATTGACTTAAGTGTCGTGATATCAGCCTGGTTAGACCAGCCCATCCGGCTTCAGTTTTTGGAAAATAATCTTTAAAAACTGCTATGAAAATAGCAATAGCAGCAGCCCAAGCGAGGTTCTTTGCTTACGCATTGCACTAATATTTCTCTTGTGACACAGAAAGCGGCGCCGAAGGCCGGCAACACGATCGCGGTGCTTCAGAACATCCCGGTGCATACGAAGATCAACGTGAACAAAGTGAGCAGCGGCAAGGGCATGGCCGCGAACAAGGCCAACTTCCAGCGGAACGCGCCTTCCGCGGCTCTTTCCACGGTCCTCACCCCGGGCAAGTCCCTACTCAAAGACAAGGAGCGCAAGAGCTCGAGCCAGTTCGCATCGCAGCAGTACTCGGACGATAAGATGGCCGGCGACGACGACATCAACGATGTGGCGGCCATGGGTGGCGTCAACCTCGCCGAGGAGACGCAGAGGATCCTCGGCTCCACTGAAATGATTGGCACGCAGATCAGGTGAACCATTTTTTATGAAGAACTAAAACCTCATAAGGTGTTTAGTTTAGTTTCTGCTTGAAAGTGGTAGGTAACTAATCAGGTGGACTTCACCATCGGAGATTGTGTTTCTAGAATATCTTGAACAAATCTAAAGTTTCAATTGCAGTCTTCAGTTATTTAGAAATAAGGTCCTAAAGTAGTGAACTCGCGCAGGTCATGCAAGGAAGAGTACTTGGTGCCGACATCGATGATGCAGGCGCGGATGAAGGCGATCGCCGCCGAGAACGGCATGGACGAGCCGAACAGTGACGTGGCCAACCTTCTGTGCCACGCCATGCACGAGCGCCTCAAGACCATCGTCGAGAAGCTGGCCGTCATCGCACAGCACCGCATCGATCTGGTAATACAGGTACATTGTTTCAGTAGTGCCGCGACGCCGCGCGCCGCATTCTACTGGTAAGTAACACACCCAAACAGGAACCCACACGCTTATGACCTGCGCCCTTTGACTATTAACCCACCGTATCCGTAACCGTAAAAAGTATCCTATGTTCTATTTCAGAACCTAAAGTGTATATGTACAAAATTCATCAACATTTGTTCAGCCACCACACACACACACACACACACACACATGCATTACATTCCCAAACCATAAACTGCCTCTTTGTTTCTCCAATTATAAAAAGCAGACTTAACATTTTTGAAATTTTCGATATGATGATACTTATTTCTGGATTGATTATAACAGTGGATATAAGTGGAAAAGTATCCCCCCTAGTAGTAATAGGTGGAAAAAAAAACCATTCTTCCCTACCAGTAGGGATAGATCAGTAGAGATATGTGGAACTGCCGAAACTATGCACGTTCATCAAAACAGCCTACCGTAACTTATTAATCAATACCGAAGCAGGAGTCAACGTACTCAAACACTTTCATTTACGTCATGCGCGATTATCATCGAAGCCTGCGTCCATCAGAATTAGTTCCCAACTATATTTTGTAATATTTCATCCCGAGTGAGTGCTGTCGGTTCCCGGTAGGCTTTTCCTCGAATTCACCCCTTAGTCACCGCCACACCCGGACACTCCATACAAATAACTAAATTTGTCATTTTACACATTCTAATAACCATTGAATACGCGCTAACTGCATGTGTGAGTACTCAAATATACTACGTGGCCAAAACGAAAGAACCCGCTGGTATAAGCTTTTTTATTTGACTGAGTGACGTGACGACCATGTCGTTCATCCGATGGTGAGCGCTACGCCTGCCCATAACAGTTACAGTGCCACCCAGAACTTTACATTGCATAATCTTGCCCGGCACTGTACTGCGCTCGTCACCCTAAGACATCGGCTCTAAAATCTCATATGCCCAGTAGGCAGTACTAGGCGGATGAGTATCCGCCTAGTACTGCCTACTGGGCATATGAGATTTTACTAGGCGGATACTCATCCGCCTAGTAGTATATCACAATACTGCTTGGCGGATGAGTATCTGGCAAAGGTTCATACTAACCCGTTTCTCTAATTTGGCGTGTAATATTGACTGACCTCCCAATTTCACCCCGGATTGCGAGTAGAAGCGCTGGGAAGCGAATCGGGGGGGGGGGGGGGGGGGGGGGGGGGGGGGGAGTGCATTCTGTATGTAGTCTTACTTGTATTCTGTGTCTGTGTATCGAGGTACACGTATACGCATAACCGTCGCGTACACAAAGAGAATTTCGCATAAAGGGTTTGTTGCGATGACAATTATTTAATCAAAATATACCCTAGAATGAGCACTATGGTATAGACAATAAGGGGCTGGTGGAGCTATAGAATTAAGCGCACAACGGGCGGAGGGTTCAGGAGCCACTCGAAATGAACAATACCCGGGACTATAATATGTTCTCATAATCATGACGCAAATCACGACTAACAGGATTAGTTTATTCACAATCTGTGCAATCAGTCTCATTTTTATGTTAAAGTTCAAGTAAAAATATAAAGCGCTCCGCCCCCGGTACTGGGACTTTTCATAGGTGGATATTAATCTCTACTCATTAAGTCAGTAGCATTTTTTTTAATAATGTCCGTATTTGTTCAATTTCTTTTCAATTTGTGTGCCTTGCTCGTCTCGTTACCAAGTAGGTACATAAAAAATTGTTTTTAATTTTTATTTTTGGTTACCAAGTGTAGTTATAATTATATAGGGCTCAGCCCTTGTAATTGGCTTGTCTAAATATAGGATAGGCTACATAAAAAATTATGGGGTTACTTTTTCGTTAATAACCATAACAACACAACCAAATCAACGCCATCACATTCATGTTCGGATTGCCGCCAAAACTCCCCGCAATAGGTTTATAGTGCTGTGTCTCAATTGTATGGATTTAATTGTGTTTTTTTGTTTGAAGCAAACACTGTACTCGTAACACTAAAGAATTCGTTACATTCTTAAAAAAGTCTTATGCTTTGACTCAAAAATAAGAAGAATCTGTTGTGGAATGCTGCACGACCAAAATTTCAAGAGATGAACATTTGTATATAAAGCTGTGACTAATGTTTACTGTGTACGATTCTCAAAATGATTTACTTTTGTGTAGACCGACAACCGTTACGAGCCCACTCAAGACGTGAAGGGACAGCTGAAGTTCCTAGAGGAGTTGGATCGAGTGGATAAGAAGCGCCGGGAGGACTCGGAGCGCGAGATACTGCTGCGCGCCGCCAAGTCGCGCTCCAAGAACGAGGACCCCGAGCAGGCCAAGCTCAAGGCCAAGGTCAGTGCCGGCCGCCACTCCACAAATAAATAACCACCGTCCATTATTCACTTATGTCACCCTGATTGCTGTCGTCGGCCCTGTTTGTGATGCGGCCATCAGGCAGTAACGGAGTTTGTCCGTATCGAGCCCCTAACTCCATATTTGGTTTTCCCGCATAGCGCTGAGCATACAATACAATACAGATGATATATAATTTGATGGAAAGCTCTGGAGTTGATGTACAGAGGTTATAATTAGGCGTGTATGATTCCAGGCGAAGGAGATGCAACGCGCCGAGCTGGAAGAGCTGCGGCAGCGCGAGGCTAACCTGACGGCGCTGCAGGCCATCGGGCCGCGCAAGAAGCCTCGCCTCGACGGTCCAGGCGCCGCTGGGGACGCCGCCGCAGCCTCCACCTCGTCTGGAGCTGGTTTCGTACGTACACTACACAACCTCCCTAATTTGTATTAGTTTTTTTTTTATACAAATGCGACAAGTCACATTACACAAATGACTTTTGTACACACGCCAAATGTATGTGTAATTACACAAACATACTACGCGACCAAAATAAAAGACAACACGCTAGTATGGAGGTTCAGACAAACCGTGTCTTTTACGTGTAGTATTGACTATCCCGTGGATCGTCCGACGCTTGCGGGTAGAGGTGCAAGGACATATTGACGTCCAGTGCGCGGGGTGAATAGTGGCCATTCTGTAGGTAGTACTATTTTCATAATTAATAGAATGATCGGCCAATACTAAGATTGTTTTGAATAGTGTATATTTGTGTATACAGAGCGGCCGCAGCCAGATGGCGCTGCGCACTCGTCTGAAGCGCATCAACCACCGCGACATGATGTTCTTGTTGGAGCAGGAGCCAGACACCGCGCGCTCGCTCATGCTCTACAAGGGCTACCTCAAGTAAAGCCAACGACCCACCACGGACGACGGCGACGACGCGGACGCAAACCACTACCCACTTGCAATACGGTTTCAGGCTTTTATATCATGGCATTAATGTTTGTTTCTTTTAAATTTATAATCTTTATAAAGCTTTTCTTTAAAAGATAAACAGAACATTGGTATCCATGTAGATCACGTAGAAAATGCTTATGATAATGATCACAACTATTTAAGTGTTGTCATTGAGTTTGCGATTGTTAAAATTCGTCTAGATGTGTTGCAGGGAAAAGGTGAGCCGAACTGACGGCCGGAACCTCTCGTCTCCGAGAGAATAGCCCAAAGAAATTAATATAAAAATAAGTTTTGATCTGTTATTGGTAATCTTTTTGTTAAACTATTAACATGATTATTGAAGCAAAAACTAAACGCGATATCAATACGATTTGGCTGTTACTTTGGAAAAGGTAATATTTATATGTATTGGGTGTTATATGAAATGTTATTAAATTATACAGTTTTGTATTTACTGATTTTATTAGTAAATTATATTTTAGGCCTGTTATAATTTTATTTAGTTAAATATTTTAATCAAAGTATTACTTGCGTGTTACTTCAATTTAGGCATCGAAATAGTTGAGATAATCCTGACATTCTCTATTACTTCAACAATTGTATTATTTATGTGCATTCGAGAAGTAACTTATAGATATGCTTACAAATAACTATCAAGTTGACTTCATCCATGTTTATCGGTAGCAATTCCAGCAGTTCTAGTAGCCTATAATGTTTTCACAATCTAGTTGATTATATAAATTTAAACTAAATTATTCCCAGCCTTTGAACCTTTGTGTAGTATATAGATTTTTTATTTCTAGGAAATATTATATTTACCGCAGTAGAAAGTGTGACTATCTGTTAGGTTTTTAGGTTTTGAGTGTTTTTTTTATCTAATTATGTTAGTTGAAAATTTCAAGTAGCAGCATTGGTATATTCATTTGTCAAATTAGCTTAATTTACAGAACATTCCTCAAAAGCCTTCGATCAGATGTATATTGGATCAAAGTCTACGGCACTTTTTTTTATATTTTAATCATATTAGCGAAAAGTTTAGGTTTAAATTAAAACAGGGATAGTTTTTTCTACACTAAAATTTGTCACTGATTTCCCAATGAGTATGTGATCAAAATTATTACAATATTTGTCGTCAAAATCAAGTGACCAACTAAAATCATGACCGTTCCATAATAAAAAACGTAATAATGTTGCTTGGGGATAATTACATTATTTAGTTAATAAGAGAATAAGAGTTGATGACAAATATTAACGTTGCTGGAAACATACTTGATCAAAACAACTACTACTAGTACTACTAGTATTTATGATATGTTTTTTTGTATTCTTTCTAGACTTGGCTAAGTCTTGGAGTAAGTAAGTAAGCGCAATATGCCTGTAGATCATATTATTATAAATTACAATAATGATTTTTTGTATTAAATAATTAGGCTATTATAGTTTTATTTACTTGTTAAACGCAATTATATTCTCGCCTCTTATAAATGTTTAATATCTAGTTTTATTATTTCTTAAATTTTATTAGCGATAGCTGGATATACAGTATTGCCAGATATTGGAGATATGTATACAAATATTTACGATTCGCCGTAACTTGCTCCCTTCATGTCTCACTAAGAAGTGAACTAGTGTTCGGCTGTTTTTGACCATAATTACTAAAATTTAACAATTCTTTAGATTGTTACATTTTGGAATCGGCACCACAGACTAGGTTAGTATAGTTGGATGTATTTCGACTCTATTTAACGTAATCATCCCTTCTAGGATCTATATTTTATATTAAGGAATATTCGATACGTAGACAGTATTTGATGTAGTTTTTTGATTGAATAAAGCAATTAAAAAGAAACCTATTTGTTGTTTTCTGTGCTATTCTGTTTATTTTCTTTGCCTTCTAAATTTAGGTTCTAATAGTACTAATGTTTTTTTTACTTAGGGACGAGATGAGCAACTCATTAACTTAATGGTAAGGGCTACGCCTGCCCATAAGTTACGGTGCCACCCAGAACTTTGCATTGCATAATCTTGCGTGGCACTACACTGTGCTCGAGTGTCCCACGCTCTGAGACATCGGCTAAAGTCTCATATGCCCAGTAAATACACTGGAAACAGTGCCCTTCAAACCGGAACACAGTAATGTTTTCACAATACTGCTTGGCGGATGAATATCTCGCAAAGGTGTGGTACTTCACCAGGTGGTCTCTTGCAGAAAAGGCATCCCACTACATTTATGCCCGTTGTAACTGGATGTTCTGTTTTTATGGATAGATCAACTCTATCTAACACCATGAACATTAACAAATACCTAACAGCATTACAAATAAGTGTCATAGACAGTAGTGTAGTATATTGGGCAGTGTAATAGCTCAAAACAATATTTTCGAAATAATCTTATATTAGAACGAGAGGAATATGTGTGATGAACAAGATCTTCACACGCATAAACAATACAAAATAAAGTATATAAAGTGACATCATTTTCAGTGGCCTATGGATTAACACTCACTGCTAAGCCGATTTTCTTGTCTAGCCACGGGTGTGGCTCTGCACACTCCATAGTGTTTTCCCCTATGTCAAACACAACAGTTGTGTTTTCAGCATTGAAGGTGTTAAGGAGTACATACAATCCATACGCATAGAGGTTGAATAATTCTTATTTATATTGCGCTCCTGAATACATACCTTTCCTGTCATATATTCATAAACAAAGACATTAGAAAATCAGTCTCATTGGGAATAGGTGATTGGTGATGTATGATCAGTACAATATAAAAATCGGTCCTAACTGACTGACAGGCCAACATCGACTCCTATTTGCCATAATACCAAGCAACACAGATACTGCCCACCACAGCCTCAGTAACAGTCGTCTACAATTGGAATTTACTCCCAGTCAGTCAGTCTCTGTCAACACCTTTAAAAACAAACACAATATCTTCTACAAACCAGTAAATCATTGTTACAAAAGTGAAAAACTTTGTGAAGTGATTTTCAACACTGTGTGATGTAGACATATCACTATCTGTGCCGCTTGTTTATAAATAAATAAATAATATTACTTCTCTATTTGGTTTTCCACACTATACTTAACTGTATCTTGGAAAATTGTATTGCACATTATTATGTAGGTTTTTCCACAAATGACACCATTACTGTCATGGTAAAGCATTATGGGCAAGGGGAGCTGAAATGATAACAACAAATACCAAAATACAAATAAATTTATTGACATCAATTAATTTTACAAGTTCATGTTGAATCCATAGGCTCCCGAACTAGCGTAAGTTTTGTATCAGGAACCAGTGGCTTCTCCCATATTAAGTTATTACTATTTATGTCTACTAATCTATGGTAAATACATATTATGTAAGTACAATGCGGACATGCTAATTACATATCGCATTACCATGAAAACTGCAGCATTGCAACTATCATTGCAACACCGTGGAAACAGCAGCGTTGCATTTATTATTGCAACACCGTGGAAACTTCAGCGTTACACCGACCTACTTGCAGCCAGTGCCGTGATCGTCTAGAATTGACGCGCTGATAGAGCTCGCCGCGTGGGAGCGGATACCGACACCAACAGCGCGCGAGGGGACCTGCATCACTCTTTACTCAACTTCGAGCAGGAGACACATATCCATCTTTAGTAATAGGAATTATTATGCGAGCAACAGCCGAAAGTCCTTCTGCTGTCGCTCGCATAATTTGCTTGTATGTGTAATGAATGGGCTTTGTGTATGTGGTGTGAGATGTGTAAGTGTGGTGTATGTGTTATGTATGTACCATTCAAAAACTGTCAATTTATTATCTACTTTCTTATATTAATATAGATGAATAAATCTATGCCTAAATTGGTAGGCCATTAACCTCCAGTGTGTAGATTTTTACTCGTATGATGCATTTTTCTCATAGCTCAGGATTAAAAGTATTGTGTATCACACAGTAACAAAATTATTTCACCTCGAGTGAAGTACTTTGGCTCCCTCGCTACGCTTAGGATTCTACTCTACTATAGAATCCTTTGCTTCGCTCTGGATTCAAAAAATCAATCTTGGTGTAAATACATTATTTTGTTCCCTTGTGATACAATCTACTATTATTGTACACCAAACAAAAAAAACACAGTATAGAAAAATTACAATAGGTAACAAGGGAATACAATGGACAGTCTTATCGCTTTTGGGTTCTATGTTGATACAATAGGATAAGACTGGTACATCAATAACGATTTTTGATTGTAAAGTTATATAAAACACAATGTTTGTGTTCTCAGCAGTGAATGTGTTAAAGTAGTGCTGAAAGTCCTAATTCAGTATCGCCCTTTCTTCTGAGTAAATCGGAGGATATGGAAGGTTGTTGCAATAACCGTATCTTGGCAGTGAAAGTGTTAAGTTTGTCCCTTAACCTAGTTTGTCTTTTAGTTAGAGCAATAATGTCCAATGCTTTCTTAAGACTTTCAAGTTTGTACGGAACCCTCGGTGCGCGAGTCGAACTCGCACGTGGGCGGTTATTTGTGGAGGCAATATTATCTATTTTGTATAGGTTGATAACATCATAATTTTCTGTGTCTTCTCTTACTCTTAACTTCGTCATTGCTTGGCTGTTGCCTTGCACACAAGTTCAACGCTGTGAGAAAATTCCTGCTGAACTCCGAATTCGTAGACCTGAAAAAGCAACAACGCCAATCTGTACTAAACGGTACTATAGAAGAGAAAGATTGACTTCAGGGCCTTTCCTCGCCGACGACGGCAATTTCAGTAAAATACGCTATTAAAATTTGGCTACTTTGTATCTATGAATGACTCAGGGTTAGCCCGCGCTGCGAAATCTAGCCACATGATATTTTTTCTAGCGAACGGCCTACTGAATCATAACATATTAAAACTTACACGCACGGCGAATAAAATTCCTCGCAATTATTATCTTTATCTATACTTTTGTTCCCAGTTTTCAGCTGAGACCGGTAGCTGAGATGCACGTACACGTAGTCGTAACTCATACATTTATCTCAGAAAACAAAAAACAATAACCTTAAAATTTCTATTATTGCGGCGCAACCACAGAATAATAATACAGTGAGTGTATTACGGAACGGTGCCACAGAACTACAGATACGGAACCACAGATCTCTGTGCGTGTCACCAATCACCAAACCAAACCACTCAATCAATACTGGATCCACCTCTTATCTTTTTGTTTTGACTCCTCACGATTAATGCAATTAGCCAGTGTCAAGTATAATTATAAATCAAGATTTTTAGATTTTCCGTCTATTATTGATCGAAGTTTTCCGTAGTTTAGTCAAAATATCATGTCAGGTAGTCTAGTCAAAGTCACGATTCAGTAAAGTAGTGGATGCTTTACTTTACGTTTCGTATAATTTTTTAAATATCTTTTATAATTTTTTTTATGAAATATTTTTATTGAAGTTAAACTTCTTTAGGCACGCTTGACTTTAGGAGTAAGCTGGTGAAGGTGTTGCGAAAAATGTGATCGGGTGAAGCGAACGGATGTTGAGAGGGAGAATAAGTAAGTGAAAATAGAAAGAGAGAGTTACGTTTCGTATGTTTTATGAAGTATCTTTTACAAAAATGTTTACCCGTCAGGCTAGCTGGCGGGGAGTCCCACTAATCATCCGGAACTACTCTCGAGCCGGGTGATATGCGTAATGCATTTCCCCATGTTAAAAAAAAGGCTATTATAAATATGGCTATTATACATTAGTAGGTGTAGGTACTTAATTCTACATAATTCTTACATACGTATCCGAACGCTTGGCATCATCAAGTGCAAAACAAAGTGACACGTCCACCCAATCATCCAACCTGTCAAACTTCTAGTACTTCAACCAGTCAGACAGAATTTGTTCGGCTTCTACTTCGACTTCAAAGTGTTTCTACGGCTTCTCTGAATTTAGTTGAAAACATTTCATGTTTTAAAATTTTAAAATGGTAAGCGATCACGTAAATACTTAAAACTGACTCTGGCGGCTAGTCTACTGTTGACTCGTTGGAGTTACGCAGTTTAGGCCACGTAGCCGCCCATTTGCTGCCATTGTCGTGGATGATATTTTCATGTCGGTTTTCTAAACTGCAATACTTGTGTAATAAGTGTTTGTGTTTTGGGCCGTTATGAGTTTGTGTTACTATGTTTGAGGAGACACTTCGCCTGGAAATCAAGAGGAAGTTGACGGCGCGATCTGACCGAGTGAAATGCGTTGACCAGCACCCCACGGAGCCCTGGCTGCTATGTTCTCTCTACAACGGGGACGTCAATATATGGAACTATGATACTCACACACAAATCAAGAGATTCGAGGTGAGTCCCTTCATCCATAGCCACAACCGGTACTCACATATCTTACCATATATTTTCGGGTTAGTTTCAGGAGTAGAGTTCACATCAAGTCCTATACTAAGATTCTAATGACAAAAAAAATTCAACATTCAACATCAGAGAAAACTATCATATCTTAACACCAACAACAAATAAGAAACAGGCCAATAGGTTAAGGACCTAAATGAAAAAGTTCATACAAACTTTATATATTTCAGAGATGAATAATCTATAGATTAACCATTACAATAGATAAAAAAAGGCAAATATTTTATTATCCATTGGTTTATTTTTAATGTAATTGTTAAAGATTTATAATGGGTAGTGGGGTACAGCCCAGGGGTTAATTCTGACCTGCGAACAGGGCGTCCCATGGATATGCCACATGGAGGGAAAGTACCTTGAATATTGTAGATGGAACATTTTACTAAATGAAGACATTATTTGAATTTAAATAATAATTTAAACTGCATTCATAGATATTAAAATAATTTCATTTATGGTCTTCCTTTTATTTCTGACACTATGTTATTTAGCAGAGTGTTTGAAATATCAAATGGTTCGAAATTTTTGAGAGTAAAGAAATAAAACAAACCAATTCATACAGAAGTGTATGTCAAACTAATCATTACCAAAACAAAGGCTTGTGTACAATGATACAAGCTTGAACTTGTTCTGCGATGGAGGTACTTAGATGTCTCCATAGCGGAATGGATAACTTGGACTTGTTTAAATAAGAGGATAAAGAGGATCAAGTGACTTATTCGTTACGAATTGTCGAGTGTTTGATGCCGATAAGTTAGAATTAACACATAATTTTGTTGCGTAGCATTGATTTTCTCGTTCAAATTACCAAGTGCATAAAAATGTATTGACTTAGTTCGAAATATAAAGAGATTTTCTAGGGAACTCGTGATAACTTTGAATTATAGAGCGGTTCATATTATCGCAGGTTTGAATTAACGAGAGTCGACTGTACTTGATGTTTTGCCTACTGAGAAACAGAGAGGCAATGGAATTGGTATGATGAATAGTTTTATTCTTGCATTAAATACTCTACTTTTCACTTCGATTTCAAGAAAATAAAATAACTATGTACACAACAAAAAAAACAGTAACAATAGTTTATTTGAAATTAGCTGCACCCTGCGGTTTCACCCGTGTTGTTCCAGTTTTCCAGTAAGCACTTTGCATTTCCCAGATTAAAAAAAAGCCCATGTCACACTTGAAAATAAACAACTGTAGATCGCAAAGAAATCAGAAGTAAAACAATTGTCAATCCGTGACTTCATAAAAAAATCATACAAAGAAAAAAGCACTATCAGACTTTTCTATTTTTATTTTTTGTAATTACCTGATCCATAGTATTACAAATATTATAAAACAAAATATAAATCATAACTGATGAAAATGACTTAACAGTCATTCTCATGTTATGGTGTAACCAAGGGAAATAGGGATTAATTTATTTTTCACATCTGTCGTTCCTCATGTGTAATTCTAATTTGCACGGGTGGCGTACTTAATCAATAAAATAAGACAAAATTGTCCGTTTACAGTACAACCTTGTAATGAAATCTCACCAACTGCCTTCTGTTTCACTTACTTTTCATTTAAAATATTTCTGTATTATTTATTTAAAATTTTCCTTTGTTAAACCTTGTTCTGACAATAACAAACAAAACTATAAAAGATTTATCCAATTTGGGTCAGTCATCACGAAGTTATGTGTACATTTTGGTGTTTTATTTTAATTTTAATATACTTATATTAAAAATAAATCAAAGAATCTCATAATAATTAAAAAACACTAATCCCTAGGCGCAATAACACACCTTAGTACCTCTATGCTGAGCTATAGTAATACACTTTTGAAGCATGAGAAGTGAAAAAAATATCAGTGAGCAGACTTGGTTCCATTACAGTTTCTGAAGTGACTGCTATAATATGAAGATATGAAATGTGAAAGTAGGTCAGTGTATAAATCAATACTGCCATGGGTAAATTGCCGTGACAATGTCTGCACCCGACATGGTTTTGTGCCAGCCGAAGAGGGCAATTACAGTGGCTTGCTTCCTACAAGACCACTCAAAAGAAGACAAATATAAGTTTATTTAGCGATAATATGGATTTGTACAGTAAAAGTAAACTCAAATTGATGGATGTTTTGTCTGATGAGGAGTATGGGTCTATGCTAAAGTTCCACGATTCTGGATGCTGAAGTGCATAGTATTTGTATGTGCTGATTTCCTTCACTCCATTCTGTGAAGGGCTCATTAAACCATCGGTCCCAGTTGATATTCATTCATAGGAATCCCTTTGGCTGCCTGATAAACTCCAACACCAGAGGCGAGGACTAACTCATTTGAGAAATAAAACAAACTTGACAATAACGTGTTGTGTCATTCGCAGGTGTGTGACCTGCCAGTGCGCTGTGCCAAGTTCGTCCCTCGCAAGAACTGGGTGATCACAGGTTCTGATGACATGCAGATCCGCGTGTTTAACTACAACACGCTCGAACGTGTGCACTCGTTCGAGGCGCACTCTGACTATGTGCGGTGCATCGCCGTTCACCCAACGCAGCCTTACATCCTAACCAGCAGTGGTCAGTATACTATTAAGGTCTCTAGAAAATACAAGTAATCCCTCAAGCTTGATTCCATTTTTAAAATTGTTGAGTATTATTTATCCCAATATATATACTTTTACGCCTTTTTTCCATAGCAGCATGCACTATAAACTTGGAATTGCACCAATAGTAGGTACAGGTATTTTTTCTTTGTATGTATGCATGATTCAGTGCAGTGAAATGTGGTAGATACAACATCCAGTACCCATTTGTTCATGAGGTTGCTTATTCGTTAGTGTATTGTAATAGAATTGTATTTTACATTACTATGCTTTACGTTCATAATGTTGCATTTTCATCAGTGTTCCAATCATTGAATACTTTGTTCCCGAGGATGTGGTGTTTCTATCACAAATTTTGTATCGCAGACGACCTGCTTATCAAGCTGTGGAACTGGGACCGCAACTGGGCGTGCCAGCAAGTATTCGAGGGGCACACCCACTATGTGATGCAGATCGTCATCAACCCCAAAGACAACAACACTTTCGCCAGCGCCAGTCTCGATACCACCGTCAAGGTATACACTATTTAACATTCCGTTAACACAGGAAATTTGCCCCTTGCCTTATACGGTTCTTTTTGCACATGATCAACAAAAAACAAGAAACAAGGTAATCTACCATGAGAATTACGGATAACATAATGTGTATTTGTCTTGGATTAATTTATTTTCACCGGGATGGGTAAAGTGAGTGCCAAGCTGCAGTCATAACTAGTTTTCATTTGTTTAGAACATAATGAGTAGGGTGTTCTTCTGACTTCTGATAAGCTCCATGGTAACTCATAACAATTATCACTAGTAATAACTTGTCATAGTGTTGACGGTTCCACCTCTGCGCCCAAAGAGTACAAATACAATGTATTGTGGCCTGGGATGGGATGTATTGTGGTGGTAGGATAAACCAGAAAATCTGTGCACTGGACCTTTTTAGAAAGAAAGGAATAGATTTCTTAAAATGCCACTCTGGGGAGCGCTTGTGTTGCACTTACCTAATGTTATATTTAATTTTGAATAGGTGTGGCAGCTAGGGTCTTCTAACTCCAACTTCTCGTTGGAGGGCCACGAGAAAGGTGTGAACTGCGTCGACTACTACCACGGCGGCGACAAGCCCTACCTCATCAGCGGCGCCGACGACCGCCTCGTCAAGATTTGGGACTATCAGAACAAGACCTGTGTGCAGACCTTGGAAAGTAAGACTCAATCCAATTAGACTGCCCTATATAAGAATGAATCTCATCTTCTATCCTAGTTTGACGCGAGGTTTATTCACTGTTATAAATATTTGATTGTTTACTCAATGAAAATTGCTACTCAAATATAAAACACAATGAATGTTGTTCTGGAATGAGGGTCCTAATTAACATGGTTCAAAAGAACTTAGTAACAAGGCAACTTGCTTGTTTGTTTGTTGAACATGCTCGCATAACTTAACCAGTTAATTATACCCGCGTAACTTAGCAATATCGTTCGACATATACTTGGGAATGTCCACTGAAGACGTTTCATGCTGTATATGTGAGGAAATCAGTGTCAGTGTGGCACTTTTTTATTGAAGTTTGACCACCATCTCTGTTGGCAGGTCACGCTCAAAACGTGTCAGCTGTGTGCTTCCACCCGGAGCTGCCTATCCTGCTGACTGGCTCCGAGGACGGTACCATCCGCGTCTGGCACGCCGGCACCTACCGGCTCAAGTCCTCGCTTAACTATGGGTTCGAGCGAGTCTGGACCATCTCTGCTATGCACGGCTCCAATAATGTCGCTATCGGGTGAGTTACAGCGCTACAAGAAATAAAACTCTAAAATATATAAATCTAAAAGTCTCTAAATAAATGTCAAGATGTCGCGCTGTCATGCTCCGACACCACTCAACGGATTTCAATGAAGATTTCAAATATTAAAACCGAAATTTTAGCTTTTATCTTCGTGTATGTTCTATTACGATATCTTACTGGGTCCAGAAGGTATTGTCCAAGTACATAAAACTCTCAAGACTCACACTCACAAGACTCTCTCTAGTCCTTTCTGTATGATCTCACGCCAATCCTTTGTTCCGTTGCTGCGACAAAAAAAAGGACAAAATACATTTTCGTACTGATGGGAAATAAGTACATAATGATGTAGAATAGAATAGAATAGAAAAACTCTTTATTGTACACCAGAAACAAGGGTAGTAAAACAAGGGTAGTACAATGGGCGGTCTTATGTATCTCTAGGTATTTCGATTTTGGGTAAATAGAGTACCCAATTAAAAAATTGGGTATCAAGTAGTGACAGACCGAAGCTTCGTTTACGGCTAAAAATCTATTTTCATTCGGAAACTGAAAAAAAAGCGATGCTTAGTCGACCGGATGAAATATTCTCACTAATAAAGTATTCTCTAAAGAACTGCACGTTCGTTCTATATCACTCACGGTGAATTATATTTGAAGAACTATTTCTACACAATTACCGCAATAAAACTAGTTTAATTTAATTTCAATCCTCCAAGAATCGTAAGTGCCGTAATATACATAACAACCAATACATACTATATTTTTTTAATTTTTGATTTTGCACGATGTTTTTATTTAACCAGTCATAATAATGTGTCACAATCCCATACATTGATGTGTATAATCATACTAGCTGCGCAATGCGGTTTTACCCGCGTAATTCCAGTTACCCACAAGAAAAAAATAAATGTCAATCGCATATCTATCATTCGACTGAATTCATACATACCATAGATCTATTTGGTTCATACAAAAATGTCATAGAAGTAAAGACGTTCAGTTTTTTCCAAAATTTCCAAATATAATTTTTTAATAAAAAAAAACAAACAAACTGATCGGCAGTTGTGTTTCCTGGCTATCCCTCGAAAATTAATGACAAGCGGTGCTGAAGTAGTGAAATTTTGTGCGAATTACTTCAAATATACGTTACTGCAAGTCCGTTAATATTTCGCAGGAACTAAAATTAACTTTAAAAACCGTAATTTAAGAAACTAGCAGAGACTTCGCGAGTGCTACACATTTTGGATTTCTACCTACCCGCGGTGGAGAATAATCGTAATCTTGGTCACATTATCGCGATTACTGTGTTATTTTCTGACTTGCTGCATCATATTCAATAACACTTTGAACTCTGACTTCTATTTAAACGATGGCCGGCCAGTGTGAAGCCTGTAGGGCCCCTATAACAGTGACCCAAAAGCGGATTAAGTGCACTGTTTGTGTACATGTATACCACTCGGAGTGCATTAATTACCACAGTGACTCTGCATCGAGATCTCAGTGGAAGTGCCCTACTTGTGTCGCTGCTCAACGTAAAGGTGGTGATAACTCAAATACGCCTGTCCGAAACCCTAAGCCTACGATCCAGACGCAGGACGCAGCTGGTGTGAAGTCACTGCATAGCACGCCCACGGCCACGGAGCCCGCGCTGCCGCCACTGCTACCAGCTACAGCACCAGGCATCATTCAACCTATGGAAGCAGCCGCTGTCAACGAGTTTGTCACACAGATGGAGTCAATATTGGATGTCAAACTGAACGCAGTGAAGGGCGAGATACTACAAAACTTTAAATCTACTTTCATTGGTGAGTTCAAAAAGCAGATGGCGACAATGACAACTAAGTTTAACCATCTTGAAGTCTCCCATAACACACTGCGAAATGAACATGACGACTTGAAGAAGGACTATGACAAGCTGAAGCAAAGTGTTCTTGATGGAGACAAAAGGTATTTGGAGCTACAAATGCAGCTTAACAAGCAACAACAATGGGCCAGATTGGCTAATATAGAAATTGTAGGGCTACCTGAAACTCCCCGTGAGTCTCCTATAGACCTAGCTATCAAGATAGCCAAGCATGCAGGTGTTGAGCTCAGTCCAGACCATATTGAGAGTGCCCATCGAGTCCAGCCAATGCAGAAAGCCGACGGCAGACCTAAACCGATTGTAGTGAAGTTAAGAAACCGGATGCTTAAAGACCATATATTATAAGGCCTTCGTAAAACAAAGGGCATAAATACGCACGACATTGGCCTGAGAGGTGTCGACAGGAAGTTCTACGTGAACGAGCATCTCACGCCGGAAAACAAGCACCTACTTAGTGCGGCAAAGTCCCGAGCGAAGGATAAATCGTACAAGTTTGTTTGGGTCCGGAATTGCAACATTTTTTTACGAAGGAACGAAGAATCTCCAGCTATTACCATCAATATGGAGCGTGACTTGGCGAAGATTGTTTGATTCTATTTATTAAATTTTGTGACTTAACACCTGTTTGCTATTATATAAGAATCAAAATAAAACATTGCTATGTTATTCCCTTACTTTATATAAATGAATACTTACTGTGTGGCTCACATTCCAGTCATAGCCTACTCCTAAATAACTACTTTACACAATGCATAACACGAGTCACAGAACTCACAAAACACATAGCATAATCTTTCATAATCGCACTCGATATATACACTGCAATAGTCGATATCTGTTTAATAAAGCGAGCGGCTACTTGCTGATTGATAATAACAACAAAACAACAAAAATACTTGCATTTTGTCTACGGTATTTACTTGCGGCCACGAAGCGAATAATATCACTGGTTACTAGACCAACTATACATTTTTTTAAATGTCTAAGTACCAACTTATACATTTTATAATGATTAGTAAACTTGAAATATTTTATCAAAATGTTCGTGAGCTACGTACTAAGACGATGTAACTTAAGCAAAACTTATTAACACATAACTATGATGTTATACTTATCACGGAAAGTTGGTTAACTGACGGTTTTTATAAAGGTGAATTATGTGACAGCCGCTACCACACATATAGATGTGACCGCTCGCTTAATACTTCCAATAAAAAATTAGGGGGAGGCGTCATGATATGCACTAGGTGTGAGCTTCAGGCGCAGGAACAACCGCATTGGGCATGCGCCGGAGTCTAGTGCCTGTGGGTGACTGTGCCGGCGCGTTCGCTGCGAGTCGGCAACGGCCGCAGCCTGCATATATGCGTTGTATACACACCTCCTGACGCCTCCCAACTCTCGCGACTCGTTTCGGTGACAAATATGCTTGTTAGCGTATTGACTTTGTGCCCGGATGATTATTTTATTGTTACTGGCGATTTTAATTTGCCTAACGTGAAATGGACGGATTCAGGGCCAGTGTTAATGAAGCGAGGCTCAATTGATTTACAAAATATTACCACAGATTTTCTTGATATGTGCAGTGGAGCTGGATTCACGCAACATAATTTAATAGCTTATTCTAGTAATAACATCTCAGACTTGATATTCAGCAATACATCTATTGATATAACTAAGTGTAACAGCCCGTTAGTTGCAGAAGACACCTACCATCCATCTTTAGAGTTAGATGCATCGGACTTAACTATACCTACTTTTAAACGCAAATCAACAACTAAATACAATTTTCATCGCGCAGACTATTCAAAAGTAAATAACTACTTATCTACAGTAGATTGGAGTACAGTGCCTATAGCGTTTGTGAATGCGGATGTTGTATTGTGTTGCGGTAGATATTTAACATTCATGTTGGGAAACACTAATAGTCAAATTCAAAAATGTAATTGTGTAATCCTTATTTGGCCTTTTTTTTTTGTTTTTCCCGAGGAAATGCATTAGGCATACCACCTGGCCCCCGGGGGCGGGAGGTGGTTATGTGGGACTCCCCCGCCAGCTGGTCTGGCGGGGTTTACCCACTAAAACCCCGGGGTGTTCTCCTCTCCGCATTATGGAGGTGGTCACGGGTTCGCACGGCGCTTCCGCGACCACCTCTGCGGGCGCCCTCCCGGGCTCGCCACGTGAGGCTTGGGCCTCTTTCTCCGCTGGGTGCGGCCCGGAACACACGGGCCGCACCTCAGCTCGGGACTTCTAACTTGGGCGTTGGACCCCCGATCCGCGGCCCAAAAGTCCCCGTTATTGGTCCCTCGCTGTGCCCTCTGCTGATCAGAGGGACACGCGAAGGACCTCTTCTCGCCAGGTTATTTGCTACGGCCACCAATTCCCCTAGGAGAATTGCTGACCGAACCCCAGGGTGCACCGGCCCAGCTGCTGCCCTTCCCTCCGGATGCAACGCATCAAGAGGGACGAACAACAGCCGGGCACTCGTGGAGGTTACCTGGCCCGCACCCCATCCTTATTTGGCCTTATGTTAACTTAGTTTAAGCCTATTTTAAAATGTTTGTTACGCTTTTGGATTACTGAAATAAATAAAATAACAAAATAAAAATAAATTCATAAAAATGTTAATTCGGATTATTGCGAACATTTAAACAAAAAAAAAAAAATTGCCAAATGTTCCTCAAGATTCTCAAGTGGTGCGTTTACTACCGAACAGCATTACATTTTTATTTATACATATAAAAGATTTTCTACCTACGTTCGTGAACGAAAACTTAATAGGTTAATATTTCACCAATGTTACACATTAACACATGAAGAAACACAAGCTTGAGAGGATAATTCAATCGTCACATTTTCGGTTTCCTACAAAATAAAAACTAACTATTCGTACTACATTTTTTTTTATATTATACTAACAGGCAAACAAGCTGACGGCCCGGTTACCGTCGCCTATGAACACTTGCAACAGTCGTGGCGTTGTCGATGCGTTGCCTAATCTCTAGAGCTCTTTTCATCCTTCTCTTGAAGAGCCCCATATTATATTTTTAAAACGTATGATGATAGCTCATTCCACATTCTGCAGGTGTGAGGCAGAAAACATCGCGAAAAACGGACAGTGCGAGACTTCCACAAACTCCACTATAATATGGGTGAACAATGCACACATATGTACACACACGTACATACATACATACATACATACTATCAATGTTGTGACATTAATTGGCAAACTAAGTTTAGGGGCGGTTCGCCGCTTGCCTATAAACTCCACTGTAACTCACGTTTGACCAAATTCTGAAACTTCCCTCCCTCTACCTCAATGTGAAATGCATAAAATATCTATTTGCAAACATTGAAAACTTTTCGTGTCGAAAGAGCAAATATCCGTGCAATAAAGTCGCAATGCTGAGCTATTTCAATACAACCACAAAAAGCTTCTGCAGTAATTGAGGAAGCAACTACAAAAATAAAAGCATAAATTTTAAATTGATGAGAAAATACAATTTTGCGACGCAAATAGATCAACATTTACCTAAAAGGATTGCGCTTCGAATTCCAGGAATAAAATCAAACCTCCTCTCCCGTTTCCACGAACATCGCCAAACTCAATCAATATAGTGCAGGCGGACCGGACGCGGGGGCATGCTTTTAAGGGTTACAACTATTATAACCGATGTAGGCTGTTTGCTTTTTAATGGCTATTCACAATTGTCCCTGAGTGCTATATTTTATGCAGAAAATACATAACTCCTGCGGGAAAACGAGAATTACGCGGGTGAAAACGCGGGGCACAGTTAAGAAAAATAAAGTATGTTTTCTGCGTTTTCGCCACCCCCAATATGAATAGCAACAAACCGTTTTGCCTCCAAACTAAATCTGTTTTATTATAAATATTCACCCCCGAGCCTAATCCTAGATCCTTCCCTGGGGGGAAATAACAAGTGTAGTGTAGGCTTCATCATGTTTCAGTCTGCGATAGTCTGTGTAGCAGAGCGGACCTGTGGCGTTACACATTTTCGAAAGTTTTGCTGCTACTTAATATGTGTTGGAATATAGGGAAATATCTGATGAATATAGCGAAAACAATCGCTTTTGGTTGGGCCAGGTACGACGAGGGGACCATCATGATCAAGGTGGGCCGGGAGGAGCCGGCTATCTCCATGGACGTCAACGGAGGGAAGATCATCTGGGCCAAACACTCGGAGATGCAACAGGTCAACTTAAAGGCGCTTCCGGAAGGTCAGTGATTTTACCGATATTTTGTTACAGGGGACTAACTAGGCTATTGTAATTCTTCTTTACTTATTATTTGGCGATTGAGACAGTGCCAGTCAGAGGCGGCTCGTTATTCCGGCGCAGCGCATGCAAACTGTTATTTTTATCCAGAAGTAGGCTTCTTCGCGTACCATTTTAGATACAACGTACCAATATCAATTATTTATTCAGATTCGAAGCTTCCATACGATAAAATATGCAATGCGCATTTTTGCAATTAGTTAACTTGTTTAAAGACACTTGATGCGAATAGACTGTTTTATTTGACCAGTCCCCCGCGCCGCGTTGGGGCAAAATGGAGTCACGCTATCACCATTTTGTTTAGGGGGTTTATGTGGGGGATATGGCCATGCAAGCTGGTAAACGATGTCTGCACCGGATCTGGTAAGATCGGGTGTGATCCTCTCTGACCCGCTTCGCAGGAGGAAGCCGCCGCCTGCCACAATCCCTGCATAATTCCGGCTTATTAAGGCTGTAAGTGTGTGCCGCAGCCGCTGCGGTCTTGTATACTCTTCTCTATCTTTGTCTTTTGAGACTTATTATAAGTTTCGTACAGACTTTAAATTTACTGTTTTATTATAATTAAATCAGTAACATGTTCACGTGAAAGTTTAAAATTTGTATAATATTATTATATTTAAGTAATAGTATGATACGAGTATTTTGTGGTTTTAATTCAATTTATAACGGGTAAAAGTATAACTTTTCAGAAATCATTATTAATAATTGAAGTCCTCCCCTGTCTACTCCGGATTACGTAACTGACTTTTTGATATAAAAATAGATATGTTCCATCAACTTGTTGATGCAACTTGTTGATATGGTTATTTCATGATCTGATATATGCATTAATAGCTTACATATTCGATATATTCACAAAATCAACTCACATCTCATATATAAAGATTAAAGCTTATAATGTCAGCTTTAATTTTGAGCACTACCCTCGTGTGTGCCTAATACGTAGTTATTAGAAGGTAAATCATTATTGCGGTATGGATTGGTCTTAAAACTCTTTTCAAAGAGTAATATGTTTCAAATACGTCAAAGATGTAATAAAATATTGAACGCTACTAAATAGATACATATTCGTATTGTTGGTTAGGGGATTAACCTAAAATAATAAAGTGAAGTGTCGATTGTCAGGGGATTCTCCCAAATTAAATTCATGGTAGATAACATGTTAATAGAGATGTCTGCCTAAATGACATTTTCTTCGTTACTAAATTAGGCGTAAAATTAGTTATTTATTTAGTGTGAGTAATTGAGTATCCGAATAAAGTATGTATCCTATTCTGGATATTAATTAACTAAAAAAACTGTTATTGTCGAATGTAGGTACATTAGTTTGACATGATCTACTATAGATCATAAAATAGAGTTGGATAACAACGGCATTTGACTTTTTAAAAATAAAACTTTACTTACTGATGCGTACTGAAATTAGTTTGATATAAATTAAATGTAGTTTTTTAATCTGTTTAACGCACTTTGATATTAGACATGTTTTATTCAGCTTATCTTTTTAAAATTATATTTTAAACACGCCAACCTTCGTCCTCCACATATAACGGGATATAATCTGTGCCCTTCGACTTCGCTTGCCTTAAGTTACGTTTCAATCGATCCTCATATGACGAACTCGCACGAATCTTCACGCCCACTGCGCTTATTTCCCCTATCGGGAAAAATTAAGGATGCATGCACGAACTATTGGAAATTGTAAATGAAAATGGCGGGAACACCTGTATTTCGAATGAATGCTTCGGTTAGCCTAACTTGATTGGCCCATTAATTAATTGCTAATTTAAATTCGACCGATGAATTTTAGGTTTTACAATTGTTTTTTTGTTTGTTACTTAGATGAATATAATGAGTATTAATGAGACTTTCAGCTCGGGTTTCAATGGAAAAATAAGAATTTATCATTGCTTTGAGATGTTATTATATTGTTTTATTCTTAAGACCTCGAACAAAGTCGCGGTGTTCATTAAAAACAATTAGGTATGTTATTTATCGATTTATAAAAGGTTATTCAGAATTAGTAAATTAATTTTTGCTATTGAAGGTTTCAACCTATGAAACTGATATAATGTTTTCCTGTGATGTAATCTCGAAGTGGTGAGGTAACTTTAAAACACGATACAAGTTTTCCGAGTGTCTAATGCAAGAAAAATAAAATTATTGTATTATGGGGTATTTTCGATTTTTCAAGGACAATATCTTTCTACGTCGGTATTTCGAAAAATTGAAGAGTACTAAAAATTAAAGACGAAATTATAAATTTTCATTTGATTTACATGAGATGGTCACTGGTCGTGCATCATACATAGTTTTATTAAATTTCGCGTTAAATTTCGCGTCTGACCACACAACGAACTGAGCTCGTGAGCAAGATGTTGATTGTAATGTTCCAGGTACCGAGATAAAGGATGGCGAGCGCGTGCCCGTGGCGGCCAAGGACATGGGCGCCTGCGAGATCTACCCACAAACTCTCGCGCACAATCCCAACGGCAGGTGAGGCTCTTGTCATTGCATCACTCTCAAAATATTTTAGATACTAGAGACAGTGTGATGCGACGGTCTCCATCCGCAGGTTCGTGGTGGTGTGCGGTGACGGCGAGTACATCATCTACACCGCCATGGCGCTGCGCAACAAGGGCTTCGGCAATGCACAGGAGTTCGTGTGGGCCTTCGACAGCTCTGAGTACGCCACGCTGGAGAACTCCAGCACTATCAAGGTGTTCAAGAACTTCAAGGAGAGGAAGAGCTTCAAGCCGGAGTACGGCGCAGAAGGTCGGTTTTACCGCTTTTATTAGTCATATAAAACGTAATATTAACACGATTTAAACTCTTCTATTAGAATTTTGGGAGTCAAATTAACAGACTGCATCAGAAATACGACTGCATAAGCCACAAATCGCGATAAATGTATCCACACAAGCAACCGACCACAAAATTGGAAAGAGTGAAGGGGGGCTTCTGCTCAGCAGTGGGACAATATGGGATGAAAAATAATAATGATGATCTTCTATCCCTATCGTTTCCAGGTATCTTCGGGGGCCACATGCTGGGCGTCAAGTCCATTAGCGGGATGGCGTTCTCGTTCTACGACTGGGAGCAATTGGAGCTCGTCCGAAGGTGAGTGTCGATTTTGCGCTGGCGTTTCCTCTCTTAAATCAATAGTGATGCTGGATGCGCTGCCATCACTTTAGTCCCCCCATAATTTCAATCGCTTAAACTATCTACAGGAGCCGTAAATTTTTACGGGATAAAAGTGTTCTATGTATTATATGTATTTTTAGTACGTAAAATGTCTATTTACCAAAAATTAAAATCATCAATAAGACCTATGAGGTTTTAGTAATTAAAGCTTAATAATTATATCTCTATACTAAGCTTTACTAACTAAAATCCCATTATATAAATCTCTGGGACATTTGCTACTAGATTTAACTATTATTGCGTTGTAATAGCGAAAGATATAAGGTCGGTCACTAAGAGCCACTAACACTACCTTTTAAAACTGTATCGCGCCAAAAACATTCGAAACCAAAATGACATTAACCAATAACCATCCATGCTCATTACAGTATGCACTGTAAGCAAATTTAATATTTAAATTGTTGCTATTTTTTTATTCAATGTAAAGTGACTAATCCCATATCAGTCAATGAGAAGTGACCGTTTGATAGCTAACAACTAACTAACAAACTAACTAACTACTCGATGAGATAGTCGTGACAATCTAACTTGCATTGTGCATCTGCGGCCCAGACCAAGCTGAGACAGGCCCACAGAGGTATGAAAACAAAGAAGAAACAGGTATTAAAATAGAAGCTGGAAATTTTGCTGAAATTGTAACAAACAATGATACTAGAGAGTGATCCAAGCCATAAATGGGTGTTTTACCTTAGCAGTAAGTCGTTCCGTTATACATGATATTTCCGTCCACTCATAAGTGGGTATTTATTGAAAAAAAAAAAGTTGTTTTATTAGTTGTTAATCCTGTAATCAAGCCAAATTGTATTTAAAATATTCATAATTTTTTTTGACAAATAATAAATGTTTTATGTTATTTTATTTCCATTTCGTTTTAATTTTCTTTTTTATTGATTTTTTCGTGAGGAAACCCGCATACCTACCCGAGAATTATTTCGGAGGTAGGTATGTGATCCGCCAATCCGGATCTGGCCCCCGTGGTGATTTTTTATACTAATGAGTAAAGCGGAACTTATGCATAAACAGTTTTGTTAACGAATGAAGGACACATCTTATCTGAATGTTATCTGTGGTTAGTCTCGACTTTTGGCTAGTCTCGACACCGTAATACCAAAAATGATTGGACGGGAACTAAACAAGAGTTTTCCACAAGCCAGAACGGATACGGTTTATCTTTAGCTCCTAGAGGCCCACGCGCGAGCGTAGGCATCGCGAACGATGCACTTCATCCACTTGTTGTATCCACCTGTTGTAACTTTCCACCGTCCCTTCAGGATCGAGATCCAGCCCAAGAGCGTGTACTGGTCGGAGAGCGGCAGCCTGGTGTGCCTGGCGGCCGAGGAGGCTTACTTTGTGCTGCGCTACCACCCGGCCGAGGTGACGCGCGCGCGTGAGGCCCGCGTCGACGTCGCGGATGACGGGATCGAGGGTGCCTTCGAGGTGGGACCTTTTTTTTGCTGGCATACTTTAAGTTTAATCCCATAAATAAAATGATTTGACTACTCGTGAACAACTTTGACACAGTATAGTACGCAGCCAAAGCTATAGACAAGCCGCTAGTATCAAGATTTCGACAAACCGTATGTCTTATTTATGCGTCTAGTATTGACTGTCCCGCCGGTCGTCTCTCGATTGCGGGGACGTGGATTGAGCGGGATGCAGAGAGTCCATTCTGCATAAAGAATACGTTTCTAGCACGCGCCGTTACTAACTAAAAAGGCGGTTTTTTGGGCCATGATTGCTCAGTTGGTTCTGTCTTTAGATTGTATGTTGCAGGTGTAGATTCTAAAACTCTTACTGCAATAAACATGTGCTTTCGATGAAGGAAAACATCTTTTCCAAGGCATGTTACTTTTGAGTGAAATACGTATTTATGACATAATTTTTGTACAGGTGGTGGGTGAAGTGAGTGAGACGGTGAAAACCGGCCTGTGGGTGGGAGACTGCTTCATCTACACCAACTCAGTGAACCGGCTGAACTACTACGTAGGCGGCGAGATCGTCACCATCTCGCACCTGGATCATATCATGTACATCCTGGGATATGTCGCCAGAGAGAACAGGTAATTGAACCACAATATGTTAGGTATTGCGTTCAGTAATCTTAAGTTGGTCCACATCTGTGACTCCGTGACCGTCACAAATAATCTAATAACTTTACCTTACTCGAATTACACACTTACTTACCTAATTGTCCAGAAATGCAATAGGAGTGGTACTTTTACTTGTCGTATGCACAGGCTGTACCTGAACGACAAGGAGCTGAACATCGTGTCGTACTCCGTGCTGTTGTCGGTGCTGGAGTACCAGACCGCGGTGATGCGCGGCGACTTCGAGACCGCAGACCGCGTGCTGCCCACCGTGCCGCAGGACCACCGCACGCGCGTCGCACACTTCCTCGAGAAACAGGTCAGTGGGACCTTAGAAACAGGTGATTGGGACCTGTTATCGCTTGCACTCCCTCATCCTTACTTCCCCTTTCCACCTCGGTCAAAACATACACCGGGAAGTTTAAATCGCGCGCGCAACTTGATCGCTGCGGACAGCTAGTTACACCGTGTCGCCGCCTTCTGCGCCGCGGCGCCACCATCAATGCGAGTGAAGTTCGAATGGCGTCTGCGATATAACCGATGGGCCGCGCGTGAAAATTAAACATTTTGGACTGCCAATACTATGTAAAAACGATCGAAACGGTGCGGATCAAAGGCCGGGGTAAGTCTCCTTCATTACCAACTTTTTTCCTGACGTTTCTCGTCATTGCAAGCAGCTCAGGGTGTTTTGTCCATGTTGGCACGTTTTTTCAACATTGGAAAAGTAAATTATGTGTTTTATGTTTAAATAACAACTTACAAGTCACGACAAGTCGTATCAGGACCTTATAAGCAGGTCAGCGGGACCGTATAAACAGGTCAATGTAACATCAGAAACAGGTCGTCGGGACCTTATATGCAGGTCAGTGGGACAATTATAAACAGGTCATGAAAGCCATATGAACAAGTCGTCGGGACCTTATAAGTAGGCCAGTGGGAAAATTATAAACCGATCATTGGGCCATATAAACAGGTCAATGAAACTTTATAAATAGATTATTGAAACGTATAAACAAGTCAATTAAGTTATATAGACAGGTCGTCGGGACCACACACCACATATTTACACACTTAGATGTATTTGATTTTGAAATTTTACGTCACAAAACTTAGGACTCCTCCTACCCCTGGTCTCATAATGTCACATCTCTTTGACGCCTTCCCCCCTCTTTCTTCCCCTCTCCCCTTAACGTGTGACTTACATTATGGATGATCCCAAAGAGCTCAATGGGATTGTAATGAGTGTTTGTAAAATTTCGTCATCTTATTCACGGTGCGATGATCCATAACATTAGTGACATACAAGTTATGATACGATTAAACATTTTTTACAAGATACGAGTATGACGTGAATTGTTATTATAAAATTCGACTATTCAGTAACTGTCATTCGACGTCTACTGATCTCATACTACCGTCGGTCGCCATTGATTGATTGTTGCGGTAATACCCATAAGTGCTTATTTGGAAGTAAGTACAAGTGTAAGTAAATGCAATTTATTAATTTTATAATAAAAATAAAAATGTTTGTGTCAGGGGTTCAAGCAACAAGCGCTGGCGGTGTCGACGGAGCCCGAGCACCAGTTCGAACTGGCGCTGGCTCTGGGCGAGCTGGAGCGCGCGCGGCAGCTGGCCGAGGAGGCGGCCATCAACGATGGAGCGCCCTGCACGTCCACCGCCGCGCGCTGGTCGCGCCTCGGCGCCGCTGCCGCCGCCGCTGCCGACACGGAACTGACCAAGATATGCTACCAGAACGCCAAAGATTTCAGCGCGCTGCTACTCTTCGCCTGCAGTACCGGTCGGTTCCACTCGAACGTTTTACCCATTAAACCAGTTTTTTCGCAAGAACTCTGCATGTCTGACGTTAAAAATATTATATCACTTGGAAATACAGAATCACAATTCAACTGAAAAGAAAGATCGCGATATAAACAGAATGTCAATCGCATATCCATCACTCGAATCGTAAGTTGATACTAAAAAATTACATAGAAAAGGACTTCCAGATTTTCTAGAATTTGAAATTTTTTGGAATGTTTAACAATATTTATTTCTATAAAAACCTTATTGGTAACATTACGTCATTTGTAATTTCGGCGTGTAATATTAACTGATCTACCGATTGTCCTCCGAATTGCGGGTAGAAATGCAAAAAAAATAATAACGAAGGTTGCAGATTGTTTATTGTTTACAGTAGGCACTATGTACATATATGTCTTATGTACCTGTGTAATAGCAGTAAAATGACGCTCGTGTGTTGCAGGCGACAAGTCCCTCCTGGGTGAGGTTGCGGCGCTGGCTGACGCGGGCGGCGAGGACAACATCGCGTTCGTGGCGTACTTCACGCTGAACCAGCCTCACACTTGCCTGCAGTTGCTGCTCTCCAGGAACAAGCTGGCAGAAGCCGCTTTCTTCGCCAGGTTACAATTTTTCTTATAATCTTCTCCAGTTGTTACTGTAACACAGTTTTTTTTGCTGCAACACATAATTATTTTAACAAACAATAACTATTATGAAGAGGAAAATCCACTAATTACAACTGGACATTGGATTAGAGGCCAAATCGTAATGACGTTACGTCACAACCTTTCCTATTGCAATTTCCAGTTACCTAAAGTAAAAAAGACAGGATGATGCGAAAAACGTAAGCAAACAAGTGAGACAGTTCGCTATCATCATCTTCAATATTAAACTCAAAAAATAGCAACTGTGCAGTCGCTAGTTGGCAACTTCAAAACCGCAAAGATCCATCGTGACTACTATACCGTCGCGTGCAACCCCTAAAATTTCAGTTCTGTGGGTATCGACTGATGTATGGTCATCCGGAAGAAACGTCATACATTTTAATTGTATTTGTTACGCGCGTTGCCTTTAACGGACCCCTGTGCAGGTCGTACCTGCCGTCGCGGGTCAACGAGGTGGTGCGGCTGTGGCGCGATTCGCTCGCTGGCACGAGGGCGGGGCAGGCGCTCGCCGATCCCGAAAACTATGAAAACCTCTTCCCGGAGATGCAGGTAAGCAATCGCAATTGGTAAACTCCTCGTACGTCTCAATTCCAGACACAATGGTTGAATGATTATGTAATTTGTAAAGTAAGATAATGCATTTGACACACCAAAAAATGTCATGGGGTGTGTCAAATGCATTATATGCATTATATGCATTATATATATATACTTTATTTTTAAAATGGGATATTAATTTTTTATAGTTCTGTTCAGTTTAGTGTAGTTCTCACTCTAAAGGTGATGCTGAACTCCTGGAATTATCCTTTTCCCTTAGGAGTCGCTGCAGCTAGAGCGGTTCCAGACGGCGCAGGCGCTCAAGCCGATGCCGGTGTCGGAGCTCGAGCCCAATGTGCGGCTGTGCAACACCGAACGCAATCTCGCGGAGGAACGCCAGCTGTACATGGCGGCACACCCGAGGTACAGTGCGCTTAGTAGATCCTAAATGTCATATAGTCTAGGGCGAGGAACTTCATATATGTATATACTATCGAACCCTAAGTCTGCAACAGACACATCTGTCTGTCTTGTTCCTTTTTAACGAAAAGGGAATTAAAATTGCATATTACTATACTACTAATTGATACCAAAGACAGAAAAAGAGAGAGTGTGTAAGTGTAAGAGAGAGTGAGAGAAAAATTGAATTGCGTTCAATGCGACTAACAATTTTTTTTTTATTTTTTGATTTGATAACATAATGATCTAATCACGATCAAATACTTACATTTTACTGTTTATCGTTGATAGCGAGGATACTGAGGAAGCGGGCGGCGGGCCCCCCGCGCCCTCGGCTCGCAAGGACAGCCTCGACCTGGAAGAGATCGAGCGCGAGCTGGCCGGCCTCGGAGTGGACGCCGGCGACGAAGCGGTGAGGGCCTCGCCAGATTCCACTCACTAAACGCGCCTGGAAACAAGACTGATGCTATAGATTCACATTACAATCAACAAATACTCGTGTTCTATCTCATGAAGTTTCTTTCACTACGATTGGTAAAACAGATGCCCGAGGCGGTCAAATGCGATTGTCGCTTGTTACTTTATTTATTTATTTATTATTTACATTAATTAATTAATACGGCATAACCAATTACATTAACTAATAGTACACAATAATAATCGTGTCAAAACAATTATAACATTCAAAATTAACATAGAAACAAGAATATAAACATCAAAATAAAAACAATTCTAAATTTAACAGCTCTAAACACATTCATACATCGCTCTCAAAAAACTTCAGACAAACAGACATTACGTGATTATAACGAAAATTGACCGTGTACGAAAGCAATTGAAAGGTTGGACAGCAAATGACGCACTGACGGTTAATGACAGCAACTGAAAATCGTACTTTATTCTCGTAATCTATTACAAGTAACACCATAATTATTATACCTAAGTTTGAAATCACCGACCCGATTTTTTTCTACGCCGTTCAGTAATCTCTTGAGACGTCCGCTGTGACGCACCAATAGTTGGAGCTTCAATCGCCCATCTATTGAAACCATCAATAACTTTACAATTAACAATCACAATTGACCATCTCTGGGCATCTTTTAGGTACATATATTGTATCAGTGCGCGTAAGCTTGATCTTTCAGTCCACGCGCACACAGACGCATTTCTATTCTATCTGAATACGTCACTAATGCACATGAAACGGAATATCTCAGCCTGTATAGTTGCGTCCCTTTCTAAATACGAAAATGAAATACGCAACGCCATAGAATAGATAGAATAGAAAACTCTTTACTGTACACCAGAAACAAGAATAAACACAGTACAGAAAAAATGCAATAGTTAAATAAGGGTAGCAAAATGGGCGGTCTTGTCGCTGAAAGCGATTTCTTCCAGACAACCTTTGGATGGACAGTAAAAAAACATTTTTCGATAGTAGGGTGGGTACTTACAGTATTTGATAAACACGATACAACACGCCATATCAACTATAATAATTACCTGACAACATTATCATATGGAACGGAATTAACTATTTAATGCTAACTATGTACCCCACCAAAAACAACAAAAATCGACGTTTACATTACCGCCCTTTAAAAGATTTATCTAACTGTATCTGGTATTATTGTATGAAATGTGAATCCATGGCCGCTCGACTCTCAAGAAACCGCCTCAACAGTGCGCGGTTTCAGGGATTTAACGAATTGAAGGCAATATCTCAGTATTTAAGATCTAAGAAACGGAGAGAATACGCACTGTGCCATGCAATGTGTTAATCGATCATTCAAACAATATAAAAGCACGTATTTGAGACCGGGCAATAGCGTGTTTCGCAGATATTAAAAAATGAACAATTTGTATAAAAAGTAACTATCGGACAATCGTAAAAAAAAATCATTACGTTTTTGATACCAAACGTAACAAGGTTCGCTGTCGACGAGAACCTCAGACTGTATTGAGCTGGCCGTGTAATGCGTATACGAGCGCTCGTGACGCGGCGAGGTAACTGCCTTAAGCTGCTGACATTGTTACTTGTCAAATTTCAAAGCATATGTCTCAAATCACTCACCACTTCTTAGGTGGGCGTGGGCCTTAATCAATATCAAACAGGCCGCTCACATTAACACATTGCATAGGGCAGCTAGATATAGGTACTTATTATTAATCAAGTTTTTATTTAGCTTTAATAGTTTTAGAAGGTTTTATATTATACCTGATTGCGCTAGTAGAAGTTTCTATCATTATATTAAAATCTTAAAGCAATATCGTAATCGTTTTGACTTTCTCTTTGATCCATAAATGGACAATTTTCAAGTATAGCAATATATAGATATGTAGGCAAATGTGCTTTATATACAGCTCATTTAGATATAGAAAGCTGGCCAATAGCAGCCACGAAACACTCATTATTTTTACATATCTTAATGTTTTATTAGCGTGCTAGGTTTTGATGTCGATATGGGGCATTCACGTATATGTAACAGTGTTGCTACTTTCTCACTGTATTTTCTGTACATGCCCACATGCGTGCAATAAGAGATCGGCGCCTTTTACTCATGTATGTACATGCATGTATCTACATCCAGTGATACTGGATCCATGTCATATTCTATACATTATGTGTGTATTGTAATGCTTGGTGTCCGTTTCGATTGCTTAGGTTATGCTAGCTCTATTGTGATGCATGTTACGTTTAATCAGAGGTAGTTAAATAGGAAGGGGACGGCCTAAGGAGATTTCCGGAATAATCCCACCAGAAGTCATCCAATTCGGTTAACGAATCCCAGAGGTATTAGTTAATATACAAAAACCTATATAGTCGATTTGATAATTTCCTCCTTGTTGGAGTGGCTTGAAAAAGTAGGATACGTCAAGTTGTTTTGCTACTCAGCCGCCGGGGCCGACTGTAGAGGCCATGGCATCTTCTAAGGTGACAGGACTATGGCGCTACCGGCTCGTCCTATGGGTATATTCTTTGATTTTTTCCATTGCTAATAAAATGCTGGTGAAGTATCATTTTATTCTCCGTACTACTTGTAGGCACATTCGTGGCTCCTCCTCCTCCTTCATTACGGACAGCCTGTGGTCTGAACTCTTGTATATGACTACATAATAATTATAACAGATCAATGGGGTTTGTATATTGATGGAAATCAATCAATCTATGTACTTACTTATAAAGTTGCTTTCGACCCGACTTGTGGTTTTTAAATAAATTTGTTTGAATGAAAGGGTAAATTTTGAACAATTAGGACGTAACGCTGCTTAATTAAAGTCAAATTATTTATTGCAAGTTGGCAAAAGAATGCACTTTTACAATACTTAAGTTTCATAATGTGGGTGTACACCCGTACATGTAATGGTAAATCTACACGTGACAGGTTTGTCGTTTTTTTTTATGTTGTGTTCACTCAAGCAAGATGTGACGTACACAGACCACCATGGGTTTGCCATCCAATCGACGACGCGTTCGAAATTCTTAACGTAGTTTATACAACGATCTAACCGATGGGAAGCAATGACGCAGTCGCCCATGGTGAGTTAAAATAAAAAACTTATCGAAACTGTTAATTATGCACCATGTGTCACCATAGCCCAATAATTACATTTCGACTCGTATAACAACACCCCCATGACTCCATTTTGAATATCACCCCACGGTTAGTAGCGGGCGGGGCCTATTGCAGCTCCGCCTGGCAATCAATCCATATTCTGTTATCGATCGATTTCACTCGATATTAGTCGAGTCAGACTAGTTTTGATCTTTACTGTCTTAAGAATAAGGTACGATGGCCATGGTCTGTTGCAACGACGGTTTTGCTCGTGTGTGTGCATTGTGAGTGTGAGAAGATCGCTACCGCTTGCCGCATGCATATTTGATTCTCATAATTACAATGAACTTAATTAAAGGCTGCACGCTGTATGTCATTTGTGGTTGTCATTTACGGTGGAGTAGGGGAATTATTCCGGAAATCCCCCATGCGTGGGATATCCAGAAGGGCTTCGATTTGCATCTATGGATTTTTTATGCTATTTTAGGTCCTCGTATGCTTTTGCTGTTATAGCGGAACGAAACTGCCAAATCGATTAACCGCCAATGTAGTTTGCTGTAATAAATAACTTGACCGTCATTTATTATTGCAAATGATAAATAGCTGGCACTCGCGGGTCGATTTGTCGATATTAGGGCGATAAAGACGCCCATTCTCTCGGATCAACCCGCGAGTGCTTGGCCACTATTAGTAATGGAGTTTAGCGCGGGACCCCTGAGCTGACTCAGGCGCCTTGTGTTCACTTCAACTTGAAACGGTTGTCTCGTGCACTATCGTTTTTCGCATTGACAGTCTGCCACTATTCAAGTTGTCCTTTTGTTTTGTAACGGCGCCGCTAGCCTGACGTATTACGAAATATAAATTACTTTAAAATATTAATATGTGTTTATTTTCCTTCCAGGATCTCCTCGACGATGCAGATTTAATCTAATAATGACTACATATTATATTTAGCTTTATTTTATTATATAATTATTATTATTATGGTCGATAAAATGTATCTTTTAAAGTGCTAATAAATGTTAAGAGTAAACTATAAATATTTTCCACTTGGATTTATTGTTTTTTATTTTTAGCCCTGGGAGCCGATTTTTAAATCTCATCAAGCGATATATAATATTTCACCAAAATGACCGATTCCCTTTGAAAAATTAGTAAAAATCAGCTATTTTATCAACTAGTGAGATTCAAAAATGTGTCTCGGAAACCCGTAGGTGTATGTAAGCTACAATAGTAATCAATATTGAACTCTGAACATAGATAACACTACCAACACCAAATAGGACAATGCCGGATGTAGGTTATTAGAAGTCATTTTTACTTACAGAATAATAATAATTGTTACTATTTATTTTAATTCTTAAGAGGACTTCTTATACTTTTTTTAAAATATTTCTACAAAAAACAATAAAATAATATCATAAAACACCTTAACACCTTCAGTGCTGAAAACACAACTGTCGTGTTTTTCATAACTTGCCGCGAGTGCGGAAAATCGGCTCAGCAGTGAAAGTGTTAAACTTAGGGTATCGCCGGTAGCGGGGCAAGGCCCGGCCTACCGATGGTTAGGGCTGCAGAGAGAGGAACCTCCTGACAATACGCGCCCCGTGCCGAGGAGTACTGCCTTCTGCATCCGATCCTTAATCCAGCGGTCTAGATAAAACTTTTGTAAGATGTTAGTCGAGGCTCTTCGTTACAAGGCCGTTTGCCGAAACAACTATCGGAACAATGATCGATTTTATTATTGTTACTATTATCTACTAGGCATCGATATCAGAGGCCCTTGGGAGTGGTGGTAAATGTTGACACTAGACAACATAATATGGGATAAGGGTCGGGTGTTGGTGATAATTCAATTAAACCCCGTATCAACTTCAAATATTTCATTTCTGCTTTCGAGTTTGCTTAACTGTAGTGACATGGAAGTACCTACCATTTTAATTAAGTAATTAATTTATTTACCTACTAATTTTATTTATTTTTATTTGATTGAGTTACAACACGACGTTCACTAGATGGTAAGCGCTACTCCACTGCTTATTTGGTAGACCATCAGCAGAACTTAATAAATAAATTAAGAATAGCAGAGGTGGTTCTCACGACTATCATGACGCTACCAAAATATATATGTAAACATTCTTGTAGAAATACACATTATAGGTAACTAATAACTTTTATTTTTTTATAAATAGTGTAGTGTATAGGTAATGAGTCAAAGAACTCACCACCGAAGTACCGCCTGGCCGATGCCATAGTGATACCAGAACAAATAAACCAACTCAGTACCAATAGGTCTTCAGTTGTACACCAAGGCGCTTGCTCAAAGCATTGTTTGCCCAACAACTACTTTGAGTTCAGGAACGGGGCAAAATTGCGTAATTAGTCACAATTGTATTTATTTGAAAAGGCTTACAAGGAAGCCCTTGAAGTAGTTCATTGGAAGTTTCAGCAAATGGGAAACAATGAAACAAAATGTCAATAGAAAAGTTTACCTACCCCTCTTACGTATAAAAACGTGAATTGTTTCAAAAGTTTGCAACATCGGTAGGGGGCAGCGGTTACGAGGGTGAAACCTTCAAAAAACAGAACAGAACAATAGAAAATAAATCGAGTTCGAGAATCGTCGAAAGCAATTTGGCATAGCGAGTTGGTACTTATTTATTTTGTGCTACTAGCAAGGGTTCGTCGTCAGCCGTTATCAGATAACCAAAGGGTGCGATCATTTAAGCACTTACCTACTTACTTTGAAGCAGATAAAGGTTTGCCTGTTCCTAATGTATTAATTACCTCACACGCCAGGTTCAGTATTTTTTGTTTTATCGGAAAGCTAATACAGCTGTTTACATATTAGCACAGAATACTTATATAATATATCTTATATACTTCCTAACCTTAATAGGGGCTATTATTATATTAGCTGTCAACCGTAAATTTATAAACGGTGGTATTTTTTAAAATATAGACACCAAAACAAACATATAGACACCATTCTCAAAAAAAATATTATTTTTGCTGTATAATGTTGTTCAGTCGATTTCAAGTCTCCTAGACATTTTTTGTAGGCAAATGGTCGGAGATTAGAAGGTAGGCCACCTGCCCTATGGCGATGGTCAGACGGCGTCAGAAGGAGAGGGCGGAAAGGGACCGGGAGGACGACGCCCTCTCGCTCCCAATCCGCCGCCCAAGAGCTGGCCGCAGGCGGTTGGCTTATGCCCACCACCTGCCGCCATAACAGGGACTAGGGGCTGCGGATCGGGGGATCCAACGCCCCACCACATAGTCCCGAGGCGAGATGCGCTCTGAAGTGTTCTCCAGAGCGCATCCTACCTGGGCGAGGCCGAGTGCCCCCAGAGGAGAGTCCGAGGCAGTCGCCCGGACGTCCGCAGGGGTGGTCGCGGAAACGCGACTAGCGATACCGTGTCCACCCCAACACGCGGAGAGGAGAACACCCCGGGGTTTTTAGTGGGTAAACCCCGTCAGGCGCGTCGCAGGACGCGCGCTGGCGGGGGAGCCCCACATAACCATCCGGCCTCCCCCCGAGGCCGAGGTATGCTAAGGACATTTCCCCCGGGTTAAAAAAAAAAAAAAAAAAAAAAAATGGTCAGACGGCGTCACTTACGTTGCAGGGAGGCAGTGGATTCGTGTGGCGTAGGATCGAAGAGAGCGACGTGCACACGTGGAGGCCTGTACCCAACCGTGGGCCGATGTGGATAGAAATAGATAGGCAATAAAAATAACGCGCCACGATGACACACATAGTTCCTGACCCCCTACATGAATTTTCCGTCAGGGGGTCCGGCAAATACCCAATAAAATACTTGCTTACGTTTTAAGTTGATCTATGTAGGTAAGCACATGAGTATCTTCATCTTCATACTATCCTCCTCACGAAAATAAAGGGAGACCCGTGCGCAGCAGTGGGCCGATATCGCTTAATGATAAATTATATGTATGAAGAGTGACGTGGGTGTAGGTACTCGTATATCAGCGGAAATCTATTGCCTGACTACTTACTTCGTAATAGGTACCTTTCTAGTAGTTAGCATTGCAAGACATTAATTAACTTTAATTAAGGTAAAAATATGGCAATACGATTGGAGAGACACTTAACATACTCAATAGCGTACCTACGTACGAGGTGCCTAGATCTAGATAGATTTTGATATAATTTAGGAGTGGGTGGGTACAACTTGTAGGGAGTTATTATAAAAAAAAAAATTATGTGTGGTAAGCCAGTAGGCGTCCTATAAGGTGCCCACCTTATGGTAAGTGGTACCGGCCACCTATGGTCATCCGCAACGCCAGAGGCATTGTCTTTGAGGAAGTACTTAGAATAATCCAAAATGTGCTGGTTCTCACTAACGTTTAAAACAACACGTTGATTAGAAATGTGGGTTGTGGGCGCATTTTATTTTTATAATCATAGACATTTATAAGCAACAATCTGAAAACTATTAGGTAATCTGTGAATCTATGTTAAATAATAATTAAGAAAAATGATTCGGCTATATTTTTGTATAAATATCTTTGTAATAGTACAAATTAGGTTTTTGTAGAAAAGAAAATTGGTGAAGTTCCTATGAAAATGTACAAATTTTGGAAAGGCTGAACGTTTTTGTCTATGTAGTTTTTGAACAAACTTACGATATGAATTTTGTTTTTACTTATTGTAAGGGATCTTCAGTTGTAAGCGTATCGCTGCGCTATTCTCATGTGATTTGGACTGCCTGCAAATTGTAATTACACGGGAAAAACTGCGGGGTGCAGCTAGTATTAATTTTTATCATCATCCCTTAGCAAATCACTCTTTCCGGACCTGCACCGATCTCCTCCACATCCTTTCCTATACAATATACATATGTATTACATAATCGCGAATAAAATAATAAGTGAGCAGATACTGAAACAATAATGAACTGAACATCATCATCATCAACCCATATGGTCCCACTGCTGAGCACGCTGTTAGGACATAATCCACCACGGGGGCCCGTCCGGATTGGTGGATAACATACCTATCACCGAAATAATTCTCCATTATTCGAACTGTTCATTAAAAACATCATATTATTATGCAAAATACTAAATTAAGTTGTTTGTACACACTTACTGTTTTTGATACGTTAGGGCGCATTCACACAGGATACGTGATTGACGATGTTTTTTACAGCTGACAAAAACCGTGGACCCCGAGTATTTGATATAAATTTAAACTTGATGTTTTTACATGTGCTGGAGAAAAAGGGTCTTGACAGACATACAGACAGACAGACGGATAACAAAGTAAACCTATAAGGGTTCTATTTTCCTTTTGTGGTACGGAACGCTAAAAACAAGGAAAGATGAAAATAAGTACAGTTACTTACTTATAAGCAGGTCCAAGGTTCAGCCGACAGCGTTTCGGACGCGGCTGCATGATGCGTGAAGCGGCAGTGGAGACCAATCGCATTATATTATTTTTTCTCGTTTGAATGTTGGAACGTAAGGCCAAGAGGCTTGTTATCGCTGAAGTGTGCGCGCGGCATCAGTTGGTTGCGAAAGCGCAAATACAACGCGCCTGCGACGCGAATTATATCAGATCACAAATCAGTGCGCCAGTATTTACGGTTTTTTTCAATTATAATTGAGATTTTTTCCAACTTCAAAACTAAGGTTAAATTTCCTTCAAGACTTCGGAGAGTTATATTCTGGTAAGTTAGCGTGAACGCTAATATTGTTTTATTTAAACACCTGTATGTTTTTCATGTAGACGCTAATATTTATAAAACATTGATGGAAAATAAGTTTCAACTCCTCATGATAATATTTTAGGATTTACGCACGCCCCTTAGATAAATCTATAACTATAAACTTAAATAGATGCTGTTTTTTACGGAAAATAGTAATGCTTTTCCTACATAACATTTGTGTGTACCTACTAAAGGTCTAGGAATATAAATATTATTTTATAAGAATAGAATAGAATAGCCTCCTCACGAAAGTGAGGAGAGACCCGTGCCCAGCAGTGGGACGTTATGGGTTGATGATGATGATGAGAATAGAATAGAATAGAATAGAAAAACTCTTTATTTTACACCAGAAACAAAATTAAACACAGTACAGAAGAATTACAATAGGTAAACAAGGGTAGTACAATGGGCGGTCTTATCGCTGCAAGCGATTTCTTCCAGACAACCAAGATAAGTTTAGTTATGTAAGTATATTAAAGTGCAAATTAAATGTAATTATGTGATTTAAAAAAAGCACCATGATATAATGAAGTAGCTAATAATTTGCACTTTTACGAAACAATGAAAAATTGTGAAAAGAATATAAACAAAAAAAATGATAAACTAAATAATTCTGAGAAACTGAATGGTTAGAAAACTAAATTTCACTTTTATGTGTTGTTAGTTAGATACCACGATGAAAACTGTTGTCTCATCGTTTTAGGTTTGGAACCATATCAATCGATTATTCTGAACCCAAAAAACCCAATTTCAATCACTATCAGTGAAGCAACAATTCTAAAAAAGATACTGAAATGTTGTCTGATTTTCAAAATGTATAATATCTATATTGTTGTGCTAAGATGCCGCGTAACTAGGTTTAGAAAAAAACATTGACATATTAAAAATATATATTACAGCATACCGTCTATGCGAATCTCGGTGAGATGATAAAAAAAAAAGTCATTGTTCATACAAAACTGAGTACTTACCTTATATTTATTACGCTTTTATTGGCTTGGTGAAAACACGTTTTTTTGTCACCGTCTGTCCGTGACAGGAGAGGGAAAATTACACGCCTGTTGCCTCCCGTGGATATGATAGCCGTTTCTCAGGCTCTCTGTTTGTTTTTAAATTAAGTACGTTTTATAACACGATTTTTTATTGAGAAAGTGAATGTGTTGATACAATTTAAAAAAATTAAAAACTGAAGTGTGAAGATGGGAGAGTCGTCTTCACCAAATTGTTCAGTCTGCAGCACAGCAGAAGATGGATATCAAGAGTTGAATGAATGTGTGCGGAAGGTTGAAAATGGCAGCAACATAAAAAATAAGACGTCACGGTACGATTATGCGACGCGGTTCAGTTTAGGTCCTCAACTGAATCGCTATAAGAGGTCATGGTATGCCTCCTGTTCACACTTCGCGACAAAACACACTCGTCAAGCAACGTCAATTATTCTCAATGATTCCCAACGAAGGTAATTTAAAAACGACGATTGCCACATAATTATCTGCTTCTGTCAGATATTCCAGGTTGTTAGTTGTCTCGAACCCTCACACACATAATATCTGCTCATGCGTTTAAATACAAATTAATCCCTATATCCTTAGTAACGGCATCACGCGGGAATGGCTGGATAGATTTCGCTAATTATGTTTTCTTTTGTGATTGTTATTGTCAGGAGAAGATACTTATGAAAGGATACGCGGATATTGGTAGTTTGGGAAAAGTAAAAATGTTTTCTATGAGATGTTTATATGACCACACGATTTTACATTTGTTTTTTGGTGATCTTTAGCTATTCCTAAATAACATAGTGGTTTTCAACCTGGGAAATGTAGAGTTAATGCGGATAACTTGAATAAATTACGCGGGTGAAACCGCGGGGCGCACCTAGTATTTTATAAGTATGTAAATGTAATGTATGTATGTTTATTTGGCACGTCTTACAGCCTAAACGATTTGACGGATTTTCGTAAACGAGGTTCCTCATAATCACCAGAGTGACTTAAATGAAGTGTCAGAAAAAACAAAACTGTGCCTGTAAGTAGCCATATTGGATTTTTGTTGGAACGAAAAATGACCAAAGCCTATCGCGTGAGATCTCAAAATAAAGATCTACCAAATATCCGGTCCGCCGGAGCCTATAAATATTGACAGCCTCCATGACGTAGTGAGTGATCGGCCGACTTCGAACCATAAGGTTGCGGGTTCGGTTCCCGCACAAGGTAATGATTAGTGTGTATTTGCTCTGAGTTTGGGTGTTTGGGGACCATGGTCCTCGTAGTTCCTGCTACCCTGCGTACAGGGAATTCTATGTTTGGTAGGGGTCAGGCTCTATTTGAGTTATCATTATGACCCGTTATTAACACCTTCAAAAAATTAGTAAAAACTATTCCAAATAATTATATAATTATTACAGTTACACCTGAACAGCCCCAACGAAAAACTAAAAATTACAAATAATTAAATACTTATATATAACAAAAAAAAAAAAACCTGACTGTGAAATACAGTCGGAGGCATTTCATTTCAACTTTTGAATAAAGTGTGTCGTTCTTTATTTTTCTTAATATGTAAATGTTTGTTTTGAGGACCTTGAAACTGTATGTTTTTGGAAGGAATTAAAAACGCGCGATACATTGACCAATATCCATACCGCTCAAGGGTGATTATGTCAAAAAATAAGACTGTATACTTTTTAAAAACCTGTAACATTTCTAACACAATTCACGGACTTATTAATAATGATTGTTAAAAAGTCAGAATACTTATTTTTTCACAGTGATACTTAAAATGATAACGTACATATTTTATCTCTCATGACTATGAGCATTAAGAACAAACAGCCTCCCGATCAAGGAAAATAGAGGCAGCTACCTGACCAACATGCGTAAACAGGATAAAAATGACGTGTTCGAATGAGGTAGTGGCGGCTTCTGATGTCGGAGTCTCTCAGCTGGCCCTCAGCCGTGGCACGAGTGTTAATGAATAACAAATGAAAACAATGGCCATGGGCGTACCCAACTTTTGATCTAAGAGGGGGTCAATCACGAATTCCCTGTTGATGAAAATGCATATAGCGAAGAGAAAAAATACAGAGGAGACGAGGGGCACGTAGAGTCCACACACATATAGGCCACTAATTAGAGCTACTACGAGATTTGTGGTCATAAACGGAGGACCATTTTCGATGGGTTTTCAGTTCAGAAGCGATCCGAGGACGAAGCAACTTGAAGTATACGTATACGTAGTCCGTAGGTACTTGGACTTGAATGCACACAATTTATGAAATGAAGTGAATGGTCCGGGTCGAGGATCGAATGTCGCCTGGTGTCGATGGGGCGAATCTAGAACGATTTAACCAGTATCATTCTAGGTTGCAATGCAGAGCGCTCGAGTTAGCGCTCGGTCCCGTCTTTCTAATTCATTTATTTTAATCTTACTGTCCCACTTTTGGGGAAAGATTTCCCCATCTCCCAACAAATTTAGCGACTGGTTTTTTTACTTTCCTTCGACATCGTTTTTTTTTTAGTTTTATTCGTGTAAATTTTTTAGTGGTAGGCCTCTTCTGCAAGAAACGGGAGACCGCCTGGGCAAGTACTACCACATCTTTGCCAGATATTTATCCGCCAAGTAGTAGAGTGCAAACATTACTGTGTTCCAGTTTGAAGGATATTGTTTCCAACGGAATTACCGGGCATAGTATGAAACTTTAGAGCCGATGTCTCAGGGTGACGAGCGCGGTGCAGTGCTGATTCAGAAACAATCAATACTGAACGTTTGATCGCTCTACCTAGTTCCTTACCTTAGTTAGTCCCTACCGAGTACCCCTGCCTATTCCTATATGCTTTAGTTTACATAACATCCCAGTAACTGTTTGACTGTCATGAAGTATACAATAACAGCTAACCCTTACAAAAATAATTATTAATCTAAGAGCTGCCCATATGCCTTAGGGAGATTTGAGAATCGTACGGTGTTTTTATCTTTTATTTTTAATATTAACCAATATTTAATTATGTTTACGCTACTAGTTAATTCTGTCAAAACTCCATAAAATGGTGAGCGCAATTGTTTGTTTCCGGTGCTTTTGTAAATCAATATCATTATTTTTTTTTACAGCTCGCTGTATGATCATGCAAACGTAAGGTCAGCTAGTTATTGAGAGAGAGAGAAAGCATGGAAGGGGGTATAGCGCACCTGGAGGGGCGTATTTCTTATAATGGGGAAGTTTAGCACAGAAAATAAGTTTTCTTTTATTTTTTTTATTTAAAATTTTATTTTTCGCATTCGTTAGACCTACCTACTTTATAATTATGCTTGTAAAAGTGCTCCTATTATGTTGTCTGCTTACAATAAATATAATGGGTACTTTGACTGTTTATTTATTCAGCTGAACAATGAAACTTAATAATGTGGAGCCAAAATTCAAGTCTTTTGTCCGATACCAGTGTTAAGTAGTTGTTAATCTATTATATTTGGAAAAATATTAACATTTTGGAGAGCTTAAATATACTAGCCACCGCGGTAACATGCCCTTTTATTTCCTTTTAAACAACTGGATGATGAGATTAATCTGTCATTCTCCAGATGGTAAAGCCTCGCCTGCCCATAATGATACAACTGCAGAATTACATACATTATTTTGAGCTTTAATATTAAAATCATCCACGACACGCACTTCCCTCGACCCCAGCATATTGGTTGGTTTTCGTATTGTACTATGCCCAGTCACTTCGCTAATGATGATTGCAATCGACACAAAAACAGAGTAAGTCATTGTCTTTAGCCGTCAGTCTTTTCATGCTAGACAAGTAGACATATTTAGCATAAAAAACTTACTAACTACGATCGCCAACACGCCAACTACCACCAATAATAAATCCTCCACTGTGGTACAGTATAGAAAAAAGAAATATAGGGTTCATCGCTACAACCTACATACATACGCTGCTCGTCATTAAACATGCAGTGGTTGAATAACATTCGTGGACTATACGAGCGATCCAAAGAATCAATGTACTTGAAACAAAATGTTTTCCTCTAGATGACCTACAAACGTATGTTGACTGGTTTATGTCACCTACCTCCATAAATTGCGAATTAATGAAATCGAATCAGATAATCGATCCATAATTAAAATTCCTAATAGGATTTCGATCGATATTTGCACTTTGCACAGTCCAGCATCGAGCTGCTATTATTTCTGGGGAGAAGTGTAAGTGGGTACGGCTTCAAGGTTATTCGCATTTTACGTTCGTTATACGTCATCACAGGTCGGGCATGGTCTCGGACTAGAAGCAATTATTAAATTGATTGGGTTCTGTAAACTGTTCATAATGAATCGCGGTACAGTTTAATGCGGGCGACCGATACATTTTATGGCACAACCTAACCGAATGTCATAAACATAAAGGAATTCGAAGAGTAGGGTCATCAAGAGAAATATTATATAGCGGGCGAGATGACGGACAGCTTAGTTTGCAGTGCAGAACTGCCCAAAGTGACAGGTTCGAATACCTCGCGGTCGTATTTTTCTTAACAACATCTGTCATTGGCGTAATCTTTTTTGATCTTGTAATTTAGTACGCTGCGTAGTAGGCGCTTACGTTCATGTATGAGCCTGCATTCCGGTCGTTTACCTCAGTTGACAGGATAATCGTCAGGCACTATTACTCTCGGTCTGCCTTTATGGAACTCGTTTGAAAGTCAACAGATCAGTGTGTGCGAGAATTGCATTTGTGGCGAAACCATGTTCTGCAAACTGCATAACTGGATGCGGCGATGAGGTGCGATGCTCGTTTGATGCTTTATTTTTCTGCGTCATGTAATTCGTTGACCCAGTAACTTGATTATTTGTTACGTTCCCACAGTGTCGTCTTTTTACCAGACTACGACAATACCAAAAGGAATGGTTATTTTTTAGCAGTCTATGTGTGTATGTTTGTATCCGATTTAATTTACCTAGATAACAGAATAACGAGTAAATAGTACATCAATAGGCGCCAAACAAATATTTATTAGGTAGGCTACTTTCAAATCCGAGAAAAACATGGAAAATGATTGCGCAGCCTCAGAGCGCTACTAAGCAGATAATAAAGTAGGTCAATAAATAAAAAACCGGACAAGTGCGAGTTGGACACGCGCACCGAGGGCGAGGGTTCCGTACAGACTTGTAGGTTATAAGAAAGCATCTAACGTAATTGCTCAAATTAAAATACATACTAGATTAAAGGAAAAACTTATATTGACCGTTCGATCCCTAGACAAGGCTATTACACCAACCGTAAATAATAAGTTTGTAATAGTAGATTCTCTTTTTTTTTGACATTTACCTACATATTTACGGTTTTTAGTCTTTTTCCTTTACATATGATGTAAGACATTGCTTATTGTCAAATTTCATAGTTCTAGGTCAACGGCAAGTAGATACTCTATAGGTTTTTATGATCTTATGAAATTGTAAAATATGTGACATAAACGGTCATATCTTTTGATCGCGGACTTACAACTTTGATTTTTTCACAGCTGAAAGAGACTTTTGACCCGCATATTTAATTTAAATTTCAACTTGAAATCTTTACGTATTCTTGAGAAAAAGGGTCTTAACTGACATACATACAAACGGACAGACGTAGAACAAAGTGATCCTATCGGGGTTCCTTTTTCCTTTTGGGATACGGAACCCTAATAAAACGATTAAAATATTTATAACTAGCGACCCGCCCCGGCTACGCTCGGCTAACAAACGATATCTATTTTATTTTCTGTCGTAGTGTCGCTTCAGCTTATTGCGTCGAGCAAGTGAATTAGATTTAATTGTAACATGACGTTCATACTACTTAGAGTTTTTTGATTTAGTTTATTTCCAATATCATGTAAATATTTGAAAAAACATACAATAAAAAAACTATCTATTATATTTCTATGTAATTTCAGCCTGATTACGAGTAAAAACAAACATATTATTAAGATTACACGTTGTCAGTGTGAGAAGCGTTGAGTGGTTAAATCAATTCCCGCACCTTTTAAACTGTCCATGTGCCTTATGAATGGTTATTCCATACTTAAATTTTATTGGAAACTCGAGCCGTTTGAACTGAAAAGGTAATTCTGAGGGTATCATCAAAATTCTTGGTATAACAACAGTTTCACCAGCTCCGTTGGTAGTTAATATGGTACATTCGAATATTTTTTACTAACACTTTGACTGCTGAGCCGTTTTGCTTGTCTAGCCACGGGTGCGGCTCTGCACACACCATAGTGTTTTCCTATACAACAAACACAACAGTTGTGTTTTGCCGTACTCGTGGCAAGTTATGAAAAACACGACAGTTGTTTTCAGCAGTGAACGTGTTAACAGTTTTGTGACTTGTACCGTGGCACAGTAGTAATAAATTTAAATATTAATTTGAAGGGGGGTCCGGGAGGCAACAAATGATGTAAAAATTATGTTGGACAATGTACGTCCTCATACATACCCACCACTGTCAATACGTAGTGTAAATGTTAAAAGAATTATAATCAGCATGAAATGTTTAATGTAACTAACATATTTTAAATTGATAAGGATATGAACTTATCCGTCTAAATAGCTTTCTAATTACCACATTACTTGCAACCATTTTTTTAAACATTAAAATGGGTAAAGGCCATTAAAATATAGACATAATCATGCCATCGCTGAATTTTTTGTAAAGTAAAAGAGGAATAATTCCACAATAAATTGCTTTGTTATACATTATATCATAAGAATTAGGCAACGGTTTCAATGAAAGCTCCCAGTTGGCTTAATTTTTTTCGACATCTTCAACAATCATTCAACCAATTTACAGAAAACATTAATGAATTATTCGTACGTAATATAAACCTTTCCATAGAATCAATCCGTTCTTTAGTGCAAACCGCGTCAAAATCCGTTGCGTGGTTTAGGAGCCGTTAGCAGATATACAGACAGAGACGGACACGGAAAACGACTTCGTTTTATACTATGTAAATAATATTAAGTAATCAATTTATAGAATCGGTGGTAGCCTAGTGGTAGAACGTCCGCCTTCCAATCGTCGTGGGTCGTGAGTTCAAATCCCAGTGCGGGCACGTACCAATGTGTTTCTGTAAAACATATGTACGCATTATCACTCGCTTTTCGGTGAAGGAAAACATCGTGAGGAAACCCACATACCTACCCGAGAATTCGGAATAATCCGGAATGGGCCCCCGTGGTGGATTATGGCCTAACCCACCTCACGAAAGTGAGGAGAGACCCGTGCCCAGCCGTGGGACGTTATGGGTTGATGATGAATCAATTTATTAATTTATAGACAAGAAGCCACCGCTCTTATACCACTTCACATGGATACGTTTATCTAGAAGAGATCACTGTGTGCGATAAGACCGCCGATTAGACATTACAATAAAAAAATGATTGGAAACTTTATTTTATTGTTGTCCTGTGGTGTTAAACACACTCTATCAGCTAAGTATCCATTCGAGGCACGCGGGATGGAGTTCTCAGAGCGTTTTGACTTCCGAGCGATCACGATGTCGTAGGTCTATCTCAATCAGACCCGAATCATGCCTATCAGTGACTTTATCTCAAAACTAAGCCCAATATTAACGGTCTAAGTGCTTGTCGGTTTGTTATTTTATCAAAAACATGAACAATCACGTCATTTGAACTGCGAATACTCGAGTTGGCGACATCATCGCTTATCATTGAAGTCATGGTTCTTTGATAAAAAACAGGTGTAAAAGCGTTGTAATATGAATTTATTTGTTCTGTGAGTTTGTTTATTTCATTGCTCTGACGATACAGAATTCTGGTCACGGCTGTCCACCAAAATAATAAGCATTCAACAAATTACTATGTTTAAAGGCGTATAATTTTATTCTACTTGGGAAGTCCCGGCTTTTCTGATGTGTAGAATCGTATTTTGATATTATTATCTAGGAGAATTCGAGTTTGCGCCTACTTTCACTTAGAGAGAGTGTACCTGTAGGTTTAGTACTCTATCTGACTGGGTTTATCAGCATTGCAATTCAACAGGGCAATGCTGACAGCATGTTGGGTCCGCTGCCAACTGGTAGTAGGTGACGTCTTAGAACACTTGGGTTTAGTGTCTCCAATGACCTACTGTTGTTTAGTAGATAATTATGTTTATAAAGGCTAATAAAAATAAAACACATTTAAATTAAAAAAGCGTATCATGAAATGAATTATACTATATTGATAAACATTCAAACTCAAACTCAAATATTTGTAAATAGGCAAAATATTGCACTTTAACACGTAAAAAAAAAATATCTTATACATAAGTATAGAAATACAAAAAAAAATAAGTCAAAATATTATGATCTACGAAACTAATGATTATTATCTAATTATGGTTTGAGTTAGAAAAAGGATATTTCCCTTTAAGTGGTGACTCATGCCTGAGTCTCGCACAGGAAAAGGAAAACTCCATTGACTCTACCAGTGCTTCGGAAATACGCCCGTTGAACACCGACTGGTAACCTGCTCATACGTCTCCTGAAGACTTAGTACAGTTTTTTCATGTTGCTAAGTAACAAGACGAGCAAGTGTTTCACCTGATGGTAAGCGCCACGCCTGCCCATAACAGCAACATTGGCACTTATTGTGGTGAAATGAACATAGTGGATAAAAGTTTGTATGGAAATATGTAAGGTTTCAGCTAAACAACAGCACCGATTTTAAAAATTGTTCCACTAATGGAAAGCCAATTTAGCGACTAATTACCAGCGAGTAACATCCTTACTTTATATTATAAATGCGAAAGTAACTCTGTCTGTTGCTCTTTCACGCCTGAACTACTGAACCGATTGAAATGAAATTTGGTACAGAAATAGTCTAGAGCCTAGGGAAGGACATAGGCTACTTTTTATCGCAAAAAATGCATTGTAAGGGTTTGAAATAGGGGATGAAAGTTTGTATGGAAGTATCGTCATTTTTGAAGCTAGAAGCTTGAAATTTATTTTTTAGGCTTTTGATTAGATATAAATAAATTTGGCATTCAAAGTTTGTAAAACTTTACCATTGAGGGGTAAAATAAATATAGGGGATGAAAGTATGTATAGGAATATGTAAAGTTTCGGCTTAATTTTCTCTAATGGAAAGCTTCATTGACAGCGAGTAACATAGGCTATATTTTATCCCCATATTCCTGCGGGAACAGGAACTACGCGGGTGAAACCGCGGGGCGCAGCTAGTAGGTTATATTTTATCCCCATATTCTCATAGGGACGGGAACCTCGCGGGTGAAACCGCGGGGCGCAGCTAGCCAGGCTACTTATGTGAAAATTTGTGAGGATGGATGGTAGGATGCTTGTTACTCTTTCACGCGAAATCTACTGAACGGATTTGGATAAAATTTGGCCTCCAGATAGTTTATTACTTGGATTGACACATATAATACATTATATCTCGTAAAAATTAAAGGTTCCTGTGGGATAATTCATAACGCTGGTGAAACCCGCAACAGCTAGTGTATATATATATATATTGTAAGGTTTTCTATTTCTGTATACTTTTTCATATCTTTCTGTTTCTTAACCCTTGATCTCTTTTACTCGAGTCCTTGCGTGCCACTATTTATTTCTTATTCTTTACTTTTATTCGTTTATTAATTCTAAATTCATATGTCTCTATTTTTATATTGTTTGTAAACATTACTGAAAGATGTCTAATTTTACTAATGTCATTTATAATCTTATTTCTAAATTCTGTTGTATTCTCGTACAATTCAATAATTTTGTATACAGTTTTAGTTTTAATTTATCTTATTGTATCAGGCAGCTTTTAACCTTATCTTTCTTAATTTTTCAAATATTCAAATTGCAGAATTACTTATTGACAGTTTTGGAAGTGATGCCTGGAAAACGGCGGACAGTCGATTCAGAGTGGAGTTCGAGTTCTTGTTTGGCTTTGGTCTGAGCCTCTAAAACCTTGAAAATTGCATGAAGAAGTCCTCAAGCACCTTTAAACCTTTACTTAATTGTTATAGTCCTGAAGAAGTCTTGAAGCTTAAAACATCGGAGCCCTATAACCCTCCGGTGAAGGCCGCTCTCCACGAGCGCCTCCCTGACTTTGGACACCAGCTTTCTGCCGCAGACCTCGCCTGCCCTAGCCTGGGGTCATTCTTCATAAGTATCCTCATGAAGAACATTACGTATTTACCGTCTTAAACAGTGCTTCATTCTAGACCGACTATTTCTAACCATTTATTTCTAAAGACAACTTCCAGTTAATTATCGCGTGTGATCACATTTTTCTCTTTCTATCTTCAAAGACTTTAATCCTTAATTCTAATTTCTTATTTTAATATATATATTTTAAGCTGTCTCCTTTGTTTTTCCTTCTTTTGGGTCCTTCCCATAGGAATAGGGAGGTAGCCCTTGATAACGTGTACTTTACACTCTTTTGCCAAAATTGGTAAATGGGTGTAACGTTACAATATGTATACAGTAGTAGAATATTATACTCGTAACCAACATTTACGTAGAATTTTGTTCAAGGTCATATTCAATGGATTCCGAATTCAATCATAGAGCCTAAACAATTATCTTTTATGAATGCCCACGTTAAGCCCATGTGAATATTATGCATTTAGGTATAGGTGATTATTTGAATTTGAAATTTTGAATTTTAAGCTTAGCTCTTATCAAGGCTGTTCAGATATGGAAGAGCTATTTCACACCAGTTTCTACAATGTGTAATTAAACCACTGTTAAACCAGTTTTAAATAAATCAGTAAACTATGTTGTTTGGTATCGCCGCTCTAAAAGATAGAAAATCATTGTATCTTTTGTTAATCCACTGCCGCGTCGCCCAAACTAGCCGCACTAGCAATTATTTGCTACGAATTTTAACCCGTCACTCGTCGCACATACCAGAAATAACATCTACAATAATAGAAATAAGGGCTATAAAAGATAGTGTGGAATCTTTTATTTTCTTTTGTTTAACCGGTCCGCGCGACATGGAAGGGTTAGGTTTAGTAAGACTAAGTAAGTACATATTTATTTGAATTACAGAAAAAAACAGTTTAGTCAGGTTCACCTGTCAATATTATCTTGTCTGCTTCAGACACGTATAAGCTGTTTTTGAGTTATCGAAAGTTAAAGGCTCTCGAGACAGTCTACAGTTGACTCTTCGGCACTGTCACCCGTTTTGGCCAGTTTCTTTTCAAGTAACATTGATTGTCGTTATTTGGTGAGTAAAAATGTACCGTTTAATTTTTCAATGAAGATACCGTACAGATTGTTGAAACATATTTTAATTTTCTAGAAGCGCCCCACGGTTTCATTCCCATTGAGTATTATCCCAAAGAAAATTCTTATTTTTACGAGTATAGAAACACCCTGTAATAATCCAGGCAATAAATGTGAATATACCGTAACTAACCCCGCGGTTTCACCCGCGTAGTTCCCGTTCCTGTGGGAATCGAGGTATAAAATATAGCCTATTTTACTCGCTGATAATTATTCGCCAAAGCAGCTTTACATTAATGAAAGAATTTTTAAAATCGGTGCAGTGGTTTAGCCGAAACCTTACATATTTACATACAAACTTTCATCCCCTATTTTTCTTTCACCCTCTTAGGGGAAAATTTTTAATGTCATATTTATTTATTTCTAATCAAAAGCCTAAAATAATAAATTTGAAGATTCTGGCTACAAATATGACGAAATTTTCGTCTCCTATTTCTACCCCTTACAACCCCCCTTTGGCTTTAAACAGTAGCCTATCACCTAATCCAGGTTATAAACTATCTGTGTTCTAAATTTCATTTAAATCCGTCAGGTAGTTTTTGTGTGAAAGAGGAACAAACATCCATCCATCCATTCTCACAAACTTTCGTATTTAGAGTATCAGTAGGATGTGACATTTTCAGTCAACTTGTAGTATAATAAAAGATTATCTTTGAGTAAATATACTAAAAGGATGGCCATTCTGATTATAACATTATTATGTTAAGCTAGACTAACATTGATTTTAATTTTCGCTTATAATAATAACGTTTATGTGATAAAAGGTGACTCGAACAAGAAGTCATAATAACTCAGGTCGTAAGTTAACACCTAGTTAATACCTACTACGTAAAGAACAAATTAGCGAATCTCAAATTCTCTAAGAAAAACTTAATGAGGTATTTGTGATAAAATTATTAAGTCGTCTTCATGCGTGAATTTGATTAAAGTGATAACAACATAAAATGTGATGTTAAACGACGGAGCTGGCGTAGTTAATTAAATAAAAATAAATACGAATTAACACGTTCAGTGCTGAGAACACAAATATCGTGATTTTGTCAAATTGCCGCGAGTGCGGGAAAACGCAACTGTTGTGTTTGTTGTATGGGAAAACACTATGGAGAGTGCAGAGCCGCTAAAACGGCTCACCAGTCAAAGTGTGAAGAAACGCAATACTCGAAAAACTGCAAAGCTTTTTAGATCTTTGTTTCGTTTTCATAACTTTTAGAAATGAAAAAAAAAGCTTATGTTGTAGTGCTATCCTCATTATTTGTAATCGCTAAGTGAAACTTAAAGAGGCGAGATAGAAGAGATAAGCCACAAATTTAAAATGGCACTTATGACTTCAACTATTAAACTGTTTAAAAAAAATTGCCAAATAATCGTACATCGACTCAAACTAATTAAAATCAATGCATATCAACTTTTATACCATAGTTCTGGATGGCGTAGACTGTTATGAGCAGGCGTAGCGCTTATCATCGCGGTGAGAGACGTGCTCGTCTCGGTCAATAGTAAAATAAAAAAAAAAAGTCCATGGTCATGTTTACATAACCCGCTCACGCTCTCACGCACACACTCCCCCTTTTCCGCACACACATGCCCTTGTTCCTTCCTTATTGTAACGCACATACTCTTTTTTGACATAAAGTCAAATTAAAAACGACCCTCTCCCTAACTAATACGCACCCCTTATGTTGCGAGCGCAGCAAGCTGCAACAACAGCAATACTGTTGGATCTATCCTACAACATTACTTCCTATCAATTGTTTAAACATGTCTCATATTAATGAGTGTAATAACCAGTACCAAGAACTGCTGATGGTGACAGTATGAAGTTGTGTGGCTTTATTCAAAATTCTAAAGAAAATGTTGTAATAAAAAAATGATGTTCAACTCCCCTGTAACTCAAGTCGGTACAAAAAAAGTGTTACACGTGGCTCCACAAAGTCACATCGTGATATCGTTTTGTTTTTCAATCATATACTTAATAATATTCAATTGAGCGACAAGTGCTGTTCCTGTCTCCGACGTGATTAATTTGATGTCTGAACGGGTTTATTCCTCTCCTGTATGATTGTAACCCTCACCGTTGAGCCGTGTTCGTGGAAGCCATACTGTGGGAATAAAATTCCGAAATGAATGCTAACGAAGTTTTTAATGGAACCTAGGTATTGTTGTTGGTGCGCATTGAATATTATTACCACAGCCTACATGAAAGTGGAAATAAATAAAGAAAAAGCCATACTTTACGAACAAGAATACAAATAATGTGGTACATGTTAGAATTAATATCATTATTATGTGACTACAGCATTCCTAAACGGCTACCTAAATGAAAAAGTATATATGCAAGCACCACCTAATTTAAACTGTACTAATAATGATGTACTTAAATTAAAACGTGCAATCTATGGTTTGAAACAATCGGCTAGGGCTTGGAACGCAAGAGTAAATGATTGTTTATTAGAAGCTAATTTTGTAAAGTCCAAATTAGAGCCATGCCTGTTTGTTAAAAAATGTAAAAAGGAGCAGATCCTTGTAGCAGTTTTTGTGGATGATTTTTTCATTTTCTCAAACAGCAATGAAATGTTGAGTGACCTAAAAGTATTGTTAATGTCAAAATTTAAAATTAAGGATTTAGGTCAAATAAAGCAATGTTTAGGCATGAGAGTGAAAGTGTATGAAAATGGCTGTATTTCCTTAGATCAAGAGAAATTTGTGGATCGAATTTTAAATATGTTTAATATGACAAACTGTAATGTTGTTGATACGCCCATTGAAAATAATTTAAAGTTAGAGAAAAGAACAGATGTTTGAAAATCTTACCCTTATCAACAATTTATAGGAAGCTTAATGTATTTAAGTGTTTTAATTCGCCCAGATATTTCTTATAGTGTAAGTTTTTTGAGCCAGTTTAATAATTGTTATTCTTCAATCCATTGGAAGCATGCAAAACGAATTCTAAGATATTTATGTAAAGCCAAATCTTATGGGCTGATGTTTACTAAAGATAATTGTTATTTAGAAGGTTTTGTTGATGCAGACTGGGCATCAAATACTTTAGATAGAAAATCTTACACAGGTTTTTACTTTAAATTCTCAGGAACAGTTGTCTCGTATGAATGTAAGAAGCAACCGACTGTAGCTTTGTCAAGCACAGAAGCGGAGTATATGGCGATAGCGGAAGCAAGTAAAGAGGCTATATATTTAAAAAACCTATTGTCCGAAATTGAAGACCCTTGTGATTCAGTAATCATTTTGTATAATGACAATCAAGGTGCTCAAAAATTGACAGAAAACCCACTGTTCCATAAAAGGACCAAGCACATTGATGTGCGTCACCATTTTGTTAGAGAATCGGTTGCTAACAATCTTGTAAAGATAGTTTATCTGCCAACATCTGAAATGCCTGCAGATTTACTCACTAAAGGGTTGAGTAGTGTAAAGCATAACTATTTTGTTAAGAAGCTAGGTATTCAGAATATTCTTTCATAAATTTAGTGTAACTTAAATATTAATGTTTAGATTATTTTTATAAGTGGAGGTGTTAGAATTAATATCAAAATTATCTATGTGGTTATCTATGTCTAAACTGTCTATGGAATAAAAGTTAGTCTATGTACAGCCATTGCGTGTGTTTTAATAGTACATACATATCGCGCAATTTTCACTACCTATTTATATTTCTCGTACTTATATGAAAAAAAAACTGGGCACCCAAGCTATTGGTTTAGGCCAGTACATCTGAAATCGACACCTCATTTGTATTTAAATCCGAGAGTAATTTCGGTTTCCCAAACAAATGTGGGCACTTACAATTTAAGTTCAATAATACACAATTTAGATCGAAACAAAAATTTTTAATTAGTTTGAGGTATTTATGACAGTACAATGAGAGTATTTTTTAAAGAAAAAAATAATATACGGACGTAAATGGAGAAACCGCCCTTGAACCGCACACTGGAGCATAATACGCGGGCGGTTCTCCCATCCCTTTTACACCTTTTATAGCGGTTTCCCGCAACGACGGGACAACCGCCCGTTTAGTTTGACACTAACAGTTTTCATACAAAACTTAGGTGAGCTCGGTCTGCCTTATATACCTACTTACCAAATTTTTAAAGCAATTAAATCTATATTTGTTTTAAAGTACAATAATCTGCATTACTTTGGCCGGGGTAATATTTTAATTAAAGTAATGTTAAGGACAACGAATGCTATATTACAAATTTATGTTCCTACCATTGTAGGGTATGTGACCGTGACCATCTAAGGCCTTGTACTGAGTTTGATTGGTTTTGTTTGTGAATTGTGAACCATTTAAGATGATTGCACAAAATTATAACTCTCATCTAAGATAGCTGGCGTGAGATAGCGCGAGTCAATATTGAGCCAATTCTATTAGCACCACTATATACTCGTAGTGTACATTTTACTTTAGTTCTGTCCAAATATTTCTAGTCCGGAAACAGAAGTATTGCAATATTTATTGAGTTTAAGTTTTAGTAGCTATAGTTAGAATCAATTTGCGATTCAAATACTGCCGAGAGAAGGCGCGCTGGTGGGGTCACGCCGCGGCGGCGCCAGAATAATTTTTAACTCAGTGAGTAAGGTTTAATGAGGCGTGAGTGTCTCTAAAGGATATCCCGATCACGAATTAACGTCTCAAGTGGGAGCTTCCTACACGCAACTCCAGTTTACCTAGACAACGGTTTCCTGTTTAAAACCAAAAACACCGCTACCCGACGATCCGCCAGTGCAGCTGACTGAAACCACTTGGAAATCTTTATTTAGCTAGATTGATTCGTTAAGAATAAAATGATAGGTACTTACATTAATTTTGTAAGATGTGAACAATTGTATTCTTGTTAGGAGCAATTTACTAACAAAACATACGGCTAATAGCGTCTCAACTATACGTTTCCTCCTGGAGAATATGTATGTTACATTTTAACGTATCTAATTATGTTTTTCAGACGGAAATTAATAGTAAGCATCGCATTGGTAAATATCACTATCGTGTGGAACAGTCAAGACAGCTAAATAAACCACGTAAAGCCTACGTACGTTACGGTACGTTTTACGGTTCAAATATATATTTAATATATAAACAAAAACCTTGTAAGTATAGTTTCTCACTTACACTCTTATTAGAGTTGCGTTTGTTTAAATATTATAAATTATTGGGTAAATTAAGAGCAATACTCTGTTCTAAACTGTTTTACAGGTGCATTTTTTTGTGATAATGCGTTTATTATGTAGTTGAAAAGGAAGCCATTGATCGTGGCATATGCACGGTGTTAGAAATGCATTAGGGAAGCTTGTCGCCATGAGGAGGCAGCTCAACGCACCCCAAATATTGATCAGTGCAGCCCTCGGCATTTCACCCCACGTATTACAACCGTGTTTTTTTTTGTCGGTACATAGGTGATATACTGTACTTGAGAAATAATCTTGGTTTTCTTGTTCTAGTGGCCATGGAGTCGAAAGCTAAAGTGCACATCAGCCATATCAGCGGCAGTGTGGTTTCCTTCAGCAAGGATGACAGGTGAGCACTATCCTTCTACCTACAACCTACTATCTACTTGACTAAGGATTCAATATTTTTGCACTAAGCCTTATCTTCCTTAGCTTCGAAACTTTTGGTCTATGTAGGTACCTTTTAGTACCAACAAAAAAGTGTAAAATAAAAAAATAAAAACTTTAAGAAAATGTTATGAGATGAATCGAATGAAATGTTGAATTGGTTTAAGGCTTTAATTGCAGGAAGTCATTAAGGCAAAAAAAAGATCCTTAATTTGTGGCTTTCGATTTGAATGGATGGAAACCATAGCAGCTTGTGGGCCGCGGACTGTTTGCACCCCGAAATTACAATTCACGACAGTTGGAGCAACGGAAAACCAAACCCTCCTTATTAAGCTCCTTACAACTGCCATACCACAAAATACATTATATTAGTATGTAGTGCTGCATAAACGTACTCAGCTGCCAGATGGCGAGCGAAATGTCCTCGGAATACAAACACTTTCGCAATCTCACTGTCAGTCATATTGACTACAACTAAAAATGCAAATCATTTATTGTACTCGTAAGTACCTACCTAAACAATAAAAATCAATTTTGCAAGTGTTGCACACACACATAGAGAAGAAAATTAATGTTTTTTTTTATCTTATAAATTAATGACTATACCCAAGTAGTTACCTATAATTAAGGTTTTTTTTCTATCTGTGTGTTTAATACAATTTGGTGTCAATAAAGAGATATCTATCTATCTATCTAGTTACCTATTTCATTATAATAATTATAATCAATATTATTAATTTTATTCTACGATTAAAAAAAAAAAAATTTTAAGGTCATTACTACAGTACAAATGTTGTGTAGACAGACGTCATACTTTGTTTTTCGAAGGATCACTTTCGTTTCTTTAAGCCGATTTTCTGCCTACCGTGCGTCGACCGTCGATGTCATGACATCGGCTGGCGCCTTGTCTAGCTGGTCATTTTAGAGGTCAGAGCCTCTCAGCCAGCGCTGTGGAGTCTGACCTGTCTAACACACAATCTCTTCCTGTCTCAGAGATCTCTGTGTCTCTATCCCAGGAGTGGGAACATGAGAACGGCTGATAACGACCAGAAAAAATATTTAATGCATCTGAACAGCCGCTGTGCTATTGTGTTTTGTAACAGTACGTACAGTGTGAGATAATAGCAACCATGTGTCATTTATTGCTAGTGTATATAATTACAATTAAATATAATATATTCAACCTTGATGGGTTGAATGATCATTCATCGTAGAGGAAGGGCGGCGGGGGACGTCGGAAGTCGTCACTGCCTTCGCAGTGGCTCCGGTCGCTTCGAAGCCCTGGGGTGCTCCATCCGTGGACACCGTCTCGTACTCGTAGGCGCTATTGTTATTACACTATAAAGCGTTTTGTGTTGGTGTGCCGTCATACGGTCACGGCTCGCAGTAATAGCCGGTGAATTACGTATGAGTCATCATTAAGGCCACATGGTAGTGAGTTGCGAGTACAGTTGTTACCGTACTCGATTATTAGACTAAAACTGGATCTACTGTATGATATACTGTCATCATCATCGTTATCATCAACCCATATCTGCCCACTGCTTAACACCCTCACTTTCCCCTCACTTTCGGGAGGAGAACTAGGCCATAATCCACCACGGGAGCCCTGTTCGGTTTGGTTGATAACATACCTGCGAAATAATTCTGGGGTTGGTGTGGGCTAAAATGTACAAAAAATCAGACTCAGGACAAAATTGGATCAAAATTTTTTTGCTAGCCAGTGTCAAGTTCACAAGACACCTCTCAAGGTAAAATTCATCAAGCCGTTGCGTTGGGGCTACAGAGCGTGCCAAAGAAATACACATACCTACACACATACATACGTACACTCAAAAGACATAACCCTCCTTCTGGCGCAGTGGTGTAAAAAGCCTTTTCTATTGGTCTAATTTACATGAACATGGTTTCGTGGCGAACTCTCTGTACTATTATAATATAGACGTTAAAAATACGCTTCACGAGGAAACCACTCTCTTTCTATTTTTTTTAAACCAAGTTTTTTCTGCACAATTTACATGAAACCACTTTTTAATTTAGTTTATTTTCAAATAGGTTTACCAGTGTAAAAAAGAAAATTATAAGCACACTACAAACGGGCCTTATGTCACAGTAACATAAGTAGGTAAATTTATCTACATTGTATACAAGACCTTGAGGAGGGACACCACAGATGGCACGTTTTGTGGTTAACGATGCTGCTTATTACCTTAAATTGTCAACTGTTTGCTGTTTGTTTAATGGGGTATTGCCGGCCACTGACGTGGGACAGCGACTGCTATAAGTTGTCGCCGCATCGCGTCGGGCCGATGCACTACATTGTATAAAGAGCTCGCAAGGAGAGTTTTCGTTCACACGCTACGAAACCCGATGCGATCACCTCTACAGTTTCAAACCTTTGTAGTGCTGCGTTTATGCTGATTGCGCGCGTCATCAATCTTGTTTGTACTTGGCTCGATTCCCCTTTAAACACCAGTTCGCTAAATCATCATCATAATCCTCATCAGCCCAATGCTGCTCGGGTCTCCCCACACTCTCGTGAGGACGAATAGGCCATATCCACGGGCCACGGGCCCCGGTCCGGGTTGATGGATCACATAGCTCTGAAATGATTCTCGGGTATGTGTGGGTTTCCTCATGACGTACGTACGTGTTTTTACCAGATTGGTATGTGCCCGTAATGGAGTTTAAAATCGCGACCCTCTCCTTGGCATGTGGACGAACACAAGAACTAGAATACTTTTAAAACAACCGAACTGTCAATAAAACTGCAAAACAGGCGAACAGGCTTCCTTGCTTAGCAACGTGAAATGCAAGCGGAAGCATTGCGGTTAGAAATTGAAATTCAATGCGCTTTGGCTTCGCCTGTATTTTACATTGCTAAATGAAACATATATTATTATGTGCATGTATTGTGTTTGCCTCTTTTCAGTTTTATTGTTTTATATTTTGTATTCAATCGCCCCGACGCGACGCGACGCGACGCGATGCGATGCGGTGATAACCGCTAGCAGTCGTTATCCCACGTCTGAGGCCGGCACTACCTCATTAAACAAACAGTTATTATGTTTATTTACTTTTAACGTTTTATTTTACTCGCAAATATTTTATTATACTAGTCTGGCCAAAGAAGTCATGAGGTCGGTCGAAATTTTTTAAAAGGGCAACATAATTTATTTGTGAATTTTATGTATGTGTGTTACTTTTTTTTGTAGCAATTTGTCCTTATTTTGGTACTTCTCCCGATATGTTTGGCAGCCATCACATTTTTTTTTACATTTTATTAGGTGGGTGATGGGGCATTTGGCACTAAGGCCAGTTCGAAATCCGGTGCCAATGAAATGTCTCAAATATCTCATATAAATAAATAAAAACAAAATCTGTTATGATCATTATTTACGAGAAACGGGACTACTCGTAGACCAGTCCCACCCAACCCTCCCTTGCAACAAACATAAAAAGAACGATATGATGTCAGAACAGCCATAAAAGTATACGTCGTAAGGCGTTCTGTCCCATCGTTTTATTTAAAAATGCGTGTTAAGACAGAATGCTTATGGGCGTACTTAATTCCATACATGACATATATATACTATAGGCGTAGCGTCACAAAAAAACCATTACGCCATTTAGGCTGCAGGACGTGCCAAAGGTATATACAGACATACATACGACTGAATAACATAACTGTCCTTTCGGGCAGTCGGGTAATAAGGTAGAAGAGGCAACCCCACGCTTACTAACTCCGAACTAAAGTACAAAATCTATAATGACCGATGAATTCCAGGTTAATTTCTTTATGTTAAACACCCTACACACTTACGCGGCTCTTCGTTTGTACATAATATTATTTCTTCTTATTGGAACCAAAATTATTATTATACTTGAAAAAAATATAGAATACATAGATTGAGGCTTGACTTTTATATTGAATGCGCCGTACATGGTATAGGAGCAGCATTATTGCCAACAATCTAGTGTTTGTTGCGCATGCCACCGCGACCGGGGGCGTGGGTGCGCTTGCGCCACCGGGGGCGTGGGGGCGCTTGCGCCACGGGGGCGTGGAGGCCACCGCCCTTACATGGCGGTGGCCGTGACAGTTTTCTACTATAACGCTGCGCTCGACTCGACAATAGGGTGAGCGTCACCACCACAACACGCGTGATCGTTCCGTACCTCCAAGGACGTCTTATCATTAACCAATAATAAAATTTAACATTATGATCAAATAAATATCGCTTAGCCTCTTGGCTATGAAATGCTCTGTAAAATCTGTAAATCAAGGCTAACAAGTAACGATTTAATGCGCAGGGTACATACAACAATTTTATGACTAGATAAAGATAAAAGTACTCATTTGTTATTATTATCCTACCGACGCCAGACGCTAGAATGCAGCTTTCAAAAATCAACATTTTGGTATAATTAGGGAGTCATTAGTAGAACTGTACTAGTCTCAAATCCATTCGTACGTAACGTAAGATATCCCATCGCTCGGAGAATAATGAGGTAACTCGACCTCAACGACATCTAGTTTCATTCCTTGTCAACTCTCTAAGACTGCAACCCTTAAAATACGAGTATTTAGTTTTCTGTACTTGTGCGCTTCTGGACTACTGGTGCTGCGCCCGCGATTTAGGCGGCAAACTGAAAATGTGACGGTGTTGTTTTTTGAGTTACTTCCGCGTTAGTGTGTAATACTGGTGGCATCAATGAACTGTTCGTCAACGTGTACGAGCGTGGGAAAATGGTAAACCCAAAAACGTGCAATTTCGTGTTCTCTCCATAAATCCCAAGAAGTTTCAGTAAAATACCCACCACTTTACTGAATCGGGGCTTTGACTAGACTACCTACTCTTGGACTTTTAACTACGGAAAATCTAAACAATTAAAAAAATATATAATACTTGTCACTGGCTAGAAATTCTAAATGTGCAAAAGAAAACAAAACGAAAAAAGAAAAAGTCGCGCCCAGCAGAACCTTATTTTCAGAGATAAGAGTAATCTATTATGTCACTTTGTCGTCACTCTCAGCCCTTATCTCGTACTCTTACGTTACGTGACGCGTATCTCTAGATAAAAAAAAGCACGACAACCCGTTACTGCTTGAAGGAAGTAGAACAAACTAACAAACACATTTTATAGCGGGATAATTAGAAAGAAAGAAAGACAACAGTTGACAACAAAAACAAAGTTACAATAATTTACTTAGATGCAACTGCTGCATAACAGCCGCAACGCATCACAATGCTGCTTGTAAACAACCAGCGCTGGGTCGTTTGGTGAAATCGGTGGATTAAGTAGGATAGTACTAGGTGGACTGTAATGAAACATACTGGTATTCCTGTAGCAGCGCGGTTGGAGGCTATAAGGTAACGATGTAATGAATTTAAGGTTGTTACTCAAACACTTGATGACGACGGCGTGGCGGCGCCCTCTTACTCAAAGGGTTACCTCTTACTTAAAGGGTTTTTGGATCCCATGTGGTTACTGAAACGTAGCTCAACTGCCAAGGCCCTTAAAGCTCAGAGCTATAGCGCAATGTGTTTGTATGCTGCGCTGAGCCGACAACGTAGACCCACAGCGGTGTCGACCCATGGGAAGTCGGCGGTGATGACTTATTTAAAATTAGCCACAGATGTAGATAACATATTTGTATCACCAATATTCTACCAACAAAGTATGTTAAACAAAAAATGCCATTACAGAATAAACTTACATACATGAAACAGTTTCCGACTATCAAAAATGAATTAGGTGTTTATTATAAAATAAAGTGGACGGCGAGGCACACCGTTATTATTTATTATTATTACGTTATCATTATAATTAAGTTCCAAATTTTACTTCGACCTTCACCAAAGGCCGTGGACAGAAACAAATTGCTTAGCCCGAAGCAGCGGCCCCGCGGTGGCCCTCCCGCCGGCGCCGCCGCTGCCACCGCGCCGGACCGCTCGGTGCATTGCGCCATCACGGATCTATAACATAAACACAACCGTGGATGAGTTCAATGACACACGGCTCCGGCATTGCTCAAGGAGGCATTGCTTCGGGCACGAGCTCGTCAGTGCTTCACTTTCACCCGCGACCGCCAGCCAGGAGTCAGTCCGCTGTAGACTCCCAGGCTCGAAGCACCAGGCTGCTTCGTGAACAGTGTAGGATCTCAATATGGTGAGTTGGATTTTTATTGAGGATTTATTTATACGGTCATCATTTATGCAAAGTTATTGATAAATATATTATGTAATTACATTGCGGCGATTGGTTTTCGATGTTGCAAATGTTTGGTGATATTATCCATTGTGTTTTATTATTTATTTGTAAATTTTTCTATGTCCACCGCATTCGCTATAATATACGGATATTATAGAATTAATGTAAATATACTGCTGCAAGCACAGACACAGATCAATCAAATACTGTCTGATCGACAATATATTACAATATTATTCGTATTTCACATTCATGAGAAGTTTTATTTAGAAAAGCAAAAAATAACAACTCCATAACTATAACAAATTCTCACTTTCTGAATGCTAACAAAACTGATAACACTTTCAGAAAACTATCATAGTCCTCTTGCTGCTATACGCCTCCATAATCATCGTGTCGGCGGAGGAAGCTGCCACCAGGGACCTGGAGGTGGCCACCAAGGATCTAGACGTGGAAGACGACAACAGCGACGAGCTCGAACGGAGGCACAAGAAGAAGAGGAAAAAGCACCCTCAGTCCAATAATCCTTGCGGCTACGGCCGCACCTTCCTCGCAGATAAGTTCTGGAGCCACCCAGACTACACTTACGTCAACGCCCCGGTCATGAACTACTTCTTCGGCTGTGGGGCTCCTGTGATGCCGCAGTATGCGCCTGTGCATGCCATCCCTGTATATCCGGTCCAGATGGGACACCAAGGCCATGGGCACGGCGGCCACGGGGGACACGGTGGCCACGGAGGCCACGGCAATCAAGGTCACAACCAGTTCGGCTACAGCATGCCGTTACAACAATACCAGCAACCAGGATACCAGCAACAAGGATACCAGCAGCAAGGATACCAGCAGCAAGGATACCAGCCATCCTACCAACAGGGCTACCAACCAGGGTACTCTGGATACCCGCAGAGGCCGTTCCAGAGCGTCGTGTCGGCCGCCGCCTCGGGCTTCGGCACAGCCTTGGCGGACTACCTCACGAAGCCGCGGAAGGCCCAGCGGCAGTTCAACCAGCTGCTGCGACCGATCTACAGACTGTTTTGAGCGGAGAATGTTCAGTGTTGCGTGTTGTGTTGTGAAATGAGAGCGATCGTGGGAGAGACTGTCGACATGCTGTCATACTTGTAAGAATTGTATTGTGTTATTGAATATTGAGGCTCCACTGCTAATTAACTTGTTTGTTGGGCATGGTCCCTTCTTTCAGGATAGTTAAACAATTTCAATCTTAATCGTTCCTGTGCTAATTTCCATGTGTTTGGAATAACATTAAAATTAATTTGACGAAAGTGTCTAATTCGATACAAGAGTTATCTGATGGAATACTGAGCTTAACAGCCTGAAAACTTTCCCGTCTATAATAACGGTGCTTTGCCTATTGTCCCAGTTTATTTATAAATCGTTGCAATAGTGAGATATTCTTGCCGCAAGGACTTTTTATGAATCTCGATCGGAATAGTCAGTAGGTACCTACGCATACGATTTCTGGTGACGTTATTCCATGACACACCCAACATTATCTTATTGTTTGTGTTTGAAGTTGTATTAACTATCTTTTGAGATTAGAAATCCAAACAGAAATCGAACATTTGATTTTATCATTGTTTACTCTTAACAATATAGATATATGTAGATGTATTGATTGATTGATAAATTAATAGCGTGTTTCTTGCGCGAGTATTGGCCTACACACTACACAAAAACCTCTACACAAAACATATTTTATAGTTTCCTGCTCTGCTGTTTGATATAAGAATATTAAACATTTGCATTTTCATCAACATAAATGTATATCGGTGTAACAATGTTTTGTGTAGAAGTTTTTGTTTAGTGTGTTGAGCATAAATCGCGCAGTAGACACGGTTTAAGCTAAACATTGTAAGTACAACGAACGTTATTATTGATTACCAATAGGATAGTAAATGATAGTACACTTTATTTAATTTGCTTATTTACTTCATATAACACGAGTAGGTACTATTTATAAAATCTAAGCACATTTGTTATGACGAAAGTTATTTTATGTCATTTTAATCAGTAACAAAAAGATTTTCATTGCTTTTGTCAGCGACGTCATTTGACTTCATTTGTGGGACCCCAGTAATTATGATGTTATATGAATTGTGATACAGTTTAAGAAATAATGTTATTTTTTTTTTCTTAGAACAAACTAACTTAATCCAGGAGTCCCAACCGGCGAAGCCGAGAAGCATTCTATAAACCAGATTTTCGAGTTCAGTGCCCCTTAATTGTCGAGCCTGATTATTTTGCAAAAATATGTTTGTCGTACGGATATGGCACTGTTACAGTTTTATAACACTACACATAGATTAATGAGTTTTTACCAGACTTAGATTCTTTATATTATATGTAAACAGGGTGTCATACACCCTGTAGATATTTACCTACTATGTAGTGAATAAGGTAGTGATAAGATTATGAAAGCATTTCCCTTCTTCGGGCTAAAAAATGGAACTTAACTAGGTAGGCCCTACATAATAAAAATATGAAAATGGAGAAACTGTTTTTTTGAACGCACTTTAGCCTTTGTAGTTATGTAAATGTATTTAAGTAAGTAAAAGTATAATGTGTATCTGTAAAACATATGTACGTAATTACCACTCGCTTTTCGGTGAAGGAAAACATCGTGAGGAAACCCACATACCTACCTGAGAATTATTTCGGACGTAGGTATGTTATCCACCAATCCGGACTAGGCCCCCGTGGTAGATTATGGCCTAACCCTCCTCACGAAAGTGAGGAGAGACCCGTGCCCAGCAGTGGGACGTCATGGGTTAATGATGATGATGAAGTAAAAGTATAGGGCAACAGATGCATTTGCCGACGCCGGAGCCGAAGATAATGCAATGCCTATGTTCCCAATGTTCACGCATAGATACACAGGCGCCGACGTCGTTACCGAATTGGGCGAATGGTGATATCTGAATTTTTTACCAGTGCCTTAATTTTTGCAGTATAATAATAAAAAGACACGACACGTAGTCAGGAGATTCCTTCTCTTTGCATTTTTAACCACTGGATTCACTGTTCAGCTGCCTATGGTAAACTAGGTTTAAATAAACTTAACTTAAGTTTTTTATAATGCGACCGGAGGGCCCACGAGTGGTCGAAATTCGATTGTAAATAATATTATATTTTAGATTTTTCATATATTCGTATTATGTATAATTATATCTATAAGGGGGGTTGAACAATTTTGTATGGAAGCTGGTATATCCACCCGCCGCTGTTTGATTATTGTTCATGTTGATGAAAGTAGTCAATATTGGTAGGGAACACTAAAATAGGTCAGCAATAAGGTACCCTTCAGTGTCACGTTACCGAGATATTTGGAGATAAAGATCGTCTTATGAGAACAATGAAAAACGCTACAAATGCAGTAATCACGTGGGCAAGCCAACGTGTTTCTTGTAAAACAAATGTTCGCAATTTTCACTCGCTCTTCGGTGGAGGATAACATCGTGAGGAAACCCACATACCCGAGAATTATTTCGAAGGTAGGTATGTGATCCACCGATCTATATCCGGGCTCCATGTTGGATTATGGTGTAATCCTCCTCACGAAAGCGAGTGGAGCTTAGCAGTGGGCGGATATGGGTGGATCATGATGACAAACAAAAAGTTGCCTAGACGTCTCTTTTGATTTATCTGAGCTTACTCTTCAGCTTTTATACGGGCAGATATTAAAACGAAAGTCTTTGAGTGAGTGAGTTTTTAGGTGATTCATTCGTTAATATGGAGCACTGACTTCCGGCGGCAGGGCGACGGGATCGGTACCGAAAGCAGGGGGGCGGTAAACATCAATCGAGCGACCGGATTGTCTCGTCAATCATTTATTATAAAATAAAGTTCGTTTCCCTCTCGCCCCGGCTTGAACCAATTGGTCCTCAAGTTTATTGGTAAACTATTTGTTTCCCGTGACTTCGTTCTGGGTGGATATTTTTTAAATCACTGCCCACCCAACCTCGGTAGCTTAAACCAGCGCGCCGCCTTACCAAACAATTTTATAATCAATAGATCGGCTCCTATTTCTTGGGTTTGGATGTAAAAGCTGTCATTACACTTATCAGAGTTTTAACTACCAAACAGGGACAACCGCATTGCAATCAGTTCAGTTGTTTTTGCTGGTTGCGAAAACTAACAGACAGAAACAGATGCCTTAATTAAAAAGTTAAATTCATGTTCACTTGCTTATTTAAAGTATCTTTTATGTACAGATCTTTAGTCCGTTACCAATTTGTTATAAGTATAGATGGGTTGAGAGATTGATGCCCGGGCCCCGCCGGCCGCACAGCGACACCGACGGTGAACGGCCGTTTCTTATAGAACTCAATTTTGTCAGGACATTGGAGGTCAGTTTGCTTCGTCCATTATACTGTAGCGGTCAAGTGGAAGCATATTGGGTGGACCCTCATGACCTCATGAACTCACAATTTAGTTATTAAAAGTCTTATACCCGACTAGCCAGCGAAATTACTGGGTATATGAAACTTTAGAGCCGATATCTCAGGGTGATGAGCGCAGTGCAGCGCCGCGCAGGATTATGCAATGCAAAGTTCTGGGTGGCACTATAACTGTTATTGGCAGGCGTAGCGCTTGTCATCAGGTGAACGACCAGCTTGTTTCGTCACTCAGTCATATAAAAAAAAGCTTTGCTCCGTGGTTTTACACGCACAGTTCAATTTCTCGCAGGAACTCTACATTTTCCCGGGATAAAATAGCCTATGCCACTAACCTTAACTATTACCCGCGACTGGTACATATTTTTTATATAAATGCTAAAATATAGGTTTGCACTAAAACCACCCATCGCTTCTTTGGGTCCACCCAAGTTTTTTATCAACTCCCAGGTAGCAAAGCTTGTGCTTTGCTACCTTTTTTTTATCAAACCCCCTTTTTCACCCCGTTAGAGATTAACTTTCGAATATGCACTCTAAGTGCACCCGTATGGTACTTATGGAATATTCATTATTCATTAGTCTGATTTGAGAGCAATACTCGTGATTAAACTCAAACTCAACTAAACTTAAACTCAAGATTTTTTCAACATCTTTTAATTAGTTCCGGTAGTCGAGTGTAGGACTTACTGTCATCCAATCATCATCAACCCATAACGTCCCACTGCTGGGCACGGGTCTCCCCTCACTTTCGTGAGGAGGATTAGGCCATAATCCACCACGGGGGCCAGATCCGGATTGGTGGATCACATACCTACCTCCAAATAATTCTCGGGTAGGTATGTGGGTTTCTTTACGATGTTTTCCTTCACCGAAAAGCGAGTGATAATTACGTACATATGTTTTACAAGAAACACAATGGTACGTGCCTGCACTGGGATTTGAACTCACGACCTTCTGCTTGGAAGGCGGACGTTCTCCAATATTTTGTTTTAATTCTGCACACTCACGACACGAGACCAAGATACCAAGAACAACGACGCCGCTCATTAGAGACAGCCTCGGTTTTTGTTTTTTACCATTTATTCAGCTTTTTTTTAACATTCCACACCCGAAAAGATTTCAAGCGTTACCTAAAACATAGAATTTGTTTTTTGGACATTATTATTACATGAAGTTTAGTAAAATTGCGTACTGCAATATTATGGTAATGCGCTGTAAGTGACGTTGATTTCTTTTTATGAATCTCCCCTACCCTCCTCACGATAGCGAGGGGAGACCCGTGGTCAGCAGTGGAACGATATGGGTTGTCGATGAATAAAGTCTATAGTAACATATGTATCGTCATTATAACTTGAGGCAGTCGTGTCGTGACCTTAATGTGGGGAACTGTTCCAATCTGGTTTCTCATAAGCTATGATCATTTTTCAGCTTTTATTTGTTGAAGTAAAATTTCTTTACGCACGCTTGACTTGAGGAGTAAGTTGGTGAATGCGTTACGAAAAATATGATCTGGCGATGCGAAAGGAAGTTGAGAGGGAGATATAAGTTAGTGAAGATAGACAGAGACAGAGAGTTACGTTTCGTATATTTTTTTAAAAATCTTTTATGATTTTTTTTTATATTATTATAGTTGTAGTTTTATTTCTACTATGAGTCCCAGCGTTACTACTGAAAAAAAATCGGTACCTCTACTTTAAATTGAAGATCTATAAAAGCAAATTTGGACTAGCTACTGATAAAATAGTGTACGTTTCCGTTTTACATAAAAATCACTGAACCGATTTAAATTCGGTTTTCGCAAAACGATCAGCGTAACTAGGATTTGTATATCTAGGAAATCTGAAACCATGACCTAGGTCCCATAAAGACTCAAAGCAAATATCTGTGGTTCAAACAACGACTTGCCCTGCGCAGGAATTGAATCGAAACCGTAACCTCACGGTTCCTGGTCGGCTTATAAGCACCATGTGACGTCACAGATTAGTTGATTGGCATTAAAATTACACTCAATGATATTGTTTTTTCACATATTTCTTCAACAGTGATTCATATCTATACTTATTGTGATGTACCTACTCTTTTACACGGGTACACAGTTACACGTGGATCGTTATAATATATAATCATGTCATTTGATTACTAACTAAAGACGGCCACTAACCGCCATAATTATGTCTGGAGTAAACATGATATAAAATACTGCGCAAAAATTTGGGATGAGAACAAAACCATAGATTCTATGGAAGGGTCCTTTTCATTTTGCACCCCAAAGAAACAATACCGTAAAATAACAAAAGGTAGATTTATACATGTGAACGGAAACCATAGTATAATAATGAAGGGTAGGACAATGGGCGGCAATATCGCTTAGAGCGATTTCTCTGGACAACCTTTGGACGGGTAGAAAAGCTTTTGTAAATAACACGTGCGTACATAATCTTATTATAAATTCTATATTCTCAATAAATATTTTAATTTATTCGGGTAAGAATTTGCTCTGAGGCTGATTGTTTGTAGGACTGCTGTTCTCGTAATTTCGAATTTCATAAATACGGGGAATTCTATTAAGAGTTCGGGATCTATGAATGTCGTTGATGGATAGTTACATCCAGCCGTTACTTTGTGGAAATCCATATTCAAAAAGATGAACCAAAAGCGATGAGCTACGAATATATATTTTCGGTTCATCTTTCTTTTTAATCTAAGTGCCTGATTATCAAGCGTAAAAACAAACCTACGTTATTCATAATTTTCTTATTAGAAAAGAGAAAATGAATACTCCAAATGAAAAAGAAACATGAATGTGACGTCAATAGCCCAGTCTTGCTTCATTTAAGATATAACTGAAGTGACGGATTGCGCACCTAATACTTCTACAATAATGTAGAATTTGGAGAATTTATATTATAATATAGGTACCTAATTTATTATTATTGGTGTTATTATTGTGACAATTTATTTATATCATTAATTATAAATTATGTCTAAAGATTGCGGTACCTGATTAGAATAGAATAGAAAATTGTACACCAAAAAAAAAACAGTACAGAAAAAAATACAATAGGTAAACGAGGGTGGCGCAATGGATTAATTAATTATTTGACCTGTTCTAGTTTAAAAACTATGAACTATCCTAGTCTATGGCGTTGATCTTCTATTGCCTACTATCTATTTAAGATCGTGAGTATAAGAGGGCCTATCTAGTGTGAGTTTGTCAGCCCCCTCAAGGGTATCCCACGTGGATAACGAGTGCTATCAAGGTCGTTTCTTTTTCCTTGGGAAAAGTATAGAATATCAAAGGAATCTTCCTAATCAAGGCTATTGAGCTGGGAATTTATTTTAGCTCAAGTAGTCCAATAAGACTTATTGAAGATCTTATTGAAGTAAACACTATTATGTGTAATTTTCATTAGCGATATTTTTCTCATTCTTTACTTCTTTACTTTGCTTTTTCATTTTTTTTTTCTTTATCGGCACAAGGCGGGCGTCCCGGTCAGATTGGCGGGTCGAATACCTCAAAAACAATTCTCAGGCATGTGAATTTGATTTCAAGCAAACGTTTTAATTGAACATTTTTTGGTAGTTTCAGAGCGCCCGAGGCCGGCGGCAAGTACCAGTCGCAGGAGCAAATCATCAAAGGTCAGGACACGGAGAATCAGAAGGTGGCGACAGCAGACGGCCACTACCAGGTCACGCATCCCACCTCGTAAGTAACACCAGGTCTCTAGGTCCCACTCCGCCCAGATTGCAGCACGATCGATGCTTGATGGTGGCTATAGATTATAAAAGGGCTACGTTTACTTCAATAACCAAAATAACAATTGTGTGGGCAACTCAATCCAGATTTATAACTAGAAGGTCTGTATTCGAAACAAATATGTATTTGTATCAACTCGTGTGGCGTATGGGTGTTTAAAGTATGTAATGATACGTAACAGCTCCCTAGGTGATATTGCTTCTAGTGCCTACTTCAGTCGAGTTAACATCAATCATTGTATGACCTGCCATTATTTTTTATCAAGAACATCCTTATTTATTGGACCACAGCAACTGTTGCCTACCGGCTGGTTCACTGTGGGGTTTCGTTTTGACTAACGAAGACCGTTTCAAAGATCTCGTGGCCTATTACCATGGCGCGCCGCCTTCATACAATCCTTTATAATTATGTTACTAAGAAACGGCCAAGTCCAGTAAGCGCCATGCCCCCACATAACAGCTGCAGTACCACCCAGAATCTGTTGCGGCACTGCACTGCGCTCGTCACTCTCAGACATTGGTTCTGAAATCTCATGTTATAATGCCCAGTAATTTCAAAGGAAGCAGTGTCCTTCAAACCGGAACACAGTATTGTTTTCGCACTACTGCTAGAGAGATGAATATCTGGCTAAGGTGTGTGTTTTTCCTGTGTGTGTGGTGTATTTCCCCAGGCGGTTTCTTGCAGAAGAGGTCTACCTAAACTTATTAGTTGGATTTCGATATAAGATGTTTGATTTAGATGGATTGTAGTGAGACATTGGTTATAAGTCTTATATGACCAGTAATTTTGCGGCAAACAGTGAGCTACCTGCCTACGTGTATATATTTATGAAATTATACCCTACATTATCTTCAGAACTGAACAGTTCATTCTATTCTGTGGTTCATCTCTGAAGTGATTAAGAAGTCGTGTGCTTTTTTCGAAATAGCACGACAGTGTGCTATTCATCGTGATTTTTTTAAGTTAGTGTAGGTATAAACAAACCGAGCCAACAAGGGGGAGAAAATGAAATTTGAAAGCCTGAGGGGCTTCAAATCTGTTTGATTTCGCTCCCTATTGAGGGTAGACAGGGGTGGTCAGTACGTATAGGTAGATTTTTAGTACTCTAATTAACCGTATATATGTAAAATATGTTGAAGAGGGGTGGTTTATAAAGACTAGAGAAACCAGAAGTTACATATAACATCATGGAACGTGATGATTGATATTTCAACCAAACTGTCTATCCTAGGGCACTTGGTTGAATCATCGACACGCAAAATTAAGAAGCGGAGGTTACTATTTGAAATTCGGGTTTGTTATGTTTGGTCTAATGAGACTACATAATCGATTAAACAGCTTTCTAATCGACTACTGCTCAGATTCAACATTACGAGTAATTGTGACACTAATTGTTAAACTTGTTTTGTTGTAGTAGTTTCAATAAAGAGTTTATTTATCTATCTATATATTGATAAGCTGTTAACCACGCTAGCCCACAGTGGGAAGATAGATTTTTTGACAAATGAGGTAGTGATGACCTCCCTCTGCTTTCAGAGTATGTTGTATATAAGGCTCATAATGCATCGATGATAACCATGATCGACGTGCCCTTCGGATGGTAACCCGCACGTAATTGGCGTGGAGTCAAGGACATGGACTCGGTGACACATTTCCGCTCAGCGACCATCATCCTCGAGTTTTAATAGAATAAAGAAAACAAATGTCTTCAAATATTAACTAACATCATTTTATAATTTATTTTTATTTGTTCTGGAAGTTTTAAGGTATTATTTTTTATGTGTTACTCTTCCGTCACGCGGTTGTATTTATCAATGAAGTTCATTCCATGATCGTGGGCACAAATCCATCGAAGTCCAACATAATTGGTTTTAAACCATAACGAATGTTCTGTGCTCGAACTGTCCGAAGTGTCTCTACTGTTTTATAAATATTCTATGTTCTGTATCGAAGTACTATAACCATGGTTCACTATACTATCGTTCATTTGTGTGACTGTAAATTGGTTCGAGCGAAAGGGTGTCTGGAATTCCCTTTGAGCTATGTGCACACGTAGCACTCACACAAGTGCAGCCAGACAGGGCGGGCGGCGGCGGCGGTGGCGGCGGCGGTGGCAGCGGCGGCGGCGATGGTGGTGGTGGTGCCGTGGTGCCACGGGGTATCGATCGGTATCCACCGAGGGCGAGGGCGAGGGCGAGGGTTGTTTCACAATTTGATGAGTCCATTACTTTGAAATAAAATATTGTCGTGTGGAGGATGATAGAGTTTGTTTATCGTGGAAATTTATACTTTTAAATTTATTATAGTCTTAAGATGCAAATGTACCGACATGGCGATGGAGCTAATAGATACAAACTCAAAGTACAATAGTTGCTACTGTAGCGATTTTCATTTGTTTCGTTCTTTTTTTACATATTTAGGCTTAGCACGGCTGTACTTAGCCAGTGTCAAGTGTTTTGTAAAAATTGGCAAAATTTCGAGTGTCAGTCCCACTCGTCGCAGACAAAGTCTTCGTCAGCGTTGATTCGCAACCAGTCTGGGAGCAGAAAAACTCCAAAATCAAACCTGAAATGGAAGTCTTCGTTAGCACATGCGGGGTTAAGACCCCGCATGTGCTAACGAAGACTTCCATTTCAGGTTCCGTTTCGGGTAAGCCCGATAATGTGGCTTACTTCTTGTAGGGTAGGCCACTTTTGCAAGAATCCCCTGAGGAAGCAGACCTTTGCCAGAAAATCATCTGCCAAGCAGTAGTGTGCAAGCATTACTGTATTCCAGTTTCATGGGTAATGTTTCCAGCGAAATTACAAGGCATAATTATGAGATTTTAGAACCAATGCCTTAGGATGACGAGCGCAAGACAATGCAATGCGTTGTTGTTACCAGCGAAAACAGATAAAATCGATGCGTAGGATCCAAAGGTGCCGCGATGGTGACGTTGGCATTTCTTAAGTCACGACGACGTAGTAGTATAAAAATATAGGTACTAAAAATATTATAATACTTTCCATAGCTCCATGATTTTGTTTCTATGTAGATAATACAGGATTGCGACGCAGGTATGTGTCGAGCCTTGCCACATGATGGCCCGTGATGGTCGGGATGGGTAGTCATCTCTCTGCCCATCGGCGTGGAACTGCACAAAGTGCATCGATGCGCAATCAATTGATAAGCGGAACGTGTTCATTTTATAAACATAATGTTACAAACACGGCCTTTGCTAACGAAAAACGAGGAGGCAGCTTTGATACCTTATTATTTGCGATTACGTTTTGCACCATACGATACCTAAATTAAAATAAGCAGTACTATAGAGACCACAGACAATACTACTTATTAATTAAAATTTACGTAGAATCTAAAGCCATCAGGCAATTTAGGCTGAAGGACGTGCCCAAGGAATTTTTATTTTTAATTTGACTGAATGACGAGACATGCAAGTCGTTCACCTGATCGTAAGCGCTACGCCTGCCCATAACAGTTACAGTGCCACCAAGAACTTTGCATTGCATAATCTTGCGCGGCACTGCACTGCGCTCGTCAGACATTGGCTCTAAAGTCTCATATTGCCCAGTAATTTTGATGGAAACAATTTTTTTTGTTTTTCAAATTTGCTGGAAAGATTTTTTTTTATTGCAAAATAGGCAAGCATTTGACCGCAGTCTCACCTGCTGGTAAGTGTCGACACGGTCGAGGATGGGGCATGCTTGCTTACAAGATATCTATTCACTCTCGACTTGAAGACTTTCAGATTATAGTTTTCGGCAAACACAGACGTTGGCAAGGTGTTCTACTCCTTCGCTGTTCGGATTATGTGGATGCAAGATGATTTTGTTGGGTGGTTTGTCCATCTTTCACGTAGCAACAGAGCAATATATTGACTTTATTATTTCCATAGGGATAGCTAATGGGCTGGGGAGTGATCAGGCTAGGCTTTTCATTTCTGTAAAATAGGGAACTTAGCGGCCCGTAGGGGTGAAACAGGGGGATGCCGGACGTAGCTACTTACCTTTATCTAGAAGTGCGGCCCACCGGTCACCTTACTGCAGGGACAACGTAACACAAACGTTTTGAATAGAGGGGAAAGGGGTTCTCTTAACATCACGCCTAACGTTAAGGGGGAGAGAGATGTTTTGTCATGTAACATGCTTATAGTGATAGATTTAATTTTCTAAAGAGGCGTAGGGTGGGTGGTGGGTGGGATTAATTATGAGCCGATCTTCAGCAAAGTGTGCAGTAGTTCCAGCATGCAGCTGAGTTGCAATATGCTTACCACTTGAGCGAAGGAAACTGTCAAGTAGCTATAACTAATAAGCCGAGGACAGTGCCTCTTATGAGGCATTATACTTGTTTATTTTTATCTAGTAACTTGTGACATATAAAAATGAAAGACAAAAATTAAAAAAATGACATCCCCGTAGTGTTTCTTTGTGCTATATTCTCTGACGGGCGTATTTCCGAAGCACCGGTAGAGTTAATGGAGTTTCCTTTTCCTGTGCGAGATTCAGCCATGAGCCACCACTTGAAAGGGAAATGTCCTTTTTCACACCCAAACCATAATCAGTTAATCATTATGTTATTTCATCATATTTAACTTAATTTTTATTTTTCTGTATGTACATATTATTTTGACTTGTAAAAGTGCAATATTTTTGCCTACTTGCAAAAAATTATTTGAGTTTTTGACGTGGTTTTATTTGATACATGTGTGCAGGTATTGCGACACCATGCTGCACCTGTTCCGCGGAAACATCGGCAGCGGGCTGCTGGCCATGGGCGATGCCTTCAAGAACGGCGGGCTGGTGTTCGCGCCCATCATGACGGTGGTGCTCGGCATCATATGTGTGCACGCACAACATCTGCTCGTGAGTCTGCCTGCCTTCAATTATTTTTCCCCCTGCTTTCTTATTCTTCTTATTCTTATGTTTCTGACCACTATCTCACCTGGTTCTAAATGACAATGCGGTCTAAGATGATGCACGCTTACCTAAAAGTAACCCATTCACTCGTGACTTGAAGACTCCCAGTTTGTAACTATCGGAATAAACAGTTTACACAAACTCCGGCAAGAAGTACTCCTTTGCGTTACGCATAATGAATGTAGAGCCGAACCGCTTTGTGCGTAAAGATGGAATGTCCACCATGTAACCATCAAGAAAACATCGTTCTAAATAAAGGCTCTCCGACACGTTCAGTTGGAGCGTATGGGTAGTCCGTCCGCCGCCGACGCACCCCGATCGGATGTCGATTGTAGAAGACGCAGGTCTTTCTTGAAGGAAAAACAGGTCATTCAGGAAGTAAAAAATATATATATTCAGAAAAGAACTTAGCTTGGCGAAAATAAAACAACGACTAAAACAACTACGTGAAAAATAAAGCGTGTAAAAAGGCCAAGGTCTCCCGCCATTTGCTTCTAATTTTTTTCTTCTAATTTTAAAAATAAAATCTTTCAAACTAAAAACGTTTAACTAACCAAAAAAAAGGTTCGTTACATTAAAAAGGTTCGTGTCGCTTACATCGATGATAATGATAATGATTCCACTATTTCCGTCACAGCTTAACTGCTCGGAGGAAATGACGAGTATGATGAAACAACACAAGGCTCCGGGGTTCGCGGAAACCGTGTACCTGGTCTTCGCAAACGGACCCTCGCAACTGCGCCCCCTAGCGGCCACTATGAAAAGACTCGTCAACTCGTTCCTGTGCATCACCCAACTGGGCTTCTGTTGTGTTTACATCGTGTTTATCGCGAACAATGTTAAAATGGTAAGTTTACAAAATAATATAATGATGATCCTTTGCCAGTTTGCCGGTGATTGAGTTTTTATTTGACATTTAATTTTTCGACATTAACATTACGACGATACGGAATGTTAGCAATTTTACACGCGCTTACCTTTGGTAAAATACCGGTGAGCTACGGTAAGCTACCTACGTCAAAAATGTCACAACATAATTCTTACATTCCAAATCGAAGACGGTTCACATGTTCCTCATACGGCAGGTAGGTATTCTTAAGTCACCTTGGAATAGGCAAAGTTTCTATTATTGTGAATGCATTTAATATGTTGCAACGCTACGCATGTGCCGACAGTAGGTACCTTGCTAGAAAACACCTACATTTTATTTCCTACGCACTTGAGCAAACTTCGCCGTATTCATTTGTATTGCGAATTCCACCATTCTTTAGAAATCTTTGCCTATTGCGATTTCCTATTTGTTTGTACTCTTAGAATGGTGACCTAGTTATTGTTCATGATGAATTAATGGATTAGGAATTTATATGCGGCTTCGTAAGTCAGCCGACGCCTGAAAATAGGCTATTACTACCTTCAACGATATTATAATAATTACATAGTTTACGTTTCACGGTTTCACCCACGTTGACTGGTATCCCCCAGGAACAGTTTTTACGTGATAAATAAGTTCCTATATTCCATTCCAGGACCTTAAAGTATTTAATATCACATTAATATAAACTATAACTGTAATATAAACGCGAAAGTTTGTGTTTGTCTTCTCTTTGCGGCGATATGGATGAACGTATTTTGATGAAATTTAGTATATAGATACATTAGATCTTAAACTAGAACGTAGGATAATTTTTATCCCGTAAAAACTGATGGTTCAAACTAACAGTCAGACAGACAAGCATTATTAAACACGATAATTTATGACTAGGCATTGTATAAGTAAATAGTAATTAAATGGCATTTATTTTGAAAACACTGACTTCAATTTTATTATTGGTATAAATAGATGTAGTACATAATTGAGGAAGAAAGGGTCACGGCATCTAACTCCACCAAAGAAATAGACCTCTCAAGCGTTTTTAAAACAGTGTTTTGCTGTCTTAGGCCACGTGCACACGAAACGGTTAGTCGCGTTACGGTCAGCCAACCGGCTGACCGGAGGATACGGTTGACAAATTATAATTATGTGTACACCCAGCGTGTAATGTGTATGGCATCCGTCCGGCCGGCAGTGACGGCCGGCAGACCGTATAGTACGTGGGTACCCTTAGATTAACGTTTATTTTACATAAGGTCAGTATTGAATAAGGAAAATATGTGGAGTAATATGTGTGGATTATGCCCTAATTCTACTCGCGAAAGAGAAGCCCGTGCTTCAAGAAGGACACGGATTGATGGACGCGATGTGATGAAGTATTAAATCTTGCTTTTCTAGTTTTGTTTGCGTTGAATAAATCGCTGGTTAAATGCGAAGGGGCCACTTTCCAAAACAGTAATGCTGTGTCTTTTTTTCATATCAAAGAATGACTACTTTTAATCGTAATTATGAAAAATTTCAAGTTTTTTTATTTGGACCCTTCACATTTAACCAGCGAAATATTTTTGTAGATCTGCGACCAGTACAACATAAACATCGACTTGTCGGTGCACATGATCTTCGTGGTGGTGCCTGTTCTGGTGGCGTGCATGGTGCGGAACCTCAAGTACCTGACGCCATTCTCCACCGTGGCCAACGTGATGATGGCCGTGGGCGTCAGCGTGGTGGTATACGAGGCGGCGATCGACCTGCCTCCCATGCAGACCAGAGACTACATGGCCTCCTGGCACCAGTTGCCCCTGTATTTCGGAACTGCGGTCTACGCGTTTGAGGGAATCGGGCTGGTCAGTCTTTGTTGTATAATGACCTTGATGCGCTTTGCAGTTTCACCCGTGTTATTCAAATTTTCCCGCAGGAACTCGATTTTTTCTCGGGATAAATACTCATGTCACTCGGGTATAGTGTAGCTTTCTATAAGTGAAATAATTTTGAAACTCGGAGCAGTAGAATAGAATAGAATAGAAAACTCATTATTGTACACAAAAAAAACAGTACAGTAAATTTACGATAGGTAAACAAGGGTAGTAGTTTCAGCGATTACTTTTTCACCCTCGGAATTCCTCTTTCCCCGCTGGAAGTCTGCAATTTGCAGGATAGAAGATAGCCTACATAGCTCAGAGATAATTTAGCTTTCTATTAAAAATATTTTATAGGGTCGGACCGGAGATTACCCAAAGTCATATAACGGAAAAAGTCATATAAACTAACTTACCTCCTTTGAATGTTTAGTATGTATTTACCTAGATGTATCGCTTTACGTGATGCAAAAATAAACAGACAGTCAGAGACACAATATACGATAAAGTTGTATTCTGCTTCAGTAACCTAGTATGAGTCTCATCGACATTTTTTTTTAAAGATTTTTTCATTGTAAGTATCTTTTACACTATAAGTATGTTGATACATCAACCGGTCTCCAGGTGCTACCGTTGAAGAACGAGATGCGGCGCCCGGAGCTGTTCCAGAAACCTCTAGGGGTGCTTAATGTTGGGATGTTCTTCGTGGCGAGCATCTTCATCACCGTGGGTTTCCTCGGGTACCTGCAGTGGGGGGACGACGTGCAGGGCAGCCTCACACTCAACCTGCCCCCAGGACATGTGTGAGTTTTACAACGATAGGTGCAATCTTTTAGAGATATGAGACAGAGACAGAGAGAGAGATGAGCAAGCCGTTTCCCTGATGGTAAGCGCTATGTCTATCTATAACAGTTACAGTGCCACCTCTGCATTAACATAACCTTGTGAGTCACTGCATTGTGAGACGTTGGTTCTAAAGTATCATATGATATGCCCAGTAATTTCGACGGAAATAGTGTCTTCGAATCGGAACACAGTATTGTTTGTGTTTGCTTGGCGCATTTATATCTGGCAAAGGTGTGGTACATCCCTTGCAGAAAAGGCCTACGACTACAAAATTAATTACCTATTGATTGCTAGAAGTATCCTGGCTTATCAAATGAGATTGGGATGTATTAGAGGTAAGTAGACATTAAAAAATTTCAAAGTTATTAGCCTTGGAGAATGGAACTTATTACAGATAGTTATTTTGTGAACGATAAGCTAAAATCGCCAGATTGTGGATACCTAAGCAATCATTCTTCATTAGATATCTGAAGAAACCCTAAGACGTCTACGTTACCTTGAATGTACCCTTCTTTTTGCAGCATTGGAAAATTTAAAATAATTAAAGAGATACAATCATCTTAACATGTCAGTCCAGCGCGAACGTAGAAGGTCAATTCTGTGCATCCCATGTTCATCAACTTCGATCATACCGTCACGTAACACGTGGAGAGAAAGTAGCTCTACGCTATCAACGAAATAACTCATGACAAAACCACTTTCCAGTTGGAAGAGATATCATCATCATCATCATCATCATGTTCATCACAACCCATAACCGCCCACTGCTGAGCACGGGTCTCACCTCAATTTCGTGGGGAGGATTAGCTCATAACCCACCATGGAGGTCCGGTACGGATTGATGGACCACATACCTCCATTGTAATTATCAGGCGTGTGAGTTTCCTCACGATGTTTTTCTTCGCCGATTAGGTAGGTACATTTAATGTTTTTACTAGACATATAATTCATGGTTGCACCACGTTCCAGTTGGAAGCGAACTAAGCCCGGTCCCGTTCTGTCCTGCGCAGGTTGTCCAACGTAGTGCAAGGTCTGATCACCCTCGCTATCCTGTTCACATACCCGCTGCAGTTCTACGTGCCCGTGGCCATCACGTGGCCGGCGCTGCAGAAGCGGGTCGGAGCTGCCTCGCCCATGGCAAAGGAACTGCTGTACCGGGCTCTGCTGGTGATCCTCACTTGTGAGTAATACTTACTCGACTATTCTTAAGTATCTCATCTATAACGAGCTGTGATAGTCTGCTGCGCCATGGCTCAGCGCCGCTGCTGCGTAAGGATTGAACTTATTTAGTCCACACAGAACCGCCTTTTTAATAACTGTTCCGCTATTTCCGCTGCGCTATTACCTGTATTTGCTTCTTTCTATAGCTGAGAACAGTCATTTGCTAGAGCGAGATCCACTGCTGGCAACCAGCCGCAGATAAGTTTTTTGGTTAAGAAACACATTTTCCCCAGAGGTTTTATTTTATATTGTGTTCTCAATTCTCCAAGCTGATCAAAGTGAGCCAAAAACTATCCATCTATATTTTATAGTCAGTAAGAAGTTTCGTCGCTACCGTCCGTTTCTATCATCTTATATCAGCTCGCTATTATCAATTATGATTAAGGCATTCAAAATTTCAATTTAAACGACCTGCGATAGTTGGGTAAAAATATACTAGCTAGATTTACTTAGTTCTAAAGAATATATACCTACTAACACAGAGAGTTAAATAAAGGCGTGTGAAAATTTCAAACTATTTTTATTGACAGTTTTGCTTGCGGAGGTTATACCAGAACTGGGCATGTTCATCTCTCTGGTGGGCGCCGTGAGCAGCACTGCCCTCGCGCTGATGTTCCCGCCTATCATCCAGCTGGTCTCCACCTCGCAGAAGCCAGGCGGCATCCCCTTCTACATGGCTGCCAAGAACAGTGCCATCATACTGCTGGGAGGCTTCGTGTTCGTCACCGGGACCTACCAGAGCGTCGCTGCCATCATCAGAGCTTTCCTAGAATAGTTGTTATTGGAGGCGGGAGAAGCGATGACTCACACTGAAGACCCCATGTCGTCTCCTAAAACTCCTCAATACGATTGAGTCGCATTAATCAAGTCAAAACCATTAATCTCTTTTCCATGAAACTCAAAAACCCAGTACCACTGGGGCCGATGGGAGTGAGTCGTCGGCTACCCGGGAGTAGGTGACAGCTCGGTCACATTTGTTTGTTGGAAATAGATAAGTTAAGTAAACCTATGTAAAACCAAAATTTTATTATAGTTTAGTAGAATTAGGTGTATTATAATTATGTATTTATTGTATGATTATCCTTCTAGTACCCACTACTCGTAATTTTATCGCCCGGTTCCATTTACTGGCGCTGCTCCTAGCGGTTATAATAATGCTGTGGCAGTAGACGAGGTGATGAGCGGGGGACTCTAATTCTCGGGCAATATTCTAGTTTAAGTTTTGCATTTTATTGATCTTGCCAAGTTAAAAAAAATAAATCAAATATCGCTCAATTGCGACCAGAACGTGTAATTTCCTCAATATACTATTAAGGAGATAGCAAGTTCTGGCCGCAAAAGAGCGATTTGTTTTTCGGTCGACATATTTTTAAATTTTTTGTCTCTGTCGAATTTGAATTAATATCTATTGCGTGCGAATTGGCCCCAAGAAGTGTTAGCGCACGTGACGTTTCATACATCAAACGTATGGTTGAGCTGCGTCCATTACCACGGATAACCTATCGGTTCATACCACTAGTTTCTAGCGAACTAGCCATTGAAGTGAGCTGAATTTAAATGAGGGAACAATGAGTAGTTTCGCATAATAAATTACCTTTAAGTAAATCGGTATGGCTCGCCTCTAGCAGAACTATTATATTATAGTATTTTTATTTAATACAGTAAGACAATTGTTATTGTTACACAAGTTGCCTAAAAATAATAAATATGGTAAGGTTTTTCATTCTGTGTCGTAAAAAATGTGACAATCGCTCCTTTTTTATAATATTATATTTAAGGTGCTAATACAGTAGGTGTAGCATTAAGAATGTATCTATTAGCAGCTAATTATGTATACGTACATGAAGTTACCTACAGATATGCTATCGGAACAGGTATTCTGTCTATACCTCCATCTATTGTCAGATTCCTGATTGGATCCCGCTATTCCAGTAAAGTCACCCTTGTTGACCGTTTTTGAAACTCTGTTTATAAAACTGAAAATAGGTGACGGTTCAGAAGCGACTTGAGATCCTGACCTATATCATATTAACCTTCATAACTACCTGTAATTATTTTCTAAAGGATGCCTTTCTAAAACCGACCACGACAGCGTCGCTAAACCGACCTAAAGTAACGCCTCCCCAATCAACTGTTTTAGCAGTAACGCTTGCTCACAAAATCACGATAATTATTAGTAATAAAAATCATTAAAAAAATATAAAAATTCGAAAAAAATGTAATTCATAAATCATTAGAATTAGATACATTTTAGTATGATTTCATGAGCAGGCGTTAGGTACATATCGTATAATATTAGTATATTATAGTAATGGATTGTTAATTTACGTTGATCATTATATAAAATATATATGTATGTAACTATGCGCATCTAGGTTAGGTTGTCATTAGATAAACTGAGATGTCAGAATTACCACCTTGAGCCAGATTACAATTTAGTATTATGTTAACTGATAAACAGATATAAACCTACTAATATATATAAGCGCTTAGAAGTTTAAGCAAAAATGTATCCATGTGTATTTGTTATTATATAAATAAAGTTTATTACCTTATTATTGTATGTATTTTATACCTCATGTTTGCTGCTCGTTAGGGCTATACGACACGGGGAATTATCCCGCCGCGGGAATCCGCTCCTGCTGTCAAACTGACTGCAAACTGATGGTAAGTGATCGGACTTGTGAGTTCGAACCAACTTTAAATAGGTAGCATTGGATATGGAAAGCTCGTCTTTTTTGTAAAATGGAAAAATATGTGATGATAATATAATATAATATATCTAATGAGACCTCACGTCGCTTCATTGACAATGTTTTTAGAATTCCGTACCTCAAAAGGAAAAAGGAACTCTTATAGGATCACTTTCTTGTCCATCTGTCTGTCTGCCAAGACCCTTTGTCTCAGGAACGGGTAAAGGCACCTACCAAGTTGAAATTTATATTAAATACTCGGGTAAATAATCGGATTCCGGATTAATCAACTCATCGAACGGCAAGTTAAGTTTGTCCTTTAACTAGTTTGTTAGAGCAATAGTTAGAGGAATAAAGTTAGATGTTTTCTTAAGACCTGCAAGTTTGTATGGAACCCTCGGCGAACGAGTCTAACACGTACTTTTTTTCACAATCACACGGTTTTTTTTTTAAATTTATGTGATAGAGCGGCAAACAAAGCTGTCTGCCCGCTTGATGGTAAACGGTTACCACCGCCAATCGACACCTGCTCACTCTAGACTTTGTCTACGCTTTGCCTGCTCTCTAATACTCTTTCACCCCTTCTTTAGAAGAGCCCCATGTTATAATTCCGCTGAATAATATCTGACTAGCTTATTCACAGTATGCAGGTGTGTGGTAGAAAACCAGATTTGCTAGATAATGACATCCTGCTAATGTCAAAAGAAGAAATGTAGACCGACCTAATAAATTAATACCTAGTTGTAAATAGCTATTGAGTTGACCAGCATGGCCCAAGGCAGTAATGTCAACCTTCCGCTAAACAAAAACTGCGAATTCGCAGCGACAACGCGGTTCTCTATAGCCTCTTTGTATATATGTTAGTTAACATATTCTTGAGCCTAGTAGTTTTTTTTTTTATATAAAATAGTGGAAAACCGTCATGCGGGGCCCACCTGTTGGTAAGTCATCACCACCGCCACATCTGCCACGCCAGGGGCATTGCCGGTGCGTTGCCTATAGATAGGTAGAAATGACTCTTTTGACTTTTGCTTGTTTAGGTGCTAGAGATAGCTTGATATTATCACATTATCAGTAGACGCAGAGGTAGTGAACGGAGTACTTACCTACTTACCTAATGAGACAGTGTAGTGGCGGTATTCCAGTAGCTGGTCAAATTAACGGCCTCCGTGACGTAAGTAGGTGATGCGGGGACTGTGAAGCGTGAGGTTGCGGGTTCCCGCACAGGGCGAAGATTTGTGAGAACTACAAATATTTGCTGAATCTGGGTGTCCTCGCAGTTCCTGATTCCTAGATACAGGGAATCCCAATTGGAGTTTCGAATCTAATGTTTGTGATCGTGATGCGTTATTTATTAACACGTTGAGAACACAATTGTCGTGTTTTTGACAACTTGCCGCGAGTGCGAGAAAACACAACTGTTGTGTTTGTTGTATGGGAAAACTCTATGGAGTGTGCAGAGCCGCACCCGTGGCTAGACAAGAAAATCGGTTCAGCGGTTAAAGTGTAAAGTGTAATTCGTTTACTAGCGCTGTGCGAATCATTACAGTTTCGAAGCTATTGGACAACAATAAATATTGAATCTAATTTGTTGCGCAGCCTCTCGGGAACCAAAATAATATACCAGTCAATCCAGCAAAATTAACTTTAGTTATTTACTTACTCCAGATTTTGCCTGACCGACCAATCTCTATGTAGCTCGAGGGCTTTTGCTAAGATATTTACAGCAGGCTTTCTACCTACGACACTATTCTAGCTAACTATTCGATATACCAGTTTTGGAAGAGGCATAAACCTAAGTTCTGAGAGACCGCTAGTCTAACTAGCCGAGTTGGCTGTGGAGTTTTTCTTATTGAGCGGCTCGTTGTCAAATTCTATGCAGTTTGCACGCCTCTGAAGTATTCTAACACGTTCATCGCTCGCTTGCGAAATATAATTGAAAATCGATTTGATTTTTATAAGGATGTAAAGTTTCCTACGTGATGCGGTGCGATGGTCGCTACAGGAATTGGGATTGTAACCACTCAGTTATGTAAGCGATTTTGAGGTTTGGTATATACATAATAATGTTATTATATACTTTGGGTATGCTATCGGTGGGATGTAAATAAAAGATTTATTTCACTACAAACCAAATTTATTAAGTTAAAGCGCCGTCAGTTAAACCTAATACAATAAAGCCTTTAAACATCTACCAGTGAAGTACAAATAATAACTTAAACTAAACAAAAGCTTAAAGTTTCAAATGTTTTACAAAAATATTTGGTGCTTATACATGGTTTCATACGTTTCAAAGATATTCGTAAGACTTACAAGTTGCCACCTATTCGTAGCTCAGTTTAAGAAGCAAGCCGATAATACAAAAGGCACACCTTACTGCAAAAGTAACATAAAAGTACAATCATTTGCAAAGGACGATAATTAGAGAATCAAATCGAAAATTTACTCAATCAGTGAGTAAGCCAGCCAGCCAGACAGCCAGCCCGCTCGGAATCCGCCAACCAGCCAGAGAGCCAGCCAGCCAGCCTGAGCACAACATCCCGGCCAGTCAGCTGGCCCGCCAGTCAGTCAGAGTCGGAGAGTCCGGATTGTAGATTATTTTTGTAATGACTAAGGTTTTGCAAATGATTGTAACTATCGCGCCCGGGCGCGGCGTCTCTGTACCGCGCAGACTAGCACCTCACCCATGAGATTCCCGCGTCTTCCACTGAAAGAGCTCTGCTCCACGATTTCAACCCGCGATACAGAGAAACCCAGCATTACATAAAATTACAACTTACATGCTTTGCACAAAATATAAATAACTTAAGACTTTTTAAGTATGCCGAAGATTATATTAAACTTAAATAAATGGACCGATGTGTGATTAGGTTTTTGACTGAGTCAAATAATTAATAATTTCCCTTATTTATAACTTCAAGTTTAGAAATTAACCAACATGTTTAATTTGATCCAACTTGCTCAGAGTTTAAATACATTTTCAGAAGTCGTTCGAGATAACGATTCCTTGAAATATCCACAGATCGATAAATAATCTTATTCCCCACAATAATTGTAATTAAAGCATGAGTTTATTTTTAACCTGTTTTTTAAACAAATATATCATGGGAATCTGACCAAAACTCTTAATCAATTTTGTAGAAATAAAGTTCAAAATTAAATCAAATTAATATAAATTGTTGTAATAAATAAAATAAGTACAAACAATTAAAACTAGCCCTAATAGTGTTACAATTCATGGTTACAAAAGGAAAAATCCATCATTACTCTCAACGATTCCAACATAACGATGTGTACATTAAGTTTATGAACTCCCAATCGGGGTAATTTAATTACCAAAACCAAATCCGCGGTGCAAAGGAAATATTAGATAATTACTCTGATAGTTCATTAATCAATATGCTTTATGACACTCTTTGCTTCGGGGGCTTCGCAGACTGCCAGTAGTCGAAATTGAAGTAGTTTCTAAATCGAACATTTATATTCTAATATCTATTTTCAACTGAAAGTTGTGGCAGTGCATACATTCTAATAGAAATTGGCAATGAGAAACAAATTTTCACATTGCTATTATTTTCGTAGCACAAAGATCGATAGATGACTTTTAAATATATTATTATAATTTATAAATTAAAAATACTGATTTGATCATCAAACAAAGCCCAATGGGGAATGTCATACAAACTAAGGATAAGTGCAAAACTGTACAATTCCAACCGGATTGCGGCACACGGCACAGTTGTAAACATCGTCACTAGGCGCCATATTTCCTTAAACCTATTGATTGACCTGCACAAGGATAAATAAATCACACGTCTTAATTTAATTACACAACTATTTTAACTTTTTAATACTGATAAGTACTTTAATTTCTAAAATAAAATAACGGCGCTTAAAATAAATATTGTACCAATAATAATGCTTAGACGACATCAATACGTGTACGTGTGTACTGAGCACGTCACAAAGTCTACTTATATTTTGTTTGCCGGCGTTCCTTAACTTTGAGACCGTAGAACAAAAATTACAGACCACACCCTAACAAGCTTAGATTAAGACTTAAGATTAATATTACAAAAAGTTTATTGTGAAGTAATTGATGTGGTACGAGTAGGTTACCGACAAGCTCACACACTGATTCGTTAAAACTTAGGACGTGAGCGGACGTAACTATAGCAAACTGTGATTCGGTCTTCTTTTGGCATTTTACGCCAGGTTAATTCTTCACGACCTCAAGAGGACTGAGTTTGAGTTTTCAGTGCGCAAACGTAGTGTAGAATAAAATGATATAATTTTTCGCTTTTCAGTAAAGTGTCTTTGTGTTTTTGAAGTCGGTTAATTTTGTTTTTTTATTATATTAGTTTATTTTCTCCATTCTTAGTGTAAATCTAGATATAGAATTATTTGGTAGTTTAGTGCTAGTCAAGTAACTATACGAATTCAATTGGCAAGAGACACACTGAACGAACGTGGCTATCAGATTTAAGATCATATTGCTTTCGATTTCCATGGGATTCACTCATCAGATCCTGACTTAATGACAATGAGAAAATAATGTAAATAATATATTATAAGACAAATAAATGTGTATAGGATACAATATATATTTCTAATTCTTTTTAAAAACTTGTTTATGAATAAATGAGCATTGGACAAATTTGGGAAAATCTTTAAAATAAAAAATATTTTTCAAAATCACTATTTGTGGAGAAATCGGTGAACATACAGTCGAACAAATGACTTCCTTTTATGAAGCCGGTTAAAAATAATGTGGGGTTATAGGAAATAACTATATATTTAGTTTTGCCTAAACAATGGTTTCACGATTACGTTTTATATTTTTTTATATTTAGCTGTCTAAAATATAAAGACCAAAACCCAGTTCATCCAATGGAATTAGAACATTAACATTTTTGAGGGACCAAACGGCTGCCAACATTTATATCAAATTATAGAAAACGATTTTAGCTATCTTGAAAGCTTTAATAATAATGAGATTATACAAAACATGACATGACTAAGTTGAGCCAGATCATAAGCGATACACGTTTGATTTTGAATAGAGCTAAGCTCCGATGTATTTTGGGTCAAATATAGATAATAAAAAAAAATACAAGTTTTTAAGGAAAATGTTTAGTATAATGTCAATAGTGGCCGAGGCAAAAATTGACGCCGGATTAAATAAAACCAATCCATATTATTCTACTATTCGGTAGTGTTCCTACCTCATATTAGAATATCGAATGATGTGAACAAAAGAAATCTATTGTTTATGCAATTGACTTTCCATATGTTTCTATAATCCTTGGAGCTTTTTCTCAATCACTCACCTGCAGGCTCAGCGCCTGCAGACGGATCCTAAGACGAGTTAAAACTAATTTATTACCGGCTAGCTATACTAAAAGCAAAGCGACGCCTGGAGTTTATAATACGAAAAGGTCTTAAACTACACATTGCAATAAAAATCCCTAGCACACACTCACATACACACAAGTGCATCAGCACCGACGCTAACCTAAGCTAAACTAAACAATCGAAGTCCCTACTCACGGAATATATAGCCAGCGTATTTAGACGCATCATAAAATTAAAGTTTCGAGTACACGACACTAATTATAATAACGGCTTACAATTTAAATAAATAACTACCATAAAGCTACATATACTATAATAATAAATATACAGAACTGACGATAATATATTGTGGTTATATCTGCTTATCAACTTATATTTGCAAGTTTTCTACACAATAATGCACTGTAGGCGTGAATGCCGTTAAATTATCAATGTACATTGGTGAAGAACACAGGTTAATATCTAAAGTTAAAGTGGTGGCATCACAGTTATTACCGCGTCGAAATAGGCACTCGTATTGAGTCACACTGCTACTGCCGGCGAGCGGTGGTGGTCTGAGTACCGACAGAACTAGCCTGGATGCTCATCAGGCGGCACATGCCACGCTCTTTCTACAATGGCAAAATCTTGCGCCAGTCAACCGGCCAGTTAGTCAATCAATTACAAATGAAAATCCCATTGACCTAATGGCTCCGTGTCACAATTGCTAGTGTCGGATCTTTAGACCGGAGTAACGTGTACCTTAGTCGCCTCTTACGACACCTCGGTAAGAGAGAGGGAGGCGCTACTCTTCTTTGCCGGACACCCCGCGGCGCGCTCTGTCAACTCTACAGTGGACAAGGCGAGAGCAGCCCTAGCCCAGGTTGGAACTAGGCTGAAGGCCTTGGGGTCCAGGGCTGCTCCAAAGGACAATGTCTAAACTGTTCAATGTATTGCAGTTAAGATTGTCGATATTTCCCGACAGTTGGTCGTCGGTGCACTGGTTAACACTATTTTTGTGACACGCATAATACGCTCAGATCTGATATCATAGGACCTTAATGAAGATGGAACACGGTTTAGGTATAAAAAAAAAAGTTCAGGTACTACAAAAAAAAAGTAACAACAATGAAACGTAACAATAAAAGATTTGAATTTGGATCACAGCCACGCCACACAAACAAAAAAATTAAGTAATTTGAATGTAACAATACAGAATTATGTTTATTTAATGAAAGTTCAATACCAGATTTAGTTTAATTAAATTGAAAAAGTTGCCCAGCAGTAGAACAGCATCGGTAAATAAAAAAATGTAATAAGACAGAAACAACAACTGAATTGGAAAATTAAATAGGCAGTGACATCTACATTTATTTATAATCATGTAGATACTTAGCTTCTTTATTCCCTAAAAAGTGCAGGAAAATTAATGTTGTATAGATTTGATTTCTGAGGTAGCAAGCAATTGTGCTCGATTACCACCACACATATCTAATCCATACAAAATTAATTAAGAAATCAACGGCACTTTTTAAGGCATAAGGAGGTAGAACCTAACAAATAAAATAAATAACAAAAAAAAAAATTAAAATGAAATATACTTAACTGAAAACCTAAATTACGATCGAATCCGCCCGGCACCCTTGCTTAGAAGTTATGTTAAATAAATAGAGCATTTGTAGTGGCTGTAAAGTAGCCTTGTAAATATTTTAGTAGCTGTAAAGTGGCCTTGTAAATATTTGAGTGACTGTAAAGTGGCCTTCTATATATTTCGGTAGCTGTAAATCAGCCTTGTAATTATTGCAGTGGCTGTAAAGCAGCCTTGTAATTATTGCTTTGTAATTATTGCAGTGGCTGTAAGGCAGCCTTGTAATTATTGCCTTGTAATTATTGCTGTGGCTGTAAAGCAGCCTTTTAATTATTGCCTTGTAATTATTGCAGTGGCTGTAAAGCAGCCTTGTAATTATTGCAGTGGCTGTAAAGCAGCCTTTTAATTATTGCAGTGGCTGTTAAGCAGCCTAGTAATTATTGCCTTGTAATTATTGCAGTGGCTATAAAGTAGCCTTGTAATTATTGCAGTGGCTATAAAACAGCCTTGTAATTATTGCAGAGGCTGTAAAGCGGCCTCGTAATTATTGCAGTGGCTGTAAAGCGGCCTCGTAATTATTGCAGTGGCTGTAAAGTGGCCTTATAAAACAATAAATTATTGCAATTCTCACTCTTATGCTCCTATTTATTTTATCTTCACAACTCCGCGGAAACATGGGGATGTGGTGATTTTAAAAATAATAAATTATTGTTTTTGAATGAAATCGAGAATTTGGAATAAGGTTAGGCTATTGTAGTATATTATAGGACAGAATAATTGTTACGAGAACTAATTTATTACAAAACCACAGAACAAAGAGTACAAAAAAAGAAGACAAATGAAGTTGCAAGACTTAATTATATTGAATGTAACATTAAATTGGAAGCATAAAAAATGTTTGTATTGGTGACCTTGTTCGCTTTCTTAACAAAATATAAACAAAAACAAATGTATACTAAAAGCAACAATAGCAAACATAACGACAGGATGCAAAATAGTCTTGTTACCCAGCCGCGATGGGAAATAAAAAAAGTATCAACATGTGAATGATTTATTACGGCACGTATTAATAAAATCTAGAATTTTTGAACTTAAATTTAATTTATAAATGTAGAAATCCGAACATTATAGAACTGTAGAAAATATCAAGGGCCAAAAAGTACACGACATGGAAGACCATTTTGTAAACTAAGCTGAGGTAGAATGGACACCGAGCTGATTACTGCTGGACATTAACTTTTGAGGGGGGGTCTTAGTATTCAAAGTATGGGCAGACGCGGATCTTTTGGGTACAAAAACGCTAAAATGCGCTCAACGATGTGTTTTGTAATTTAGATGACAATTTAAAAAAACGGCCAAGGAACATACTATTAAACAATATGAGAATGAATGAAGTAACAAAATAAACGAAGTAAATGGCGGTGGTAAGTAGCCATAATTATTGGTTTGAATAAAAACTTATCAAAGCCTACCCAGTTAACAGTGTATGAATGCAATAAATAAGAGGAGAGTGTAGTTTTGCGTGTCACAAAAGTGTTAGATCGCTCGTCCAGTGCAATGTGTACCTTAGTCGCCTTTTACGACACCTCGGTAAGAGAGAGGGGGGCGCTACTCTTCTTGGCCGGACACCCCACGGCGCTGTGCGATGTCAACTTTATAATATTCTCGAACAAGACAGTAGCAGTGTGAACAAGCAAATTGTATTCTTTTAATTTTGCAAAACATGTTGCACTCCATTATAATTTACTCACATTTTAGCTAAATACGAAGTACATGGCCGAATTAATATATTATTGTTATTATACTTTCATAGCAAAACCTAAAAATGAAGGCCATAACCAAATTCATCCACGTTTGATTTGTCTTTCTAGTGATCAAAACAATGGAAACCATTAACATTTGTGAGGGACCAAAACAACTGTCAACATTCTTGATACCTTTAACAATGATGAAATTATACAAAACATATAGATTTATTTTTTTACTAACTAGTTATTGCTTCTTATATCGCTTATAACGCGAGTTATTGAAATGGGTTTGGGTGGCATTAGGCTCCAGAAACTGGGAAGCATAGCTACAAAATGACCAAACATTATGAGCAATATTTTATACAAGCTTTAGAATTTGTTAGTTTTTCGACAGGGGTTGATTACATGTTTGTGTGTTCGAGTTCTAGACGCGTAAATTTGTCAGAGGTCACGGTGCTCCATGACGGTGACGATGAGAAAGTTCGTTTTCTTTTTTAACCGACTGGATTCCGGATTTGTTGAAGTTTATTCCGTTGCAGTCATTCTCGCCACTGTCATGAATTGCTTGTATGAGTTTAGGTGGTATTTTTTCAGCTATACTGTGTGGAAAGTAGATAAACGCTCGACCCTAACCACTGCAAAGATTCCTATAAATTGAACCAAACCAAACAGATCCGTGTAGGATCGGTCAATCACTTGTCGATCCCTCCATTCCTTCGGGTAATGTTCATATAAAATGTTAATGAGCCGTCGATGAATACTTTCGTCCTCGGGTGGGATCGGACAGGTGCACAGTATGAACATCGATGTTGATGAGATGATATGTAAGTTAGGAAAACACGTACCATGTGGCGGCCTGTCTTGCCACGGAGGCGGTGACACTGGTTGTCGGCAGGATATTGATTTTATATTTATGTTTAATGAAGTAAATATAAAATGTTTATGCTGTGTTGTGTATGTCTGTGTTAGTAATAATTTAAATAGCGACCGAGGCAAAAATGGACGCCGGATTTAATAAAGCCAATCCATATTATTGTACTATTCGATAGTGTTCCTAACTCATATTAGAATATCGCATGATGTGGCCGAACAAAAGATATCTATAATTTATGCAATTGACTTTCCATAAGTTTCTATAATCCTTGGAGCTTTTCATTTCCACAGTTAAAAAGCCAGCCATCCATCCACACCCATCTCAATCACTCAATGCAGGCTCAGCGCATGGGCCAATCAACTATTTAATAAATAAATACTAAATTAAAATAAATATTATATAAGTATTAAATGTTCTATTTCGTTTAGTTTTATTACAAAAACTGTTTGATTATCAAGGCTGATTATAGAATAAAAGTTAATTAAGCATGTGAAAATAAATAATAAGGACTGAATCGTTTCTACTTGTTTTATTAATGCTATATTTATAAATCAAGGCAGGGTAACTTAGACGGATAATTTTTAGGATGGGCGTGAAGATTTTCACTAATTTTAACGAAAATGATCTATAAGGGTCGCGGCTCTTTGGAATTATGAAAGTATATATTACATGTAACAGCTTATGACAATTATAACATAGAAAAGGAGTACTTCGTTTTAAAAAATAAATACATTTAATTCTTTGAAGGTGTGGGTAGAATAGCTGATTGACCCGCCGGCAGACGGATCCTTACACGAGTTAAAACTAGTTTACTACCGGCACAAGTGCACCAGCACCGACGCTAACCTAAGCTAAACTAAACAATCGAAGTCCCTACTCACGGAATATATAGCCAGCGTATTTAATAAAGCTTAATATACTATAATCATACGTAGAACTGACGATAATAATTATAATGCGGTTATATTATTATCTGCTTATCAACTTATATTTGCAAGTTTTCTACACAATAATGCACTGTAGGCGTGAATGCCGTTAAATTATCAATGTACATTGGTGAAGAACACAGGTTAATATCTAAAGTTAAAGTGGTGGCATCACAGTTATTACCGCGTCGAAATAGGCACTCGTATTGAGTCAAACTGCTACTGCCGGCGAGCGGTGGTGGTCTGAGTACCGACAGAACTAGCCTGGATGCTCATCAGGCGGCACATGCCACGCTCTTTCTACAATGGCAAAATCTTACGCCAGTCAACCGGCCAGTTAGTCAGTCAATCAATTACAAATGAAAATCCCATTGACCTAATGGCTCCGTGTCACAATTGCTAGTGTCGGATCTTTGGACCGGAGTAACGTGTACCTTAGTCGCCTCTTACGACACCTCGGTAAGAGAGAGGGAGGCGCTACTCTTCTTCGCCGGACACCCCGCGGCGCGCTCTGTCAACTCTACAGTGGACAAGGCGAGAGCTGCCCTAGCCCAGGTTGGAACTAGGCTGAAGGCCTTGGGGTCCAGGGCTGCTCCAAAGGACAATGTTTAAACTGTTCAATGTATTGCAGTTAAGATTGTCGATATTTCCCGACAGGTGGTCGTCGGTGCACTGGTTAACACTATTTTTGTGACACGCATAATACGCTCAGATCTGATATCATAGGACCTTAATGAAGATGGAACACGGTTTAGGTATAAAAAAAAAAGTTCAGGTACTACAAAAAAAAGTAACAACAATAAAACGTAACAATAAAAGATTTGAATTTGGATCACAGCCACGCCACACAAACAAAAAAATTAAGTAATTTGAATGTAACAATACAGAATTATGTTTATTTAATGAAAGTTCAATACCAGATTTAGTTTAATTAAATTGAAAAAGTTGCCCAGCAGTAGAACAGCATCGGTAAATAAAAAAATGTAATAAGACAGAAACAACAACTGAATTGGAAAATTAAATAGGCAGTGACATCTACATTTATTTATAATCATGTAGATACTTAGCTTCTTTATTCCCTAAAAAGTGCAGGAAAATTAATGTTGTATAGATTTGATTTCTGAGGTAGCAAGCAATTGTGCTCGATTACCACCACACATATCTAATCCATACAAAATTAATTAAGAAATCAACGGCACTTTTTAAGGCATAAGGAGGTAGAACCTAACAAATAAAATAAATAACATAAAAAAATGTAAAAATGATATATATTTAACTGAAAACCTAAATTACGATCGAATCCGCCCGGCACCCTTGCTTAGAAGTTATGTTAAATAAATAGAGCATTTGTAGTGGCTGTAAAGTAGCCTTGTAAATATTTTAGTGGCTGTAAAGTGGCCTTGTAAATATTTGAGTGACTGTAAAGTGGCCTTCTATATATTTCGGTAGCTGTAAATCAGCCTTGTAATTATTGCAGTGGCTGTAAAGCAGCCTTGTAATTATTGCTTTGTAATTATTGCAGTGGCTGTAAGGCAGCCTTGTAATTATTGCTGTGGCTGTAAAGCAGCCTTTTAATTATTGCCTTGTAATTATTGCAGTGGCTGTAAAGCAGCCTTGTAATTATTGCCTTGTAATTATTGCAGTGGCTGTAAAGCAGCCTTTTAATTATTGCAGTGGCTGTTAAGCAGCCTAGTAATTATTGCCTTGTAATTATTGCAGTGGCTATAAAGTAGCCTTGTAATTATTGCAGTGGCTATAAAACAGCCTTGTAATTATTGCAGAGGCTGTAAAGCGGCCTCGTAATTATTGCAGTGGCTGTAAAGCGGCCTCGAAATTATTGCAGAGGCTGTAAAGCGGCCTCGTAATTATTGCAGTGGCTGTAAAGTGGCCTTATAAAACAATAAATTATTGCAATTCTCACTCTTATGCTCCTATTTATTTTATCTTCACAACTCCGCGGAAACATGGGGATGTGTGATTTTAAAAATAATAAATTATTGTTTTTGAATGAAATCGAGAATTTGGAATAAGGTTAGGCTATTGTAGTATATTATAGGACAGAATAATTGTTACGAGAACTAATTTATTACAAAACCACAGAACAAAGAGTACAAAAAAAAGACAAATGAAGTTGCAAGACCTAATTATATTGAATGTAACATTAAATTGGAAGCATAAAAAATGTTTGTATTGGTGACCTTGTTCGCTTTCTTAACAAAATATAAACAAAAACAAATGTATACTAAAAGCAACAATAGCAAACATAACGACAGGATGCAAAATAGTCTTGTTACCCAGCCGCGATGGGAAATAAAAAAAGTATCAACATGTGAATGATTTATTACGGCACGTATTAATAAAATCTAGAATTTTTGAACTTAAATTTAATTTATAAATGTAGAAATCCGAACATTATAGAACTGTAGAAAATATCAAGGGCCAAAAAGTACACGACATGGAAGACCATTTTGTAAACTAAGCTGAGGTAGAATGGACACCGAGCTGATTACTGCTGGACATTAACTTTTGAGGGGGGTCTTAGTATTCAAAGTATGGGCAGACGCGGATCTTTTGGGTACAAAAACGCTAAAATGCGCTCAACGATGTGTTTTGTAATTTAGATGACAATTTAAAAAACGGCCAAGGAACATACTATTAAACAATATGAGAATGAATGAAGTAACAAAATAAACGAAGTAAATGGCGGTGGTAAGTAGCCATAATTATTGGTTTGAACAAAAACTTATCAAAGCCTACCCAGTTAACAGTGTATGAATGCAATACATAAGAGGAGAGTGTAGTTTTGCGTGTCACAAAAGTGTTAGATCGCTCGTCCAGTGCAATGTGTACCTTAGTCGCCTTTTACGACACCTCGGTAAGAGAGAGGGGGGCGCTACTCTTCTTGGCCGGACACCCCGCGGCCATGTGCGATGTCAACTTTATAATATTCTCGAACAAGACAGTAGCAGTGTGAACAAGCACATTGTATTCTTTTAATTTTGCCAAACATGTTGCTCTCAATTATAATTTACTCACATTTTAGCTAAATACGAAGTACATGGCCGAATTAATATTTTATTATTATTGTAGTTTCATCCACGTTTGATTTCGACTTTCTAGAGGTCGAAAAAATGGAAATCATTTGCAAATTTGTAAGGGACCAACACAGCTGCCGACATTTATATCAAATTATAGAAAACGATTATAGTTATCTTGATAGCTTAGAATATACAAAACACGTAGATTTATTTTCCTACAATTATTAAAATATACGAAACACATAGATTTTTTTACCACATTAATTAAAATATACAAAACACATAGATGTCATTTTCCACTAACTAATTATTGCTTGTTACATCGTATTTCACTTATACCGGACGAGTTCTTGAAATGGGTTTGGATGGCATTATGCTCCAGAAACTGCGAAAAATAGCTACAAAATGGCCAAAATATTCTGTGATATATTTAAAAGATGCTTTTGAATTTTTTAATTCACGGTTTACTTTTAGTACGATGTTGAAGGTAAATACCTTTAGGTGTTTTTTTTTGTGAACAATTTCTTATTTATTATCTGATTACACATTATCTTTTTTCCCTTATGAGATATCGTTGGAAAATGTTGTTATATTATACCTTCGATGGTCTTGCTGGGCATGGTCAAGACTAAGTTAGGCCACGTCACGCTCGGCAGTCTTTACTCGGGACATGGTCAGAGAGGCTGGCCATACCCGGAGTGGGACTAGGGGCTGTCGAGGCTGTCCGCCCGGTCCTGCAGGAGTGGTTAGACAGAGTTCACGGGTCTTTCCTTCCGGCTGGTGCAGGTGCTTACGGAGCATGATTGCTTCGAAAAGTACCTGTGCCGCATAGCCGGAAGGGAACCGATAATTAAGTGTCATCACTATAGCTGCGACGAAGACACGGCGCAGCATACGCTTGAGAAGTGCCCAAGCCGGGCAAGCGAGCGCCGTGATTTCGTGGCGGAGGTAGGGGCGACCACTCGCTCCCGACCTTTATAAAGTCAATGGTCGAGGACGAGAGGTCGTCGAATGCTGGAGAATCTTTCTGCGAGGAGGTCAAGTCGGGGAAGAAAGCTGCGGAGAGGGAGCTGGAAATCACCTCCGAACTTTCTCCGTAGCCGGTGAACAGGGGGTCGAAAAAGAGTTTTCTTCAACGGCCCGCTCCAGCCCTCATAAAAGAGGCTTGGGCCCACGTCTATCGCCCACTAGTAAGCTTCGAGGCTCCTATGTAATTTGGGTTAAATATAGATTATGAAAAAAAAAATACAAGTTTAAGGAAGGAATATAAAATGTTTAGTAATAATTTCAATAGAGGCCGAGGCAAAAATGGACGCCGGATTTAATAAAGCCAATCCATATTATTGTCCTAGTCGATAGTGTTCCTAACTGATATTAGAATATCGCATGATGTGGCCGAACAAAAGAAATATATTATTTATGCAATTTACTTTCCATAAGTTTCTATTATCCTTGGAGCTTTTTATTTCCACAGTTACGAAGCCAGCCACCCACACCCATCTCAATAACTCACCTGCAGGCTCAGCGCCTGCAGACGGATCCTAAGACGAGTTAAAACTAATTTATTACCGGCTAGCTATACTAAAAGCAAAGCGACGCCTGGAGTTTATAATACGAAAAGGTCTTAAACTACACATTGCAATAAAAATCCCTAGCACACACTCACATACACACAAGTGCATCAGCACCGACGCTAACCTAAGCTAAACTAAACAATCGAAGTCCCTACTCACGGAATATATAGCCAGCGTATTTAGACGCATCATAAAATTAAAGTTTCGAGTACACGACACTAATTATAATAACGGCTTACAATTTAAATAAATAACTACCATAAAGCTACATATACTATAATAATAAATATACAGAACTGACGATAATATATTGTGGTTATATCTGCTTATCAACTTATATTTGCAAGTTTTCTACACAATAATGCACTGTAGGCGTGAATGCCGTTAAATTATCAATGTACATTGGTGAAGAACACAGGTTAATATCTAAAGTTAAAGTGGTGGCATCACAGTTATTACCGCGTCGAAATAGGCACTCGTATTGAGTCACACTGCTACTGCCGGCGAGCGGTGGTGGTCTGAGTACCGACAGAACTAGCCTGGATGCTCATCAGGCGGCACATGCCACGCTCTTTCTACAATGGCAAAATCTTGCGAAACTTGCTCTAAGTACCAATCCAGGTTTTGTTCGTTCGACAGCCAGGCAGTCACGATGGTCAGCATCTGCGGAGTATTGCTCGTCGGAGCACAGGTTGACACTACATTTGCGACACGATGGGCCGTTTCTGGATCTTCGTTGAATGTTTACGCTATTTGATCTTAAAGATTTTACGGTTCAGTTTTAGCATCATTATGACTTGTGGCTTTTTATAATGATTTAAACATGACTTCGTAATATTGAGTTTTCTACGTGCCACAATGGCATCAATAAAAACCAATTGTGTTTTTACTGTGATGTTTTTTATTAATAGAATAAAAGTAATTCAAACATTAAGTTAGTCAGTCAACCAGCCAGCCAGCCCACTTGCCCCGCCCTCCCTCAATCCCTCCACCAACCAGCTAGGTAGCTAGCCATTCGGCCCTTCCTCTCCCCGCTATCCAGCCTTTTAGCTAGCCAGCCCATCCACCCGCCGGCCAGCTAGCTAGCCAGCCAGCCAGTTCAACACCCTCCCCCACGAACCAGCAAGCCAGTTCAATCACCCTCCCTCCCGAACCAGCTAGCCAGCCAGTAAGCCATCTCACCCGCCTACCAGCAGGCTAGCAACCCCTCGTGCACCAGCTAATACAACCACCTTCCCTCCCTCCTATACCAGCCAGCCAGCCAAGAAGCCAGGCCACCTGACCTACCTCCCGCCCGCTTGCCAGTTAGCCGGTCAGTCAGTCAGTCAATCAATTACAGATGGAAAATTTAAATGTTTTAAATAAACAAGTAGTTATTAAAAAACTCATAAAAAAATGTCTGTCAACTCAAAAATCATACGTTTCAAAATCATGTGGCAAAAAACATAGTCATATACAACTTAAATGAACCGTCTATATAGTACAAGTATAGATAATCGCATTGACCAAATGGCTCCGTGTCGCAACTGTTAGTGTCGGATCGTTGGGCCGGAGCAACGTGTACCTTAGTCGCCTCTTACGACACCTCGGTAAGAGAGAGGGGGGCGCTACTCTTCTTCGCCGGACACCCCGCGGCGCGCTCTGTCAACTCTACAGTGGACAAGGCGAGAGCTGCCCTAGCCCAGGTTGGAACTAGGCTGAAGGCCTTGGGGTCCAGGGCTGCTCCAAAGGACAATGTCTAAACTGTTCAAAGTATTGCAGTTAAGATTGTCGACATTTCCCGGCAGTTGGTCGTCGGTGCACTGGTTAAAACTATTTTTGTGACACGCATAATACGCTCAGATCTAACATCAAAAGACCTAATAAAGTGGCAACATGTTTTAGATATAAAATAAAAATTCAGTTACTGTAACCAAAGAACCAAATAAAAGTATAGCAATAAAAAGATTATGAAGGGATAAATTAATTAACGATAAAATCTAAATAAAATAAAAAACATAATAAAATAATAAAAAGAAATAAAATAAAATAAAAGACACAAAATAAAATAAATGAAATAACTTAAAATAACATAAAATAGAATAGAATAAAATCAAATCAATACAAATAAAATTAAAATAAACAAAAAAAATGAAATAACTTAAAATAACATAAAATAGAATAAAATCAAATCAATACAAATTAAATTAAATTAAAATAAATAAAATAACTAAAAATAAACAAAAAAAAAAATGAAATAACTTAAAATAACATAAAATAGAATAAAATCAAATCAATACAAATAATATAAAATAAAATAAAATTAAAAAATGAAAATATAAAAAATAAACACAAAAGGCAATAAATCTATGTAATAAGTTTATACGAATAAAATGTTAAATAGTTATCTAACTTTGTTTCACTATGATCATTACTAAATCCTACAATAATTATCCTCTTCCCGAAGTTTTACATTCGTCTCATTATCTTGAAACCAAAATTTATGAAAGTTTCACTTCTACCACGTGTGTATAGCACACATGTTTTTTTTTAATAATAATGAAATCAAGAATTTGGAATAAAAGTTAGCTATTTTATTATTGTTATAGGACAAAATAAGTTAAATGAAAACCTTAAAACAGAGAGTACAAAATACAAAACAAGAAGATAAATGAGAGGGGGTTATGAGATGTTTTAACATTACGGAAGCTCTACATTATGAAAGCCCAATTGTCTATTTCACCAATGTATTGACCATGGGACTGTGGGGTTTTGGGATGGGCCTAATAAACAACTTATAAATCGGTTTCAATGATGTAGAAATAAAACTAAAGATTAAATGAATTTGGAGTAAAGATTAGTAGCTGATTTGTAAAAAAACTTTATGTTTATAAATAAACCCTACAGTTTCCCCATAAATCAAGTTGCAAGACCTAATGATATTGAATGTAATATTAAATTGGAAGCATAAAAACTGTTCGTATTGGTGGCCTTGTTCGCTTTCTTAATGAAATATAAACAAACACATATGTATACTAAAAGCAACAATAGCAAACATAACGACTGGATGCAAAATAGTCTTGTTACCCAGCCGCGATGGGTCATAATAAAAATTATCAATATGTTAATGATTTATTGCACATATTAATAAAATCTAGAATTTTTGTAAATTGAATTTATACATGTAGAAATCCTAACATTATAAAACTGTAGAAAATATCAAGGGCCAAAAAGTACACGACATGTAAGACCATTTTGTAAACTAAGCTGAGGTAGAATGGACACCGAGCTGATTACTGCTGGACATTAACTTTTGAGGGGGGTCTTAGTATTCAAAGTATGGGCAGACGCGGATCTTTTGGGTACAAAAGCGCTAAAATGCGCTCAACGATGTGTTTTGTAATTTAGATTACGATTTAAAAAACGGCCAAGGAACATACTATAAAACAATATGGGAATGAATGAAGTAAAAGAATAAACGAATTAAATGGCGGTTTTAAGTAGACATAATATAGGTTAGAACAAAAAATTACCAGAGCATATCTAGTTAACAGTGTATGAATGCAATACATAAGAGGAGAGTGTAGTTTTGCGTGTCACAAAAGTGTTAGATCGCTCGTCCAGTGCAACGTGTACCTTAGTCGCCTTTTACGACACCTCGGTAAGAGAGAGGGGGGCGCTACTCTTCTTGGCCGGACACCCCGCGGCGCTGTGCAATGTCAACTTTATAATATTCTCGAACAAGACAGTAGCAGTGTGAACTAAACCATTGTATTCTTTAAATTTTGCCAAACATGTTGCTCTCAATTTAAACTTACAACGGTTCTAGCTAAATACGAAGTACACGGCCGAATTATTATATTCTTTATAAAGTACCTTCACTTCAAAACCTACCTAAAGTTATCCTATTTAATTCCGTCCAATAAGTACACTTAGAAACAAACTCAATAGAACGTGCATAATAAATCAAACCAAGCGCACCAGTCACATAAACTAGCGCATACAACCTGATCGAATCAAAACACTAGTTAACAGAATATTCCTTGCAAGTCAAACTGAAACTTATTGCCCTGGCCAATGTTTTATATTAGGTAAATTAAATCATTGAAACTAATTAAATTTCGGATTGAAAATACATTAAAATACAAAATATAAAACTTAAAAGGACTCATCGCCAATAATCTATAGCCATATTAATTACCTGTCTATAGTTAATTTTTATATTTTTGTGTATTTTTACTTAAGTGTCCGTCCGTCTAAAAGTTTGTCTCGAATAAGGTCCAAAACGGCTCAAAGGATTTCAATAAAAAAATTGGGGATTAAAACAGGAATTTAACGTAATTTGTCTGTGTATATTCTATTTTGATATTTGCAGGGTTTAAAAGCTAAATACATAAACACTAAATCAAACCTTCACGGAATACTTAATTAGAACACCTTAATTTTAACTAATAAAACGCATCCATTCATCCACCCATATACATATACAATACACGCCTTATCCTATTCTCAAACAATTCAGGTCATATTTTTTTTCCATTCAAACCTTGCAAGTGACATAGAAAATACATTAAGACACACTAATGACGCTAATAAAATATTAAGCTAGGTAAGTACTCCGCTTATCATTATCTACTCTTAGCACCTTAAATGAAACCCATAAAACGCATCCATTCATCCACACATACAATATACACGCCTTATCCTATTCTAAAACAATTCAGTTCATCATTTTTTTCCATAACTCACATTCAGACTTTGCAAGTGACATAGAAAATACATTAAGAAGACACACAAATCACGCTAATTAAATATTAAAGTAGGTACCCCGGTTATCTACTCTCAGCGCCTTAAATGAAACCCATAAAATGCATCCATTCATCCAGACATACAATATACACGCCTTATCCTATTCTAAAACAATTCAGTTCATCATTTTTTTCCATAGCTCACATTCAGACTTTGCAAGTGACATAGAAAATACATTAAGAAGACACACAAATCACGCTAATTAAATATTAAAGTAGGTACCCCGGTTATCTACTCTCAGCGTCTTAAATGATACCCATAAAACGCATCCATTCATCCACACATACAATATACACGCTTTATCCTATTCTAAAACAATTCAGGTCATAATTTTTTTCCATAGCTCACATTCAGACTTTGCAAGTGACATAGAAAATACATTAATACGATACACTAATGACGCTAATTAAATATTAAACTAGGTAAGTACTACGCTTATTCTAATCTACTCTTAGCACCTTAAATGAAACTCATAAAATGCATCCATTCATCCACACATACAATATACACGCCTTATCCTATTCTAAAACATTTCAAATAGAAAACACATTAATTTCACGTATTTTACGGCACACTAATGACGCTTATTAAATATTAAAATAGGCACTCCACTTATTAAAACCTACGTATTAAGTATATTTCTAACCTACCTAAATACTTATAGTAGTTATAATAATCTCACTTTATTGGGTGTGTAATGTATGTGCCGCCGCTAGGTCGTCACTGGCTATATGAATATTTATTGTTAGATTGAATACGAAGACATCACAATTAATACAAGCGAAGCTTAAGTACGTTTTTTTTTTTGTATATTTTTGTTATTATTTTTATTTTTTATTTGCTTTTCGTTTTTTTTAGTTAATGATACTTACATATAATTTAAAATTGAAAACAATTATATTTTTTTTGTTATTTTTTATATATATTTTTTTTTTTTTTTTTTTTTTAAGTTTTATCTACTACCTATTTATTTAGGCGCGCAGGATTGTATCCAACAACCGCTAACTATAAACGCGCCCAAATTGTTATATATAAGTACACATAACTATTACTTACATATAATTTAAAATTCACATCGATTATATTGTTTTTGCGTTATTTTTTGTATTTTTTTTTAAGTTTTTATCTACTACCTATTTATTTTGGCGCGCAGGATTGTATCCAACAACCGCTAACCATAAACGCGCCCGACTTGCTACATTTAAGTACACATAACTATTACGAGGACGCATTGCCTTTTGAACCTAACTAAAAGCCGACAGGTACCTACTAAAATTAGAGTTTAATTAACCAGACTATCTATAATATATGTACAAACCCGGCTTTATTAGGACTTAAATACTATCAAGAAGAACGGTGATTTGTTGTTTTGATTCCTTACTACTCACCAGTTACTATATTATACAAGCTGGTTTTCGATTTTTACTTACTAAAAATATAAAACGCGCTAAGCTAAACTACTACTCGTTTTGTGTAGTGTGTAGACTAATGCACGCACAGGAGACGCGGCTTAATACCCATGAACCGCTACGTGCAGGTTCAAAAGGTGTAAATTTTTTTTTTATTTAATTAACAAAACGCCTAGAAAGTGTTGCATAATACAGTTTTTCTAAGCTTTTCTGCTGTATCGAATGGTATTAAAAAAATACTATTTCTTAATTAGAAAGTTCTTAATCTTAGTTAGAAAGTAAACCACAATATATGGCTGAATTCTTTTCAGATCTTCTTGTAACTGTTATGTTACTCAGTTGCAAATGTGAAATTTGTGTATTTCTAAGTCTGGTAAACATAAAGTTGAGTTAAGGTAGATTAACGAAATCTTAAATCAATTTGATCTAACTGAAATTTGCAAAAATAGGGATATACGAAAACCAAAAACCCGCTGAATTCTATGCATTTTTATCAAAAATGATCCAAAAGAGGTTGCAAAATATAAAATGGTGTTAGATTTATTACGAAAAAAAAAGACTATAAATGCTTCATAGTACACCAAGTGAACCTACAAGAAGCGATGTTGGATATACAGCTTTTTAATTTTTATTTGATTTACGAATTTTGGTTTTGAGTTGGTTTTTTAACAGTATTTTGATAAATTTACATATTAGGCCTAAATCCCGGAACTCCGGACAGAGTCCGGACCGCAGAGGGAACGAAACTATAGGTACTGTCTGAAATGTGAACTGCGTTTTCCCGTTAATTTGACAATAATATTTATACACTCTATATAGTGCATAGCCTAATGATTAGGTATCTAAGGTACCTTACCCGCGCTGTACATCTATCAAATTATAATGAATGTACGTAAAATCCATCGTAAATTTGATGTTAAAAACGATGTACACAACATATACACTGGATCTAAACATAAAATTGTAAACCCGCGTTTCTAACTGACTAAAGCTAATAAGTCTTTTCTAGCGAATGGCGAATGGCATGGGAGAATCTTTAATTAAGTACTTAAAACTATACGTGACGTACCAAAAGAAAAACTTAAAGCTATAGTAAAAACGAAATTAATTATACAGTTTAAAATTATTATAATAGCATGGCGTCAATCTGCTCAAGCGCCTCTTGGCGACTCCTTAATAAGTTATACCATAGTCCTTAGTTTTTTGGAACCTGATGGGTCAGTAAACTTTCATGAGCCCCTTGGAGCCCATGTAAATAAAGATTTTTGACTTTGTCACAGGCTATGCACTGAGCAGATTTACTTCAAAATTATATTACCCGTATGCAAAAGATATATTGGTGTATTTCTATGACCTAAAAAATAAGGTAACTCTAACTTTAAAATATTGAGATCAATTTGGTTTACGAAATAAAATTAATGATTTTTTTTGAACGTCCCGGCAGGAGTTGTTCTGTGTTCTGGCCTTCCTATCCATGGAATCATTGCGTAGATCTGAACCATCGTTTCGACTAAACAAATATGTAAGGAAATAGTGTGAATATTATTATTATTGTAGTTGGCGATTTTGGTCATTGGGTCATATGGATTTAGTTCTATTGAAAATTTAACGTCTTTTAATCGTTCAGTTTATCAGTATTTTTTTTTTTTCATTGGCGAACTGTGTCTGTTGCTTTTAGAGTTATTATAAAAATAAATAGTTTAGTTTACGTTTGAGTCGTCCACTAATATCAAATCGTCAATACCTACCAAAAAAACTAGAAAACTACAACGCACTGAATACGAATTATAAGAAATTATGTAACAGTATGGTGACAATATAGAATTATCTGTTCAAGTTTCGCTGAAAAGTGTGTGAAGACTTGTCGGTCGTCGAATCGTACCAAGAATATACATACTGAAAATAATAGGCTATCCGTGTACATTTTATGACAATACAATTATAATAATTAAGACATAGTATGACGCCCATAAAACATCACCGGCGAATTAATAATTTTTGAAACAGTGATTTTAATCAAATCAAGATGTGTGTGTAGACACTAAAATCCCTACAAAAAAACATCAAATAATTTCATAATAAAGTGAAATATACCAAATGTATATATTATACATTTCAAAACACGTATAAATGCGAAAGGTGTGGAGACCGGTTCTTTTCAGTTGATAGGTCTAAAGCTTTCTCACTCTTTCAGAACACATGGGCAGTGCAAAAATTCTCATAAGAAAAACTGTAAATACAATAGTTACGGAAAAGTCTGAATCGTTGAACCAAAACGTGTCTAAAAACTCAGGTCGCGGTGATGTTGAACAAGCGCCGCGTAAATAGATGCCAATACTGCTAATCTGGCATCGTTGCTAATTATAACAGTGGTGTGGTCCGATCGCCGACAAAACTCGCCGCCGTCTCGCGCCTCCGCGGGTTACCCGGCGGGACGCTGCGGGGCGTGCTGTGAATCCTACCTCCATATCACGGCGACGTTGGGGTCGTCCTCGATGATCTGCTCGAGGGTCGGCAGGTCGACGCGCGCCATGCAGCAGATCTCGTCGGCGCAGTGGCGGCCGGTGAACAGGCGCCGGAGCCCCGCGGCTGGACCAGTTCGCGCGCTGAACCCGTTGGTACGCCCTTGCGACCGGATGTACACCGGGTACCTGCGACCAACCGCTCTCTGGTACTACTACTGCTAATGGTCTACCTAAAGTGGTAAGTATACACTGGACAATAAATATGTCCACGAGTGACGATTCAAAGTTCTCGATGACTCTACAACTGTTGAGATTCTGCGTGGGGCTAACATCAAGGCGACGACCTGCGACTCTCACCACTTCATTGTATTAAAGGAACCTCATTGAACGTTTAATTGTGAGTTACCTATCCTACTATGATTCAAAAGTACCTGCGAAGTCTCAAACAATGGATCGGTATACCAATTCACTCCAAACTAACACGATCGTCGGAAACGAAATTACTTGTTTAGAAAAGGACAGAGTCATCGCGGCTGAAAGCACAAAAGATACACAGGACAGGTGACACTTACCGTTTGAGGCACTTGAGGAGCCCGTGCAGCTGCGCGAACACCACCAGGCGGCGGATGTCCAGCTCGGGGCCCGCCGAGCCCGCGTACCGCTCGCACACGGCGCGCAGCGTCGTGCCTTGCTGCAAGGCGCACAGCACTTCCAATACCTCCGATATCTGAGGCTGTTGGCCAACGGAAACAAGCTGTTACTAGATATTCTATTTCTCGAACACCGCAGGTCATGACGTGACGGAAGACATTTGAGATATCGCCAAAAGTCGAGATAGACTAATTTGTTTTCGAACGCGTGAAAAGGAGACGGCAACAGGGACCGTGAGTCAAAAAGAAAGGAAGGTTCGCGCTCTATTTAATATACAAAACAGAGTGTACCAAAATCCTAAGAAATTTTTTGGCCAGTGTAATAATAGACTACCAAAGGGCTATAGACAAAAAAAGTAAAAAATATGTACACTTTCTTTTGTTTTATAGTGATTTTTTAATTATTGAAAAGGCATGGATAGCGGTTTGGCCCGACGCAGTTTTTCAATATTTTTTTTTTATATTATTGCGTACCAACTTTGTACCCCGATTTAGGTTGTACGTTGTCTGTCAGTCAGTCCGTCAGTCACGGAACTGTTTTATAGGTATAGATTGCGAAATGTTTTTAACCGTTTAGGAACATTAAATATTTCGCAATGATTGAATGACAATTTGAATAAGTTTAAATATCATTGCATCCCGAGTGGCGTCAGACAGAACGTCACGTGGTCACAGTATTTACGACGGGCCTCTAGTTAGATTAGTCACATAATAAATAATATAAGATGTGCATTCAAATCAATTACAATAGAATCGTGGTATTTAACGACATGACAAAATTAAGAATTTTGAGCGAATTAATAAAATAACAAACGTAACGCGAAACACGCTTCAATCATACGCATGACCGTGGTATTGAAACCGACGTAACCTTGAATTTACGGACCCCCATCCTAGCCCGGACCCCCATTGAAGGTTGCGTGCTCTTGAAAACTCCCCCGGCGGTGCAAAACGAAACCGCCCGCCGACGAGATTCAAAAGACTGAGCTACCTATTCATGGATTAAAAAGGGTGAGCTATTCATGCACAGCAAATGTAAGCCCCTTTGTACACCTGCCTGTATTCATATTTCCCTATATTAAATTTTGAAAGAGAAGTTTCTCGAGTCCCCTTGTAGTAAAGCCACGTGTGTGTCAATAATACAAAACCATCGGTCTGTAAAGCAGATGTTCAAATCCACGTAAGTAACTCGTGAATGCTCGCTTCGTACAGATCAAAACGTTTTTTTTTTAAATGTTCCATTTATAATCTCTATTACTACGATCGGAGATCGACTCCACTGTTGGTAAGTTTTTCGTACTATTTGGCTCCGCACGTAGCCAGTATCAAGTCTTATTACATTTTTAAACTTTGTGTGATTCAGTCACGATTCAGCAGGAGGAACTTACCCTACTACCATCACACATTGTTCGGAAGAGCTTATTTATCAATCACACCGATAGTCAATCAAAGTACAGCCACAAATAATGTACGTCTCGAACCACTTTGTCCTAATTGAGTTGTCTAGACAGCGACAGGGCTCGGTGGGCAAACTCCCCGATGAGGGTTCTGAACAAACAACGAGAGGGGAGAAGGGAGGCTTCTTTTCTCCCGTCTGGCGTCATGGCAACGCGCGAGGGAGCGTCCTCGAAATTCCGCACAAACTATAGAGACATCTAGAAACCGTCATGTTCTATTAATAACATCCGAAATCCGATTGCCAAGGATCCTTGAACACCGTATTCAATAAGGAAAGAACATTACATTTGTCAATTACGAATACAGTTTTGCGAATTGAGTTTATTTAACACAAAAAATATATATATTGGGCAACGTAAAATATATCTATCGAACAAATTGGAAGTTGTTTTTTAATGCGACCCTCGAAAGTTATCGTTGTGCAGTCCCAGTCTTTGGTACCAAAGAACAAACGGCCCGCAACCGGTCGATACACAACTAGATTGCAAATTATAAGAAGATAAAGAAAATTATCACTAGATAAAATCAAGTGACTCTTTATAGTATACATAATTGTGTTGCCGATTTCAATCAGAATTGATTGAAATCAAATCAAATCAATTGCTATCGAGTTAACTAAACGTCCAACGTCCCTTTGAATTAGAGATCGGGACCCGCGCGGCGGATCAATAAATCGACCATACTTATAGCATCCTATAACAGGAAGGGGAGCGCGTCTGGAAAGTTTTGGAAATGTAATTAGTTTGGCTCCCTCGCCCGGGAAGAGGGATGAATAGGGCTTAGTTTCGCTCCCGTCGTTCGACCAGGGGGGTGGATATGTTTGTACGGTTCAGGACGTCGGTATTATGACGGCAGTCTGGTTTGAAGGGGCTTACTGAAAATTGCGTCGAATTGATATTCAGACAAGTTCGTCTACCGTCAACAGTATTAATTAGTTAATTAAATACAGGTGCCAATATTGTTTGGCAAACTCATCTACAGCATAATAATACCTATATCCCTATCGAAAGAGAACTCAATATCAGTAAGCTGATGAATTGAGCTTCAGTTGGGTGTGTATACCTATCTAGGATAATTATATATAGCAATTTTAATTTTTGAGAAATGATTAAATGATAAAGTGATGGCAAAAACCAACTTTTACTTAAAGTTTGGCTGTTCATAATGAACCAACTCATAAATTTCGAAACTATAGAAAACATCTAAGTGCCCTTCTTTCGATGCAATGGAGATTCTAAAGATTTCGCAGTTTTGTATGGCTTTTCATAAACATTTTCTGGAACAAGTTTTACGAAATTTTCTTAAACAAATTTTAATTGTTTTTTTTTTTTCTGGAATTAAGCGGAACTTTCTGATTGCCAACTGGCTGTGGTATTTTTTCTTTTTACGCAGTAGTTCTTTTTAACCCTTGACGCAAAAACCACGAGATGTTATAAGTTTGATTGAAACATTGTGTTGGATGAAACAAAGAGGTTTTAGAACACACTTGCGTTGTATTTGGTTTGACCGGTAGGGGCCTCTTAAGGGGCCCCTATACGGCCCCCAAAACAATGCAGGCATGGTCTAATATCTTGTTATTTCGTCCAATGCAGTGTTTGAAAAAAGAGCGAAACGTAAAGATAGACAATGCTAGAAACTTTTGCTGGAGACAAAAGATTTCGATTAACTCCGTAAAAAACGAATCGGTGCTCTTTAATAAAAATATGGCTCTAGGAAATACGTGTTTTTACAAAACTTTTTAAGTTTGTGAAAAAAAAATGTTGTCGTTTAGAATCTCAATTGGATCTATGTTGAAATGATCGTACAGAAATGTTACTTTTACTATTAAATTTACTAGTCCATTATAAACATCCAAATTTAGGTAAAATTTTGTAGCCAACAACCTGATTTTTAGAAGATTTAAGTAATATTAATAAGCAAATTTTAAACTTCGGAAAATATAATTTGTTCCATCGTTATAATGACGTACGAGCGTTTGTATGGGTAGTATGAAGGGTTGCGTCCCCTTAACGAACAATGGCGTGTCAATTTGATCTAATTGTTCTCTTAATTCCAATGAATTTAGTTTTTAATTAAAAAAAAAAATCCTGAGTTTACCTACGATTCGCGATGTAAATGACGTCTACTGTTGCTGCTTTTATCCGTACCTAAAATACATCGGGGAGAAAACATACATATGCGATTGCAAACCATAGGTTGAAAGGCAATTTAAACATTTCGGCCGAAGTGATGCGCCGCTCTAAAGTTTCTGCTCGCGCCGGAACAAACTCTGGGAAGGCGTACTCTAGGCACTAACCTTTTCCTTGTTTTCTTTGTTCTTGCTGATGAATGTCAAACAGGACTTCTGCAACTCTCGATCGGCAAACAGGCGGCTGAAGCTAGGAGTCGCGCGGTACATGTTACTGAACTTTAGAAGTGGGATCAGAGTAACCTGAAACAATTGTCCGCATTAAAACATCTGCAAATTACGACTACAAAAATGACTTCTAAAACAGAGATGTGCACGAATACGTACCACGCCGTAGTAGACCAAGTTTTGGATGCAAGACTTGACGAGTGTTTTTTCTACGTTGGTGTCGGCAGCGATTTTTGACACGTGGTTGTACCCGTTGATGAACGGCAGCAGCTGCAAAGACGTCACGTATTAGGGATTCATTCAATCAAAGAGATTTATAAAGAAAAAGATTGTAGCTTATGAAAGTTTTTTATTTTGAGGACAAAAGCAATATTATTAAAATGTTTGTTGGGCATGTTTGGGTCGAACAATGATCTTTACCTGTCTGGTGGTGAGGTCCCAGTCAGAATCTAGATTGACCTGGAACGGCTCTTCGTTGTGGATGTCCAGGTGCTCCTGGTTCTGCATATCGGCGCCCTCCGGCATATCCAAGGCGGGCGCGCGCCCCGGGCGCGGGAGCCCCACGGTCGAGACGAGAACGGGCACGTCGTGGTCCGTCACCGGCAAAGGGTCCTTGCGGACCTCCAGCACTTTCAGGTGCATTACCGTGTCGCCCTCTGAACAAAATATTACTGATTAAAAAAATGCCTGTTTCTTATTTTCAGCTGGGCGATTATGTATCTTTACAGCAATAATTTTTTAATGAAATAAAATTGAAATATGGCAAAAAAATAAGGCAAAATATAATAAAAAACGTGTAATAAACGTTTTTTTCTTCTTATATTGGCAATTTGTTATGTTATTGAGTTGGCAAAAGATATGGTGTAAGTTTAGTACGGAAAACTTTTATTTAAAAAAAAACTGCTATTTTAAAAAATTACATTTCGGATTTTTTTTCCATAAATATGAAAATAAAATCCGATATTTCAACAAAAACATGACATGTTTTTTTTTTAAATGGGGATTTTTGTGGGTAATATTGCGTAGACGATGTCAAAGGACCATAGTCTATGCATTTTACGAAAAAAAATTGAAGAATGTAATTCGTTGGTATTTTCAGTTTTGTCAACATTTGAAACCGCCTTCATACCAAACCAAAACCCAAACCAAAACCCGCTAAAACAGCTTGTATTTTTTTTTCAGGAAATATTAAATATGTCGCTCAACTGGTGCAAAAGTACCAAAGTGGCCATCCATATTTTTGTAGGACCTAAAAAGGTCCTTGCGTGTGTTTTTATTTGCGAGAGAATGAATTTCACTCATTTATTTTTTAAGTTTATATTTGTTTGTGGCGTAGCGCGCTAGCGGCGTGTTAGTTAAGCGAAATGTTAGTAAGTGGTTGGGAACCTATCGGCATATGCAGCTTTGAACGCGGCGTATAACTGAACGACAATCATTTAAATAGAGCCACGGCGTGAATAAAGAATTACCCTTCTTTCGTATCTTCTTATCGGAGCACCTTAACGAGCACATTTCTTTAATGTACATATGTTAAGGTAAAACCACGATCAATAAATTTACCAAGCCAATAATGTTATTTTTTTGCACAGTAAATTTTATGTAAGCCACGCGTAATTTTTTTGGGTTACGAACAAGTACAACAAAAGGGGAAAATACAGCAAAATTTAGATATTAATTTCGTTCGTCCTTTCGCGTGTCAGAGATGTGTTTCGAACTCTCATAGCAATTACGCCATTGTAGCGCTTTGTTATTATACCACTTTGTTAGACACCAGAAGGCCGGCGGTGGCCAACTAAACTGTAATTATGGCACTCCCAATCGTGGAAAAAAAACACTCACTCACGGAAATTTTTTGTTCTGTGCAATTCACTTCGTAATTTTAATTTGTTTGTAAAATAAAAAAAAAATCGAGTCGCAAGTAAAATTACGCACAAAAAAATAAAATATGCAAAAAGCATAAAATAACACATAAAAATAACGAAAAATAAAATAACGCAAATAATAGGAAATAGTTCAGTGTTCCTGAAAAAAAATTAAAAAGGAAAAAAACATAAAGAAGCAAGTTTTCTTCCAAGACAGCATGTGGGCAGCGCGTCGCTGCCACCGGGTGGTGGCAGTTAGTCTGTAAAGAAGTTATCTTAAAACTCACCGACTACAGTGGCCTTGCGATGAGTATTCAGATCGTGCAGCAAGTGCGCCAGCAGGGTCGGCAGCTTGCTGGAACCGCTCGACACGAAGGCCGTCTCTTCTTCCATGATGGTCTGCAACCACTTCACGTTTCAACTCACTTCACTTTCTCATAAATACAATTATAAACCAGGACTTGTAAAATTTTGAATCCAAACGGCGAGTAATTCAACGGCTGAGTCCCAGCGGTTGGACAATTTTGAATTTGGAAGCTTGAAGAGGAAGAGCAGAAAGACGTGTAGCTTCACTGCGACTCAGCCGTTGAATGCGAGCTTGCGGGTCTGGGTGCCCTTTTTATACTCCAGCTCCCCTCTCACACACACAAGCACACCGCATTATATTCCACCCCTCGGGAATTCACGGCCATCTCCGTTGCTAGGGGTGGCGCTTTTGTGTCTACGGGGGGGGGGGGGGGGGGGGGGGGGGGGGGTACGGGGGGTACTCTCCCTGTTAATGTACAGTAAGACTGTGTGGAGGATAAGAGAACGGATCCTTCACACGGATTACGCATGTATGTAAGTTCAATAAATTTTAGTGTAGTTATCGTGATTTGTTTTATGTCTTTGCTTTGACTGTGCTTACGCTATAAATTTTGTCAGTACTCGTCTCTGACACATCGTTCCACAAAAAACTGCACGGAAGACTATTTTTTTTTGTTTTATTTTTTTTTTTATTTAGTAACGAGACACAGTGTCAGAGGATACGGCTGGCACAAGACCGAAATAAATGGCGTGAAGGAGGGGAGGCCTATACCTCACAATGGGTTTATGTGGTCTGAGATGATGATTATGAGTAACGAGACGAGCAACTCGTTCGCCTGATGGTAGGCGCTACGCCTGTTTATAACAGTTACATTGCCACCCAGAACTTTGCACAATCATACGCGGCGCTGCAGTGCGCTCGTCACCTTGAGCCACCCTGTTCTAAAGTCTCATATGCCCAGCGATTTCGCTGGAAGCTGCCCTTCAAACCGGAAATATTGTTTGATATTCGTTTCCGTCCCGAAATTATTATTTCTTTGTTTATTATGCAAAGCTATGACAAGCCGTCCAGCGACCAAGGCCGACGGTCCCGAAAAATCAAAAGCTTTAGGTCTACGTGGCTCGCCGCCGCCGCCGCCGCTGTTGCTCTGAAGTGCAATATAGCTCATATCTAATGTCGTACCTACTATGTACTATAGATTTGTTTTAAAGTATTACCACACTGCGGTACGCACTTTTGTTTCTTACCTGCCAACGGGTTAACTAATAATAGATGGCGTGCGTGATAATTTAAAGATATTGCAAGTTTATTTAAGTAAGTTTTATTTTTGAATTTTTCGCCACAGCTGTACCCAAACCAAAACAAACCGACGAAAGAACTCAGTTTCCCGTTACAAACTGATTAAAATTTGCATGATAATGGCCCTGGCCAATTTTAAGGATTCAATAGAGTGGACGGCTACGAGGGTGCCGTGTGGGAATAAATAACCAACATAGACTAGTATTACCGACTGGAATTGTCTTATTGCTAGTTTTAACGGTTTATTTATTTGAAGAACATTTTGCAATTTCAATTAATTATAAGATGACACTTGGCCCTAAATTATGAGGACTAGTTGTAAAACTATTTTAATTTAGAACTTCTGTAAATCGTGAGTTCAAAGTTGTAATTTTTTCAGAATTAAGGATAACTGTCTTAGTCTGTAATAGTGCAGAGAAACTTAGTTACATATTAAAGAGACGACGCAAATACCCTCCGATATTTTGACATTTAACTGGCTAACAGACAGATAACACTTAAAATTGTCTATAATATTTTTTTTAAAACGCTGTTAGTTTCCACTGGTTATTAATAATAATAAATAATATGTATCATAGAGTCGCGGATCATCATCTTCATCAACCCATATTGTCCCACTGCTCAGCACGGGTCTCCCCTCATTTTCATGAGAAACTTTAGGCTTTAATCCACCACGGGGGCCCGGTCCGGATTGGTCGCGGATTCCTATGGTCAAATTCTATACATGTTTTGTTAATTTTTCGCACCATCCCAAAGATGAGAGCAATAGCGTATACGTTTGAAGTGACGCTCAGAGTAGTTTCGAGTGGCTGTCGGAGCGTGAAAATATTTCCTCACCATCGCCAACATATCGGTTTTTTGGCAGCCAACTGAGCGTTCGTTACCTCTGAAATTTAGGACTAACATCAAGTCTGCAATCATGCTTCATGAAGACAGGGATTTGAGATTGTATTAACAGAGTTCATCTCGTGATCGCTCCTGAATCTCCGCATTTGTCTAGAATTGAGATTTTGTCATTTCTTCTCGAACGGTCGAATTCAGAATCCAGTGGTACTTAACTGGCTTAAACACTGTTATATAACAAATTAATAATAACGCGTATTTTACATAGAAGAGTAGCTTTACTGAAAGGCTTTATGGCGTGTTACTAATTAGAGTCAACAGTGGATCGATACACTTCGGTTCTTTCTGGAAATTTCCACAACTCACTGAAGGTGCCTTAAGCTAAATATTAGATGCATTTGGGCTTAGTTTCATAGTGGGGCATGGTAGTGCCGTGTGGTCCTTGAATATTTAACAATAACACGTCTAATTGAGTAAGGCTTGGGTGTTTAGTTCGTGTAATGTTTGTCTATGAAGGGTGGCCTATCGGGGGCTTGGAATATGCCGGTTCTCATATAATCGCTGAAGTTGAGCAATGTATACCGCGGTTGTCAATTAGATGGGTGACCGACCGTTCTGTGATAGCTTAATTTTTAATCTGCGTTTTATTTTCCGATTGTCATAACATACAATTTTAAGCCCCGGAAATTATTCCTAATCATAGAAATATTATAGTATTAATATTACTTTGAATTCAATAGATCGAGAGAGACCCTAGAAAAAAATAAAAAGTCCCCTAATTAACAAATACTGTTGACCAAATCTGCAACCAGCTGTTTCTTAACTTTGAAACGTAGCAAGTACTAAGTACCTCATGTAAATAAATAAATTAACACACCCTAAGATAAATTATATTTAAAACCCGTATTTTCGGATGCAGTGACCTTTATTAGGTATATACAGGTGGTCGATCCCTGTCAGTTCTACAAATATATCTTCAATGAACAGACTTGCCCTCAGTTACAGTTTTTGTAAGTATACTGGACAGCATCCATTATGTATTGTAACCAAAAAAATGTGGGAGGACACCCTACCCACCTCATTGGCCAGTAATGCGTGAAGCTGTCAAAACTACAACCCCATACGTAATTTATTGGTATATATTACGTTATAATAATGATGTCGTGTTGTTTACTATAAAATATATTATTTCTAACGTATGGCGAGGGGTAGAATTTAATAAATAAATATATTCTAACGTTTTCAGCAGGTAATAGAATATGGCCTATCTATTGGAGAGTGTGTCCATAGTAACCATCCCCCTCGTGGTCAAGCCGTCCCCTCGGTGTCCGAAGGCACCCTTTGACATGCAATTATTGGTGCAGCTGCGCGCCGGATCTGTACCATTTGAGTTCTCAATCCAAACTTAAATTCGTTTTAATAATAGCTTTTTTAAGCTTCCCTTTGTTGCCAGGACTTCATTGTTAAGCCACTGGTCATGTTTCTTGCAGCTGTTCGCAAAAAAACCGGTGCTCACTCATTGTAGCGTTTTAAAAACTAGCAAGCAAATAAAATACTCATTGTGTTCACCCTAATGTTAAAGCTCTTTGAAGACCGTACATGAATAGAGACCTGTTCCAGATAAAAGGAGCTTTTATTTAAACTAGTATTACGTCGGTGAGATGCATCCATGAGATAATTTTATTTATTGAAAGCATGGGAAATAGGTAGAATCGAAATAATAGACTCTCCGGGTTGTATTTCGATAGGATTTGCATAACGGGAGATTATGAATAGTTCAGTGCCTTTGAATGCAGAAAATGTGTAATTTGGCAAAATGTGCACGTAGCAAAGCGTTGTTGTGAGGACCTTGTTCCCACAGCTTTATATTGCATTGCATTTTGAGCCTAATACTGTGGAGATAAAATTAAAATAATTTTATTCACATGGGCCTCAAGAGGGCACCCATATTCAAGATACCGACGGATTGACTCGACCAACGGATTCCGTGTACATCCATTCAATAAGAATAGGCTGGAAACTATAGAAATGTGTTTTTTGAATATGTCTACTATGTTAGTTGTGGCCATGATGCGACGAACAGTTTGATTCAACATTCATACATATTTATCATTAAGATACCTAGTCATTAATTGTATTAAACGCTTCTTAATCGATAGATCTGTAAGAAATAGTGGCACCAGAAGTGCAATTCTCTTTATTATACTAGAAATTGAATAAAAGTTAAACGAAACGAGATCCCAATTGTGAATCGACTAAAAATGATGTTAGAATTGGTAGATTCACAATTCCGTAAGCGTTTCACGTTGAATTGTTAATGTGGAGGGCCCCATGTTGGGACTGTAATTACAGAACTATATATTGACAATTAACACACCATTTTGAGACTCAAATATGATTGAGTGTTGATCCGAATTATATTCTAACAACATTTTGTAAGCCCTGACATGGCTTAAGGTTTGCTATCAATCAATGCCCTTCTGAATAACATCGATTTAATTAGAGATTTAAATTTGTATTAAATATGCAATGGGAAGTATCACACATTATTCTTCTGCACAAGAAAGGGGTAGACCATCTGAAGTGGAGCTGGACAGGGGATATGCAAAGATGCAAAACCAAAAAATGGAGCAAAAATGTCACGTTATTGCATGCAAGAGATGGGGCAAGAGGAAAGGGATGCCCAAAAACCAGGACAGGTGATATTAGTCGAACCCTAGGGCCGTACTGGTCCAGAGTAGCAAGCTATATAATGCAATGGAGAGCTGGAGGAGGACTATGGCAAATGGCACGTCGGAATAAAGAATATAGTATAAATATAGAAGAAAATACGCAGCATAGTTAAGAAATCACTAATTATACTTATGAATAAAATGGCTTTATTATTATTATTCCTCTTCATTTATTTTAATTACTAAGTTTTTTTTTTACAATATCACTACAAACCAAACAATAAAAATATTATAAAACAAACCTAAACCTAGTGTACCACTGGTAGGGGGGCAAAGCCTAGGCTACCGATGGTTAGGGCTGCAGAGAGAGGAACCTCCTGACAATAAGCGCCCCGTGTCGAGGGGTACTCCATATATTATTATTGTTGTGCAAAGAATTATTGTATTACAACACAGATGATGCTTTACGCATTTTGCTATAGTCTTACACAATTACACGGATACTGTGTTATGGAACTAAAATTTTGGACATGGATTATACGTAGTCATGATACCACCATCATATTAACTCACATCGATCCACTGCTGGACGTAGGCCTCATCTATAGCAGACTACTCTTTCTGTTCCTGTGTCAATTTCTTCTACACCCTATCATGAATTCCAATACTACAGCTACATTAGCGGTATTCGGAGAATATACGGTTTATTGCGACAAATGTAGCCGAGTAGTTCGTCAAATCGCAATGTATTTGGGCGAATACTTATTGCACCACTCTTAGTAAACAGTGACTGCTTAAATGTAGACGAGAGCATCGCGTATAACCGAACACAATGTTGTAATCGCGATATTTCTGTGAATTTTCGCACAATAATGTAGCCCCGGCATTACTAATTACAATATACTTAGAATAGTAAAGAATAGTAACAATAACACTTACCAAATGCTCTCCAAGTTTCTTAACAACTGGTTCATACTGCACTGTTTTGGACCAGCTGTCACACACGAAGCACAGGTTGAAGAGGTACACGTTACGCTCGTACCTCGGGCTGTCGATACGTATAGGGTACCCGACAATCTTGTGTCCAAGGGCATTTCTGCAAAGAACATAATTATTTAGATCTGCAAGCCAACCTTATTCATTTATTCATAGATTTTTGGATTAACCCAATAATTTGAATGATTAAGTTGTAGTCTTTTGAGGCACATAATAAGTATATTGTTTCGAGATTCTTAGATAATAGTGAAAGTCCAGGGTAGGTGTGAGAACTAACAACGGATTAATTTTTCTTAACTATATTTAAACCACTGTGCGATTTTGTTGAGCTGTTGGTTGAAACATTGTGGTGACAGGATATTATTAATAAACAGTTAAGGGGATGTTTGGTCTTTTGGACCCATTATCCCCTTCCGGCACTCAAGCAGCATGCAGAGGCGACAGCCAACAGGATAGGTATCCCGATTATGGACACAAGTCGCTTTTAGACAGAGCTGCAACTCTATCGTAAGTATGATTTAGTAAATGTAATACTTACATTGTCATAGTACATTTCTGTATTTGTGGTTTAGGTATGATGTATGCGCTGATTGAATCAAAGAGATCTTTAGAGATGTAGTCCTCGGGAAACTGCAACAAGGAATTGAACTTGTATTTCTATGGACACAAATGTATGTCATGTAAGAACTAGGCACTCATTCCGAAGGCAACCTTATACAATTTCATGATTAACACATTCACTGTTGAACCGGTTTTTACATGTGGGCACCGTTACGGACAGTGTGTGTTTTGACGGTGACGGTGAGCAATGGTGTGCCGTCTGTGTGCCGCAATGTAGTAGCGCCGCGTTAAACATACACGTCTGTGCTTCGCCACACAGCCGGCACGTAAGCCGCGCTAACACCACATGTGGGTTTTTCCATACCCTCATAGAGTTATAAAAAAATTATAGTTAAAAAAACTAAAAAAATTTATACATAATTATATGGCAAATTTTTTTATTAAGATAATTATTATAAATTTTGCTTTACTGGCACTGCACTTTTCGATTAAGCACATTTTTCGTTTTGTTGTAAGGCGCAAGAACAAATAAAGCAGATGGTTTTCCCACCCGTGAACATGCCAACATGAGAAAAACATGCCTATGTAACCAACATACATGGATATTTTGACTTAACTTTTATTTTTTTGTATTAATCGGCATCTGTTTTATTTTATTACTAATGTAATAAAATATCCTTTTCTGGACTAAGACAAATCCAAAAACATAAAAATCATAAGAATTGGTCCAGCCGTTATAATTATAAAAATATAGATTGTCATTGGTCCTTGGCAAGTGTGCAAAATTTAAATTTAAACTGATATTTTGAAGGGGGTCCAAATCATGTTCAAAGTTTCTGTTACATACATACATACATACTAAACTTAGACATTGTGTTAAAAACACAATTTTTGTTACTTCAGCATTGAATGTGTTAATTAAAAATTTGTTTATAATAGAGAGTGGCTCGCACCCCGTCCTGAATTAAACAAGCGCGGAGCTCGAAGCCAATTCTTTCAAAGAGCCTTTGATCTACTATGGGTTCTTAAGTATAAAAGGGTAAGAAAACAATTAAAAAGTAGGAAAAGTTGTACGGTTTCATGCTTTTGTGACATAAAGTAAATTCAATATACCAATTCTTAATTAGTTTCACTCAAAAAATTACACTCAGCCAGAGATGAGTGGGTTTAAATATGCGGGGCTCCCTTTAGCGTTAGCTCATAATTAATCTGGCACTGCTCACAGCATTTGTGCCAACTGAGAACCAGGTTATGAGCTAGGCCTGTAACCAAAGTTCATGGAAACAATAACTCAAGGGAGGACCTTTATGAATGACATCGGATGCATATGCAAGACCTAGACAATAGTGTAAAGATCTCAGTGCATCGCATGACCTCAGCGACTCAGATGACTCAGTACATTCACTTACTTGACACGAAATCTTAGGTCCCGCGATAGGGTGGAACTCGCCGAGAAAAATGCACCGGATAGGGCCCTCTCGACCGCAGCCCTCGTAGTATCGCGTCTCCATCGTAGCAGCTGACTCTATTCTTCAAACTACTACTTTATTTTATTACTGAGCGAGCTTACGCTGCGTTTAACTGTTAAGAGCTTTCCGCAAACTAACCCTCGGGGACTTACGGAACGGGGCTCAAAAGCAATAAACAATGAAACTGACCGCAGTGCTATTAGGGTTTTTTATATGAACGAGAAATTGATCTCATAAGTCTGTATTTTTGTGTATATTTGATTTGATGAGCGACCGACCATTTGATTTGTTCAATTTGCAGTTTGTTTTCTTATATTGCTTGATTCATTGCATTCGATGCTTGCTTTGTTGAGAGGTGGGCGGCTAAGCCTGCAAGAGTGCAAGCGTTAACCAAACAACAGTAAAATAGCAGAATTTCAATTTACAACGCTACGATACATGTGGCGACATCTCGGGCGCGGCTCTCTACGTTGCATCCCTAAAAAGGCCTCCCTCACCCTTCAATTCGACATTACAGTTTGCCACGCTTCCCACTATTCGTTGAAAGGAGTCTAAGCGGGAAACCAAAAATGTGACATTGTGGTATTAATTTGATATTGTTTAGTGGATGGAATAGAAGATACATGTATGTATCTACATGTTAAAACGTGTTTATAAGTAAATTATTTACTTGGGTAATTAGTTTAATGCATAGCGTAATAATAACTCAAAATTATAATTTTTCCAAATCTTATATTGTAAATAGCAAAACTTTCATATCATAACGTTTTAAATTATAGCAATAAAAACGTTATGAACATCTCTACGCTAGGCTGCAGGCTTGCTTTGTTTGTTTCAATGACGTACACAATATGTGACTGCTTAAAGTTACTGACGTTAGACAGCATTGTTATTAACTGACAGTGACAATGACAATTCACACTCACACATACTACCTAAATGGATTGAGTGTGGAAACAAACATTACCATACACTGTACTAGACTAGTAGGTATATATCTTCTAATTTAATTTTTATTATTATAATTCCACATAAATGACAGAACAATAATAGCCCACTAGTAAAGTACATCAAACCTGTTTTCTGTTTCCATTTACTACTGCTAGATGGCAGTAACGGCATGTGTAGGTATTAATTCACAGTTTCACCTGCCAGATTATTTTCAATTCCACACCACGAATGCAGTAACTAAGTAGGTACTAGATTTACAAACTAGTAAGGTAACGTAATGCCTGCAGTGCTGTTACCCAGGATTTGGTTTACGAATGGATATAAGTACTACTAGCTATTTTTGTTTTAATTAAGTACCTAGGTGGGTACTTATTTATACTTAGTAGAAAGTAATAAGGACCCATCAAAGCCTGCGTTAGTTTATATCGGCTATAAATAGCTTTCTAACAATAACTCGCTGTTTTATTTTATATCGTGTATTTTATTGAATGTACTTGGACGATATATTTTTCCAGTTATTTTGATTTAAAAAAAAACAAATTACTAACCCGTTTTTCATGAATTTTTTATGGAACCAATCTGAAAATATAATAATTATTATCCTTTCAAACAAGAAAAAAACGTGTGCAATTCACACGTGGTAGAAGTGAAACCTTCAAAAATTTTGGTTTCAAGATTATAATATAAATAATAATAAATGAATTTTAATATGATTAATATAATTTTATTATAAACTATACGTACCTACACGTATACAAAACACCATGGTTGTTGTGATGCCTTTTCTCAAGCTTACTGTACTACGCATGCGCGCACAAACAATAATGCTTCCTATCTCATTTTCTCCCAAGTTAAATCTTATGATTTTATCTGTCTGTCTCTTTTTACTGTCGCTTTTTCGTTTCATCTAATTTCAAATCACAACAACGCTAAAGAAGTTTTCACCTCATAAAACAATTTTCCAAATCGGTTGATAAATGTCGGACTTCAGAGGTAGGTAACAAACATTAAAAGAAAACAAATTGATAACCTCTTCCTTTTTTTAGTCGGTTAAAACATTTAAGTTCATATCGACCGATATCACACCAGTGGTGTTAGGCATTATAATATGTGGTTTGTGTAAAAACCATTTGTAGTCCCAGCCGACCTATAAAAACGCTATTGGGTGACTAGGTCCACGGTTCCAGCACCTGGGCACTGTTTCCAGCAACATTACTGGGCTTAAGAGACTTTAGAGCCGATGTCTCAGGGTGACGAAGGCAGTGCAGTGTCGCGCAGGATTATGCAATGCAAAGTTCTGGATAGCACTGTAACTGTTATGGGCAGGCGTAGCGCTTATCACCATGTGTACGATTTGCTCGTCACGTCACTCAGTCAAAAAAAATAAATTAAAAAAACCCAGTGGTCCCTGTCGCCTGTCTCCAAATTTCGCAATGTAGCTATTTACGTAAACAGTCGCAATAATTATGCTTGTTTCAACCGGTCACCCGCAGCATGCTGCATCGCATCAATGTAGAACCGGCATCAGTGCAATTCTGTGCGTCGGAATTGAGCATCGCATAACAGTGAGTTTTTACGTACAATAACTATAAGTATTGTGTACTTTAATTAATTAGCTTCGCCATACAGCGGGGCACCGCGCCTCCAGTATTTTGGGCACGTTGCCGGACATAAAGTATGGCTTTTTTAAACTTCCTATTCGATCATCGTTGTCTTTAGATAGTTCAAGCGATCTTTCTTAGTTTATATTTATGTTACGGCTAAAGACAGGTGTAAAAATAAAATAAATGTAGCTGCAACCCCTTGGCTAAAAATGAATCAAATGTAAGAAGAAAAAAGAGGAAAACCATATTATTATTTTCGTAGACAAAACCTTTTTTTTAATCAATTATTTTGGTAGTAAAAGCCACATTACAATACTTTAGTACCTACGTACCTAGGTGCCTTCGGAAGTTCGAATAGAAGTTTCAACAATATTGCGCCAGTCACTGTTGTGAATAAATCTTACTATAAGTAGGTATGTAGGTAGGTGCACGATCTGACCACCCCTCTATAGGGAGCGAAATCCAACGAATTTGAAGACCCTCAAACATTCAATTTTAATTTTCTCCCCCTTGTCGGCACGGTTTGTTTATACCTACACTAACTTAGAAAATTCACGATCACAGGAAACTGTAGCGATATCGTAATGTATGGGCACTGATATTATATCGAAAAATAGCACATTGTTTAGGGGAATCAATCATATTGTGTTAACCTAATAAGAGTTCGCCATTTTGTGCCAGTAGGTAGGTAGGTGGTTGATCTCAGAAAAGCTTAGCATGTATTGATTTTCATCTTAATAATAGACAACATTGTTTTCGTAGCATAGGAAAATAAGAACATGGAAAATTTCAGCTACCTACGTAGCGGAATTATCCATCGTAGTAGTACTTAGCTGGCTGAACGAACGCCCACTTATTGACAAGGGTAGGTAGAACTTGTAATAAGATCGGTAGGATTTATCTTCGATGCCAACTATAAAAAAAAAATTGTTTCTGTCTGTTCGTTTCACGTCAAGTCTACACTACTGAAACGAATGGAATTCGGATTTCTTAGTTTGGTGCTGAGAACTCTAGAAGAACTTCTAACTAGAGCAATGTGCTGTGGTACGCACATTCCTCACTCATTCACGTTTATTTATTTATTTAATGGCTCACAAAACAATATAATCACTACATGTCTAGTATTGCCATATTCCAGAGCATGTGTACCTAGTTGCTAGATATTACTATAATAAGATGAATGATGATGGAAACTTAGGCCACCTATATTTAATCCTAAATGACATACCAATTTCATCAACATTCAATAGGCGTACCAACCGCGAAGGCGTGGAACTCCTTGCCTTATCGTTACAACTTGGGAGTCTTCAAGTCCCGAGTGAATAGGTTACTTCTAGATAAGCATGCACCATCATAGACCGCATCGTCACATTACATTAGTCAAACGAGAACCACATGTCAACAAAAAAAAAACTAACCACTCTAAGTGGTCAAACACCAATATTGATACCGATATCCGTCGAGTAACGAGTCTGATCAGATACCTATGAAGGTAGAACGATCACGAAATTATCCGCTAACGGCTAGTCCATATCTGTGGATGTAGCTAGTAATATCTGAGTACTTCTCGATGTAGGTCACATTGATACCTTGTTCAAGCCAATTGAATGTGAGCAGAGGCCAGTTAAGGGTGTTCCATATCATAATAATTTTGCATTGCATTGGTCACGTACGCAGGCGCGCTGATTTTGTCCTAATATATGGGGCTGGTGTAGTGTGTAGAGTTGTAGGCGCATTATAATAAACACTTACGGAACCCTTAAGTGACACTAAAAAAGCATGACTCTAAAAACGCCCAAAATTATGGTTGCTACTGATTCAGGGCAGCATTTAGCCAGTTGTAAATTACCCTTCGAGTCGTAAGCTTTTTTTTAACGCGTCACATACATAGACCCAGGCCCCTAACTAGGATTCCCTGTATATAGGGAATCAGGAGCTACGAGGACCATGCTCCTACAAACACGCAGAATCAGAGAAAATATTGTTGCAAGTGTAGCTCGCTGTCCAGGTAATTAGGACTTGTGCACACGAAATGTTTTCCTGGTTACCGTGTTTCCTCATCATAAGTCATAAGTCATCATGTCACGAGTGAGTAGTTACCTACTCCTAGAGAAGGTTGTTCTAACGCATGCCGCCGCTGTAATCAGGTCAAAATAAATGACCACCGCAGTTGTTCCTCCAGTTATTCGTAACAGACGCCGCCTCGTTCCATGTCGCAACTTTGTAATTTAAGAAGCTGAAAAGCCGGGGTGCATCAAGCACGTCAGTTAAACTGTCGGGTTGATCTCTGACGTAGTGATTGTATACTTAATAATATACTACAAGGGAACAAGGCCGGTCGTTCACCTAAGCTGCAGGCTATGCCTAGAATGGGTACACATAATATAGCATTAAAAACCTTACTTCTCGGCTACATTGTAATATATGCTCATTTACTTAAAACAAACTCTGCGTGTGTGTATTTTTGAAAGGACAGACGTCAGGAACATAATTATTATCAGCATACTTATTTTAATGCCACTGAGATTCACATGCTCATTTGATATTCAAAAATCGGCACGATGAATTAAACACTGTTACACAATCAAGTATGTAAGTAGTTCAAAATGAGAGTGAATATGAAATTATTTGTTTGCATAATATTTTGGTTTGTCATTCATTCAAAATATTTTTATAGTTCAATCAATGATTGTGATAAACTTTAGTAATACACGTAAAGGTAGCTACATATTTTCCCTCGAAATTTAGTTTATGTATTGTAGCGACCGTACATGTTACAAAAATTCATGCTTGCGTTATAGGAATATAATTATTTATGTTTATAGGTTTTTCATCGCCTAATCAAGACATCGCATCCTTTGAGCTTCACAACAAAACTCAAACTAGGTTATAACATTTATCAAATAACTCGCTCGGTTATTGAAGGTTCTAAAAGCCATCCTATAACGATATAAACCTCTTGCCGTATGACGTCATTATATCACGACAGTCCACGCGTAGGATGTCGTCGCGGGCGAAATTTCGTGTTAGCATTAAATTTTCTTCTTTATTTCTGTAATAAATTTTAGGCAGAAAATAGACAGCTACTTGTTGAACGAGGCCTAATCTGGCGTCATCATAAACGACGAGGCAGCCATCGACGTCACTGTTTATATTGATCAGGTACTTACCTCTATAATAGTTACTTTTACTTGGTTGCCTATAATTGTCAGCATTTATACTAACTACAACCCTTGCACCCGTGTTCGCTAATTAGCATAACACTGGTTCTGGTTGACGACTGGATATCAGCATTTATTCACACTCTCTAGACTCGGTCTTTCATGCGTGAAAAGACCTTTTAGCCAGGCTGCCCTCCCTTGACGTAAAGCTTTCCCAGGTTTTCGCTTTTAAGTCCAAAATGGCATAAAACGCTGCGTCAACATATCGTAGTCAAGCGATATTTCATTTCTTTGTCACGCCGGTGTCGCTTGATATTTATAGACAACAAACGGTAGCCACAGTGGGCCGAGACTGACGGGTACTTAGATCTGGATGCTTAGGGTCTGGATGCTGGATAGCAATTACTATAACTATAACTGACAGAATACTCGCAGGAGCAGATTGCAAAGCTGCAATATTCTGAATAGGTATTGTATTGTATAGATCTATATTATAGTTCAGAGTAGGTTTTGAAAATTTAAATGTAGACGGATATTGTTTTCGGTGTATCGTCTTACAGGAGTGAGGATGTGACAGCGGTCAAATGTCAGCCGATATGCCGGCGATTGCGCCGAGGTGGCGATCGAGTTAACGCCTGGCGCCACTGTGCGCACACTCCGTAACTCCCTCCACAAATTAAATTAAAATTTATTTAAACTGTTTTGTAGTGTGCAATGTAATCTGATTCGTTGACATGTGTAACAAACACGTATTTATGAGAAAACCTGTGATATGATTTGTGAATATGTCAGCATGTTGTCAATATAATTATCTACTTAGTAATAACAGCAGACTGTCACCTACTGTTACAGCTACTGTGGTAGTGTCACAAGTGTATTTTTGACCTCTAAATGAAACTGAGAGAACAAAGTGTGAGTTACCAACTTTTCACGGGTGTTTTTGAGTCAAATGCTATTATTTCTCCGCAAGACAACTGAATTGTGTTCATTTACATACACCACTATTGCATGCTCATTCTTCTCTATAATATATTTTAAATCCTTCATTTTTTTACCAAGTAAGTGCAGATACTGCTAAAGATGGAGCTTCATCAGAAATATATATTTAAAAAATTGGCGAAACAAATAACAATCATTATAAATTTGAAAAATCATAACACCATCATCATGTTTAACCCATATCGTCCCACTGCTGACTTTCGCGTGGAGGATTAGGACATAATACACTAGGGGGCCCGGTCCGCCTCAAAATAACTATTCATGCTTAAATCAGACAACAGATACGTCTTATATCCTACCTATACGTCTTCTGTGCCATGGTACAACGTCTTGTATCCTACCTATACGTCTTCTGTGCCATTGGTAACGTTCAATTCTTACCAAGCATTGATATCCTAATTGTAGACAATGCATTAAAGTGTGAGTACTGAGTACTCAACATTCGTTACAATGTGGCGGGTTAAAAAACATAACATAGATATAAATATCGTGTGAGGTAGTTCATAAAAAGTCAATGGCTCAATTATTATTAATGTCAAAGATAAACGGACCGTATTTTGGCTTGTTGGCCGATCGGGTTACCCTGTCGGACTTGCAATCCAGGGAACCGGGTTCGCGCCCCGCTTAATACTTCTCCCTGGTCTTTTTACAAATACTTTTTACGAGACCCGGCGAAGCCCTAAGGCAGTGAACCTTTTTAGCAGTCCATCTCTTTATGTTGTTTTTGTTTTGATGATATTTGATTCCACATTGAGGACTAAACAAAGATACCCAGGTTGGGAAAATAATAATAGATGAAGGGATCGTATTACGAATCGAGTGGGAGGAAATTAGAAAAGGAAAATAAATAAAAAAACCCTGTATTATATTACGTAATTAAAGTCTGATTCTTTGTTGGTACAAGATATTTTTGTTATTGTGGTCTCTATAATAATGTTAATTCACGCAATTACGAGTAGTTTCAATAAAATAAAACAGTGAATTTTTTGATAACTACGGTAATAGAATGAAATATAATAAATATAGTATTAAATATTTAGATAGACGGATAAACACTTTATTGAAACACCATAGAACAAAGAAAACTTATAAGCTAGAACAAAACAAGTTTAAATATTAGTTACAATGGGCGGTATTATCGCACAGAGCGGTCTCTTCCAGACAACCATGCATGAAGAGGAGAATCTAGGAGTTCGGAAGTTGGCTTTCCGTATTTTACATAAAATAAATAAATAAATAGGTACAAACATAAGAATAAACTTAATATATACCATAATAAAACCTCAACCTCTATACCATAACGTAATAAGCAAACATACTACAAATACAAATGTATCGGTATATCTACATACATAACCAATACTAAGTATATGGGATGTAGCAACTGGCAATTATTGCAAAAGATAATATTAAAAACCCGACTTTATTTATATTAATAAAATAATAAACACCACGGTTTGACCCATTTAATTTTTATGGAATAAAAGTGTATCTAATGTGTTAATCCAGATATAACATATGTGTACCAAATTATAACAGTGTAACCCTTTTTGCGTGATTGAGTATCAATACCATACAATACATTCACATATATTTCTTTAAGTTAATGTATGCGAATTATAATTATACAGGTATATTAATAAATACTTATCTCACTAATAGTTTGTGAGTGTTTTTTCGGAACGGCTGAATTTTTATTTTTATGAAATTTAATAATACATATACTTTAAATCCTGGAATAAAACATAGAGTACTTTTTATCCCGTGTAAATTAAGGGTTTCCAAGGATAAATAATTTCCAGTTTGCTTTACAAAGGGCCAAAGAGTGACTTAGAAATTTTAATAATAGTTATGTACTGGAATGCAACACATAGAATACTTTTTATCCCGGTAGATGTTCAGTTCCTATGAGATAATAGATAGAGGTCGTTGCTAGTTTATATATAAAATATTATACTAGATTAAATGTAAATATTGTTGCCTATTAATTATGTACATTGTATGTAAATGTTAAACAATAATCTTATTTGTGTCACCATCACCTCTAACACTCCATTGCCTCTCTCCATAAAACTGTTGACTATAAGTGATCGCTTTTAGCGATAAGTCCACACATTGTACTATACATTTAGTCAAGTCCCATTGTATATATAACATAAGTACCTTGTATATTTTGTAAGCTGATGTACAATAAAGTATTTTCTATTCTATTCTAGTTTTAGTTGTAACACCGCGATTATTAGAATTAGTGTAAAAATTAACGTTGCTTTTTTTCCTCACTTTCACTTTTGCAACAACTGTCAAAACAGGAAGCAATAAATAAGTGAGGTATGGTATGCCCATTCATTGTCGCATATTGTTATTGAAATATGCCAGAATGACATAATATAAGGGGATCAGCACAGTTCACTTGGGCATAACCATGCGGGCGAGATCGAAGGGCACACCTAGTCTGTGGAATATAATTATATGTAGGTAGGTACAAACTTCACTCGCTTTTCGGTGAAGGAAAAATCGTGAGGAAACCCACATACCTACACGAGAATTATTTCGGAGGTATGCATGTCATCCACCAATCCGGACCGGGCCCCCGTGGTGGATTATGGCCTAACACTCCTCACGAAAGTGAGGGGAGACCCGTGCTTAGCAGTGAGACGTTATGGGTTGATGATGATGGACACATCATCATATTCCATCCAATACGTGTATTACTTATGGCATGAATTAACGCTTAAAACTTAATAAATCTCCTTAAATGGATTTTTTTCTCTTTACATTAGCTGCACCCCCTTCCCGCCTCCACCCGCGTGTATCTACTGATAGATGAAAATGTCCCACGAGTCAATCCAGGAGCTAAAGTATGTACACCTTGTATTCCTAATAATTCTATTAGCATTTAAATCTATTCAACCGCCATCACAGGATTGGATGGTAAGTGTCATTGACTAATCTTGGGTAAGTGTATAGTTCCGACCTTTTTCAAACTAAAATCATAATGACTCATTAGTTTAGTTGACCAAATTTGATTTATTTTTATTATTTCTACATGTTTATGAGACTTAAGTTTGACTTGCAAAAGTGCATTATTTTTGTCTACTTGCAATAAATGAGTTTAGACCCGTGCTACGCGCCGCGTTCGGCGCGATGCATGACGTCACTCGAGCCTCCATACAAAATGTATTTAAGTGGCAGCTGCGCTGTACGCGGCGCTCCATTGATCTCATACGCCTTTGAAACGTTGTGTACGAAAAAGTCATGCAGTGACGGCATGCAGCGCACTGCATGCCGCACGCCGCGCCTCCTTCGTCTGTTTTGCCGCTCACCAACATGGGCGCGTTCATAAAACATTTACAGCTAATTTTTATCATACCTATCATAATACCGCCCATTGTGACACTAATTGTTAGATTTGTTTTGTTCTGAGCTTTCTTTGTTCTGTGGTGTTTTAATAAAAAGTTTATCTATCTATCTATCGTAACGAGTATGTTCCGTGTACAGAAACTGTACACCAACATTAATATAGATACCTACTTAATAAGAAATGATGTCCCTACTTTTCAAAGTTTCCTTTTGTATCATTTTGTACTAAATTTCCCCTAATCTGTGTTGCGTCACTCTCCAAACTTGGCGTAACAGCGGTTACGGAACGGACGGCTCCAGGCCTCCAGATTTATTCAGGGGTAACGTAACCCATATTATAGACACGTTGACCTAGAGCGCAGGTGACGGTTTAACCATGAACCAGGAAGCTTCTTCAAGGTCAAAATTGCGCATGCTTTCTTCATATCGTGTCCGGGCGACTTAACATTGTAGCGGGGGAGCCGACGAGAGTTAGTGCGTTGGGAAGTTAAAATTTATTTTACGAAAAATTGAGCGGTTTGCTTTTATAGATAGCCTGCCTTGCTGGGACGTAATATTTCTTTGTTATTGTATATTTATTGACGGTTACATCTGTATTTTGTTTAATTCAGCCGAATAATTTTTAATAGTTAACAAACCATTTGTTTTATTTATATTCACTATTTAATGATTTTACAGTATACTTGATCTGTTTTAATATTTTTGGGTCGACTCATATTGCCCCCCGAACAAATGTTAGGTCGCCTAACTTTGCCCCCAACGAAGGCCTAGAGTTTTTGTACAGATACCGCGAATACCTAAACGTTTGAACTGCCCCCGAAGGTCTTTCTAAATATCTCACTTCGAGCCACGTAATATGACCGATATTTAAAGCCAAAATGAAAAAAAAAAGTGATTCAACCATGAGCTGTTCTTCGGTGATTGTGGAGGCCACCAGTTCTTCTAATTTAGAAGATGATTTATATACGTAAGTTTGAATATCTGCCTCGTTCATATTATGTGTGTAAATATTATGAAACACTTTCATTATATTATGATTGTATTTGAAGTGAGATCAATAAACAGCTGCGCCGCGCGACCTTGAAACCCGTCCTTGAGTTCCGGGTTCGTTCCGAGGCACCTATCGCCACCGGGTTTTCACAAATATTGTGTCATGTACAATATGGGTATGGACTCCACCGATTGTATTTATTTATAATAGTTAAATAGCACACGGTCTATCTAAGTCTGGAGGTTTGTAAATAGGACCGTAGGCGAGAGCATAATAATCAATATTGCCCTTGGTCTTGAATTTATAACTACGGCCTTCTGATGTTTTGCAGGTATTCCGGGCGGTAGCTACGTTCTGAAGCAAAGAATTGTACCTACTTAGATCTCATTAACATTAAAAAAATCTACTTAGAACGATCAAAGTAATTCTTTGTATGGTTTCTTTTTATTTTTAATTTCGTGTTAATTATGAGGGGGAATCTGGTAGCGACATGATAACAATGCAAATAAAACGACTGACCGAGTTGAGCCCGAAGTTGCCGGAAGTTGTCACCGGTTTCCCAAAGTTTCTAACATTCTGGGCAACTTTTCTAAATATTTTTTCTTACAAACTTATATTACGAATATTTTAAAATAATAAATAACCAAACCAAAATATCCGTTCTCCAGTTTTGAGCTTAGCAGCACATTTAGCAATTAATTTCCATTTATGCAATGCAAAGTTCTGGGTGACACTGTGACTGTTATGGGCAGGCGAAGCGCTTACCATCTGCTGAACGACGAGCCCGTCTCGTCACTCAGTCAATTAAAAAAAAACACCTTGAAGACTTTTTCTTGGCAACAGGTAATGAAATTACTAATTTCATTGCGATTCTAATTTCAAATTAGAATCGTATTAGAATTGATATATTTCGTATCCGGTTCTATTTTTTATATGATAGTCTGTTCTAACTCTATCCCTCTGGAACAAGGGCGTATTGGTTAGGTCGAACCATTAGCCAAGTTTCTCGAGTTTCCATTAGGGCGACAAAGTTTCGAGGATAATCCTTGACACTAAAGCGTATCTAATCTGTGGCTAGTTATTATTTACAAACACTACTACGTACTACAATGACATAATTAATAATATGTTGATTTCGACTTTGCTTCATTTACAATAATGTAACTGCTACTATATAATTTCTTCGTAAATAATTGTAGAAAGGTAGGTACTTAATAAAATCGGCGATAGCCCAGTGATCGAACGTCCGCCTTCCAAAGGAAGAGGGCCGTGAGTTACCCGTACCAATTTGTTTCTAGCAATTAACCAATTAACGTAGGCACGCCATCACTCGCTTTTTTATGTAGAAAAACATCGTGAAGAAACCCACGAGCTCAAGAATAATTTCGGAGATTATTATGATATACCAATCCGGAGCGAGCCTCCGTGGTGGATTATGGCCAAATCGTTTACAAAAGTGAAGTAGACCTGTGCTCAGCAGTGGACGGCAGTGGGTTGATGATGATGATGAAGATGACATAATTTAATCGAGGCCCGTTAGAAATGTTGGAGTAGACGAGACATTGGACGGAGCCATTTCCAAGCAGACACCCTGCAATGAGTGAAGGCACACCACTCTATCCTCTGAGTCTTAGGAGAATTATTAGGTGATCTGTAATAACAGACAGTCAAAGCAAGCCGAAAAATGTTCTCCTAGCAACAAAACATTATCTTGCACAATTCCTGTTACCAACTAAATCCAGGTATACAGTTGAGTTCATGAATATATAATAACTGGGAGACCTTGTCGTGCTGACAAAGCCTATTATTCAAATGTCAAATAGTGGTATTTCGAAAATGCCCCACGAGCTTCGGCTTTGACGAACTATGTAGTTGTCATTACGGACGGTGGTTAAACATTTATTCTCACTAACAGCGCCCCGCGGTCTCACCCGCGTCAACTAATGTCCCGCAGGAACCATAACTTTTTATGGAATAAAAAGTATCCTATGTTATATTCCTGGACCTAAATTATCTGTGTATAAATTTCGCCAAAATCCGTTCTGCCGTCTCGGCGTGAAGAGAGAACAAACACACAAAATTTCGCATTTATTATATGAGTGAGATTAACTATTAACCGTTTTATCTACTGGAGCCGCCCCGACTCGAGCAAAGTTCTAGTGTGTTAATATTTAAAAACCTAGCTTTGAAAGGCCAGCGGCTTAGACTGAAATAACGTCGTGTAAGCCCGAACCGTTTCTAAGAGGGCCGAGGCGAGGCTGTCTTCGATAATGGGGTCGGATAAACTTGGACACCTCGATGATGCTCATCTCGGATTAACAATAGACAATGTTAGCCGTAGAACAATGAAAATCAATAACAAAAACTGAACAAGTTCTGTTCAACAACGTTTTGAAATTCGCTTTAAAAAGAGACATACCCTATTTTCCCTAATAATGGATAGCATTGAAAGTTGAAAATGGTCACAGTTGCGACTCGGACGAAGTAGACGGTCATCTCGCGCGATATGATATTTATTAAATTAATGAGATATTATTCGTAGCGTCACGACCGCTGTTTCCCATTTTCATCCCATCTTTCTATGGTTTTTATTTTGTTTCGGCAAAATTTGTTAATATAATGTCTTTCGAGCGCCGCGGAGCGTCGGATATAGTAATGCATAAGTGATTTTTGTCAATTCGTTTTGCAAGTCAAAATTGATATTGTTTCGGTGCTCCGGGTATCTGTAACTAGGCTGACGTTGAAAAAAACCGTATCATAAACCGGGTTCGTCCTTGGAGGTAGTGCCGAGTAACCCACTGGCCGGGTTCCGACAACCTCGCCTTTTTTGCTACTTACTACTTATTTACGCTGCTCTAGGCGACGCCTCTTGTCATAGATTATGAGTAATTCGATTTGTGACACTGAGCCCAGTTCGTGTTTGCTTAGTTTTCCGAGATTTCCAATTTTATCGAAGACGAGACAAATTACATTTCTAGAACATAACCAAGATTGTTTTTAGATTAGTTAGCTATGCTCTCGAGAAACTGATACAAATGTAACTGCCAATTGAAACTAAACTTTACACGTGATGACTTACTACGCCAAAGTTTATTTATTAGAATCCGTTTACCTACGAGTAGGTAGGACTATCAAAACATTGGGGTATCCTGTATAACAGAGCAGAATATTAAAATGCTTTTAATTAAAAATGATACGGAAACATTAACCTGCTCTTTGCAACACTGCACTGAGCTGACATTCAAGTGGAGTGTTTCTAGCTTCACATTTTTAAATCAATTTGGTAGCGACTTAAAAATTTCGCATAATTATGCCGATGTACCCATCTTTACATTTTTTTTTCAGATTCAAAGAAGAGCCTTGTTCGCCGCCAGCCGGAAGTCCAGGTATGTTATTTTGTACTTATCCCGTTTTTATACCTGTTATGCTCGACAAAGATTTATTCAGCGTCCGGATGTGTGCACCCTTTACGTCTGACTCTGTAATGAGGCCACTCCAGTTGGAGGACAATCGCGCGTATTCTTGTATTATCTTCATGATTATTCTCTTTATTCTCTGTTATTTACTTCGGGCTTGACTTTTATTACACTTGCTACACTTTACCTAAAAAGTGTATATAGCGATAGCAACCATGGGCAACAATTTAAAATAAACAAAAGGAAAACCTCCACAGAGTAAGAGTGAAGGCTTGTTATATTTGCAACATCTTTTATTTTTACAACAGTTGTAGCTACATTTGTATACTATAGATGCAACTGACAATAGCTCAATAACATTTGCACTACTTGTGAACTATCTAAAAATTCAGAATACATAATTATAGTTACTTCTCGTACATACAGAAACTGCGGTTGCAAGTGGATAACCGGAAAATTATTTTTAAAACGTAGGTGACCTAGTTTTTGCTTTATTTCAGTGTTTTTAAGTCTCCCATTACTTTTCCGTGCTTCGTTATCGCACTGTGCAAAATTAATTGCTGTTTACGTATAAATTTACCTACTAATGATACTATCTTTTACCTTTTTAATATATTACGAAGTAACGAGACGTTAAAAAGCGGCGAAAGCCTAATTGGAGAACGTTCGCCTTCCAAGAGGGTCGTGAGTTCAAATCCCAATGCGGGCTCGTGCTCGACCAATGCGTTGTAAAATATATGTACGTAATTGCTACTCCCTTTTAAGGTGAAGGAAAATATCGTAGGGAAACCCACATGCTGAGAATTATTTCGGAGGTATGTGATCCACCAAGCCGGATCGTGCTCCCATGGTGGATTATGACCTAATCCTCCTTACGATAGTGATGGGAGACCCGTGCTCAGAAGTGGGCCGATATGATCATGAGAAACGAGACGAGCAACTCATTACGTCTTGACAAAGGCACGTTTTGGATTCTGAAGTTTCTTTCTAGCTTGGAAAGTTTGCACGCCTCGGGTCATCCTTAACAATGCTGGAGTCAGGCAAATAGTGATACTCACATACCGGGTACAGAAACAGTTGTACATCCTGATATTTTTAATAGATTTAACAGCTGGAAAGATTTATAGTGGAGGAACGAACAATCCCTCGAGAGTTATTGGGGAATCGTCCGGCTATGAAAGAACTCTCAAGATACATGCGCCTTTACCATAACAATCTATAGTAACTATGAAGGTCTTCGATAATGGTATCCATGATTGAAGTTGAAGGTATTTTAAAATACAGAGACAACAATAGGTAGGTACGTTGCTTGTCTTGAAAAAACCGCTTTAAGCGATAAGACCGCCCATTGTACTACCTTATGTTTACCTTTATGTTGTTTTTCTGTATTGCGCTCATTTTTGGTGTACTACTACTTAATTAATTTACTTTTGGGTTCTGGGTGGTGCTGTGACTGTTATGGGCAGGCGTCGCGCTTACCATCAGGTGAACGACTTGCTCGTCTCATCACTCAGTCAAACAATAAATGAAACAAACAATAGAGATTTTTATATTTAATTCTAATGGGTTACAATGGAATTATATGAAAACCAAGTGGAAATTTCCTCCATTTACCAAATATTCAAATAACCTTCATGCCTAGCGACCTGTTTGAAATCATGTCACACCCTGTAAGCATATCCAAGTTATCAGCGTAATTGTGCAGACAACCCACCAGCTCTCGGCGCCTTCATGTGTCAGGGCTTGCTTAATATTCTGAATTTCAAATAATATGTATATCTTAAGATTGTTTATCGAAGTGTTTGCCACCAATAAAGGCACGGGTCAATCCCCGAAGAAGGTTTTAGCGTATAATTTAAATGTATTTTGTTTGTATAAATCATGGTGAATTTTGATGTTTTTTCTGATTGTAATTGGTAATTCAACAGTCGCGCTAAAAAGGTGAAAAGCTACAGACCTCTTTCGAAAGTAAGGTTTTGAGGTTATCAGAATAACCCATTTTTCCACCAATTATTTTGACGAAAAATATCATCTAGCTAATTGTGCGATTCAATAAACATTCCTGTGACCTACATAACAAAAAAAATAAGCATTAAATGTCTACTTACCTACTTAGTAATCATTTCAGCGGGTAGCTAGAACACCACAAAGCATTCGACCTATATTAATTTCTTTTATGTTTTCATCTCTCGAAAATTGGGATTTTCGACTTTCCTCGTAATATCCTACTTATTTTTAATACAAACAGCCAATCTCAACAACAGATGAAACAAAGGAAAAGCTGATCATTTGAAATATGAGAAGATACCATGCAATTAAGTAGGTTAGGTAGGGGAATTACTTAGATTTTTTTTGTGAATCTCAATTTAGCGTCATTTTTAATTGGTCTATTAATGAAAATTCAATAAATTGATATACACGTGGAGAGATTGTTTCATAGCTAGTATACCTACATTTTCATAAGTATCTACTAGTGAAATCGAATAAAAAATTAACCAGATAGTTATTTATCATATAATTTTGTTGACTATCAGTCAACAACATCAATTAACTAATAATTAGTTAACAATTGAAAACAATCATATTGTAAAGTGTTCACTTCCCTTTTCATCAAAAATAACGCATCCTTTGATTTCATAAATAATATGGTGGATGAGGTCTGTTAGCATTATATCAGTTCCCAGAATATTGATTAGCAGCTGATCTTTTAGGAATGAAATTTTAAATTTAGGCTCCAACATTCTGCCAGTAACGGAACTGTGCGAGAGGTGTCGGCGTCGGTCGGCTGGAAACCAACTCAAACTTATTGAATTTCAATATTTTATTTGCAATTCATAAGGATATTTAATCCTTCTACCAGTGCGGTATAAACGGTGACAGAATAACACTTAAAAAGGGATCGAAGGTTTCGGTTTTCATTATGCCACAAAATTAACCTTCAACAAAAAAATACAGCAACTTTGTAGCAACTTTGATCAAATCCTTACGGACATTTTAAATATTGTTTTGAGCAATTAATTATATGTAGGGAAACGAGAAGGATTCGTCCTATGGTAAAACGTTTTGAAAATGATATTCATTTTAAAATTAACATACTCAAAATATCTATAATACTTATAGAATAAAACATATTGGCACATATCACCTAATGGTTTTTACATTTCGGCTGCAATGTACGCTTTTATTACATTTTATCCTATTCTACTAATATTATAAAGGTGAAATGTTTGTGCAAGTTTGTGAGTATGTCCATATGTATGTGACATACTCAGACTGCAGACTGCAGACATACTGCAGACTGGTTGACTGACGTCAACCAGTCTGCAGTAGGCATTGCAGTCAAATGCCCAAAATAAATGGTGATGCCTCTGACTGCATTTCACAGTTCAGTTATTAAAAAAATTCAAATATTTAACCAACCTGTTTCTTCTTTGCACAGTGTATAGGTACAACTATACAGACCAAAGTTTTGAGCATTTGGAAAAGTATAAATAAAAGGTAGTTAATATTCTCAAAGCTAACGGAAACCGATTAAATGAATTCACGATGGAAAAGGTGCTATTGAAATTTAAATGTAGCTATAGTCCATTCGCTATCTACATATGAAAAACTAGACAGCTGGAAATTAAAGAAGAACTAACCTAACTATTACAATTAGTATTGACATTGGGCGACGGTTTCACCCAATGTCAATACTCATCACTATCTACGTCAGCGCCGCGAAGGCGTTGCTTCTCTCCTTTTAAACCGCTTCATTTATCTCGCCGCTCGATTTAGTTATTGAAATTTGATCCACTTCCTGGTTTTCGATTGAGCTGAAATTTTGCATACACGTGTAAATCGGATGACAATGCAATACTATGGTGTCATGGTGCTAGTCTGATGATGGAGCTGGAAGGTTGCAATGGGAACTCTGTAACGAAACGGCGCAGTCCTATCGTGTTTGGGCTCGTTTGATTAGTTTTGATGAGTAATCTGGTCTTAGATGATATCCAGGGTCTGGCGATGGAACCAGAAATGGCCGTCGGAACTCTGTAATGAAATGACGCAACCCCGACGAGTGTGGGCGCGTTTGATTTGTCTAGACGTAGTTTAATTAAAGAAATTTGCTATTGGCAGTACTAAAAAGTAAAATTTAAATAAAAGTTAAATTTTATTTAAAAAATGCTTTTATATTGTTAGTAAAATAAGAGATAAAAATGTTTAATATAAACGGTTTTATTATAAAGAAATATAATATTAAGAATAAATAACATAATAAGAAATAATTAAGGTAAGAAATGAAAACCTAAAAACTTAAAAATGAGTAGAAATCGTTTTTTGTTAAACTATTTTATTGTGTAGTTACATAATAATGCAGGTAATGTACTAAAAGCTAAAATTAGTTAGGTAGGTGCCAGATACCAGTCACCACACCACTCTCTTTAATATAAGACATTGATAAGACTAAACTAAAATCGTGGGACGTAGCGTATATCGTCACTAAGATAATGGCGAGATAATCCTCGCTACTCCATCTGTCTTTCTTAGGACTCTTAAGAAGGCTGCCATCCGTCCAGGTTTCCCCGGTTTTGTCCTAGTTGTAGCAGGCGTCCGGGGACGTCCGGGTGGGATTTAAAAGAAGGTTCATAGGTCCTAGGAAAATACGGACGCCCCGTGTGCAAAAAAGCGAATTAAAAAATTATTATTAAATTTTTTCAAAACCTTCCGAGGTAGAATTCAGATTTTGACAAAATGTCCAGGGGCTTTAAAAACTTTGTCCAGCGTTGGCAAAATAGGTGATGGCAGTCCTAGCCTTAGGACGCGTCCTATTTACACGTCCTCCATTTTAACCCCCCACTTTTCCCCGACGCAAAAACAGGAGTAGCTCCTAAAAGGATGAACCGATTTTGTTTTTTTTTGTTTGTTTGTAAGATGACTTGATCGTGAGTGTGTGTGAGTGTGTAGCACTTTTTACTCGATACGTTTTTTGTCGTAACTATTGCGAAGTCTAACCTACTTACGTCACATGTTTTCACGTCTTCACGAGTGTGAATAATTGTGGTAGCTTTAGTCCGCGACTTTGTTTACGTTACAATTTAAACGCATAAAACTATAAACTCACTTCGGGCCTGAAAATATTTTATACGTAGTCGAATAAAAAATTGTGACGCATGATATCAGATCTATAATGGCAAGATGGACATGAAATACGGAACCTTCAAAACAATGGTTCCGTTTTGGGGCCATTCAGCTTTAGCTGCGGTACCCAAAAATGCTATGTTTAAACGACTTCAAAGGAGGACGGTTTCAATCCGTTTCTATTTATTTTAAGTTTGTTACCGTCAATTATAAACCGATTAGGAAAATTCTTTATTTTTAATTTGAACGTATTTACATCCAGATTTCCCATGGAAATTTCATTAAAATCAGAAGTAGTTTAGTTTTCATTCAATAGAAGTCGGGTTATTATTTTAGTATTTATTCTTAAAAATAAATAAATAAATCAAACAATGCGAATAGGCTCTGTCAATATGAAATGTCACACTGGATCATATAATAATTATCGTGCTAATTCGAAATAAATTCCACGTCTGATTTTTATCGTTCCGTCATTATATAATGTTAAATGACCGTTTACACTAGTCAGTGCGTGCGCTGAGGCAGTTTTTCCGGCGGCTTGCCGTTGTGTTTGGCGCCCGCGCATCCACGCGGCCAAGCGCGCGCACAGTTTCAGCGCCGCGCGCCGGCGATCACGTCATCTCGCGCATAACTTCATTATTTGAAAAAAAGCGAGATCAAGACTCTCACCGGTGTGCGACGTGCGCGGGCGTTCCCAAGCAGCTTAGAAAGCTCAGTGCGCGGCCCGGAGCGAGCGCGAGTGGTCGGCCACGGGCTCGGATATGCGCGTACTATGGACGTGTGGACAGGACACTCCGCGCCCTGCGTGCACGCACCGCTGATCCTCAACGCCTTCGAGGACTTCGCCCTCGGATTCCACGAGATCAAAGACGACGCCCCACCACCTCCCAAACAAGGTCTGTCCAAGCGAACGAACCTTTATTCCACAGGCAGTAATGGCGATCGCTCGTGCTATGTCGCGCGATCCCGACCCGGAAGAGAGACCATTGTTTGCAATTTCACTTGCACTTTAGCGCAATTGCGAAACAGTTCAATGCGCTTTTCTTAATCTATTCCTAAGTTCAGAAAGCTTGCGACGAGTTTACGATAAAACAACATTGGAATTCATACTGATGTTTTGTTTCGCCCAAGCGCTCGCTACGTACGTCGTGTGTGTAGGTACCCTCAATATTGTCAAAAGTTGAAAATGTTATTAAACAGACGGCACTGCAGCAAACATGAAATATCTATTTTATGCGTATCTGATATCGATTTTAATTGAAAATCTATTCACTACAGGGTGTATGCTCTGTATCAGACAGCGCGCGTATTGTCTAATACGCGCGACGGCTAGTTCCGTAATAGTTTCCTAAAGGTCGTAGATGTAGGACGCGCAGCTCTCGTCTCCTCTGCACAATAGTTTTCTCACTGAAACACTATCGAATCACAAATTCAATTTATAATTCAATAGGAACGGTTTCCTTCGAGCACAAGTTTCGATTTAACACTTACCTGGCGGAAATAATTCTTCGTTTAAAATCAACCTGTATTAGGCAAGCTAGAACGTAGGTAGATAAGCTCACCTTATCTATAGAAGTAGATTGTTGCGACATTGGTGTACCTTCATACCCATTTTCATGCGGCACGATTCTGTGCATAGATATTGACCCCTAACTTGACAAAAACTAACATTTAAACTAAGTACAAGTTAGTTAGTAACTGGGCAGTTTAAGTTACAAAGACAGTACAATACACTACACTACACAAACGCACATATACACTCAAATAGACTCACACGCACACACACACCTATTTTAAACATTAACAGAGCTATTACACGCACAACAACAACACATTAGTTTCGTAGATCATAAAATTTGACTTATTTTTTTTGTATTTCTATACTTATGTATAAGATATTTTTTTTTTTGACGTGTAAAAGTGCAATATTTTGCCTATTTACAGTAAATGATTTGAGTTTGAGTTTGAGTTTGAACTTTTATTAGCAGGACTGTATGTATTGAAAACTGTCTTTGAATTTAATAGGGTGTACTTAAAAAACAAGATAATGAAAATGAATATAATCTGTACTAATATATAAAGCTTAAGAGTTTGTTTGTTTGTATGTTTGAACGCTTGGATCTCAGGAACTCCTGGTCCGAATTGAAAAATTCTTTTTGTGTTGAATAGTCCATTTATCGAGGAAGGTCATAAGCTATATAACATCACGCTACGACCAATAGGAGCAGAGCATCAATAAAGAATGTGGCAAAAAACGGGGAAAATATACTGTTTTTAAGAGAGTTATTGCGGGAAAACTTGAATTATCCTGGTGAAACCGCGAGGCGCAGCTAGTTAAATATAAAAGTAAAACTAACTCAAAACTAAATCTTAAAAATCTAACAAATGATAAATTATAGTGAAATGTGACACTGTCCAATTGTCAACCGATGCAGCCTTATTCATCCAAAGGTTGTCTGATAGGGGATTCGGTATCGTTTGAAGCGAAATGACCCTCTGACCCTCTGTACCTATCATTAACAATAAAGTAAGAAAGAAGTTAAATGAAGCTATGTCTTTCTGTATTCTTTATACATGTTCGGGTCAATAAAGAGGTACCTTCTTATTCATAAGAGTTATCGAACGTCACTTAGTACAAAATTGTAATGCACACTTTATTCAACGTTAGATAACTTTTTATAAATAAAAGGGTAAGCATTATATCTCATCATCATCATCATCAGCCTTTCATCATCATCATCATCATCGCTGTTGCCAAATTTTACGGTCTTGAGCTATCCTTCCCCACATTTGACCCAGTATGCGGACGATGTCATCTGCCCATCAGGCAGGTGGTCTGCCAACTGACGTCGTCGACCCTCTCCGACACTTGTCCGAGAGGGTCGACGACGTCAGTTGGCAGACAACGGAGTAGTTTCCGTTATTGTTTTGGTCCACCTATTGTCATCTCGTCTTATCAAGTGTCCTGCCCACCTCCTCTTGAGTTCAGTGACACGTATTATATCTATTATACTATTTAGGTATATGCTATCAGCCTTGCTTATTTGTTAGTTATTTTGTTTCAAAGTACGAGTACATTGTGATGTAGAAACAATTGGTGCAGGTTGTTAATAACTGAACTTTCAAAGTTTAACAAGCTGTTCCGCGCAGGGCGCTCCAATTATAAGTTGCGGGTAGTGCTGTTATTGAGATGAAGTTTACGTTTACTGTCGGGTAAACCTCGCCTGGTACGTCTTAAATTTAGTTGTTCAACAAAATTTTGGGTTTTGGAGGTAATTACTGGGCATATGAGACTTTAGAGCCGATGTCTCAGGGTGAAGAGCGCAGTGCAGTGCCGCGCGGGATTATGCAATGCAAAGTCCTGGGTGGCGCTGTAACTGTTATGGCCAGTCGTAGCGCTTACCATCGGGTGAACGACTTGCTCGTCTCGTCACACAGTCAAACAAAAAAAAAAACTTTGTTGAAAATTTTGTTAATCGGAATTTCAGTCAGCGATATATTTTGACGTTGGCTTAAATCGAGGCTTTAGCTAAACGGATAACGTGCTAGATTATAAGCTACGCTCAAGTTAAAACTAGGTTAATTCCCTCTAGATTTAATGAGTTGGCGCATATCACCCTTAATGTTCGCATCAATCGATCGATTGTAGCAGAGTCGTCTATCTCTGCCTAGTACTCGTACATAGCACCCGACACGAGCATCTTAGGGTCAACAAAAGCTTTTAAACACTACACACAAAGGCTTTGTAAGCAGAACACAAAGGCTTTGTCAGCACTACAAAGGGTTTGTCGAGGAAAATATTTAATCTTACACTATTCTTAAGGCGAAGCGTTGAAAGCCGAGATTATAGGTGATCTCGTTTTCCGTGTAGGTAACTAGGTATCCGAGTATTTTATGAAACTAATTTTTTTTTTGCTGTGAAAGTAATTTGACTGAGTAATAAAGAAAAATATTTTTCTTTGCCCGAGATGACCACTTCGTTCACCTGATGATAGCGCTAACTTTGCATTGCTTAGTCCTGCGCGGCGCCGCACTGCGCTCGTCACCCTGAGACATCGGATCTAAAATCTCATATGCCTAATAATTAGGCTGGAAACAGTGCCGGTTGTGCAATCAAAATCCAAGCTATATTTATACGTTTAGTTTCTGAGATCATATTATTATAATACAAGATTCTAGAAAACTACTAATCTAATACTATAAAACTAGAATATCTACAATAAACCTAAATACTCACCCTCATTGCTGCTCTATATAGGTTATAAGGAAAAATATTTTTTCTAACGCGTCACTTCTCCATACATAGATATTAACATATATGGTTAACATTATTGCTTAGATTTATTTTTTCTGTATTTTCTTTCCTGACAGAGGAGTGCTAGTGCACCCCCTTGCACCCTGTTGCCGACGCCCATGCTTTCATTTGTCTTGTTTTTAGTCAGAAAATAAATCCCGCCCATCGATTACGCTTGTACCGTCCGTTTATTTATCACCTCCGCTATGCTAATTCGGCAGTAGTTACACTCGTAACACACATCGCTGTTTTAGAATGAATATGTTATCATTTTTATTGTGATAGCTGTACAATGTACCTGTAAATGAAATCGAGCGTCGATCGGCTTCGACGACCTTCTTCTGAATTGGAATAAAGGATTGTAAATCAAAGTATTTTAAAGTGTAATTTCGCTATTATTTAGCCGAAACAGGTAAATCTTTTTTTACACGGCCCGTTGTTAGAGCCCTATCAAATTTTAAATCAATCATTATTAACAAAGATGTATGTATGTATTTTTTGATGACTTCAGACTTTTTTTTTAGAATATCTATTCACTCATTCAGTCGCCAAATTGACGTGCAAATCTTTAGATAAAATTGTACTTAATAACGTCTATTATAATGAGGCTTGAGATATGTTCATTTTTTACAAAAATGCAAAAAGCTATGACGTATGAATAATAGCTTAAAATGCTTTAAATAAGTTAGTACTCGTATTACATTATTCAAATTGTTTAACACTATAAAATCACTGATAACAAGACAGGATCTGTTATTTGTTACCGTCTTTATCTTAACGTCATCAGATAGGACGTTAAGATATAAGACGGTACAGTTACACATCGATATGCACATATTAAATACATATACATAATCTTTTGTATAAGTCATTTCCGAGCAGAGGTTGATACAAAAGGTTATTGAACTTAGCTCTTTTTGGCGAGTAATAACTTAACCACGGTTTTAAGGATATAAGAGTTTTGTCTATCAGAAATACTAATCAGCAATTATTGAGTATTGAAGAAACAAAGAGTTACAAAAATTAACGGCTAAATAAAACTATAGTATAGAACCTGGTATTGCTAGTTATAAGTACTATATTTTTAGTACTTGTAAGTTATATTATAGTTTACATCAGTCACTTTATTTTAGATTTCTTAGCTTTTTCTTTTAGCGCTTAAAACATTTGTGAGTTTTGGCCACTTCTGTATTTCTATATTTCCCAACATGCTAATAGGGGTTCCCGTTCTCCCAAGATATTTAGGAATGTGGGATTACTCGAGGCGAGAGCCAGGTTCCTTCCAGACAAGCATTCTCCGCTGTCGACCGCGCGTGCCATCCCATAATCAGTAACTCATTATTTTGTTTACCATACTGTTTGTATTGTCTATTCTTTTCTTTGTTCATAAAACCTTCTGAAAATTATATATTACGAGCTGTGCCCCGCGGTTTCACCCGCGTAGTTCCTGTTCCCGCAGGAATATGGGGATAAAATATAGCCTATGTTACTCGCTGTCAATGTAGCTTTCCATTAGAGAAATATTTTTTTTAATCTGTGCAGTGGTTAAGCCGAAACTTTACATATTCCTATACATACTTTCATCCCCTATATTTATTTTACCCCTCAAGGGTAAAGTTTTACAAACTTTGAATGCCAAATTTATTTATATCTAATCAAAAGCTTAAAAAATAAATTTCAATTTTCTAGCTTCAAAAATGACGATACTTCCATACAAACTATCATCCCCTATTTCAAACCCTTACAATGCATTTTTTGCGATAAAAAGTAGCCTATGTCCTTCCCTAGGCTCTAGACTATTTCTGTACCAAATTTCATTTCAATCGGTTCAGTACTTCAAGCGTGAAAGAGCAACAGACAGAGTTACTTTCGCATTTATAATATAAGTAAGGAATAAGGATTGTCGACTTACATTAATTGTTTGGTTTATTTTTAACAATCTCGTTAGATTTCTATAAAATCCTTCACTGATCAAAAATTCAAAATAAATATATTTTATAGGTGCCGTTGATCCAACGTAAGCACCATACAATTATACCCTCTGCCTCCTACCATGAAAATCTCTCTTGCTCCTAGGACCTAGGCTCTAGAATCTTCTCCTAGGATCATCCTACATAGTTTTAGATTAACTTTCTCTACTTTATGAGCCGTTTTGGACCTTAACGGTATTCTAAAAACAAATGCATCCATTTAGTTTAAATTATAAGACAAGTACCTAATCAGGAACCCGTTGCAGGGGGAAACGACTGCTCTGAGAAATGTTCAGTCTTAATGCAGCCACCACATTCGTTACAAAATTGAAGGATTTTATAACGAGCTTTTGTGAAATAACTTTTCCTCCGCAATTTTTCATCTACCGCTGCATCTCAAGTTTGAGTTAGCATAAAAAACCTGAAGTTTAACAAATGTAGACCCACAGCTTAGAACTGCGTCCAAGTTCCAGTACAATAGACTTCAAGCTACTATTCAGAGGCGGTTTGAACCGCAACAAGTCTATCGTGTCGGCGGCGGGCGCCGACTCGCAACACCGCTTCCTATTTATAGGGACCATTCGTTTCCTAGTCGGAAGCTATTGCGAATCTGCGGCCTGTAGAGAGGCTCGAGCAAGCGGCTCCAGCGGAGGGGGGAGGTCAATGGCCGACAGCGTTATGCAACGCCGTGATAAAGACGAGATGGTACATGACCAACCGGACCGTGGCGCAGCCGCAGCGCGGCGCACGCCCGTTGCCGTAGGTTGGGACCAATGGACGCTTTCAACTAATGATAAACGTTAATATATCCCGCGTATATTGCATACTCTAGTCCTTGATGCGAGCTCTTTGGCGTGCAGGTTTTATCAAAATATATGTAAATCTCACTAAGGTACGAGTACGTAGCGATTTTGGAAAAGCGTAATAATTGGCATTTACAAATTCCAGTTTACAGTATTAAGCTAACAGTCTAGAGTCAAGACGCTAACGGTAATAGGTAAAATTTTGATTCTCAACAATGGGTCTAATAATACATATTTTCTAAATAAACTGAATTATTAACTCGTCAATAGGATTGAAAAGTACTGTTATTGCGTTTCCTACATAAATAAAAGTTTTCTGGGAGCATCTTGTCTGGAAAAGGTGTCAGTCCAGCCGGAAGTTACGTCGCTGTTAGCCGCCAATGATTTACTAATAATGAGTAATACATAAATGTCCGTCCGAAAGATATTCGAAACCAATATTAAATTTCCCCATTACAATAGGTAGGAAAAGAGCCGAATGTACTTTTTCTGAACTCCCTCTGTTACTTCCTGATATTTCCCAGGCGAGCGACGTTCATAAAATAATGAAAGGAAAAAATCTAAGATACCTACTGCGGTTTTCGTATGACATAGCTTGAGAGAAAAAGTTTTAGAAGTAACATCAAGTATTATTCAGCTTGTATACCTGCATTTTTTTAAGGTAAATGTTATAGTTTAAAATAAATTATTGTGTGTCTAAGGCATGTTTACTGAAAGTACAATTAATTATGATTATGGACGTAAAAAGGCGAAGGGTTTTATTCCGTGAATATCTTGGGGAAAGGGAGCATTCAATTATTTTCTTTGTACATAAAACAAATTCATATTTAGGATTTGGGTATTATTGGTAATACTTCGAAAAAACGATTAACACGTTCACTGCTGAAAACACAACTGTTGTGTTTGTTGTATGGGAAAACACTATGGCGCGTGCAGAGCCGCACCCGTGGCTAGATAAGCGAAACGGCTCAGCAGTCAAAGTGTTAAAAGCCGGCAGCACCGAATAGCACCACTACCGTGCTTTGGAAGCTATACTTAACTAAATCACCACCATTAGGTGAACGAATAGCTCGTCTAGTCACACAATAACTAAAAAAAAAACAAGGTTATTGTTAGCGTTCTTCAATAACCAGTCGTCACCAACCATGCCCTCCACCAATATTCCATTTGTTCAACTGCAAATCAATATGGTTACTGAAATCGGTGGCAGAAGAAGTTTAATAGTGTCACATCGCAACATCGAGAAACCTTGAAGTTTCCACGAGAAGGGACGTGACGGAAAATTTTCGTACAGTAATAAGGTCGTTAAAATATTTCGATGACACATAGACGTATGCGCCATCCAGCTGAAAATAACAGTTCCAGCTTTATAAGTGCGAGAATAAAGTCTTTATTAGTAAAGCTATTCAAACCGGTGAGATACGAAAAACATTTTCTTGTTTCCAACAGGCTGTAGGAGTTGAGACGTTGAGATTATAATACAATGGAACTTGAACTTGGTATGAAACTACACTTGAAGTTTTTGCAGAACTGAAACTTTCCTCCTTGCGGTAGGCATAGGATGGTTATTATTTGTTGACATTTACATTTGTTACTTAATACCTGACACACACCTTCACTGATATGAAGTAAAATTGTAATTGTAAGAACGCGAACTCACGTTGCGGTTTTTCCCGCAAGCGAGCGCTGACGCGGCTTACAGATTTAAGTTCACTCCGCTAGCAAGTTTTTGTATCTGTTATAAATACCCGCAGAGCCTATGGGACATAGCCGCATGCCACGCGGTTGTGATTTGTTTACGACCATAGCCTAGCTGCAACTGACAAATACCACGCCGTGTTTATTGAAAGTTCTAGTTCCATACATTTTGAAATTGTATACTTTATGCGGGCTGATAACGCGCGCCGGCGCGGCGGGAGGAACTCGCGCCGTGAGTTTTCATCCGGTGTATCTCGTAATAGATTCACTTTTGGTTACTTACATAAAAAAAACTTAAAATAAATAATTTTCTACCGTTATATGTGTTAGAAAAGAAAACACAGAGGTGCGTTCAGCAGTCACTAGAAAAATTAGGCACATTGGTCCTCTTCGCCGGTTTTCGAAATTCAAACAGTACTTTCGTTTTTGAACTAGACAGGGTAACTATAGTATATTGGATAGTATAATGGAACTCGCCATAATCCAAGATTATTGTTCACGTTACTTTGTACAGATAGTTTACAAATGGCATATGACGTGATTGGTCAAAAAACTCAATAAGCACTGCAGTCGTCAGTTTAACAGTTTCTTGACTTATATATATGAGCAATCCAGGGCATTCATGCTAGATATCTCCCCAAAATAACGTGAAAAATAATCTATCGTTTTCGTAAATTACACTCTCGTACATTAGTTACCCAGTCTCACTCCAAAAATGAAAAAAAAACACTTGTAATTTCCCACCATATGCGAAACGAATCACCTTAAGAAGCCAGGCGACTGCTTACAACAACACAACATGGGGAAAAAGCGTAATTAATTTAATAAAGCTCAGTTCAAAAATTTTATTTATATTTACTTAGAATAATTAAGGATTCAGTTGTAACTTTGTTTTCTTAGGCGTGTATGTTGAACGATGACGTCAAAAACTCAAAACTCAAATCATTTATGTTAAAAAGGCAAAACATTGCACTTTTACACGTCAAAAATAAAATATCTTATACATAAGTATAGAAATACAAAAAAAATAAGTCAAAATTATTATGATCTACGAAACTAATGATTATTATCTAATTATGGTTTGAGTTTGAGAAAGATAGCACCAAGATAGCACCAAGAAACTCAAATCAGTATGTATTTAAGAAAATAGAATATAGCTATAACTGACTGCCCAATGGATTCATTATTATTTTTAAGGTCGTATGTGTGTAGGATGTTCTTTGGGCGATCGTATAGTTTAACGGTTTGATGGATTTTAGTAAATGAGATGTCACAGGATTTGTCATAATCAGGCAGTCGGGTTTTTTGTATTTTTAGTAATATCTTGTGAATGTAGCAAGCACTTTTCGAAAAGAGCGGCTAAACTGAAATACGGCATAACTAACAGTAGACACGAGTCATTGACTGATACTTCTGCTGATTTAAAAGTAATATCCTTTTGAATAAGCTACATCTAACGGTCGGAAGCGAGCTCCTGGCACGTGTAACGTGTAGGTAGGTATTGTAATATCCCCACTATGCCGGCTATTGGACTCTGTTTAATATGAATTTGGAGGCCTATCTGAAATATTCACGAAGGTAGGTCCATCTGAGCTTGTCTGTTGACATATCTTTTTATTTTTAACTGTAAACCGCGACTTCGATCGCGCGTTATGTGCTTGGATAAATACATTTAATTGCGTCCCCATCTACTAAACCCTGCAAGATATCGAATTAAACACGAAAATTTAAGTTAAAGTTGTACACTTTGAATTGAAAGGCGTCGAGCCATTCGACAGTGATCTGCAAATATTCAACGAAATTAAAACATACGATCGACCAAGGACCAAAAAAGAAAAAGCACAATTTACCGCTCGGTCACTACTCATAGAAGTTTATTATATTTTCTAATCACTTCTTCATTATTATGTTCACTATATGTGTTCCCATATTAGATTAACGGCATCATGTATAATAGTTTTGTGGTTGTTTTCCCATAGTCGACTCCGATAGGGCTGGGCCATCCATAATTTAAATGTAATTATTTTTTTCCAACGTCATCTTACTAACCTATACCTAAATATTTTAATTTCAAAGAATTCACTAAGCGAGTTGTAACTTAATCATGCTGAAAATATGACATAGTATCCTATGTATCATTTATCAATATTATATATTTGTCTGTACCAACATGTTCATAATAGATTAACAGGTTAGGTTCATAGCTTTGCTTTAATATTTAAAAAAAGTAAACCACAAAGAAATAGTGTTAGGAATTAAAAAGAGAATCTGTTTGCACTCACGTTGTTTCCAGGGAATAACTTATCTTGAGGTTTCTTTTAATATTTGCTCTTGCGCATTAGATGGCCATCTTGCTTATTGATTGAATGAATGAGTGAACCTCCTAGATCTTCCAGTCGATAGGGATGGGCAATCTTTAGGGTTGTGCATCTACTGTCCTTATTGATATAGAGTATAAAGTTTGTTTGCCTAAACAAATAGTACGGTCAAGTAACTTTTCTATTCATCTCGTATGCCCCGGGCTCTTTGAAAAAACAAACAACTTATATCTTCAACTTCTCGCAGCCACAAAGTTTACAGTTCCTTCCGTATAGTTATAACGACTTGTTTTTTCTTTTTTCTGCACTTTAATAAGTTCACCTGAACTAAGAGGCCCAAACTACACGGGCGGTTCTCCCGCCGCCGAGGGCGGGTTACCGCACTAGATGTGTGCGGCGCGCGCCGGGATAACCGCCCGTGTAGTTTGTAGATTGTTTAAACGTTAAACAGGTATTTCGTCGTCATCATTTCAGCTCATATCGATCCATTGCTGGGCTGCTTCTTCCTCAGCATCCAAATCTAACAATATTGTCTGCCTACTGTTATTGTCGTCTCTCTGCGCTGCTATCCTGTGACCTTATCCTCCATCTACCATCACCCCTCCTAGCCGAGTGTCCTGACCCCACTCTGGCTCTGTAATACACATGTACCAATTCGGATATCACAAACTAAATTCAAACTTAATTTGACAGCTCCAAAGTCGTTGGTACCTACACCTTTTGTTTTTTTTAATTTCTTTTGCTTTGGTTTCGCATCATGAGTATTTAGCCAGTGTCAAGATTGTTGCTTTTCAAGTTTTTTAGATTTTACGTAGTTAAGAGTTCAAATTGTGAAGTCTCAGTCAGTAGGTATTCTAGTCAAAGTCACGAATCAGTAATGTGGTGGACGCTTTTCTGGAACTTCTTGGGAGTTTTGGAGAGATTATGAACTGGGACGTCTTTTTACTTTGCATCATTTGCCCACATTCGTGCATGTTAACGAACACAGTGATTAGTACTAATTAACATGAGATGAAAGGCACTTGCGTTCGAGAAGAAAAAAAACAAAATACAAAAAACAAAGGAAAGGAAAGGAGGAAAAAAAACAATGTCACATTTTCAGCTTCTCGTCAAAACTCCATCCCTTTTGTTGCCAGGCAGACAAATGACAAACAAATCAATTGACAGGACCAAACTGCAATAATTGAAAATATTATAACAGCAGAATTAGAATCATTGGTTACCATTAAGCAAACGAGGTCGGAAAAATTAGAACAGCAACAAATAGGTACATCAACTACTTTCAATAAATCGATGTCCTACATAGGTCCACAATTCCAGCTAGAATCAAGTTTAGACTAGCTAATTGTAGTTTGCATTTAGGAATACTATTTGAGTTTCATTTAGGAATCAAAGATGGTGCTTCCATTTAGTAGTCTTCGTAGGTAAATGTTTTTAAACTAGGAGCTTGTTTTCAAACTATGAATCCGAGAACGAAATACATTGAAGATATCTATATGAAAATTAAAAAGAAATAGTCTAAAAATTTGTGAAAATGGCTTCTTATTATTTGTCACTTTTTTGGTTTCGCTACGTGTAAAAGTAGTGAACCGATTTCAGTGCAGTTTTTCTTATTTAGTATTTTGTGCAATGATATAGGTATATTATATCTAAACCCAACACATAAAGACCAAGCTATTGATGCAAAAGTATTGCCCGGGGCCGTAGAGAAAATGCCACGGTGCTTGGCAATCTATATTTGAGGGCTGTTTCCCATCAGTGCGTTGATAAAAACATATAGCCATTGGCGAATTGGCGGGTAATTATCATGTATATACTCGTACCTCCGGCAAGGTCAACAAGGTATGACAGCTGCAGGGAGAACCCCTCAAAATTGTAAACCGCTTTTGTGTCAAAAAATCAATACTTTGTAATTTAAATGGGACCTCGATTCTATGTTGCACATAATGGGATAAATTATGCAGCTGCCTCCAGCGGCTTTTAAAAAGATAATTTGCGAACCATTTAAAGCATTCGCAACAACAATAATAATAGCTGTATTTACATCAAAAGCTTTACTTAGGTCTGGGTAGGGACTGGAGCGGTTCGCGCCACCTGGTTCGGACTGCGGCGATAGCGACCCCAGTCTATTTCAATAAAAGTACTTATTAAATAAAATTATTAAAAATAGTTATGTTTTTTATGATTTGCTTAGTGATTTAAGCAGGGACATTTTTTGTTAAAATAGTGAAAATGTCGAATCCGAGCCAGTAAGTGGTGCGGCAGTAAAAGTCACGATTCGGATAAGCAGTGGAAACTTTACTGAAACTTCCTGGACGTAATTTGAGTACAATGGTGCTGACACATTTTTTGGGTCTGTATCATATGCCCACACCCGAGTACGTTGCCGCACAAATTAGTGGTAAATATTCCACAAAAATTAACCATTAAAGCACAAGTTTGAGAAAAAAAAACACCAAATTAATAAATGTCGCATTTTGTTACGTACCCGCAGAGGCCGTAGATCGTGATCATTACTGCCATAGTTTTGGTGTTAATTTAATACGTTTACGTATGTAATCATTAATCACTTGTATTACAAATGGATCAAACGCATCTGTAGGTCTGTAGACGTCTAAAAATTTATAAGACGAATTGTATCAGTGAATTAGTCAAATCTAGTATTTAAATCGCCATAATCTGCTTTCGAAAGTGACGACTGTTTTTTTTTTTTTTTCCTAATTACCGTAAAGTGACAGTTTTCGAGATCCCGGCCTTCCAACAAGACGGGAAGACCGAAGGCCGGCGGCGTCGAAATTAATCTTAAAAATTACTATTCGTTAAACAATCCAGTTAGCGTTCCCTTTGAAGATGGCTTCGAAACTTTTTTTTATTTGAATGTGTGAGGAGACGAGCAAGTCGTTCACCTGATGGTAAGCGCCTGCCCATAACAGTTATAGTGCCACTGCGCGGCGCTGCACTGTGCTCCCCACCCTGAGCCATAGGCTCTAAAGTCTCATTTGCCCGGTAATTTCGCTGGAAACAGTGCCCTTCAAACCGGAACACAGTAATGTTTGCACACTACTGCTTGGCGGAGGAATATCTGGCAAAGGTGTGGTACTTCCCCAGGCGGTCTCTTGCAGGAGAGGCCTTCCACTAACTGGCCCCATGTCGTTAACCTAACAGACAAGAATACCCTACATTATTACCACAGCAAATGCTGGATTCACGCCGAGCTGGAACGCCGTGCATTACGTTGGTACACCTAATGCACTCCTGTTTACACAATAAAAACAATGCATACTACTCAATTATGTTTTATACATGAGAGTAAGGAGAATGCTCAAGTGAACTCTTGCACGAATCTTTGGTTATTGTTAATCGTAAATCATTGTTAGATATCGCTATACGTTGAACGTTGATTGAGGAACGCACTTTTTCCCATCGAGTAATGCGTTCGATGGAAGTCGTTTTCGAAGGTATAAGGTGCTAAGAAACGAGACAGCTGACGTTCGCGTTGGGCATGAGAGAGACAGGAAATCGGTTAGTGGAAGTTCAACGATCGACTCTCGCGCAGTTTGTTGAACTGCAATCATTTGCTTTGGAAAATCGTTAGGGTTGCGGAGTGCGTTAGTGTTTTATTATTTAAATACTTACCTGTATATAAAAAGGGCCAAATATTCTAGAATTAATATCTTCCTTTTTCCCTTTAAACTCTCGGCATTTTCTTTTATTTTCCAAGAATAGATATTTTTGTTCTTCTTAAAGGTGAAGAAGTAACTCGAAATATGCCAACACTATTATTTTTCACATATTTCACTTATTCTTATTAGCATGGCTAACGCCTAAGTAATTAACCCTTTGATTGTTTAACGAATTCTAGTCTTATACTTTTCAAATGTAAATATGGAGGGAGATTTTGCGGAAAAAAATACACTCAAAACAAAGGCGATGCCTTCGTAACGTTTACGGAAATAAAATAAAAAAATATTATTATATTTTAACGTGATTTTCAAACTACCGACAGATTTAATTAAATAACGAAGTTACGCGAGCATTTTATTACAGGCAGAATGAAAAGCTCAATTTTAAATTCCACAGCGTTCTGTTTTAATTATGAAGTTTTACAGTACAATAGGGAATATCCGATCCGGTAAGGTCGGTTATAATTAAATTCCACATAATTAATATATTATTTACCTACCCATATTAAAGTAACTAAATAAAACTTTTACTGGATTTTTCACTGTGAGACATATTAAAGTAAAAAAAAGTTTTAGCGAAATAAAACAGGACAACCCTACGCGCAGTATCCAGAAGTGCGCGCGCGCATCTCCCTCACATCCCTCGCGATAGAAAGAGACGGCGCGTTCGCGGAAGAAAGCACGATGTAGTTATGTAACCTGTTAGTTATCGCCAATCGGTGATACTCGCAACTGTCAATTCAATACATACTTTAGTGCCGCTATGTACTGCGAATGTTTTATTTCTATGTTAGCGCTTACTCTCGCTTGACGACCTGGATGTGATTAGGTTGGACATTAGGACTCATTCGGTATTTACGGAGTTTTTTTCGAATTGTTTTTCTTTTTTTTTTTGTTTGTTTTGTTCTAATTTCTTTGCCGTTTTTTTTTTTTGTTTTTTTTTTTTTTTTAAGTATAGTAACTTAATAACTATATTATGGCTGTACCAATGAGTGGGTTATTCCCATAGGTCCATGAGGTTTCTTCAAAGCCAGATCCTCGGCTTTTAGCTTAGACTTTTTAGGCTAGTATGGGTAAGGGAGATACGTTATTTAGCTAAAGTAGGTAGATACCTACTAGATACCTAGTACCTACCTAGTAGATACTACCTACTTATTTACTTAAAATATCGCTTTCACATATGAATCCTTACAAATATTTAGGTTTTTTTTTGTAGTGGGAGGCCTCTTCTGCGTTCACGGCGTTGTTTATAAACGCGCTCTTCACTTTGAGTCCAGCATTTGCTGTGGTAAAAATGTGGTATATTCTTGACTGTTAGGTAAACGACATGGAGCCAATTAGTGGGAGGCCACTTCTGCAAGAGACCGCCTGGGGAAGTACCACGCCTTTGCCAGATATTCATCCGCCAAGCAGTAGTGTGCAAACATTACTGTGTTCCGGATTGAAGGGCATTGTCCCCAGCGAAATTACTAGTTATATGAGACTTAAGAGCCGACGGCTCCGAGTGACGAGCGCAGTGCAGTGCCGCGCAGGATTATGCAATGCAGGGTTCTGGGTGGAGCTGTGACTGTTATGGGCAGCTGTAGCGCTTACTATCAGGTGAACGACTTGCTCGTCTCGTCACTTAGTGAAATAAAAAAAATGGGGCTTAGTTAGGATAATAGTACCCCATGGTAGTTCCCGATTCGCTATATACGGGGATTTAGGAATATGCTCGTAGCCTTATGTTTTTTAATTTGTTTACATATACGTAGGTCCTTACTTAATATTATGTATTTTTACAAGTTTCAAGTTCCTTAAGTAAGTTAAATTTTTCTTTAAGTAAAATAAAGTAGAGGAGGTTCTCTTATCTTCAATATTAAGGATTATCGGCGGCGGCGGCGCTTAGAGAGATAACAAAATCTAATTAGGCCTATATAGTTTCTTTGAACAGCGGTGGTAGACTAGTGGCTAACGTCTGCCTTCCAAGGAGAAGGTCGTGAGTTCAAATCCCAATCCGGGCACGTCGGGTTTTATGTTATTTAAATAAATACTCACTTATAATCGTTATACTTAGATGTATCGTCTGCTCACGAAATCTCATATATAATCTATATCATTTTTGTCTGTGTTATATACTCTCGCCTTGGCCAGAGCTTCGTTCTTTTTAACCGACTACAAAAAGGATTAGGTTATCAATTCGGTTGTATTTTTCTCTATGTAAATTGCCTCAGAACTCCGTAATTAAGAAACTGATGAGGATATTTCTTTATTTTAAAGGACGTACATACAGATAAAAATTGAAAAATAGATAGAACCATAGAAAAATCATCAAAATTAGTTTAGTGGTTTGGTTTTTAATTATAACTGGAACAAAAACGTCATTCAAGTTACCGAAATTGCGTATTTTGTTTTACTGTGAAGTCAATTTTTGGGATCGAACAATAAAATTATATTTATAATATCAAAATGAAGTTTTAGCCAGACTCAGCTCACCATGCCATACTTCCGGTTTTACCAATAGCTACGGCCATCAAAGATCGATCGATCAACCGCCTCCGGGGGGCGGACACTTCGGACAGGCCTTATGTTCGGCTTCAAACGAGGCCAGCATGGGGTGCATTCAATTATTAATGGTACCCCCATACCCCTTATTGCCTGTTATTATATTCCGGCCACTACCAACAATTCTAACGAATTCTAAATTTGTACCAATCAATTTCTTTTATGTCTTTTTGTATAAAATATGAAATAAAAAGAATCCCGCGCATTTTTACCTTAAAATTAATTATTTTTCTACTTTAATTTCAAATTGCTATTAAACGTGTTATTTTGAAGTAAAACTTGTTTACGCACGCTTGACTTGGGGAGTAAGCTGGTGAATGCATTACGAAAAATGTGACCGGGCGAGGCAAATGGAAGTTGAGAGGTAATTCATAATTAAATAATAAATTAATCATAAATGATAAGTGATAATTGATAAGGGGGTACGGGGGTGCGAGGGTGAAGGGGGGGATAAGGGGATGAGGGGATAAATGATAAAATATATATATATATATATATTAAATTAAAAAAGATAATTTTGTATTGTTTTGTCATCGGTCCTTGAAAAGTGTGCAAAGTTTCAAATTACTCCGACGTTTTGAAAGATTGTGAAATATTTTCAAAGATTGTGTTGCATACATACATACATACATACATACTTACATACCAATCTAATAAATACGTGTTAAAAACTTACTTACCTAATTAAAAAACAAAAAGAGAGCCGGAGAAACGGCTCTCATATCTAAGGAAGGCAACAGGCGCGTAATATTCCCTCTCCCGTCACGGAGAGACGTTGACTAAAAAACGTGTTTACATACATACTCTGGCTGGTGCTGTGACTGTTATGGGCAGGCATAGCGCATACCATCAGGTGAACGACTTGCTCGTCTCGTCACTCAGTCTAATTAAAAAAAACGAACCCAGCTAAAAAAAAGCATGTTAAAAAAATGAATTCTAAATGTTGTGGTACTTAATTGAATTCATAAATTCGTACTTGCCTATAATTCAATTCTTAAAACAAGCTGCGAGGGAGGAGTTACCTTTAGTGAGTACCCTTTTGACAGGACTCAGGGTCCTAATGAAGACGTCCGGCTCCTCGACAATGTCTCCCACAGGATGATGTGGTGCCTGCGCCAGTGTGCATTTGCATTGTTCGCATACAAACCAGTAAATAGGTCATCGCTCAATCAAATCCAATCTTCAGGACGCGCGTGATATTTCTAGTTAACGTTTGGAGCTATCTATCTTGTGACCTACAACGTAGGAATATGTATAACATTACAATATAATATTGTAATTAGAAAACAATAATGTCTAAAAGGTTAAAGTAAGCTCTTAAATCCAAATACATACATATGTTATTGTATGTAGACTCGGACCATTTTCGATGGTGAATAAATTATCCGAGTTTATATTTCGTTCTTTTCGTGCTTCTTTTTGTCTTATTTTGTTTTTATTTGTATGTGGTCAGTAAAAATAAGTAACACACTTTTAAAATTGCTTTTTTTTCTATAGTTTAGATTAAACTGCAATTTTAAAAGTATGATACTTATAAATTCTCTCACTTTCGCGAGAGGGGTTAGGCCTTTATGAAGAAGTAAAAAGAAAAGGAAAACATCGTGAGGAAACCCACATACCTACCCGAGAATTACTTCAGAGATAGGTATGTGATCCACCAATCCGGACCAGGCCCCTGTGGTGGATTAAGGCCTCAACTATCTACATAAATAAAAATTAATGGCTAAACGTATTGCTAGGCTCAAAACTAGAGAATGGCTAACCCAATTAGGCAATTTTTTTTATCAAATTTTCTTTGTCCGATTAAATTTCTTATGACGAAAATAATTGGAAAAATTGCCCAAATTTTTGGATAATTTGGGATAACTGAATGTGCCTTTTTTCTATGTGATTTTTGAATGTGCTCGCGGTTTTACTTTTGTTTTTTTTCACGATCTATAGTTCTTTTTTTCAAGTGTAACCCTGGGATTTATTTACTGAATTAATAAATGGAATTTAATCTCCTCATCGTAATTAATTAATCCTGCCGCAACGATATCTTTAATCTCAGGTCAGGAGGTAACTCCAGGACGAGAAAAGATTAAATTTGTCCCACTACCTTAGTCATCTACCTTACCTACCTTATTTAAATACATTGTAATGCGATGGGGAAAAAAAAGGAAACATTTATTTACCAAAATGTAGGTCAAACAAAACAAAAGCAGCAATGTCCACCATTTTACAGGCTTTTATTTAACTTGCAATGTATGCATGCAACTATGTTTGTTCTGGTGGAATATTGCAACTAAGGCCGGTTTTAGTGCTCGACCGACAGTCGGCGTCGGTGCGCACGTCGGTAGCGCTGTCATTTGTATGAAACTTAAACAATATACGCGTGCGTACGGTCGGTGGCGCACTGTCACGAGCACTAAGACCGGCCTAAAACCGACGTCTTCAACCGATTGGGATAAAATGTTGCACAATCGTCAAGTTCTAATGACATTGCAATATTATGGTGACATTGAACCGATCTGATGATAGAAACGGAAGGTAGACAACGGAACTCCTCAGTGACTAACAGTAGATCGATGGTGCTTGGACTCATTTTGATCAGCTTGCAGTACCGAATACATATTTTATAAAAGCTTGTCTGGAAAAATGTATTTTGATCAATACCTTATTTTAAAACCACCGTGTCCAATATATTTTTTTAGATTTTTAAGTTTGAATTTGGTTAGTTTTCCTTTTATTTATATTGTTATATATTTGTGATAATTCGATAAACTTAAGATACTCCCACAATAAGGTGTACCCTCACCGTATCCACTACTAAGTCCTAATGGCGCGTTGTTAGCGTTCGATAATATCGAAGGTATTTTTGCATTATTTATAGTTAAGTACGCTTTCTTATATTCTTCAGTATGCACTGAGCATATATACAGTGATTTTCATTGGAAAATAACAGTATTAACACTATAATATTTAAAAGCTATTTATAGGGTGCTATATGCTATATATACAAAAAATATATATACGGTTTACCCTATACACAGCTTTTTTAGAAAACCCTTGAGGAAAGAGAGCATTCAGTCGAGTATTTACGTTTCTGTGATCGTATGTACGTAATCTGATCATGATTTATATTGTATATAATATATAAAAGCCATTTATATATATATAATTTATAATTTAATTATATATATATATATATATATATATATAAAAGAAACAACATATTTACAAATTTCAAATAATTCATCACATAACACCTGTTCATTTACGAGTAATATTCATTACATTATTAAACACTAGCTGCGGCTCGCGGTTTCACCCACGTAGTTCCCGTTCGCGGAAATTCGGGGATAAAATATAGCCTATGTTACTCGCTGATAATGTAGCTTTTCATTAATGAAATAAATTTCAAAATCGTTGCAGTGGTTTAGCCGAAACCTTACATATTTCCATACAAAATCTCATCCCCTATTTTTATTTCACACCCTTAAAGGTAAATTTTTTAAAGTCTTATTTATTTATGTCTAATCATAAAGCTTAAAAAATTATTTTCAAGCTTCTAGCTATAAAAATGATGAAACTTCGATACAAACTTTCATCCCCTATCTCAACCCCTTAAAACCCTTTTTTGCATTAAAAAGTAGCTTATGTCTTTTCTCAGGCTTTAGATTATCTTTGTAGCAAATTTCATTTAAATCGGCTTAGTACAGTTAGCACAGTCGACAGTTAGCAGGGCAGTTCAGTTTAAGGCCTTAACCCGGATGGATTTAACTGTTCGTGGTGAGGCCCCTGGGATAAACGTGTCCACGTCGCCCCTGCGACGGCTACAATGTCGTCCGCCCAGCGGCGGCGCGGGCGCCCTGACGCATGGCGGGCGACGCTCGCCTCGTGGGCGAGGCGAGGCGAGCGTCGCCTGCCAGTGTGACCGCGCCTTACCTCACCTTGTTATATGAAAAGTTTAAATAAATAAATTTAAAGTAGTTAAATTAAATATATAAAAATATTACACATATCGTCAGTCCATTTTGTATACAAAATGGCGTCGATAAATGTAATATAGGACGCGCGCGATTTTACACACTACTGCAACGCAGTAGTTACAAACCTAACTATTGCTACGAGAATATCGCCTTAACATAAGGTACGACCACAGAATAGGCTAGTATTGATACGACGCAAACAACCGTGCGGTTTACGTTCTGTGTGAGTTTTACAAATTGGCTTTTAGTATATTTTGAATTCCGACGCTTGCGTTCTTAAGGAAGACTTCCGTGGGTCGCAGCTCACGCGTTGTCTCGCGCGAATGCAATTGTAAAGCGCGCCATACATTTGTAATTCTACTTTTACACACTGCTGCTATAATATCCCTGGGACGCAAAACAAGCCACGGTGCGCAATGTTCCTCCTTCATATTTTGTTTAGTTACCTCTCCTTAATAAAATTACAAAAAGTTCCCATTTCGAGAAGTATCCTTTATGAGAAACTAGTCATGCCCTGCGGTTTTATCCGCGTTAACTATTATTAAAAAGTATACTATATTAATTTTTTTTATGGATTTTTATATCTGAAATAAATAATTTTTATTTATATTGTACGTAATTATTGCCCGGATGAATATTTGGCACAGGCGCAGTACTTTTCCAGGCGGACTCTTGCAGAAGAGGCTACGTTTTATAAAAGTATTTAAACATTAATAAGTGAAGCAAAAACTTTTGATCCCCTTCTACGAATATTGCTCGGACGAAGGAGTATAAAATTTGACGCATTTAAAGTTTATATGGAGAAGAAGTGCAGAAAGCTAACATTTTTATAAAATAATGTATTAGAATATTGTTTTCTTTTTTTTAACCTATAGTGTCCCACTGCTAGACAAAGGCTGAAGCAGAACACCGAAAAGCAGCACACCAACTCCCTGATACCCTCTTTAAAATTATAAATAGGTTCGCCTTTGACCACTATCACACCTGATGGTAAGTGACAATGCGGCCTACGATGGTACACGCTTACCTAGAAGTACCTTATTCACTCGTGCCTTGAATACTCCTAGGTTATCGGGAAACACAGACTCAGGCAAGGAGTTCGCATAATAAATGGAAACATTATAACCCTCTACTGGTTTCTGGAACTCCAGACCACTAGGCTGCGTAGGATCCATGCGTGGTGGTGACACATTCTTCACACAAGGAACAACAATCCGCCTGGTCATCGTCATCTCGCAAACTTCCTCACTGTTATCTTCCATACCTCCTCCAATATTAATCGTAGCAAAGTAATGTCAAGCGTAGCCGTTACGTGTCACTGTGATCGAGGTAACCGGATTATAAAATCCCTAGCTAACTATTTCAGTGTTCAACATCGGTGTATTACAGTAACTACTCGTAATTAACATAAGAACTACAGTCCGAACCATCGCATATAGCTGAAAAGTTAACCGCTTTGGTCAGTCTTTTCAATATTAACACAAAGTTAGGACTAGCAAACTCAGCCTGGTTTTGGAATGATATAATATAATAATATGATTATGGTGTAACGAGCACAGCCGTAACACTTGACGTCCAATTAGCTGGCTGAAATTAGACGTATACCTTCTGTTATTTAATTATATATTCCAAACTATCTCACTAACATTATAAATGCGTTTCTTTTTTTGTATTTGTTATCTCTTCCCGCCGAAACGGGTGAATGGATTTTGATGACATTTAGTATACAGATACTTAGTGTCCTGGAATAGAGCACAGGACATTTTTTATTCCGTAAAAACGGTTTATGTGGGGTAATAGTTACCGCGCGAGAAATTGTAGGGCGAGCGCTCCAAGTCAGCTGATATTTTTCTCATAACGTTTTGAGGTCAGAAGGCTTTAGTTGTCTTATTGGTACTTGATAGAATCAGGCGTTACTTTGCAGAAATAATACGTATTAAAAAAGAAAATCTCACTAATATTATAATTGTGAAAGTTTGTGTGTTTTTTCTCTATTCACACCGAAACGGCTGAACAGATTTTAATGAAATTTAGTATATGTACAGATAATTTAGATTCTGGAATAGAACAAAGCATACTTTTTATCTCGTAAAAATTAACGGTATACTTGGGGGATAATAGTTAACGCAGGTGAAACCGCCGGGCGCAGCTAGCATAAAAATATAATTCTTAAACGGAAGTAAAGCTATATATTTTTATTTCATCTAATTTTTATCCCGTGAAAATCAGTTTTTTATGAAATTTTAGTGCGAATAAATCTAACTAACTATTTTTGATTACCTCCAAAGTCAGCAATAAAAGATCTTATTAATTGCAATCCCAACCACTGAAATATAATTACCAATAAAGCTACCTCTCCTATGAAAAGTCTAAGTAAAACGCAACATTAAGCTCGAAAGAACATAAAAATGACCTACTTAAGTACCGACCTAATTTATATTTATTGCAAAATATTTCCAATATTACATAACGTCACCTGTCCCGTTCATACTAAGCTTTTGTAATCTCACAACGTGAATACGACACGTAGAAGTTCATTAACTAATGAGTGATCCGAACGTGGCTGCTCGCGGAGCTTGCGTTCAGTGCAGTCAGTAAGGCTGGAGCGGTCACTCAATCCACTAGGCTGGGTTTGGCTTCAGGCGATTTCCTGTGCATTCCTGCAAGTGTCGAGTGCTTTTTCGTGAAAAAATGTGGCGCCTGGTGTACTCTCCAACCCAGTTCCCCACGCCCAGATGGGTAAGGGGCCCGCAAGTGTACGGTATGTACCCGTTTATGCTATTATTGTCGACTATTGGAATTTACAATGTAATTTTTTTTTAAGTGAAAACTTTTTGAGGACATTTTGGGTGAACAAAAATAATGGAACTCGCGTCATCGTCACCGAACGCTTTCCATGAGCTATATGTTTTTTGTGTAAAGAAGTAAATAATTATCTAATAGCTAATATATATATATATTATTTTTGAATTATGTTCGTTTTGTGAAGAAATGTTAATGACCATTATTATTATGAATATTTCTTTCATTAAAAACCGAAAATAATTAATAAATAATATTTATTAGCTTCTAGCTGTACCCTGCCACGCTTCGCTGTGGCACATTCGCACATTCGCTGATATGTCACTGATGAAAAAAATAGATAAAAACAATCCTTGATGCGGATTATATATCATGCTAAAATTTCATCTCGATCGGTGCAGAACTTTTTGAGTTTTTGAAGCGTACACAAATCAACATAACATTTTTATATATATAGATAGATTAGATTCTTTTTTTCGACGAATTATTTTTGTTTCTTAAGGAAGTTCTCACGATCAAAGATTAAAGTTTAAATTTGTCATTAACAACTTTACAAATCAAAAATAATTAAAAAACAACAATCTAATAGCTCGACGATACAATTCAAAAGTTACTTCGTTTTCACTTCAATCGGCAGTCCCCAAAGATTGCCCCATTTTTTATAGAGAGATTTTTGACACCGTTTTGTATATTTTTTTTATTTGACTGGGTAACGAGACGAGCACGTCGTTCACCTGATGGTAAGCGCTACGCCTGCCCATAACAATTACAGGGCTTTTTTTTGTATTTTATTGTATATCTATACTAATAATAAGATATTAATGTATAAGATATTATTTTTGACGTGTAAAAGTGCAATATTTTGCTTATTTACAATAAATGATTTGAGTTTTGAGTTTTGAGTGCCACCCAGAATTTTGCATTACAAAGCATTGCATTAACCGTATAATTACATGAATATAAAATAAGTTTCAAGTTAGCGCTTTCCGTTCCTGCGCTGATCTCGTCCATGTTTTGCCTTGAACTCTGACGATGTCGCCGATCCATCTGGCTGCGAGTCTTCGCTTCTCTGGGCCACCATTCTGGCCTATTTATTTATTCAATTAATTTATTGGCTCGCTCCATGGCTACATTTATTGTGCGCGTGTTGTCTTGCAAGGTTCCTCCTTACGAAGGGGAAACTCGTGCTGAACAGCGGGCAGATATGGGTTGATGATGATTTGGTTGGGGTGGGTCAGTGTCCATGTTTCGGCGCTATACGTGAGGCTTAGTAGAACAAATTGGCTACAGATTCAGACTAAGATTTCGTTGGATTTAAAAACATCGTCTAGGTTTTTTAACGATTTCTTTATTTTGGTACTAATATTTACTCTAGAGTGAGCAAAAATTTCAGTACTTTTTAAATAATTTATGTACTTATTTTCTTAGATATTGTGTTTATATGAATTTTAATTTTATTTGACTGAGTAACGAGACGAGCGAGTCGTTCCCCTGATGGTAAGCGCTACGCCTGACCACAACAGTTACGGTGCCACTCAGAACTTTGCATTGCTTAATCCTGAGCGGCACTGCACTACGCTCGTCACCCCGAGACATCGGCTCTAAAGTCTCATATGCCCAGTAATTTCGCTGAAAACAATGCCCTTCAAACTGGCGCACAGTAATGTTTGCACACTATTGCTTGGCGGATGAATAGGATTCCCCAAACTTCGTCGTCGTCGTTTCGGAAGGGTTCGTATCCATTCTAATTAGTACAGTTAATGATAAAACATTTCAGTGGTCGCGTCCGACGCAGACTGCCGACAGGAAGCTACGTACAGATACAACTCTTCCTTACATTTTTCATTCTTTTTCTGCTTCAATCTTTCTTTTTTTCATTCTTTTTCTTTCTGTCTTTCTGTCTTTCTTTTTATCTTTTCTGATTCGTCTGTGACTACGGTTTATTAAAGCATTAGATATTCCGCGCGAAATAGATTTTTCTTGTTATATATTATAGGATGTTCTTTAGTTAGACACCTTTGCCAGATATTTGTCCGCCAAGCAGTAGTGTGCAAACATTGCTGTGTTCCGGTTTGAAGGGCACTGTTTCCAGGGACATGACTGGGCATATGAGACTTTAGAGCCGATACCTCAGGGTGACAAGCGCAGTGCAGTGACGCACAGGATTATGCAATGCAAAGTTCTATGTGGCACTGTAACTGTTATGGGCAGGCGTAGCGCTTACCATCAGGATAACGACTTGACCAAAAAAAAAAAAAAAAGTTAAAGCTGACCGCGTAATTCTTGAGAAGTTAAGTGGCGGTTACTAACAGGTACAATTTATTATTGTACAAACTAACGACCCAAAGACGTTGTATATGCTATCTACGGAGACGGGCGTATCTAACACAGCAAACCAAATAACTATATCTGTCGCGGAGGACAAGGAAAAAGTTACACAAGTTATTGCATAAAACAAAGAGTTATTACCGTTATACGAACCGTCGATCATACAACTTTGGCTGGGGCAAGCCTGAGCGGGCGTGGTCCTTTGTATAGATGAAACCCTCCCGTGAAATCAAAACAATACGTGTTCGTTCTAGACAGTTTGTAGCGACTGGCCTCGCACGGTTAGCACTAAGTATCCACGTCCAGATTATCGTAAATGGTATAGCCACCTACCTCGTTTATCACTCTGTCTATCAGTGGAAATCGAATGGAGACAGGCTCTACTGTCATTTCTGAGCTTAACGCAAATATGACATGATAATCACGGCAAACGATACGCGGCAAAGCGGTGGTAGCCTAGTCAGAGAACGCCCACTTTCCAAGGAGAGTTAGGTTCAAATCCCAGTGCGAGCATGTACCAATGGGTTTCTGTAAAAACACATCACTCAATTTTCGATGAAGGAAAACATCGTGAAGAAAACCGACACACTTACCCGAGAATTATTTCGAAGGTAGGTATGTTATTCACCAATTCGGACCGGGCCCCGTGGTGGATGAAGGCCTAATCCTCCTCATGAATGTGATAGGACACTTTAATTTACTATTTGTTTAGCCAGGCTGTGTCAGTAAATCATCCACCACTTTACTGACTCGTGACGTTGACTGCGACTTGCCTAAACTGGACTTCTGACGAACTGACTGACTGGATCTCGATTTTTATCTACGATAACATAAAACAATACTAATAAAATGATACTAAATGAAAAATCGTTCGAAGTCAAAACTTGAGATAAACTAGTGATTTCATTTTCAAATCGCTCATTGGCAAATAGAGTTTGTTATCTTCTTGACGGTGTATTAAGGACTGGATGAGGAAAGCCGAAGATTGGGTTCAGTGGCGTTCAATGGGAGAGGCCTACGTCCAGCAGTGGACGAGTGTGGGCTGATGATGATGGTGTATTGAGGAGATAACATTTTCTAGTCACAAGTAAGGAAAAAAAAATGACAGTTCATTACATCAGGGGTGACATTCAAAAATCACCCACCTGGAGTATTTTATAGTCATTACTAGTACTACAATACTACAGTAGTACTACAATAGGTATACATTTGACCAAGACACGTTCGCGAACACCTTAATGAGTGACATTTTTTCTGCCATATACAGATTTTCATACAACGCAAACGCTATTAAGGGGGGAGCCTGCTTTAGAAGCTTAAAAAAATCGATTTTTTAGAGGATTTTTTTGGGAAGGAAAGAAATATTTGATTGAAACGAAACTTTCAGGTTTTATTGTTATGTATTTCAAGAGTCTTCTCAAATTTTTTCATCAAAATATATGTCATATTATGCGTGGTACAAGCATTTCGCCGAGGCGCCTCGAGTATGCATGTGTCGTGCGGCGGGAAAGATGCAGGTCGCAATTTTCATCTGAAACTAAAAAACCAAAAAAAAATTTAATTTTCAATAGTATAGCTTCTAGTTAAACCAAAAAAATTAAAAAAAAAGTGAAAAATTCAATTATTTTTCGCAAATTAAAAAAAAAAATCATTTTTTTGGAAAAAAAAATTCACTTTAGATTGTTTAAAAAAATGGTTAATCATGACTTTTTCAAGTTTTTTTAGGTTCAACTAGAAGAGAATTTTATCCCGAACACAACCAATTTTGTCTCGTTTCGATAGGACGTTTAGTTTTTTTTCTATCTTTCCCGCCAACTCGGGAAAATCGTAAAAATGAAAAACCGAGAAATCGCCCGTCAAAGTTTTCGTATATAAAAAATCTTATTTTTTTGAACTTACCGCAATAACATGCCAATCAGCGATTCCTGGTCCATAAAATGGCCCTTCAGACTCTTCAAATAACTGGTTTTGGCCCACATGTTCGAGTCTGCGGGCTGTTCTGGCCTCTTTACTTTCCAATGAATCGCGCCTGTTTTGTCGGTTGACGCGCTCCTTGTCAGCTCCCTTGGCGAAAGAGTTGCATTGCTGTCCAATTTTTAAATCTAGTAACTGCATGGTGTTCAATACTGCACTGTAGCCTTCATTGAACATTCCTCCAGCGATGTAAGCAGCAATCTCGACGATTTTAATGCCTGAGTTAAGGTGTTTAGGTACGATGCGCCACACAGTGGAATTGAACGACTCGTTCGCATTTTGTGTGTGTCCACCTAAACACCTCGTTAGCAGATCGTCCTTAGATAAATCCTCGTACACAGGACGAATGTGTTTCTCGACATGTTCGTCAATTACACGTGGTGGAGCGATCCGGCCGCTCGTATACCTGCTTGACGCTTGCTCACTATTTCTTCTGTAGCTCCGAAAATAATTTGAATTTGCTTTTGAAATTTTAGGGGCATATTCTTGGATAGTTTGGGAAACATTTATGCAAAAAAAAAAATCGATTTTTCGAAGCCTCTAAAGCAGGCTCCCCCCTTAACATCTCAATGATTTAATTTGATCTCGGCACGGATTGAATTAGCACCGCACATGCGTATCTAGATCAGGGGCCTCACCAAGAACAGTTAAATCCATTCAGTTTAAAGCCTTAAACTAAACTGCCCTGCTAATTGTCATCACCAAGATCGCAAAGCGTTCATAATCGTTAATATCCAAAGAGAGCGGAACAGTTTGTTTGCATTTATGGGAGTTGATATAGCTTCATCTCATTCTCTTTCTCTCTTATTCTATTCAGTCTATTTTGGAGTGACGTCGCGTCACGTTTGTCATGTACGAGTGCCAATCGAGGCCGTTCAGATTAATGCCATATAATGAGTGCATGGAATAAGAATAAGTGCGTGGTTACCCCCCTGCACTGTTGAGTTAAGGGTCGTGTAAGATTTTCCCCTTAATCTAGGTCATGACTAACCATAATAGCAAATCGATGCTAGTTACTGAGCAGCGGAGCTGTCGGTCCAAGCCACCGACCACTCAAACCACTCGAGCAATCTCGAGAATCTTGAGACGAGGTAAATCTTAATTTTTTATTTGAAGCTGAGTTTTAATAAGGTCTAACACTAATCTCAAATCATGGGAACAGCGATATGTGTCCTAGACGTAACAAGGTGTAGAGTAGAATTGAATTAACAACAAGAATTAAACTATAAATTAATTAAACAAGAGTAGAATTGAAAATAACGATGATGATGATGATAAGGATAACAGTGGAACGTTGAAACGATGTCCCATTATTCTAGTTTTAATTTAATTAACTGTGTTAGTCTGTTTGATAATATTTGAGCTCATTATTTACAGCTTACAATACCAAATGCGTTCGTATTATATTAAGCTCGCAGGGATTTGTATTTCAAAATAACTTATTTAGCGACAGCAACAATGTTTTGATTACTAGCTTCGTCATATTACGTCATATTATCTTCCATTACTAAGGTGTTTTACCGTGTATTATAAAACTTTGTAGGTTTATTTCACAGAGTTTATTTAGATGAAAATTGTATTGCAATCGTCACACTTTTCTGTTGACGCTCGACCGTCACGTAAGAGTTGACAATTTAACATGAATGTTTATTGAATGAAGTTTTAAGTACGACAAAGAGTTTGGAAGATGGTGTATACACTATTACAGACACCCATTTTTTTATTCTTAAGCGTCAATTAGGCAAGGGAACGTAGATAGCCGTTAGTATTCGCTAAATAAACAGAAACGAGAATATTATAGTTCAAATAGTATATTCAAACTCGGAATTATCTTTAAATGGTTCACTAAATTCATCTACTGGTGATTTCCGTTATTTGGTTAAGTTTCCCTCGCAGCTTGGTTCCGTAGTTATAATAGCGCGAAACGATGCGGTTTGGTAGAACTTGGAGAAGATATTGGATTATAAATCATGGATTGTAAACGTTTCAATAAAATTGATCAATCTATTTTTCAGTGTATTGCTGTTGCAACATTACATGTATGGACAGGGTGTCCCATAAAGTGACGATAAGTCGCCAACAGATTAGGCCCGGGGCGCGGAATAAGCCGGGATAAGGCCTCATAATGAGGACTCAGCTCTTGTAACTATACTTAAGTACTCCTCTCCGTGTATGGTTGTCTGGAAGAGATCGCTCTGAGCAATAAGACCGCCCATTGTGACACTAATTGTAAAATTTTATTTGTTCTTGTTTTAAGTTTTCTTTGTTCTGTGATGTTTCAATAAAGAGTTTATCAATCAATCTATCTATCTATACTTATCAGCTATTTTCATGAATATTGAGAAAACTAGTTCCTTACTCTTAACCCTTTGACTGCTGAGCCGTTTCGCTTGTCTAGCCACGGGTGCGGCTCTGCACGCGCCATAGTGTTTTCCTATACAACAAACACAACAGTTGTGTTTTGCCGTACTCGTGGCAAGTTATGAAAAACACGACAGTTGTATTTTCAGCAGTGAACGTGTTGAGCAATGTGTGTCAATTGATTGCAATTATTTGTAATTTTAAAAAGCGTCTCGCGGGTAAACAGGGTCGGATTAACAATATATTTTAATTATTCATTACACTTATTTAGTACATCATATGAAAATAATAGAAATTTTAGCAAAGTTTATTATAAGCTGGCTCTTTTTGCCATGATTCTGAAATGTCAAACACCCTATACATTTATAAACAAGAAATACTGAAATTTCCTGAAATGTCGTCACAATTGAATGAACATTGCTCAAAGAAAATGAATATGAAACGAACGACACGTTCGTTCGTCGTTCAGTGAACGAATCTCGTCTAATCACTCAATTAAATAAAAATAAACTTAATAGCATTAAAAATAGGAAATGACGGAAGCCATTAGTGTCATTAGTGTTGGCATCCTACTCAAAACTCAAAACTCAATCATTTATTGCAAATATTGTATTTTTAGAAGTCAAACACTGTCTCTTATACATAGAGAAAAATACAATATAAGTCATATAATTATCTAGACTAATTATGGTTTGAGTTAGAAAAAGACTTTAGGGACTAGTAATAGTAAAGCGGAACTAACTCTGTCCGCCCTCCGTCTGTTTGCGCCCTTATTAGGGCGCAACGTCTGAACGGATCTTAATGAAATATGGTATGGAGATAATTTGGATCCCGGGGAAAGTCTTAGAAACCCATTATCGCGATAATATCAGTTTTTTCCGCAGGTAAAGTCACATGTAAAAGCTAGTATAATACATTTTCGAAAATCTTGATAGTTAATATAATGCTTTGTTTGTATCAATATTCGTGTATACAATATCTAATCCCTTACATAAATATAATAGTCCGAATATCTATTTTTAATTGGCTCCATTTCAATCACTATGTCCTTGACAGTTTTTTTTTCCAAATACCTATGTAATTATGAAATTACCGACACAACATAGTTCTCTTTATATACCATTGACGACCGTAGCGAAGCATCTACGCTGCCTTTGCCCCCGTAGCACTGGCTACGAGACCGCGTTGAAATCTTTTGTTAGGGCGGCTACAGACAATACAATTTTCCGTTGGCTACGCATACCTACGCTATTTTTGGAGTCACTATGGATGCGGCGCCAACGCCGTGCGCGAGTGATTGTTTAATTCCTTTTGGTAGTTCTGGGTAATGCCCATCTGAAGGGTGTTACCATGAAAGCCTTACGAGAGCATGAGAGTCAGTGGTCGAAGTTAGGTTTTCGCATCGGGAAGCTGTAGTAGTCGTAGAGGGTTGCTGAATCCAAGCCTCAGTGACCACGCTGGCTTATTATAGGCAGCAAGGTTCTGGGAGTTCCGGGACCAACCACCCACGAGCGGCTGCATAGCTAACTGATCAGAACTTCTGAAATATGCCACAGTGACGGTTAGTAAGCGGCTCTGAACATCCGATAGAAATTTTCAGGATGACAAGCGTTCCTGCAGTCTCCGGGGTAAATTAATATGATTTTCACACAAATTTTAATCCTACGGTTTTTATTTATTTTTTTTATCTACGGAAGCTCATTCCATTTCCGTTCTCTATTTTAAATTTAATCAGAATAAAAAGATGTAAAAAGAAAAATTTTTAGTTAGTTATGTCTTACTCGTCTCGTAAATCAGTCAAATAAAAAAATTAAATGTGTTCTGGGATACCTAGTAGAAGTAAAAACTCAACTCTAAAAAAATATAACAAAAAAAAGTCATAAAAGATATTTTAAATATATACCAAACGTAACTCTCTCTTTTTCTATCTTAACTAACTTAATCTCCCTCTCAACTTCCGTTCGCCTAGCCCGATCACACGTTTCGTGACGCATTCACCAGCTTACTCCCCAAGTAAAGCGTGCGTAAAGAAGTTTACTTCAAAAATAAAAAGTTTGATTAAAATTTAAAGTCCACCGTTACAGAACCAAACTAATATTTTAAACATCAATATAGGATTGGAGTTTAATCAGGTTTTTGACAGAGACATTTGTAGGGAATACTAGTATTTTATTGCGATCACATATACTCCCTTTTCGTTATTGGATTAGCAGACATTTTAATATGACATATATGAGCTTATAATAGCTCCAAATCTTTCTCTTTCTCTCATTCTGTGGCGTAAAGTTTTGAGTGACGTCACGTCACGTTTGTCAATTATAAGTGTGTGGTGCCAATCTAGGCTGTTCAGTTAAGGGCCTTAAAATGAATGCATGTAATAAGAATAAGTACGTGGTTACCCCCCAGATGACACCGCCGCGTTGTGGAGAAATTGCACCGAAGCGCACGAATCGATTTGCTTGGTCCCACGCTTGTAACGCGTGTGACTAGGCCTACAAACTAAAAGTAAATAGATTTGCCTCATCGTCGACCGCAACATCGTTTAACACAAAGCCAAATTTGAACACGGCTTTATTAGTTTTCGCCATTATTATTATATTTCGCCATTATCTATGTATCTATGTAACGGAATCTTTGAAGTTTTAAGCTTTTTTTGTGTTTCAATGAAGAGTTTATTTATCTATCTTATCTATCTAATGACGACAATACAATAATAAAATAAAAAAAATCAAAAACCATACCCACTAAAAAATAAGAAAAATAAATATAGTTGAAAAAAAAAACTAAAAAGCACCGTTTAATAGCAAGCAAGCTGAACTAAAAAGTAGAAAAACGCTTATTACCACAAAATTAATTATGTTTCTATTTTCTAGTTCAGCTTCCCATTAAAGCTTGTTTAAATTGTAATTTACTTAAAAGCACACTGTCAGCTCCACGCCGCCGCGACATCGGCGCACTCAGTGTTTTTTATAAAAACTGTCTGAACTGTTTAAACTCACCCCTCCATCGAGATTTTACCACCGCACGCCTCGACAATAAACCTCAAATCAAAAATCATTTATACAATACAAGTTGTCAGAAATAATGTTCTTTTACAAGTGAAACACATATGTTATGTCTCATATACATTGAATTATTTTTTTAAAATATGATCTACTAAACTCATCATCAACAACCCATAACGTCCCACTGCTGGGCACGGGTCTCTCCTCACTTTCGAGAGGAGGATTAGGCCATAATCCACCACGGGGGCCAGATCCGGATTGGTGGATCACATACCTACCTCCTAAATAGTTCTCGGGTAGGTATGTGGGTTTCCTCACGATGTTTTCCTTCACCGAAAAGCCAGTGATAATTACGTACATATGTTTTACAAGAAACACATTGGTACGTGCCCGCACTGGGATTTGAACTCACGACCTTCTGATTGGAAGGCGGACGTTCTCCCACCAGGCTACCGCCGCTCCAGCAGCAGGCTACTAAACTAATGATTAATAAATAAATATATTTACTGACAGAACTTAAATAACAAAATAAATAAAAGTAAAACTAACTAAAACTAAAAACTTAAAAATCTAACAAAAGATGGTGTCCATGAGGCATGGTGCCAAGAACACTGGCTGCATTTCTACGTTGAATAGCAATAGCTAGCTCTGTGCGAGAAATGATTAATTGATATTGAATAAACTACATTAAGTCGTTTTACGGAGAACTATCATATGGGGTTGTTCAAGAGAAGGGTAAGCAGAGTAGTGTAGACTAGTAGTGTAGACTAGGCAGAGTGTGTAGTAGCAGAGTAGACTAGTGAGTAGTTAACGCACCGACCACGCCCCGAGTGGTGCAGGTGTCCATAGGTGACGGTAACCGTTTACCATCAGGCGGGCCGTCAGCTTGTTGCCGCTCCACCATATAAAAAAGCTTTTTTGCGTGCTTGGGTGCGCCGCCAATAATGTCAATGCCACTTGAACATTGAACATTGAACGACAGTTTTTTTTAGTTAAAAACTGACTCTTTTTATTTGTTCCCTGTTAACGAATAAACGGCTGAACGTAACATGATGAAATTTGAAAAGGAGATAGATTATATCCTAGTGAAAGACATGATACATTTTATCGCGATACCCTAAAGCCTGAGAGGAAGAAAACGCGAGTGAGAGCTAGTAAATTATATATGTATTGTTTTTCCATTTTTTTCCATTGAATATCTTTATCGCACCCAGTAAATACACTGTGTACCCGTCTGACGTACGGGAGCCAATATGCATTATCTTCCCACGACTTACTTCCACCAGCGTCTAGATTTACTGCAAAACTGTCATACGCGTGTGAAAACTCGTCAACGTAAATTCAAAGACTGCTAAATTGTAGGATATAGGAGTAGAGACATGCAATTGGATGCACGCAAGGGGAACCAAAATTAGTAGCCGCCTGCGCTCGCCGCGGCTTAGCGTATCCGGTGTCGGGAGCTATTCGCGGCTGCTCAATTATGCCACTGCGCGTAGAGTCCCTAACGGGCCCCCTAGCTGCCGCCAGGATGATGAAGCCAATTAGGACGTTTAGTCTCACAATGTAACTGACAAATTGAATGCTAACAATCAATGTACCTACACGCGAACGGCAGAATTGGCAATTGAAGCCAGTGTCCATCCTCTTAACTGTTTGAAGGCCGGGATATTGACAAGTTATATTTGTAGAAACTTCTGCCAATGAGTTCAATCGAACTTTACATTTGATTTTAAGTTACTATAGTACGTAAGTACCCGAGATCTCAGCCGAAGATGTTGCCTTCTTTTCTATATTTAATACTAAAAGAAAGTACAGCTTACACTGTCATTAAAGGGTTCGCTAAATGGAACCACATAATCATAAAATGCCGATCCGACAGAAAAAAATAAAGCACAAAAAAATCTTGCAGTATAACATAATCTCCCTAAAAGTGTCATCACCTCGCAAGCTATAGCTAAATCTCAATAAATCCGAAAAGTCAAATAAAGGCATAGTGACGTCAATCAACGCTAAGTAGCCATTACTTAACTGTTTATATAAAATGAAATGTGATTTATTGTTCCTAAAAATTTAAATATCTGAATATACATAATTCATATATGCAGTTGAGTGATAGATAGGTGGTATTGATTTCCACGAGAGTTCCATCTGTGGACTGTACCGCACGTCGCGGAGGATGTGCCAATTTATGTTTATTAAATCAAGATCTGCCGTTGAAATGTGTTGTGAATCTAGGCCGCACATTGACGCACTATTCGCGACCCATCGAATTGAAGACGAACTAATTTAGCCTAATTTGCCACTACAATCACGCCATTACGACTAACACACAACTGTATTAAGAAGACATTTTAAAGGAAATAATATCCAAAATTAATTGTCCTATCATGTATACGATACATCCACCATAACCTTACGTAAAATACCTTTATGTGTTCCCCTTGTCCAAACAACGATGACGGAAAAAAATGCACCTGAATAATTGATCAGGCTTACTATAAATAACGATCGCTGAAAAGTCTAGGGTAGAGAAATCGCTTTGCAATGGTAGTAGTCAGTGCTTGGGTATCGGGGCGTAGGATGTGGGAGGCAACATGCGCGGTCCGCCGTGCTCGCAATCAGTTCTGTCCGCGCCCTGCAGTACGTCCCATACGTTGCACTGCTAGCGTCTACCCCCCACATTCGCTCGCGGGCGAGCAGCGACTCCACACCTAGTCAGCTCTCCTGAACCGTGAGTAATTTACTTTGATGGTGTTCAATACACATTTGTTATTTGTTAATTTTCGCTCATTAATTTCAAATTTAAAAATTGGCGGGCTTTGTACATGGAAGAAATATAACTGAAATAAATTTAAATCTATTTCCAAATTGACGTCCAACGAAATGTCGTCAAATAAAATTATTTTACTCGTAACCAAAGTTCTAAGAGTGCAATCAATGATGATTCAAAAACTGAATCACATTATTTTTTAACTGCATTTCAACAATATCTTAAGTATTTCTTCGCAAATGAGTGTTTCTTATTTAAATAAAATTTGTATCGATTAATTTTTAAATTGTTGGTTCAAATATTGTATGTAAAAAAAAGTGTTTTTTTTAAAAAAACTTTGTTTCGATCTCTTTAAAAGTTCAAGTATTTTAGCGCAATTCAAATGATTGAGGTGATCGAAAAGTAACTATTTAGCCTGAATTTTCTTTACACCTAGTTTTTATCAAGTCTTTTTAAATTTTCTTCGGATATTTTATCGTGTGATAATGTATTTAAAAGTGATAAAAGAAGATAATTATCTAACGTACTCAAATGATCGTCAAACAGTATCTAAAGTATAAAAACTTCATAGAACGCAAGCTCAATGTCTTATAGTGGAAGCTTAGTATATTTTTCATAATCTGTTAGAAGGTTCAAAGTTTTCAGACTCGAGGCGCAGATCACTTAATAGTTGTTACGAAACCGAAGCTGCAGTTTGCTTTCATCATAAATAGGGAAGTTTCAGATCGAACGATATCTTTCCTGAACTAGGATATGCTTATCTTTAGGTTCGGAATTTATCGATGAGTTTTTCCTATAAATAAACTCGTGGAAGAAGGGAGAAGCGCAAGCCTGCATTCTCCAGTAACATGTGACCTACATGGGGGGGAATAAAATATAAATAAACCAGAGTTGCGGGATTTTTACCTGGAGAGTTTAGTAAAGCAAGTGACATCTACCCTCCCCTGTCCCCTGCCCAGTCTCCCTTTCGTTCATCCCTACATGTATTTTTCAAATCGATTAGAAGTTTGTAGCGTAACTGGGTCGTCAGCCGACTGCGAAGCGAGAGGTTCCGGATTTGATTCCCGCACAGGGCAAGAATTTGTGTGACCCACAGATTTCTGCTCTGAGTTTCGGTGTTTGTGAAATCGTGGTCCTCGTTGTTCCCGATTCCTTTGATACAGGGAATCCTTGTTAGGGGTCAGGAACTCTGTACGTGATCGTATATTATACCCAAGACGGTTCCCGGTTTAATAATTGAATCGGATCAAAAATAGTTGAATCGGAACTCTTACGGCACAACGGTCCAAAGAGTGCTTCGTGCTCCCTATTAACCCATTGTCAGAACAACGCGCGGCTTCGAGTGCTTTGTGCAGAAGCGTTTATGACGGCCGGAGTATAAAAAATTCACCAAACTCAAAGTGATGTAAGTATCGCTCAGATTTCTTAGTGGCAAGCCACACTGAAGAGGTGCGTCGCGCCGCCTAACGTCACTTACCGATGCTTCTTCATACAAAATGCATCAAAGTGACAGCTCCGAGTGGGCGTTGTCATTTTGATGCAAATGTACGAGCTGACAGCGCCGCACATCGCGCTGCGTTGCATCGATTTGTTAGTGTTTTGATATCAAATGTAACAGTAAATAAATTAATTTACTTATTATTATTATTAATTAGATTACTTCTGTGTTACTTTTCTTATTACATTTTTAATGTGGCATCTTTGAAGTATTTGATTTTATATTTGTCCGTGTTATGTATCACGTAACACTTACTTTAATTATTATTGTTCCAGAATGTCGCCCAAAAGAAGAAAATGCTATCCTCGAAACGAAATATGTATGAACCTTGCTATTCCTTGCTTGCCTTCAATCAGGAAGAAAGAAAACGTTGGCTTAAATGAGTCTTTTATTATTATGCCTTGTTTGAATCACCAGATATTTTGAAGTCCATTGACAGGAACCCAGTGATCCAATCAAGGCGAACAAGACAAGCGATAATTTTTTTTTTTTGTTTATATTAATAAGTATTAAGTTAAATTGTAAGTGCGTTATGTTGTTATTATTAATAAAGGTCATTACAAATAAAACTAACTAACTAGTTTTATTTTAACACTTAAATTCAAAAGTGACGTCGTGGAGTTAAGTGGTCCATTCATAGAAACCTTCCTCTACTTTCAAAATGTTACAATACATTTAACTCTTTTTAGTAATATAAATGACTTTGCTTTGCATTACCAATAAACTTGTATTTTAATCACTATTCGCACAAATTGTGCTTTCAGTCGGTCAAGCAACAAAGTTTACGGAACAAATCATTATGGCTCTAAAACGCATTTTCTTAGAACGCAAGTTCGCTCGGTCTCTCCGGTTCTAGTGGTTCAAAATTACGGATTGAACAGTTAAGAAGACTTCGACCTAGGCTTATTGGTTTGACACACTTTGAGATAATAACTATCTAGATACTATACGATCGTATTGATAAATTTATGAGCGCCTTGTTTCTCAGTAAGCTTTAAGTTATTTAGTGTTTTCATAAGTTAAATTTCTGGTCGTCCGGTTCATGAAAGTGTATCTTATCTACACGGGTGGGTTTTCTATTTGGAAAACGTAAAAGAGATTACATTAGAAAATTATTTCTTGTACACCAATTATAAGATAGATAGATAGATAGATAAACTTTTTATTGAAACACCACAGAACAAAGAAAACTCTATAACAAATGAAATTTAACAATTAGTGTCGCAATGGGAAACAATCATTATTCATAATACAAAAAAAGTGTAAAATATGCAACTAGTGGCATTATTGACGCCCGTCGCTTTTCACAGTAGATAACCGAGAATATTTACGTTACAAATCATTTATTATAAAGATTGGAAAATGCTAGCTTCAAGAATTAGCTATGAATAATATTTCAAACTTATTTTCTTATTCAGAGAAATGTTTCGAGTAATTGTTTAACCCGAGGTAAGCCGTTCGCCTGTCTGTCAGTCGATAACACAAAGGGACTCATAATAATCTATTCAGCTTGTATCAACGAACATCGTAGCATTAAAAGCAATTAATACAAAGCCTAGTTTATTTCCAAGGAACTATAGCATCGATTTAATTGTCATTGATTCTATTTCTTATTCACACCTCAGGTAAAGGAACTAGGCATATAACAAGCTTCTAATCTTTGTGCCTTTTTTGACTGACTTGCTGCGCCCTGCGGTTACACCCGTGTAATTATAATGTTACCGCAAGAACTCTGCATATCCGAGATTTAAATCTGTCCGTAGCACTTGGGAATATTGAAACGATAAACAAACAGAATTACAATACAAATGATTGCTAAAAACTAAAGTTAAAAAACAAATGTCAATCGCATATCAATCGTTTGCATCGTAAGTTCGTTCATATAAGCCGAATACGCACTAATTGTTTATGCATTAACGTAAAAAGCGTGACATAAAAAATCCTATTTTCTATCTATCTATTTTATATCTTCTTCTATCTTCTAATAATCTTACTAATTAATGTGAAAGATTGTGTGTATGTGTGTCTTTGTCCTCTCGTCACGTCAGAATGGAGAAGGGATCTTGATGAAATTTAGTCTAATACTTTAGGTCTCGGAGTAGAACCTAGGATACTCAGTGTCCGGTAAAAATTGACGGTTCTTGTGGGAAAATTAGCGAACGCGGGTGAAACCACAGGGCGCTGCTAATTTTTGATAAATTTGCGATCATTCGGAATCAATGGAACCTTCTTTCACCGTTACTATTTGAAATTATAGGTTTAAATAATGTTTAACAAGCATGTTATTTCAACAATGATCTTAAGGCAGAATGTCAATTTTAATGACTTAAAATTAAGTTTCCCTGTGCATAGTCTATGATATAAATTTATTTTTCTTTATTATTAGTAGAATCGGGGTCCTGGTGTGTCACTCAAAGTTATATAAGTAATAAAAGGTATGTTTTTTTTCAATGCTTAATTGCTATCTATATGAAATTGAATTAGTTATTTTTGTAAAATGGCCAGCTTTAGCCCGCGACTTTGTGCGCGCGTGGACCTAGGGCGATTTATCATGAGCACTATCGCGATGCGTTCTGTAACATGGCTTGCAATGGAGTTTTAAGGACCGCTTATAGCCAATTTCCACATCCTGTTTCAACTAGCGTCATAGAACATCCTGTGCGTTGTCTAAACAGCAAGGACGTTAAATAATGGTTAGAGCGTTCACTGTTGAGATATACGGTTTCTTGAGATTAACAACTACAATCAACTCGAGAAACATTCTAAGAACCATAATTTCTGGTTTGGATATCTAAGATTCCAGTCACCAAGATACATAGTCCGGAGAAAGCAATGTTGTAGACCGGAAACGTTCCAGGCCTACCGACGGGCAAGATGGTGATTATGAGCGAACCCTTCTTGCCCCTACTCGGTGGAAGACTGTTGGAGGGGAACGGAGGGTTTCTGGATTCGATTCCTCTACAATCTCTCCGTCTCCCCCGTGACAGAGGGGATAGTGCGAACGGCATTTACTGCCCACATTAAAAAAGTCGGCAATAGGATGGGTGACCAACTGGTGATCTTTGATTTCTGTCGTTGTTTTATTTTTGCAATATCTTAATTATACCGTAAATACCATGAACTGTTCCCCCTGAACCCCATCGTGATAATAACATTAATTTTGTATTCAACATTAAAATGACGTCAGGCGAAACCCTAAAAACGTAAATTTCTAATAATTTAGGAAACATTTTTAAGTTACTCTGCAAACAGAAATTGTTTTTTTAGGGTTCCGTACCCAAAGGGTAAAACGGGAACCCATTACTAAGACTCCGCTGTCTGCCCGTCTGTCACCAGGCTGTATCTCATGAACCACGATAGTTAGACAGTTGCAATTTTCACAGATGATGTATTTCTGTTGTTGCTATAACAATAAATACTAAAAAACAGAATAAAATAAATATTTAGGGGGCTCCCGTACAACAACATTGATTTTCTTGCTCGTTTTTGCTTGGTATTGATAAAGGCAACAGGTAGACGCTTGAAATATTGACACAATATTTAGTTACATGTCACTTTAAAAATAAATAAGTAATTATATTAAAATAATATTGCCGTTTTCATAGATAATGGTACGGAACCCTTCGTGCGCGAGTCCGACTGGCGCTTGTTTACGTAGTCCCCTTGATTTCTCAACGTGCAAAGCCTTACAAAATCGCTGGAAAAGTTTATGAGGTTGACCTTTAAGACAGACGTCATGATTTTTATTTTGTTATAATTTCTAAAAAACAACACGTGCAGTGTTTCCCTTCCCATTGCCCCTTTCTGCTGTGGTCTCTTAGTCGCCAGTGAACGCTCCGCCCGAACTGACCTCTCTTAGCTCTTCATTAAACACAAATCTCAATTTCTCAGATGTAAGTAGGTTGTTTCCTTACAAAACTTAAAACGTCTCTAGATCGTCGTTTAGTTTTTGTGAATTTCTACTCTTAGTGTCGCCACCACCACCGAGCTAATCTAATCTAGATCCTGGTGTTCCAAAGACAAGTGTGATTTCATTTTGTCCTGCTCGCTTGGAAAAACGTACAATTTGTTCCCAATGACTTATATAGTGCGCTATCACTATAAATTGCGTCAAAAATGTATCAAATAAAAAGAGTGTATATTTTTCTGTTGTACGAGATTAGATTTCTTCTATATTTCTATAACTATTTCTAGAACAAAACATAATTTTCAATTTCTATTTGATAATTTTGTGAATTAGAATAAAATGTGAGGTACTAAAATTAAATTGCCAATACTCAAAAACCTTCATGATCTCAAGAATAATGATGATTTTACTTTGAATTACTTACAACGGTTTTTATTAATAACTTAACTTTTTTTATTGGTAATAATTTTATTGACTCCACTTAAAAAAAAGAAAACTTAAATTAAATTACATCAATAAAAAACCATTCATGGTTAGGTACAAAAAACTGGCGTGCACATACTATGTTAATAATAATTATTATATAATATATTTTCGTTAATCAGGCGTTAATGTTATATAAAAAAAACGAATTTACAGGTCATCAGCTAAAGGGTGAAAATTAAAACCATTGCTTCGGGCTCAGTGACTTTTACCTTAGTCAGTCCCAGTTAGTTTTACAAAATGATATTGGTACCTACATAATCAGCTAAAGATATTACACTTACTTATTGACATTAGGACAGTAGGGATGCGTCATTTGTTAAAAGCGCTAAAAAAGTACATTAAGTATTTTAGCTACAAAACTAACCAACTAATTTTCTACTAAACTATTTTACCTAATAAACTTACTAACAAATTTACCTACTGACTGAACATATCCAAGCGAAATGTGTAAAGCGTAAGCGATATAATAAACTTTTCATGGCGAAAGAAATTTTTAAGCCACGGCTACGATTACATTCGACATACAATAAACTGAAAAATACTTTTATTGTGCAAAAATATTGAATACCACCTTAAACCCATACGATAAATGTACCATCGTGCAAAACCGTGACGGCCCATAAGCGTCAATATTTCTGCACGTGCAAGTCCTGACGGGCGCAAAGTATTTTTAACTGACTTCAAAAAAGGAGGAGGTGCTCAATTCGATTGGTTTTTTTGTGTTTTCATGTACGCGCGAATCGTCCTCCAACTTAAACTGCTAAAATCATGCGCAATACTAACCCTAAACGGTGCAATTAATAACTATAGTGCAATTAATAACTATAGTGCAATTATATTTCGACTCCCAAATTTCGTTCAATCGTTGCGCAATAATCAATTTAAACTCTAAGACCCACCCTAGACACACAATAATGTGGAATGCCAAGACCTACCAAGGCATTTTCAATATCAACCCTAAACGATCCAGAACATTGCGCAATATGGTACAATATTATTTTAGGTCTAGGATAGGCCTACAACCGATGCGATGTGACTTCCATACGGCAGGAAATCCATGAAGAATATCTTTAGCTTTTACATCCACGATAACAGATCATGAGTTTTCAGAGTACACTGTATTGAAAGTGACTTTCTGTCCACAGATAATCCGAAATATTCACCGGACAGTGCGAGTGGAAAGCCGACTGTTCCTTGCAAGGTTTGCGGGGACAAAGCTTCTGGGTACCACTACGGAGTGACCTCCTGCGAGGGCTGTAAGGTACGTACCTGCCATCCACAAAGTACACGAGTTTACCGGAACGCGAACACATTATTGAATACTAAATATATATTATTGGTTTATGGAAGTAATTAGCAGCCTGTTGAATTTCTATCGTTGCCGAACCTCAAGATTTTTCTTAGAGAAAAAGTTAAAAATTATGTAATTTATGCCGTAAAATATATTGTCAGGAGACATGGCTACCAGCTTTCTTTGGTTAGTTAGCATATATTTTAGGGAAACAATTTTATAGGATAATGAAACTGAAGTAAACTCTGTCCTCTCTAGAGCGCTATCTTAATTGTGAAAGATAAAGATGAGAAAAATAATAGAGAGCCACGGATTTTTTCAAAATTCTGTTAGTATTCATTTTCTTAGTCTAAAAGTACACCATGTCCAAAGTTTATATAACTAACATAAAACAGACATTGATAGAATTTCAGTAACTTTAAATCTGACTAGCAGGCGTAGAAGCTAATGAAAATTACCGTAAGTGGGGTGCCATTAGTCCCAGGGGCTAAATGAAAACCTGTCTATAAAAATATACCGCCGGGCCAATCGTCAGTAACAGCTGTTAGTATAGACTAGGGATGTTACGGAAGCGGTTCAATCGGAACCGAAGTCGGAGTCGGAGTTTTTAAATTTGGTTTGTCGGAATTGGAGTCGGAGTCGGAGTTTTTAAATTTGGTTTGTCGGAATCAGAGTCGAAGTCGGGGGTGATGCTAGAGGAGACATGTGTTAAGGGTAGGCCTCATAAAATAAAATGCAGACATTATTCAATCAACCTGCTTAATTTAAATTAAACAAAAATAAGCTTACTTGACATGAGCAAAAAATATTCATGTTTTCAATAACAGTAAGCAAATTAAATCAAATGAATTGTCTGTCAAAGTAGCAAGACCTCCGATTAAAACCTCCGATTTAGCCGAAGTCGGAACCGGAGGTGTAATATCAATCGGAAGTTCCGACTTATCGGAGTCGAAGCTTCGTAACATCCCTAGTAGAGACCATGAATAAATAATGGACAACAGGAACAATTTGTCTAACGTATCCACTTCTGTTTGCGTGGAATCCTTTATTAGGAAAGAACCCTTTTTACCAATAATGTGCAATTACCTACAACGCGATGGCCCATAAAGCAAATAAAAAGGCAATTCCTAGGTACTGCAAGCAAATTAGGGCACCGCCGCACGAGTTTATTGCTGACAAGAATAAAGTAAAATTTTAAATTTGGGCTGAAAAAAATAATGATCAATTTGCATGCCATTGGGAAACAAGATTATTTAACATCAATAATAGATATAATATAATTTTCAAGGAAACCAAATTAGATAAGCGCATCCTCATAGAAGAAATAAGAGCACAATTCATGAATTAGGTACCTCCTTGTTGTAGAAATGGAGAACTGTTTCAGCCTGACCCTACAACGTCCTCAATTCTGGGGTTCGGCGTTCGTAATTAACTAGTAAAGATGCAAAGTATTAGGCAAAGTATTTTGGCAACGTTACCTTTTTACTGACTAACCTTTTGAATTTTTTTAATAGGATTTAGTTACGGCATTTTACCCAATAGGAACGCCAAATTTTATGTTTAAATTAAACAATCATTTGTAGCACGTCCTGTCGCTTGGCATCTTCTCGGGAACGTCATGAGCTTTTTAATTAATTATGGCTTACTATCGTGTGTTAATGAATAGCGAACGATCGCCGCATACCGTCATACAAATATCAGGATATGCGAATCACAAATTAATTCGAAAAACAGTTAAATTTCATTTCATTTTACGCTCCTGGGCCCTCATTCGCTATGCCACATGAGATTCCTTGCCGGAAACGTGTCATAACGCCATTTTAACTAATTTAGAACCTCAATACTTCCCGAAACGTGCCTGAAACTTTCTGCACGTTATTATGACAGTTCAAAACGAGTGCGTTACGAGTCTAGAAGATCATAGCGAATAACAAAACAGCTCATGTTAAAATAGACGTGACTTAAAATAAACTCTATGACACTCAATAACTTTTTGCCCATCTTCGGAAAACAGTAACTATTTCAACAGTTTTTAACTGATATTGAATAATGCCGTATTTGCAACGAGTCCCTTTGAAAATAAAATCACCTCCGTCACTTCTTGCATGGAGTGCTCCGGCAGAGGGCACCTATGTTAACCCTCGCTTCTTTGCAGGGTTTCTTCCGACGAAGTATCCAGAAGCAAATCGAATACCGGTGCCTACGTGACGGGAACTGCCTTGTCATACGACTGAATAGGAACCGGTGTCAGTTTTGCCGATTCAAGAAGTGTTTGGCAGTTGGCATGTCTCGCGACTGTGAGTACCTTTGCCTTGCACATGGTTGGCCTGAGCATGATTTTTTAATTTGCTATCTTATTCTACTATGACAGGTATTATATTATTAATAGATATTTTTTATTGTTTTACGATTTCAGCTATTAGCGTCCACTTTTATTTAGTCTTATATTTCCAGCTTAGATCACCTTTGAGGTTGAGAATCAATTTTACAAAAAGAACCAAGGAGTTTAGTTTTCAACGGGTGATCTACTGACGCGACTTCTGCCCATCATCATCATCATCACCCATACCGTCCCACTGCTGAGCACGGGTCTCCCCTCGCTTTCGTGAGGAGGGTTAGGCCATAATCCACCATGGGGCCCGGTCCGGATTGGTGGATAACATACCTACATCCGAAATAATTATCGGGTAGGTATGTGGGTTTCCTCACGATATTTTCCTTCACCGAAAAGCGAGTCATCCAATTGTCAGTACATTACGTGCAAAGTGCATAGACCTCGTTTCTTCCTGTCAACGCATGTACTCGTATCTACGCAGCGCAGTACAGAGCGGTTCATTATAAATCATACTGACAGAATTGCTGGGTATAAGAATATGACACAAGGAGACCTTTGTGATCGAGCTCTACCTAGAACGTTACTAATACATAATTACTACGAGATTTTATTGACATATATCTTCTATTCATTATGGTATCTATTAAATTGCAAGGACTACAGAAGTCGTGTTTATGGAGAGCCAAAAATAAAGCCGTGCATTACACTCAATTTAAGGCGCTGTCGTCCCTTTTTACCCTCTTGAGGCTCAACCCCGTGTTTGTTGAATTATGTACAATTTCTAACATCTTTGATATCGTAGCTTTGCCTAAGAACAATCTTTTTAGCAATTTTTTGTTTAGCTTATTATTATTTGAGCATAATTTTATAAGCGTAAGCCTTTTTTGCATCTACTTTTAAATGGAAATACTATTGATTCTGTAGGACGTCGAAATTCTGTCTTGATAATTCTCTGAAAAAATCTATGGGTACTGAATGAAGTGTACTTTCAGCAGTAAGGTACGGCCGTGCTCCTAAGCGTCCCCGCGAACCCGAGGCGGTCCCTGTGGACCTGTCGATGAACCAGTTACAAGTCGAGGAGATCCAGCTCCCGCCCGTGCCCGTGCCCGCGCCGGAGCCCGAGCCCATGCCCGAGCCCGCGCCGGAACCCGCGCGCGAGCCGACCGTGTCGGAGGCCGACGCCCAAATGGAGAAGGCGCTGGAGACTTTCATGAACTCCGTCACAAACTCGCATCACTATAACAACACTAGTACGCTTGATTTGCGCCTCGTGCTCGAGCACCGCCGCCTCAACCTGGAGGCGTATGAATCCGACAACGAAGGTAGGTGTCCCTGTAGCTCACTTGTCTAGAAACGTTACTTACAGGTCTTGGCATGGGAAGTGGTTTTTTTTTCCATTCACAAACTAAATAAGTAGTTTATTAGTTGGTAGATATAGCCTAGCAGTTTCAAATGTACATGTAGGTATACATGTGACAAAGAATGTCAGTTAATTAAACCAGCGAAATAAACTGTAATAGAGCTGTCGGAGGAACGGTATAATAGGTGCTCTCGTTAGTTTACTAACTGAAAACTATTTGCCATTAGTTCGCGAAGCGCGGTCTGCAGATGCAAAAACAATCAAAATGAAGCTGTAATGGAGAGCTTTCAGGTTTTATAAACATCCGTGGCCGGCTGCTTCGAAACGACGCCGTTAATCACGCTGCGGATGGACACCTAGGGTTGGAGTAGTTTTCATGATTTTGAATAAAAGCATAATGAAGTGAATATTCAAATATTACTTGTCTGTGTTTTCTATTAATTGTATATTAATTGTATATATATATAACTAGTAGTGAAATAGAAAGCTTGTTATTGGGTTTTGACTTTTTTTTCGTTAGGTAGGTACTTATGTGCTGATTAAAGTGCTTATTATATTGTAATCAAAATCTCCTTATTGTACACCAAAATTAACACAATACAGGGATATAAAGACATGAGTTAATTTATCTCACATTTTACGAAATAAATAAAACTCCTTGTAGCATTCAGAAACTTGCAGATAACTTGATGTATACGATATTAGGCTAATATTCAACCAAACATCGTCTGAAAGCGCGATAATCAACGGTTTATTTGAAAGCATGATGCCTATTTGTACAAAATCCAGCGAACCGGAAACTAATTCTGAATCAACAATTAACAACTCAGCGAGGCTTGTATCGGGACTTTTATTTTCTGATTTCGAATCTTGCATATTTTATGTAAATAAAATAGGAAATAGTGCAAAAATAGGTTCATGGGATGATTACATTTACTGTGAATTTTGAAACTCCATACACACAAAACATTCACATTACAATAATAGTAGAACGAAATATCGGGTGGTCTTAGCAACTTTAGTTAAATAATTCCTGCATATTTTTCATTTTAAATTCTGATGACGGTTAAACCTTTCTTTGTTAAAATAAATGTTGTCCTAGTTGTGGCCACGTAGGTATTCATTTAATTACTGTAGTTATAAATGAATCCCGCCGCCGTAGCGAGCTCTCCCTCCCCGGGTTGATCCACTTTTAAATGTTTTTAAAAAGATTTTAAATCAAAATCTAAAAGAATGTAATTACAGAAACCTATTTCATGCGCTATTTCAAGTAGTGGCTGCTCGAGTGCGGTAACTGAGTTCTCGTAGTGTCAAAATCTTCTTTAGTATCCGTGGTCTCCAGTAGATTCATTACGGGCCTCCATGCGTTAAGCGCGTAGTACGAACGAATTGTTTTATATCTTATACTTCTAGGGGGTCCTAGAAGTATAAGATATAAAACAATTTGTTGCATTCGGGTGCAACGCATCTGACTAGATCGCTTCAGACTATGATAGGTTGTTTTGGTTGAAACATCGTGGCGGCATTATATCATTTGTATTGAAGTTAGTATTGTAGTTAGTATTCTACTAAAATTATCATCATCATCCTCATTGGAACAGCATCGGAATATTATTTTTTTTGCGCATCCTAATTCTAATTACAGTATTTATTGCAATAATTATTAAAAATCTGTTTCAATTAGCTCAATATCAGAACATAATTCTCGGGTTAGCTTGACGCCACCAGATTGTTCTCGGGTTATATTGACTCCACCAGGTCGTTCTCGGGTTAGTTTGACTCCACCAGATCGTTCTCGGGTTAGCTTGACTCTAGCAGATCGTTCTCGGGTTAGCTTGACTCCACCAGATTGTTCTCGGGTTAGCTTGACGCCACCAGATCGTTCTCGATCAGAAGCTTTTGGTACTTATATGTTTCCAAAGGAGGAGTCGAAAGTAGCTGCATTTATTTTTGGAGCAGCATGTAACCTCGAATTCTTCACTAAAAGCATAAATGACCTGTCAACTGCATCGACAATGTAGGAAGAACTACTTAACTTCAACTACTACAAGTTACTTTGAATTTTTATTTTTAATTTATCGATATAAAATGTCGATTATAATATCACGCAAGTCCAAACCGCGCGCATCGACGCGTTTCTGTCCGTCCATGTCATTACACATTATGCTTGGTTTACACGTACCAAGTACAGCTAAACGTGAAGTAAGTTAGCTGGGTGGTCTTTATGAAATAGGAATTCAAGCGACCGATCCACGTTTGGTAATTTGTGGTGTGGTCGAAAAGTGTATGTCACTATCCGGAATATGTATCCGGAACTTGGCTGACTATTTTGATACTTTTGATAATATAATTAAGTGCGGGTTGTCATGGGAGGCGCAAATATTTGACGAACTGCATTCTCATATTTCTTCTCACTTGTTTTAATCACATTTCCCTTTGTTTGGTTCTCGGATGATATACGAGTCTGTGGCATTTCGTAGCACTATTATTAAAACTGCTTTACAGAGCGCAGCACGGAAGTAAGGTGGTCGCATTTAGGTATTATCGCACTCCAATAAACAGACAATAATATTTTGTTTAAATAGCGACAGGAAAGGTGTTAAGATATCATGTTGTGCAGTTAAAACAGGTTACTGTTTTAATAAATGTCGAAGTGTTCAAAACAATTTAAACAAGTTCGTCTTTTCCTCAGTCCCACTTGACGGTTCTCCAAGCTCCGCAGCCTTATTGTGTACTTCCAATGAGAATTTAAATGGGCTTGATTTGGTGTTTTAGTAAGGGGAGAAAGTATAATGAAGTGGTACAAAGTAATTCTTTAATTAATTGAAGTACTTGACCACATTATTAATGTATCGTATGTGAATTTATTATGTTATTGGAATTACAATCAACTCCCTATTTTACCACAGAATATTTACCAGTAGAAAACCAACATTCTGTATACTAATCCACCATCGAAACGGGAGTTGTCCTGCGGTGCGGCAAACACACCATGGGCCATTTTTATTCTAAAAGTTGGTCATGTCATATAATTTGAAAATTAATTTTGTTCAATTGCTTTCCATCACTTCGTAGTTCAGAGGGCACGGTATGCCGTTGGTTCTGGTTAGGTTCGATAGCGGTGGCTGTGTTACGTCTGAGGCCCTTGGGGTGCGGGCCAGGTAACCTCCACGAGTGCCCGGCTGTTGTTCGTCCCTCTTGATGCGTTGCATCCGGAGGGAAGGGCAGCAGCTGGGACGGTGCACCCTGGGGTTCGGTCAGCAATTCTCCTAGGGGAATTGGTGGCCGTAGCAAATAACCTGGCGAGAAGAGGTCCTTCGCGTGTCCCTCTGATCAGCAGAGGGCACAGCGAGGGACCAATAACGGGGACTTTTGGGCCGCGGATCGGGGGTCCAACGCCCAAGTTAGAAGTCCCGAGCTGAGGTGCGGCCCGTGTGTTCCGGGACGCACCCAGCGGAGAAAGAGGCCCAAGCCTCACGTGGCGAGCCCGGGAGGGCGCCCGCAGAGGTGGTCGCGGAAGCGCCGTGCGAACCCGTGACCACCTCCATAATGCGGAGAGGAGAACACCCCGGGGTTTTAGTGGGTAAACCCCGCCAGACCAGCTGGCGGGGAAGTCCCACATAACCACCCCCCCCGCCCCCGGGGGCCGGGTGGTATGCCTAATGCATTTACCCGGAAAAAAAAAAAAAAAAAAAAAAAGTCTGAGGCCCTTGAAAAATTCCGACGTTACCTTATTCTTCCTACCATTTCTTCGTTCTACCTCAATCGACCCATAGAAATAGGTTCTCAACTGCTTCCCCGCCACCTCCGCGTATGAGCGGGAAATGCGTGGACCTGACACCGCCTTTTAGCGGAGTTAGTGGAAACGCTTGAACGCTTGAATATAACAGAATTTTCTTGGTAGTCTTGGTTTTTGAATATCTTATAATAAGATTTTTTCAATTTTTACACAAAGTTTTTGTAAAACTGTTACCATGAAGAAACGGTCTATTGTCTTGTTCTCAAATATTATAGTTTCTTTTGAATAAATCATAATTCATAGAATAAACTACTCCTTAAAATTGTCTCAACCTCAGGGCTAGGTCCACAAATTAGCAGGTTTTATTTTAGATCTTTCCTAGGAAAGACTACGTGTATTAAAGAATATTTTATAAACAAATGATGTCGGTTTTTCCCATAGTCCTAAGTGGCAACGAAGGTATTAAAATGAATGTGTCATTCTCTTAACGTTTTAGCTTTTAATCCTAATGAAAGCTACGATACCGACGAGGATATGGACAGTTCGTCCGACGAAGACGATACCGTTGAACTCAATACGCGTAACAATCGTGAGTCCAACGGGCGCCGTGAACCAGCGGCCAACGGGCCCCGCGGACCAGCGGCCCACGGGGCCCACGGACCAGCGGCCAACGGGGCCAACGAAGACTTGATCGCTAGGCCCGTCGAGAACTTGAATAACGGTCTCAATGGGATTAACGCTATGGTCGAATGGGAGGTGCCCTATTGTCCCGATGAGAATGTGGTGGATGTGAATATCGTGGTGCCCGGCAACATCCTCCGATCCTACCTGGAGGGAAACCATGCCCAACCAGAGAACGGAGATGGCATCGCAGCACGTGCCATGGATCTTGCTGTGTCGAATCCATGGCATCTTATGCCACCGGCGCCAATGGATTACGATTTCATGACCCCGGAAGAAGAACTGTATCACTGGAACACAGAATACCAACAATCCAGATTAGATGATGCCAATCCAGGTAACTTTCTTGGCCTGTGTAACAAGAACCTGTGAGTTTGTGAGCTTGGTGTCTTTAACTTCCGCTCACTTGTTTGTAACTTTGTTTCGCCAATCTGTATTTGTGTGTGTGTTTTTTTTTTATTATATGACTTGTTGAAATGTTTGGTGGACTTGATTTGGTGACCTGTGTCCAAAACGCTGGCTTCTAAATATTCACGTCCTAATGAACAACTCAGCTTAGCAATGCAGCTAGCATTTTGGAAACAATACCCTGGCAGTACCCGCCCACGGGTACACCAGCGTAGCGCCACCCACCACAGCACCACATTAAAAAGAATGCCAAAAAAACCAGACACAAATTTTCGCACGACTAAGAATAACTCTTCTGCCTTCTTATATCTTATCTCACTAATATATAAATGCCAAAGTTTGTGCGTTTGTGTGTTTGTCCTCTCTTCACGCCGAAATGGCTGAACGAAATTAAATTAACTATACATATACGCTAGGTCCTGGAATAGAACAGAAGATTCCTTATAAACAGTACAAATTTATGGATCCTGTGGGATATTAGTTAACGCTGGTGAAACCGTGGGGCTACTTACAGATATTTTTGATAACTAAACGCGGTCGACTATTTAAAGGAGCCTGAAATCGTGCATTTTAAAATTTTTGTCTGTTTGTTTGTTGCCTCAAAACTCAAAAACACATCAAGGGATCTCGATGACAGTTTAACCGTTTGTGGCTTTAGTTCCCACTTAGCAAAACGATGTAAGTTTCATAACTTAAGTGACAACTGATTTCAGAGTTGTTGTTAAACATTATTTCTAAAAAAGGGGGGTAATTTATTATTTTTTTTTTATTTATGCCTCGTCCGAAGAGGCTTACACCTCTTAAATGCAAAGTGATTGAAATATTTCCATAATTCCGAATCCGCACCTCATTTGTGAAAGTCAGTGGTGTGGGACCGAGGATCGAACCCGGTGTCCTTAGACATGGGAAAAGCATAACTTATTCCTCGGCCACCATCACTGATCGCTTCATCGCTATCAATGGTCGCTTTCATGATTGAATATGATCAGTATGTAACATGGCTTTATTGTGAAACAATAATATCTCGCCACGTATTTTTTTGCATAATTGATTAACTTGGACCAGCACTGCCACTCGGAGTTCTGAGTCACTGAACGTGGGAATATGTTTTAGGATGTGTTGTCACAGTTAAAACGGGTTAATTTGTGTTTCCTAATCATCATTAATCTTGATTTTTATTTAATTTTATAGAAATAATAATTGAGACTAGCGAGTCCCTGATTAACGCACGAACATACAGAAACGCACGAATCATTGAAACAAACTGATTGTGAGCTGCATGTTTTTTATATTAATTGCATCTTATTTCTATTATTATTTACGTTACATAGTATAAAAACAAATTCTCTCTGTCTGTATATCCGGTAGCTCCTCCTAAACCACGCAACGGATTTTGATGCGATTTTCACCAATGGACAAAGCAACTCAAGAAGAAAGTTTATCTGTATCATTGATTAATGTTTTGAGTAAATTATTTAAAATATGACGATATTCATCGTCATATTTCAACTAGTTCTTGACCAAACATTAATGAATTACATATATAGAAACGTTTGTTGAAAAATTATCTAACTGATAGAAAAACCGAATTTAAATCCGTCGGGTGTTCGCGGAGTTTGCGGATATACAGACAGACAGACGTGGAATGGACTATGTTGTATACTAAATATTATATTATGAACGTGAAAGTTTGTGAGGAATGGATCGTTGTTTGTTACTGTCCTATGCTAAAGCTACTATTTGGATTTTGATGAAACTTTACAGTAATATAGCTTATTCATCAACACTCAAAATTTATAACTCAAATCATTTATTGCAAGTGGGCAATCACAAGTCAAACACTTACGTCTCGAGTAACTGATTATGGTTGGAGTTTGATAATAGGAATTGCTTTTTCATGTGGTGATTCACGGCTGAATCTCGCACAGGAAAGAAAACTCTATTTACTCTACCAGTGTTTCGGAACTACATACGTCAGTCAGAGAAGAATACCAAAAATCTAACGGGGAATTTTAGTTATTTTTTTAATGCAATACAAAAATAATTACCATCTAACCATCTACCATCTAACATATACCATCATATATATAAGTGCCAAAATATGCCTAAAAATTAATAAATAAAATCATACAAAAGCAGTAATGAACATAATTTACTATGAGAAACAAGACTGGACTGGACATCAGAATGACACAAATAAGCTAGATAAACAATTAAGATATTGTGTAAATAATTCTGTATACACGGGTGAAGCCGCGGGCGGACGGTGGATATTTTCGCGATTATGAATAACATTTAAATGAAAAGAAAATATAAAAAACAATTTACGTTTACATAACATGACAATTTTAAACTAAAAAAATAATGGTACTACTACTTAAAATAACTGTAAGAAACTAAAAAAAGAAACAAATTCACTTCTACCCACCCGTGACGCCGAACGTGACGACTGAAACGCCGCGCGCATTCGAGTATCTTTCCGCTACATCTGCGTTCTGATCCAACGCTGGTGCGGTCGGGAGACGCTCTCCTGCCGGCCTGGATCCTGGATCCACAAGAGTATTGGTCCTCTGTCAGTCGCTAGATTACCGTACACTTAAATAACTGTGACTCGGCCGAGATCAAATCACCCACACCGCTCGCGACGGATGCAATTTGTGCATCAAGCAGAACCAGTGGGAACGCAATGGAACGGGGGTTCGCATTGTATTCCAGAAATAGAACGATTGGAAAACAAGCAATTTCCTTTTAGACAAAAGTAAAAGTTCAGTTGGAAATTAAACTGAACTTATTTTTTTTAAATTTCACATTTTGTATCTGATCTATTTTAATTGATTACTTCAACTTTATATTTTTCACGTCTGTTATCAATATTTTTATGTGAAATTATTTCTGTACCATCTCTGCACTGAAGCTGCTTCAGATTTAAAAAATAAACCAATGTTTCAAATAGCGAAATAAGGCATATCAGCCGGATGGAATGGTGGTTGTTGTTTCCCTAAAGTGGTAGTGCAGGCTTCTGGGGTCGTGTTACAGTTAGTTAGGCCCCAGGGGTTCTAACGTTGCTTATGGACTTGCTATCAATCGATAACAATCACGGACAAGCACGGAGCGATGCTGAGAAAATGCCTTAAAAATGCACAGATTACCGCTTGGCCAATGCCACACTCTGGGTCACTAAGACTGATGGCGTCCACTTACCCACTGAGAGAGGTAAATCGCCGAAATTTGGTTACCTTACTCCATATTGCCAGTTCTTCTCATAATAAGCTTCTGGTGTTGACTTACTTCTAATTTACTGTAACTTTTCGTATCTGTACAAGGTAAAAATCTGACTGACAGTTTTAGTATACTGCTATAATTGGAGTATTTTACTTGAGTTCTAAATTTTGTTTATTTTTTTCCATTGTGTGCCTGCCTGTTAAATGTTGAACTTGGTTGAAGTGGGGAGGTATTGCTAAGAGTCTGATGTGGTGCAGATGCCGCTGACGGAAGCGGCCCAAGCTCCAGCACTAGTCCGGCCCCGGACATGCGTCTTTTGCTATGGCGCGCGCTGGCTTCCCGCTTGACCCGCGGCGTGATCCAGGTTGTCGACTTCGCGAAACATCTTCCGATATTTGTGAAGCTGACACAGGATGATCAACTCATCCTCCTGAAGGTATGTTGAGCTAACAGTGTCATACTTGTGAGGACTTTAATGCTAAACCTATGTACCAACACTAATAATACACTTTACAGTTGTAGCTAAATCTTCTCAAAACTAAGATTTACTTATTGGCACGTGTAGAGATTTATTCGATTACGACTTCCTTTAGTATGTTCATTCCGCCCGTGTACATATCATGGTGTCAGGTTACACGGCGGCTCGACGGAGCCCTCAATGGCGATTAAATCAACGTGGACAAACTTATCCCTGAAAGCAAACTAATTCAATCGGAAAAGAGTTTTCACTTCAGATGGCACAAACAAAAACACTTTTAGTGTTCTTGTTTGGTGCTTACATCTCTAAATGTTTATTAGGTACCTGTACAGAATACAAACTCTCATTCAAATCGTTTATTTGTCAAAGAATATTTTATATTATTTACTAAAAAAAATACTTTTTTTATCTTAGATGTACAATTCTGAGTGCTATTGTCATACGGTGCAGCACATTTATTCAACGGACGTACAAAATATTTGTCAAATCATTGTGAATTTAAATTTTGAATAAAATTGTAACATAGGAAATACGATTAGTTAACAAAATGTCCGTTTTAAAAATGTTATTAGACATTAATTATTATTCATTGCTTATAAACATATGAAACACATTTTTTTTATAATTATACTTTGTAAACGTCGATTGATATAGTTTAACGTTACTTATTTGCTGAAAACAAACAGGATCAGCTTCCACAGAAATGAAATATTCTCTTATTGACATATAACATAATTCTCAGAGGAAGGGTCTCACTGCTGAACAACAGCTTATAGTTGGTTTCAAACCTAGCCGCCATTTTCCGAATAGCTAGTAGAACGGGCTTCGGGCGCTGAAAGTCAACGCTTCCGGCTGCAAGGTGTCTGTCCGGGCTATTTCAGGACCCTCACTTAGCCAGTCTAGACCCGTAACAGCCTCAGGCGGAAAGCACATTTTCGAAACAACTGTAGTGAAATTGGCTAAAGATTAACGAGCCGTTCTAGTGTGCTTGTCTTGAAGCGGGACAAAATATTTTTATATTTTATAGCTATCTCACCAAGATCTATGAAACTTTAGGGTAATACTTACCTATGTGATTGTTGAGTGTTTTTTGTGAATAGCTACTAGTTTCAAAAACTATTAATTCTTATTGGATCATATTGGATACATTAATCCAATTCCTATTTAATAGGGAAAGTGTCTTTTTTTTAAGGAGTTGAACTGGTATGCTAGAACATCATATTAACAATGTATACCTAATTCAATATTATATCTGTATCGTAAGCGGAAAATACCTCCCTTGCTGACGTTTATTTCAAAACGTTTCCTATTTTAGGTAAGTGCCTATTACATAATTGATATAATTGTGAAATATTTTCAAGTGTGCAAGCTCAGTACGTTTTCTTATGAGGCATCTTCTCCGATATCAGCTTCTGTGGGTGTCACCCTCACTGTGTCTTCTGTTGGCAGCTGGGGTTCTTCGAAGTATGGCTGACTCGCATCTCCCGCCTGTCCACGGCGGAGTTGTTGGTGTTCGACGACGGTACCACTCTCTCGATACCGCAGCTGACGATCTTGTATGATGTAAGTTAATTTCACTATGTTAGTAAAGAAATTTTATAATTTTCACACAACACAAGGACTAGAATGAATAGTCTGTCTAGGAGTATTACTGACCAGAACGCCACAAATTGGACTTCGTGATAAATTTACGGTTCATAGTTGCTAGCTCAGCGGACATACTACTAAGGTATTTAACGTTGTTTGCCTTTATCGGAAACTCATGCTCTGTTTAATTTCACATTTTAGTGTCACGACGCATTGTTACAGAATCTTAAAAAAATGCAATATGACGTGTACAATTGTGGCTTATTTAATAATACGAGTGCACGTACATTGTTGTCTGTTTCATCAAAATAATTAGGCTAACCGCGGGCTCAAATCGTAATGGTAAACGTATTAATTTGATTTAGTACTTATAGGTGTAGCATTTTGTAAATGTATGAGATGAAAATTGAATTAGCACTACGTTTGGCATTATGTATTATACATCGGCAGTATATCGCCTGCCAGACGATCGGGAATCATTGTAGGTTGGACTTGACTGCTCCCATTCAAAATTAATTCTTAAGCGATGTAACGATAACACTTCGGTTATCTTCGCGAATAATGGACGAGTTCAGAGACACGACAGGTCTACCTATATACTGTGGAGACTTGTCGTTTTTGGCATAAACATCGACAAACAAGCAGAAAAGCCGCAGGGAGCACGTATTCGCATCAGCGCACGACTCCCCGTTTCGCTCTCGGAACACTTGAAAATGTTGATACGTCCTACCTCATTAGATATAATATATGTATTTTTATTTGTGAAATGCCTCAGCGGTTGTTCCCCTTGTCTATTGTTGTAACTGGTGGTAATTATAATATTGCCGGTGCGAGATTCAGGCATTCATGAGTCACCACTTCAAAAGGAAATGTCCTTTTTCAAGCTCAAATCATAATCAGTTAATCATTAGATCATATGTGATGAGTTTATATATTTTTCTCTATGAGCCTTTGGTGAAGTTTCGTCCTTTTTAAATCTAGAAGTTTGAAACTTATTTTTTAAGCTTTTGATTAGATATAAATAAATATAACATTCAATTGTATCTGTCAGCCCGGTACTTGGCCGTCTCGTCACTCAGTCGAATAAAATAAAAACAGAAAACTGCTAAAATGTGAGTAGAGTTTAACATCGATGTCCGTTGCAGGCGCCGTTCGCCACCAAAATGATGCAATTCCTTGGGGCCCTGGTGGAGCTGGAAATGACCGAAGAGGAGATGGCAACGTTCACCGCGGCGCTGTTGTTCTGCGACACCCGCGCCAACCTCGCGAACCCGGTATACATCAGCGAAGTGCACAACGACTTGTGCGAGGCCTTCCGATACTCCGTAAGTGAACTGTGCTTAACCACTGCCAAACCTAGTTTCTGCTGGCGGCCTTTCTCCCCCCTCTAAATAACAATTATAAAACGAAATTTAACTTTGCTCAGCGTTTACATAGGAGCTACGTATGTTCGAACACAATTTCAGGTTTGGAATTCATAGTTCAGTCATACTTAGCATTGACTCAGTCAGTTTTTTTATTACACCTTTAAATGTGCTAGTATCTTGAAAACTTTCTTCTTGAAATTGCCTGAGGCCGCGTTTCCACCTGTAAATAAACTTCTCCAAGAAGTGTCCGACAGTCTGGCAGACAATAACTTGCAGGTGTAATCTATGAGTGCGTACAAGTGCACTCGCGACAGTTTATCCAGCGTTTCCTGCGCAGTTGTATATTCCAGGTGTAAACATGTTCCTGTTCACATCGACTCACGACAGATATCCCTGCTTATCGGTCTCATTTTGTATTGCAGATATATCTAGCACACACTGCAATTTATAATACCAGACGCTAAAAACAACCTATTTTATTTAGTGTCGTTAGGCGTTCACTTTTAGCTTCTATTCACACAAATTAGTAAGTTTTAAACCTGCCCACCGCAGCAAGTGTAAGGGTAGCTTTGGGGTAAACTCAGCCTTAGTATTTAGGGTAGATTTACTGGCAGGAAGTTAAGTTATGTTGTTGTATGTCAGGTGGCGAACGGGAGAGGCAGCTACGAACGGCTGCTTGCCTTGGAGGCGTTGGCATTGGATGCGCGCGTGCTCGGCGCTCGCCATCACGCTCTGGTAGGCTGGTGTCGTGAAAACTGGGCTCACCTCAAGGTCTCCGCGCTGTTTGTTGAAGTTTTCGACATTCCTAAGGATGTGGAGGATGCTTTTATATCCCGTGCGACAGCTCCCATCCTGGAGGCCGCTGCCGAAGCCATAGCAGCTGCCGCGGCTGCAGGCGCGCTCCGTTCCCCAGTGCAGTGCATCCGCGCAGCTTAGACTGCTTCTCGCGCCCCGCTCCGGAACTTCTCACACATCCCACTTTCATTCGTTTTAACTAAATTCCACAATATCTGAATGAAATATACTATTAAATACGTGTTCTTGTTTTGTTTTTTTTTTATTATTATCGCATCATTTTGTATTACATTTTGGACATTTTACGAGCCTAAGACTATAATAATAACAATAGACTAGTCTAGCGATTATATACTATACATCATATTAATGTCGCGCGACAAGCGCAAAGGAGCGGGTGCGCTACGTTCGCCCTTACTCGTGTCATAGTCACAGTGTCCAAACCACCGATGTTATGAACCTGAATCAAATTACGTAACACGTTTTTCATGAAAAAATTAAGAAGTAAACGCACAGGTGCACGAGTCACGCAGAGCGTCCCGCACCCTCACCTGACATCATTCGATCAGGTCGTTCACTTGTGAAACTAGGCCCTTGGTAAATCATTTGTTAATTTTTGCAACTCTTGTTAACTAGAATAACATACAATCATAGGACGTAACATTACAAATTAAATCATGCCACAAGGAACCGGAGCGGAGTAATACAAAAAATCTTTCTGTATCCCAATATTTAATCATAGATCTAGAATCGTAATACAGAGATGAATTACAAACTGATTAATTTCTTCTCACATTTCATTAATTTGGAATTATTATTGGCAAATCCGAATTATTCGTATTATAATTTATGCACGTTGCTCAATAATTTGGTGGTGGTCGTTGACGGTTGTCAGCTCGACAACGAAGGCAGTGCAGACAGTGCGACTTTATAACACGCACTACCGTAGCCCTTTGGATTGCTCTATGCCTACTAAATGCCGCGGCCACACTTTGGTCATACTTGCACCGTAGTGTACGACAATATGCCAGTCCAATTTCCAATATCGACGCGTACCGTTATTGACACAAGTCCAAAGGCGATGGGAATGAAACGGGAGTTCACTCGGCCATTTTAAACGAAATACCGCGCCACACGTTGGTTATTAAATCAGACACATTTTTTTATCGTATCTAAAACATAAACATGTAATTTGAAAAATAATCATAATAAAGAGATCGGAATAAGTAGAGTATGTATACCTAAGTTAATTTTAAGAAGTTCGAAGTTAATTTTGTCAGAAGTTAATCCTGAAGTGTGGATTTAAATCAGCCACCTTCTATTCTGTCGTAATAATAAGCATATTATGACTGTTCCTAAACCACACCGCGTAAGCCTCTAGTGCAAATAAATTAGCGTCCATAGTCTTTCACTATGCACTCGCAACTGAGACTATCCAAAGTTTGGTTCCAAAGTGGATTCGAAGCCGATGTTTCTTACAGTAGCTGGGCATTTCTTAATGGGGCTAATCTTGGGCGCAAACTTGAATCCAATATGTAGCCGCGGTATAAGGGCCAATTCTCCAAAGGCACTACAACACACAAAAGCGGATTTCGGGCGCTCGCCATTGAAGCAAACTGCATCAGTTTAAATAAAATCTAACAATGTGGCCCGAACGAGACGTGTGGTAAACGATCCCTTAAAATGGTGTTGAGTTTGAAATGAAAATCGATGAATTGGTTATTGTTATTGTGTTCAAAACATACCGAATTTTACTTGTTTTTAGGTTACGGAAGGCTGTGTATTCACCCTAGGATAGATTTTATTTTCTGTTATGTATTTTTATTTTTTTGTGTTTAATCTAATTTATAAATGTTTCGAGAATTTAAGAGAGTCCATATGTACCTGTACTAGATAGCGTGTGCTATGAGGCCACCCCTCAATTTATAATAGCTTTGCAAAGACATGATCGGTAATTACATGTATATGATATGCGTTACGTGTAATTTAGTATACCTACTTACTTTAACAAAACTAAGTACGTGTACCCAATTGACGAAAGTACCTAACTGGAACATTTTATCTTTTAGTCTTGACTCTACGACACTGTCTATTAGCTTTTTGTGTTTTCGGGAATTGGGCAAATCACACCATTAGAAATACGAATTTATTTATACAGATTATGATTATTGGCACATGTGCATGTTACGTTAAATATTGTCAGTATTTGTGTTGCAAAAAAAAAATTTCTAATCCTTTTTGTAACTAGTATATAAACTAGTATATTTGTTATTTATAAGTTAATTTAATCGTCAAATGAACTTGCCTATAAAAGCTTAATTGACTGACATCTTGTTGTTTCTTGTTTGTTGTTGGACTGGATTAATTATGACTACAGTTGCTAGTAAATATCATCGAAGACGAGATAGCATGGGCATTTATACCATTTGTTGAGAAGGTTCAACTTTTAGAAGAGAATCCACCTCCCATTGACGATGACTTTTGACTAATATCTCGGGTTCAGTGGATTTTCGGACTCGCAAGTTTATTTAGACGGATCTCACGGTGCGATGTTTCAAGTATAGAGTACACAGCCTTGTTATAACTTTATAGATTATGTTCAAAATTTTATCAAAATTTTAATTTTTATTTAGTTGTATGTGTGTGTGTATCGTATATTGTAAGCAAATTATTATGGACCCCAATTATGCATGCTTTTACTGAAATTTAATTCATATAATCGTGTAGCTGTTCAAATGTAATAGTTATTTAAATAAATAAACATTAATCAAATTAGTGTTGTTTTTTTCAAATACTCTTTCTCGTTATTACGATCAAAGAGTATCTAGGTAGTTTGTTAGCTTACTCGTATAATATCGGATAATATTCATCTTCTTTTGTTTAAACAGATAGCTGTGTAACCGGGATAGTAATAATAAACCTTCTTCGTTTGTAATATAGGGTTATATTCTGGTATAGAGTCAGAGCAAAGATCTTTGTTAAATGTCTTCAGATAGATGGATAGATAAACTATTTAAATACCACAGAACCAGGAAAACTAGATCAACATTTAGAGCATAGAATCTCCTTGGTTATATTGTTTTTAAATAGGTAGGGAAGTTTTTAAAAACTACATCGAGTACCTCGTCACAAATACTGCCGAACTCCAATATATTTCAGACCATAGAAGCTAGAGGTTCGATTCCTCCTTAGCATATTGTCGACCGTACTTGAAGTTTCAGCCCGATAGGTACCATCAGGTGTGATTGGTCCTAGATCTTAACACAGACCCTACCTATATGGTTTCTGGCACACGATTGATTCCTTAGGTGCGAAAACCGATGAACGCAGCCAGATATTTTCTACGAATCTATAATATTTCTAGCTAAGTATATAAAAAAAATAAGATGAAGTAAAAACATATCGTTTTAATTCCGTCTAAGTAGCCAGATAAACGTAAGATATAATAATATGTTACTTAAGCTAACCCTTTATGTAAAATGTAAATATCCCTATAGTATATTACCTTAGAAAAATCCTTTCACCCCTACTTATCTTAAAAACCCTACGACTACTATCAAAACACATAGGTATATAGGAACGGCCGATAAGCTGTATCTACGTTATTTCATTCTACCTAACTAACCTACACTGCATGGTGAGCTGTCTCGATTTTTCACCCCTGACAATTATAATCGCAGCAGGAGGCGCAAGCTGTTCGCCGTACCATATTGTCGTACAGTGGCGCGCGCGAACTCGCCCGTGCCTCGCACCCTCTTCGCACTCAACGCTCTCCTGGACACCAGTCCAGGCTGTGATGTGTATGCGGATGGATGGTCAGACATATTGTCAGAGTTCTTGCGTTTTTGTGAAAGAGAATGAGAACTTTGAATGTGTATTTTGTAATAACTGTGTTGTACTGTGTTTAGCGTAACAATTATTAAAATGTTTTCTTCGATTGTTGTAATTGGTTACGGCCGTTTCAATTGAAATAAATACGCAGGATGTCATTTTACAGTAAAAAAAAACTTCTATACCTATACAAGTTCTTATCTAACATCGGCTGACAGTAATACGACACGTGTTTCGTCTCTACATGAGACATCTTCCAGAGCTGTAGCCTTGCCGAGCGCTTGCAAGAGACTAAACCACGCAAAACCATCACCACCAGCCATCCAGAAGTATCCACACCAACCGGACCAACAACCGGACATGTGCGAACATCATCAACTGAATCTTTGTCAAACCTTATACCTACTTTCTATATGTATAAAAATGTTAAGTTGGTTTGTGTACGCTTCAAAAACTCAAATAGTTCTGCACCGATCGAGCTGAAATTTTAGCATGATATATAATCCGCATCAAGGATTGTTTTTATCTATTTTTTTCATCAGTGACATATCAGCGAATGTGCGAATGTGCCACAGCGAAGCGTGGCAGGGTACAGCCAGTACCTTATAATTATGTATTACGAAAATTCTACGTTCCATCTCTTCGTTTATAATTCGGAAATCAAAGAGTTGCGTCAGCAACTACGCCTACATAATCTACGAAAAACATGACGTCACCGCCGATAAGTCTTGGTACTTACTTGATATTGTGTTAGGCGGCTCAAACGGGTAAGTACATATTAATTGGGTATGGAATATAATCCGTGGGCGTAACCCCACCCCCATTATCCCACCCGGCAGCCTGAATCCGCCAGTCCCGAGAGGATTATGAGACTACAGCTTCAAAACCCCCTGTGGGGGAAAATCGAAGGAGGATTTAGATGAGATGTCTAGCATAAAAAATCGCTCGCCAATTGCGTCAAGTGTGCTTTGATAACACTAAACTTCGACTTTTATTTACATATTGATCAAAGCGTCATGTCATGATAAATAAAAGAGTGAAATTAGTGAACTGTTTTCATTACTTCATTGGGTCAGTGAAGCGTCGCAAAATAAGTAATAGTTAGACATCGTAAGGCATCACATCCGTGAGCAATCCATCTAATAGAGTAGGACAGAACAGCATTCCGGGAATTCCACTCTACTAATTAGAAAACAAAACAAATAGTCTTGTCATGATCTCATATCGGCATATTACATACGACATATCATAGATCTATCTGTAGTCTCTGTTTATCCCAACGGGAGAAAGGCGTGGCTGTATGTATGTGTGTAATGTATATCATAGATCACGGAAAGGACAGTGGGTCAAGTAAAATACGGAATATCCTTTTGATATCGCTTTAATGCTTAATAATATTGCCACTTTCTTAAATCACATGGAAGAAACATATATTATTAAAAACAAAATACATTTTATAACTTACAGTTTATGAAATTAAATAATTAATATTTCTATTTATTATTTTGAATAACAATAACAAAGCAAATAGCCAAGACGACAAATTTTCAAAACGAGAGCAAAATCCCACTTTTTAAATTACTACTATGAACAATGTTTTTGAACAAATGTGCTGTTTACAATACACTCCGAAACCGGCAGAAAAAAATATTATAAACTAGCGAGTACGTGAAGTGACGGCGAGGGAACAGCACGCCTCGCGGCCCACCGACACAGCCAAGGGCTGTGCAACCACAGCTGAACCGTTACACAAACCTAACAGATACGAGCTCTGACATTAAACCTTCTGTATATTCAGATGCTTGTCAACATTACCAAAATATGCGTTTAAATTTACTCAAAACGTGAAACTATGACACTAATGTGTTAACTGCTACTTATATTGAAAAGTACATTGGCCACATAATAATGGAAAATTCTATATGATTAAAAATTAGTACATTACAGAGCTCGTGCGTAAGTGTACAATTATTGACGATTGATAATCCACGGTGTCAAATTGTGTCAGGGCCGGTGTGCTCGACTGCACGCACGTCGGACATAATAAGTATACAATGCAAGCGAGAGCACCGGATAGGCAACAAAAGAGATCGAGGACAATTGCACATGGTGGGCACCGACACGGGGTAAACATTCTCTGATGGGAGTTAAGCCTTAAACCATGTCTATCCGCCCGGATTAGCTTCGATATATGAGCGATGACGTCAACGCGTCGCACCGTATTGGACGATAGAGGACTCATCTGCGCTCCGCCGCGCCCTACCGCCTAGAGCTAAGCCTAGATTAAGTGAAAATAGGCATTGTCGTTCATCGGCTTTTATGCAATTAAAATCGAACGCATGAAGAATTTCCTCAGTGACGTCACTGTCTAATTGGAAGACCATCATACAAGTCGTTTGGTAGAATAAGTCATAATTTTGATACTTATTTAAGGTTCCAAATTCATTAATAGCTAATCCGAATCCGGGCTCCGTATTTATTTGAACATAATTGACTGAATACAATCATCTTTACTAGATTATTTATAAGTAGAGGAACGTATAGTGTTTGTGCCTCGACTTGTAACGAGTTAACAGCGCCCATCACGTGCAAAAGTAAAAGAAGAGAGAAACGCCCAAACGAACACACTCACGCCGAGGTGATCATGTTAGTCCGGGAAACACTATTGCCAACCCTAACACAATTCATCAGTTCAGACACCTCCGTTGCATTTGACAGTCAGTCGTCAGCAAAGTCTAAAATAATAATTTAACTAAGAGTTTTAGTACCTTAACGCGTTACATAATTAAAAAATAATACATTTAAATAAAATGCTAACATCAAAATTATACAACACCGAAAACCTACGTGATTAGTACTACAACTACCGCCGATGCACCTACCTAATAACCGAATAGAGACTTTGTCAGTTTGTACATGTAGCTACGTTATGAGAATTAAACCATCAATCTTATAATAGTGCCAAAATATTGTAGGACATTTTATTCTTGAATTGTTAGTTTCTACGTATTGGGATACGTTTTGAGTCAGTTTGCGCAGGGTCCTATTCTATATCTATTGTGGTTAAATAGAGTTTCAACAATAGATAATAGAATACAAAGCACTGATCGTCCACTAAAAGAACGCTGTACTAAAATTACGGCAAGAGCGTCCTCCAAGCGCGACTCTTCCACACCGACTAAAAACTTTTACAATAATGTGCATAATTTAACATGCGTTTGTGGCAATGGTAATAAATAAGTGACGTGAACTATTGGGTCGCAGTTGATGTGCCTTTCAGTCGGTGTAGACTCAAAGCGGGTCGAAGCAAACTATACGAGGAAGCGACTATCCTGACTGCTTTTGAAACATTGTAATACCTTAACTAATATAAATATAATTAAAACGAGAAATAGTTTACATTTTGGTGCACAAGTAACCACGTGTGTAGTATTGACAGTTAATCAACATAATCAACATTGTTGTAACTTTCTATACTAATTGACTCAACGCGTGAGAAGTCAACACGAGTCTAAAAATATTGCTCTCTTTTGCATCAGACATGCTGTCACTAGAATCAATAATGTTGTTCTATAGAAATTGAGCACTTGCTCCAAATTAACCTCCGAGCTGACTTTGTCGCTTTGTAAAAGTATTTCATGTGATCGTGGCGTGTGTTTAATATGTAATGTTATTAGATATCGGTTCCATGGCGCTTTCACTCAAAATTTTTTCTAGACAAGGCGCATTTCCTTTGAGACAAAGCAGTTTGCGATCACAACCTCTCTCTTTCTCTCCTCTCTCTTTTGAAGCTTAGTATACAATTTTTCCATCAGAAGGATGAATCTACTTTTTCGTTTGCTATTTACAGATTACACCTTTGTTTTTATAGAAACTTATGTCCGGCATTTGTTATTCTTAGAGCAAAGTTTACGGAGGAAATGTGAGATTTTGTTCGTACCCTCCTCCCTTATAAAAATAGTATAGAATAACCTAAATTATTAAAGGGACATTTAGAATATCATGCGCAATCAATGCGGCACACGGCGGGCTTTTGGCACCTCGAAATACGAATCACAACAGGTACTTGTCCTTCTTTACGGAAATGAAAAATATATTTTAGATTTTAGTAGTTATTCATTATTCATAAGAATCGTCCAACAATTGCGTAGATTAATAAAGGTCATAATGCCATGAAACTAGTTCTGGACGGATTTTTTTTAAAATAAATAGATAATACTTCCTACTTTTTATTATTGCTTAGATCGATTTGTAAGTGAATCGTGGTAATTAAAACAGTGTTGGACTATTAGTGTCAAAATACACCAAACTCTAATATTATTAAAAACTATATTTAGATTTGTGTGTTAATATAAATGGAGTTAAATTTTATACGTACGGTATATTATTAAGGTATAACGAAAATGTAATCGTTTTTAAAAAGTAAACATTGTTAGATTTCCTTTTTTTTTATTAGTAAGTGCGAAGTTGGCATCGATTTTTAAACCATTATTAATTCGAGTTGTTTTTTTCTTTCTGGACCTAAATGGGTTCGCGGTGGTTGTACATTTTTATCTGATCGATTCCCGGCTTAGAATTTCAGCCACCGAAATAGCGTGGTACTTATATATTTGATCTTGTGGTAGTCTTAGCGACAGTCCTTCTAATCAACACCGTTCAATATTCTCCGACAATTTCCTTCGTTCGGCAGCCTCTCTTCCAACGCGACACGGGCGAAATTGCTGTGACCTATACAACGAAGCCAATTAACACTAATTTATTTTAATTGATTATCTGATCGCCAAACGCCTATACTTTGCCAATAACTTTTGGCGAACGGCGCATTAGGTCGAATCTAATATAATGTCAGTAAGGAGGTCTTAATTTGTATAATATACTCTATGTTAGTGTACTGAAACCTTTTATTAACTTTTTTTTTCTTTTTAAGTAATTGACCTTATAGTCTTGGGTACGATCGCATATACGTAATTAATTATACTTATGATGTTAGACTCGTAAATACTGGAACACAGCTCCATGATTAAAATGTTTTATAAAAGTAAATTTATAATCAAGATTACGTTCCCAGTAAAATGTTATTACTACATAAAATGACCATCGTATCAAAATAAAGTGAAATTTATTTATTTGTTTTTAAAATACTTTTGGGCGAATGTTACGAATATCATATAGTCTGTTTGTGAAGAAGGACAAGCACCGTTATACATTATCAAAGAGTACAAGATAAATGTGTCAATTGCCAATAATTATGTGTAAGGAAACCTGATCACTTGTGAAGGATATTCCCGAGTGACTCGGACCATCTTGTAGGCGGTGTCTACGCGTGGGGTTACAAATCCACTTATTCAGTTGACTATATATTCAATAACATTAAACAATGAGAAATATAAACCAAAGATAAAGGCAACAACTATCGTATAACTATATAATAAATCCAACTAATACTATAAATGCGAAAGTATGTAAGTATATCTTCGTACTAAATGTTCATGTAACTTTAGATCCTATGAAAGATAAATAGCAGCGGGAACCGAACCCGCACTCTGCGGTTCAAGCCGGCCACGCTACTGAGCCACTGCAAGCGTATCTTCACAAGTCCTAAATATTAAATAATCTTATACATTACAAAGTACATTTAACATAGCCACGTTTACAAAGTATACAATATACTCACGACGTTCACAAAATTATACAAATATTATTTAGTTCACAATAGTTGACATTGGTAAATAGAATAAACAAATATTTGTTTCAAGCAATAATCACAAGCCACATACTAAGAAATTAAGTTTTTTTAGTCGCCACATAAAGACGACCTTACATAATGATGTCCAAATTCATCTTAACTGCAATACAATACTTGCAGAACATACAAAAATTGATAATGTTTGGCAGATAGCATGGGAACACCGTCGATAAGAACAATCTACAATAAAAGTCCATGTATGTGTCACGTACTCAGCAAACACGATTGGTGCACCTCATATGCCACCGACGTATTTAGGGAAACGAGAAACCATATTCCTATTGAATAAATCACTATTGCAATTATCTAACCACAACATAAGATAAACTACCTCTATCTACTCAGCTCGGTTTAATTCCTACAGTAATAATTACATACAACCTAATTCACGCCACTTGGTTCTAATTAAGGTTAAAATTGTATTTCGTTGTGTTTTGATGGAGGATATTTCATAGTCCTTCCTATTATTTGGAGGCTATCGATTTGTACAAAGTTATTTATACCACAACCAAAGGGAAAAGCGAGTGAAATCAAAATTTAAAACACAGATTATTATCTGCGCTGCGTACTGGATGGATGGATGGATGCATAAGCGGGACGACACTCATACAAGTTTATTTTTAATTATATTATTTTAAGTGCTCAAAGCAACGACAAGATTTTTTAATGTATAATGTTCAATGCAAACAATTAAAAAACATTATTTTTATCAATGTCTGACGCTAGACTGTGAAAACTAATCGACGTTTTTTTATCAAAGACTTTCTTTAAAACAATAGCAATTCAATTGAATAAAATCAGTGATACAAAACCGCACAATACATCAAGTAAGTCACCCTTATGCTTTCAAAGGTGTCTATCTACGCCAGTCCGTACACAGCCACTTATACAACGACCAGTATATCGAGAACCCCAGACGAGGCGTCCCATGACGTCACACGCTCTATAGTGTAGGGGAATTCGTTCACTTAGGGTAGAGGTCCTATGGTGTAATGGTTAGCACTCTGGACTTTGAATCCAGCGATCCGAGTTCAAGTCTCGGTGGGACCAAGGCAACCTTTTTGCATAGATTTTTTTACGAAATTTTTTTTATAACTTGTATTAAATATATGCATGCACGATTTAAAATTTTTGGGCACGACTATGTGTTATATTAAAGAAATAACTTCTTTTTTTCATATTAAAGTTGCTTTTTCTTTTTTAACATTAATTTATATGTTTTTATATTTAGAGAGGTCAAATTTTAATGAACAGATAAAACCAACGATCGACGTAAATCATTCCGTCGCGTATTCGAGTCAGCAAACTTTGTCACATTAATATCAATGTGTAATTTCATTCAATAATTTTATAAGAATACCTCATAAATTTTGTGATGTTTGTCGTTTGCCTCTAAAGGTTGATCGTATGTATAGTAAAGTCAGACACTCCCATTTCCAAAAACGAATGAAGGCAGCGAATAAGGCAACATTTTAAAATACTTAATGACGACATAATAATGACGACTTAATTCACATCGAACGAAGAGTTTACATAAAATTTCCAACACATTACGAATTTAGTAGTCTTGTTATTATATTAATAATATTTCCGTGCTGACGTATACATATTATGTGACAGTTTAAATGAAGGGAAATCTTTATATTTTGTTAAAATAAAAACATTGTAAACGCAGCGTGGAAATAAATGGCAGGCACAACATCGAAAAAAGTGTATAATTTAATATTACTACGACATAGGACAAAATCCGTATTCTGAGTATCGGTATATGTAAAATAGCATCACTGTGAGCACTCACTCGTCACGTCGTGCCTTTTAAGGCGTGAACTTATCACCAAACTGATGGAAAGCTTAGTTATCGAATCACTAACAGGCTACACGTTCAAAACATTACTTTAGAGCATAAAACAGCCAATCAACTGAATCAAACCACACTATTCAAAGATCTACAGACTGTTTGCTTCCGCTGATTCTCAGCCCCTCTTATTCTATAGAATATACTAAATGGAACAAGAAATATGGATAATTTTGGCTTTGGCCTTGGTGTATGACACCAAATTTCTACAATGCAATGTATGTATGAAATCCCGTGCTGTATGGTGGTCTCATGAAATAGAGTTGAGTATTGTTTGACGATGGTGAATGTATTATGTTTTTGAAAATATTCTTCTCCGGACGATAATTTCCAGGTTTTCATCCACAAATGTTGCATGAGAATATATTTCCTAGTAATTGTGACGTTTTTTATTCAACAGTAAAGAAACAAGCAGGTCATTCGTATTATGGTAAGTACCACGTCTAACCTAACCGTTGCATGACAATGATTTGTGTAGAGGTTTATGTAGCGAGGAGACCAAAACACGCAGAAGACCCGGCTTTAGTACCTCTTTTGGCACAAACTAAATTTGACAACGCTGTGGCTAATTCTGTCGTTTTCGTTTTGATAATATTAGAATGAGAAAACTGATTCTTTGAAAAAAAAACGAAATTTAAACCAGTTTCTTATTAAGCTAATGTGTTAGACTTCGTGCGAACTCCACCCACAGCTTTAACGACGCAAATGAGTTCAAATACGGAACGTGGCAACCTTATTGTATGTTTTTAAATTGACATGGTCACTCACATTAGGCATAAACACAAGAAACGGTAGTGACGTCGTCGTGGGAAAAGGGTGCGAGTGAGGATTGATTGTTACGTGAACTCGTAAAGCTCAAGTTAGGTACTCGTGGCGACGGCGCTTGTTACTATGGCGAAAAATCAGTAACAACTAAACTATATTGTTAATATCCCGTTTCTATTATTGAAATTACATCAACCACCGATTCCTTCAAAACTTGTATATTCTAATATAGAAAACTCATTTCCTTTATTATAAAATAAGTTATATTATGCCTTGTAAATGTAGAGAATTTGTTTTATTACTACAAATAATTTAATATATATGTATAATTAATAAGAAAAAGTTAATAATTTAAGTTTCATATGTTAATAAGCAATGGAGAAACTTTTACTGCAGCCATAGACGGTAACTTAACAGACAGGACACGTGCGACGAAGTCCATTTAACACAGGCTGGCCTCACATCGCCGTTCCTATCTAGTAATCGCGTGTTTCAGTGATTGCACCTTATTTCATGCTTTTCATGTATAAAATATTGCTCGGTTTTTGAGAGACTGTCTATGCGGACGCGCGTCAAATAGTATGTACAAGCACCGCTCGGTCTCCCGAGCGACATAACTGTCGTTAGTGCGACACAATGTGCCACTGAATCGAGCAGACGACGCTACAACCACCCGCACAGTCAGCCTCCCTCACAACAATAGAGTACTAAAAATGTATAAGCTAAATTCTAATATAAAGGAAGACTGGTAAAGCGTAGTAAGCAATAGAATAGGCAATAAACGTGCAAGCAACATTTAGAGGTTGCACAGAAATATTCGATACAAAGACAGTTAAACTACACAGATAGGTTAACCTTTGTTCTAAAATTTCAAGAAATTCTATGACCCTCGCTTACTTTGACGATATAATGAATAGCCAGAGAAAATGCAATCTCGTTACGAATTAACAAGGCAAATTTCTCTCCAGAGAGTGAAATTTTTCAAAGCGCTTAGTTACCTAAACGAAATTAATAAGGATTATCAACATTGGTCAATATTTTTAAGTGCCGAAACATCGCGGCGGTATAACACGAGTGATGAGAACACAAAACGCAAAGCAACCGACTGACTCGCGAGCCGAGGGCGGACTGGCCGTCGCCGCCCGGCGCTCACTTCTTGGTGGGCGTCCCGCGCTGCGTGAGGCCCTCGAAGCGCTTGAACGTGTAGTTGATAAACACCCAATCTTTGTACGCCACCTCGCCGTCCTGGGTTATCGGCGCTGCAGCTGTAACAACAAAAGATGCCATTTACTCATACATACTCTGTATGTACACACACACACACACACACACACACACACACACACACACACTGACAGGGCTTCGTGTCGGCTAGCTATTGGTACACACGTTCTATCTCACAAGATGTACATGCTTATTGTATAAATGTGTGTAAATCTATCTATACACGTCACGACTATATTTTAAACTCTGTTGTCTTCGTGACATAGAATATCTATACTAATATATAAAGCTGAAGAGTTTGTTTGTTTGAACGCTAGGATCTCAAGAACGACTGGTCCGAATTGAAAAATTCTTTTTGTGTTGAATTTTCTATTTATCGAGGAAGGCCATTTATAGGCTATACAACATCACGCTACGACCAATAGGAGCGGAGCTTCAATGAAGAATGTGGCAAAAATGGGAAAAAAATATTGTTTTTAAGATAGTTATTGCGGAAAACTGGAACTATGCGGGTGAAACCGCGGGGCGCAGCTAGTCTATAATAATAGTACTGGGACCAAACAAATTTATCGACTTTGAAGTTTTTGGTAAGAAAAGCTTTAGCTTTTTAGATAAGAGATCTTCTTTAGTATGTATTCTGTTTTAAATTATTGAGAGAATATTGAAGGGTTAAATTAGACAATAAAAGTGGCAGTAGAGCAATCGCGGACGTTGCTCCGGGACCTAGTGGACGTAGATGATATGTAACTTACGTATCTCCAGTTTGACGTCCGGGAAGTCGTCGAAGTTGGATGTGTCGTCGATGGAGCGCACCTCCACTGTGATGGCGGCGGGGCGCTCGCGGACGTGGCTCCAGTCCACGCCGCGGAAGAACGACACTGACTTTACGTCCTCGATGCCACGCGCTGAGCCCAATCTAAGGAACAATAACATGAACAGTTTACTGTCGAGCTTTGTCGATATTACACGTCTACAATATAGGGTTGAAACTCAATGTATGTTCTTTTGTTCTCTTGTTTTTCTTTCTTAATTATATTTTCAAGCGGTACTGAGTCTAACATTAGATCTCGAGCGAGCGAAGCGTCTCTTTTTAGATCTGACAAAATTGGCTTTAGTCTGTCAGTTTGTTGGTACTCATTTATCTGACGCCTGACGCAATAGTCAAAAGTCTTACTATTTATCTAGCAGTGAACTGAAACTGGCTGATAATAGTAGAAGGGCACGGGCAAATAACAGGGAATGACATAAATTTTAATATTTTTTTTATTTTTTATAAAATCATTAGAATTTATAAAAAGTTAACAGATAGCGGCAAAAATTTAGTTTTGTTTATGGCCAAAACGAAAAGAACTGGGGAAGTCCATGTTCAAATTATTGTTTTTTGTTTAAAGAAGTTTATTTTTTTTTAATAGGATTTAACTATTTTCATAAAGACTAAAACGTCCAGTTAACATTAAAATAACATTACTTATTAAGCATTTCGTTAGTTCTAAGCAAAAGTTATGGCAGGCATTGATCTCAATAAAAATAATGTACTTTTAAACTTTCAAATGTTTTTTTCTCAAAACACATTGATTAGGACATTCCTGTTATTTTCCTGTGCCCTTCAATTATGCATGATGATGGTTTACCTGCGGTCGGGTTCGGAACAGAAGCGCAGGATGGTCTCCCGCGCCTCCTCACTGATTGGAATCTCGGGCGGGAAGGTGAGTGACTCCCGCCACGACATCACCTTACGGTACGTCTCTTGCGGCGATTCCGAGCAGAACGGCGGATAGCCGATCAGCATTTCGTACCTGCAACGCACACAAGATCGACTCAGTACACGCACCAACTATCACAAACGAGAGGTGAAAAATGATTGAAGAAAAGAGTACCAGTGTCCGTATGTCTAGTCACCGTCTAGCAGAAAATCTATCGTCAATCCCCTTTCACTCTAATTTGTATGGCGCTAGCTTTTCTCTACCGTACAATCTTCTGTTTTGTGTGGGTAGATAATCGCAATGGATTTGACAAACAAGACGCAATAACAATTTTCTGTAGGTGAAGAAATACCTATTTTAGCACGGAGTAAAAAACGCAATAACAATTTTCTGTAGGTGTAGAAATGCCTATTTTAGCACGGAGTTAAAAACGCAATTACAATTTTCTGAACGTGTAGAAATGCCTATTTTAGCACGGAGTTAAAAACGCAATAACAATTTTCTGTAGATGAAGAAATGCCTATTTTAGTACGGAGTATAAAACGCAATTACAATTTTCTATAAATGAAGAAATGCCTATTTTAGCACGGATGAAAAAAAACACAATTACGATTTCTCTAGATGAAGAAATGCATATTTTAGCACGAATGAAAAACACGCAATTACAATTTTCTGTAGGTGAAGAAATGCCTATTTTAACACGGAGTAAACAACCGCAATTACAATTTTCTGTAGATGAAGAAATGCATATTTTAGCACGAATGAAAAAAACGCAATAACAATTTTCTGTAGATGAAGAAATGCCAATTTTCGTACGGAGTAAAAAAAGCAATTACATTTGTCTGTAAATATAGAAATGCCTATTTTAGCACGGATGAAAAAAACACAATAACAATTATCTGTACATGAAGAAATGCTTATTATAGCACGGATTAAAAAACGCAATAACAATTTTCTGTGGAAGAAGAAATGCATATTCTAGCACGGAGTAAAAAACGCAATTTCAATTTTCTGTAGATGAAGAAATGTCTATTTTAGCACGGAGTAAACAACCGCAATTACAATTTTCTGTAGATGAAGAAATGCATATTTTAGCACGAATGAAAAAAACGCAATAACAATTTTCTGTAGATTAAGAAATGCCAATTTTAGCACGGAGTAAAAAACGCAATTTTAATTTTCTGTAGTGGCAGAAATGTATCCCTCAGTATGGTTAAGGTTAGTGCTGTACGATGCAAGCACATTTGTTACCACAGCCGATCATTAGTCTAATACTGTTAACATAGGGTCGCATTTAGCGGTACATAAATGTGGCAGTTACGCAAGGTCACGCGTATGAAACTTTTATTATTGCTGTTTTTCCCATATTTCTCGAAAAGTAAGAAGCAAAACCTAATTTTGTCTGCGCATATTTACTAAAAAGTAAATAGTCTATTGAAATAACTTTCATATGGTTTCATGATGGAATTTCTTAGCAAGTTTTTAGTGTCATATTTGATAATTTTGTCTACTGAGCTTTATTATTATTGTTAGTATTCCGAGAGAACTTTATAATTATTGTTAATGCGAATGCGTAGGATGCGCGCGTAGCCACTGGTCTCGCGGATAGTTACAGCGCGGATATTTAAGTGGTGCAAGCAGGGTGCACGATTCATCGTACACACGTTAGAGCGAGATGAATGCACGTAAACACAGATGAACTTTCTTCAAAAGTGACTGGTAGAGAATATTAGATTTATGTATGTCTTTTTTAACACTTTGACTGCTGAGCCGTTTTGCTTGTCTAGTCACGAGTGCGGCTCTGCACGCTCCATAATGTTTTCCTATACAACAAACACAACAGTTGTGTTTTACCGTACTCGCAGCAAGTTGTGAACAACACGACAGTTGTGTTCTCAGCACTGAAGGTGGTTAACGCATCGCGGTCATATACCTAGATCCTGACACCTAAATAGGCTTCCCTGTATCTAAGGAATCAGAGACTACAAGGAGCACGGTCCTATAAACGCCCAGACTCAGAGCAAATATTTATGGGTTACACAAATCTTTACTCTGTGCGGGACTCGAACCCGCAACTTCACGCTTCGCAGTCGGGTCATCTCCCACTTACGCCACGGAGGCCGTCGAATATATTATTACACTTAAGTCACTTTGTAAATGAATTCATTAACTTAGCATTTGGCTATTACTCTTCTAAGTACACCTACTAGGACCCCTGCGATATGCTCAAATAATAATATTATTGAAAAACTTAACGCTGCAAACGCATCTTAAGTAAGCTGGCAGAGTTCAGTGGTACTGCAATGTTTACCACCAAAACTTCTCCGACCATAATCTGAACAATATCGAGCATAATCTCACTGAAATTATAAATGCGAAAGTTCGTCTTTTAATCCCGTAAACATGAACGGTTCCCGTGGGATAATGGTTATCGCGGTTGAACCGCGGGACGCAGCTAGTAATATGTGTTTATGGCATTTTCATGGATATGTTAACGCTGGCGGTATACGTGGTCCTTCCGTTGCTTTTCTTTTTGGTGTACAATAAAGAGTTTTCTCTTCTATTCTATATTATAAATAATATGTCACGATCACATACATAGACCCGAACCCTTGACTAGGATTCCCTGTATCTTAGGAAATCGGGAACTGCAAGGACCATGGTCCTACATACGCTCCGATAACCGAGACATAGATCAAACACCAGTGGTTCACGCGAGTATTCACTCAGCGTGAGAATCGAACGAGCAACCTCACCATCCGGAGCAGGCCCTTCAACAAATTACGCCACGAGGTCATCAATAGACAGTGAACAAAGCTTGAGACTGAGAGGTTGGTTGGTTCATCATCATCGTCAACCCATATCAGTACACTGCTGAGCACGTTGCACACCTCACATTCGTGAGGAGGTTGTTTAATTATATTTTATGCAATATTTTTAGCGTCTACTGATGGAAATTACAATATCACAGTACAAACATTGTATAGAAATGCATTTGTGTGAAGCCCTGTCCTGAATTTCACTTTCATCTTTGCATCTTAACTTAACTTTACAATAAACTAGCTTTTGCCCGCGACTTCGTCCGCGCGGACTACAGTCAATTGCGATGAAAAGCAATGTCTTTCCTTTCCCAGAGAGTTAAAACTATCTCCATACCAAATTTCATGATAATACAACACAATACAATACAATACAATAATTATTTATTAAACACTATAAAACTTCAGTAGACACTGACAATGATAATGTTGATTGATGGCGGATTTTGGTGAGTAATTTACGTTCGTATTAGAAACGCAATGTAAAATGAATAAATGAGTTGAATTGAATAATAATTATTAATACTTTGACTGCTGAGCCGATTTTCTTGTCTAGCCACGGGTGCGGCTCTGCACACGCCGTTGTGTATTCCCATACAGCTAATACCACAGTTGTGTTTTCAGCGGTGAACGATTCGTTTCAGTAAGCCGTGAAAAACGAGCAACTAGAGCTATTTTCGCTTTAATGTAATGTTATGTTAGTGGGTTAGTTTTAATAAGTTCATCATCGTCACCATCATCATCAACCCACAACGTCCCACTGCTGAGCACGGGTCTCCCCTCACTTTCGTGAGGAGGGTTAGGCCATAATCCACCACGGGGGCCCGGTCCGGTTTGGTGGATAACATACCTACCACCGAAATAATTAAATAAGTTAGTTAGGCGTTTTGTTAGTTTGTTGCCGTAAGCAAACGCGGTGCACGGATAATTATTATACATTGGATGACGAATGCACGCGCATTTTTCGCTTCTCAAAAACGCTTAGATTTATTACTGTTTCTTCTCTTAATCTTCCCCTAAACGTCTGAAACTGTTTCTAGCTTACGCGCGTATAATAATTGGGTTCTCCCTTAAATCACTTCTCACTTTGGGCGCGTGTGACTGAACAATAAACGCTAAGTGATATTATTTGATGTGAAGACTTATTTGTGACAGCACTAAGCAGTAATTTCCCACAGCTTTATGGCATGAATTTGGCTGGAGAGGAATACTCTAGTACCGGACAGGTATCAATGCAACCTTCGATTATTGCAATAGCTTTAGTTATCGATGCAATCTCAGCGTTAACAATTTGACTAGCTCGATGTTTTGCATAAAACAACAACAAATATACGTATGACTATCCTCAAAGGGATCCCAAATCGTAGGAGAATTAGTTTCAAATTTGTTTTATTATATAATATTTGCAACCCCTTTTCGCCCCTTTAGGGGTGGAATTTTCAAAAAAACTTTCTTAGTGCACTGCACACCTACATCACTTAAGGATTATTTGTGTAAAATTTCATGGTTCTAAACCCAGCGGTTTCAGCTGTGCGTTGATCGATCAGTCAGTCAGTTTCTGGTTTTATATATATATAGATAGCGGTTTCAGCTGTTAAACCATGAAATTCGCAATTAACCGGGTTTTTTACATAACAAAGGGAGTGTTCAGTAAATCTATAGATAGATTTGCTGAAAGCTCCATTTGTTTTCGCTAGTTCGACTCGCGCACCGAGGGTTCCGTACAAAATTGTAGGTCTTAAAATAGCATCAAACATTATGGCTCTAACTGGGTTAAATGACAGTAACATTATTGCTCTAACAAGGTAAAAAGACAAACTAGGTTAAAGGACAAACTTAACTTTGCCGTTTGATTCTTAGACACGATTATTGCACCAACCGCAAATAATAAGTTTGTTATGGTAAATTCAGTTTTATTTGTTATTAAACTACTTATTAAGGGTAAACATTGCTTCTTGTCAAATTTCATGACTCTAGGTCACAGAAAAGTACCCCATAGGTTTTGATTCTCTAGTGAAATCGTAAAATATGCGTAAATTTCTTCGATCGCGTCGATTTTCAAGTTTGATTTTTTCACAGGTGAAAAAGACTAGACCCGCGTATTAGATAGAAATTTCAACTGGATACCTTTACACATCACTGAGAAAAATGGTCTTGACAGACAGACAGACGTTGCACAAAGTGATTCTATAAGGGTTACATTTTCCTTTTGTCGTACGGAACCGTAAAAATCAACGAATTTAATACTTTTATAGCTGACATTTGCTCGCTTCGCGCATTCTTGCTTCTAGATAAGCGTACGATTGTGGATCGCATCGCCACTTTACATCAGGCGAGATAACACACGTGAATTAAATACAATAAAAAAATTATCATCAAAAGAAATTCATATTTTGCGGAGTAATCGCGTAAAAAACATACAAATAAAAATAACAGTTGAATTGTGAGCCTCCTTTTTTTAAACATGGCGTGTTTGATAACTTCGACCACATAGCGATTTAACACTTTGACTGCTGAGCCGATTTGCTTGTCTAGCCACGGGTGCGACTCTGCACACTCCATAGTGTTTTCCCATACATTAAACATAGCAGTTGTGTTTTCCCGCACTCGCGGCAAATTATGAAAAACACGACAGTTGTGTTTGCAGCACTGAAGGTGTTAAAGAGGTGAAACTTTAAACAATAAATAAAAACCGACGTGCTAAGTTCAAAATCCGCCTAAACAGAAAATGTTAGTTCTTATGAAGAATTTTCAAATGGTTAATAATGGTAATGTGCGCCGTACATATATAAAACACTAGCTAAGCCCCCCGGTTTTATCCGCTTAATAGAAACCTTTCGATAGATTTTCTGCGGAGGAGACACACTCGTGTAGCATACGTCACTGAGGATTTGGTAGGTGATCACTGATAAGTGATGAAATATTCAGAAGCACATCAGTAATGTGTTCACCGTTCAAGTTAGAAAGTTACCGTTTTCTCGAAAAAAAACAGCTTTTTCCGTTATACTACATTTCCTGAAACAATTAAAATTAAAATCTATCCCATAGTTTGTAGACGGTTGTAGTGGGAGGCCTCTTCTGCAAGAGACCGCCGGGGGAAGTACCTTTGCCAGATATTCATCCATCACATTATAGTGTTCCGGTTTGAACGGAACTGTTTCTAGCGAAATTACTGGGCATATGAGACTTTAGAGCCGACGCAGTGCGATGCCGCGCAATGCCAAGTTCTGGGTGGCACTGTAACTGTTATGGGCAGGCATAGCGCTTACCATCAGGTGAACGACTTGGTCGTGTCGTCAATCAGTCAAATAAATAAAAAAGTTCCTGATATTAAGGTGCATCCACGCCGTAGTTAACTTTTGTGAAGCAACACTATGCAACACGGTAACATAAGGCAACTATCTGTAACTTTTGTGGCTACTTGTTACTATTTGTTGAATGTTACTTATAGCGTCCTTGCCGCCAATAACATAAATTAACAAAATCTAACAAACAAGGAGTAACATTCAGCAATAAGCCAGCTGCACGGCATTTGTTCTCAAAATTCTGCAGGCAACGGACGTGTTTCATTTTGCGTCGGCATGGACGATGAAGAACTGATTACAGCGACAGCATGTTTTTCTTTTTAAATAAGAAATAGTCTATATTTTGACTGTTTTCAAAAGATAGGCAATATAACTTAACATACGACAAACTGACAATAAATAACTTTTTGCGACTGGATGTTGCTCAGTATTACATGGAAACGTTATTTTACAAAAAATTACTGCAGTGTGGATGCACCTTTACTCCCTTCAAACACACAAACAAACTTTACCTATGAAATTGCCGTTTTATATGGAAAAATGAAAATCAAATAATACACTTTTGCTTTGCCGATTTGATGTTTCAATGTTGTGGGTCGTCAATCTGTGTTGTTCGTTAATTCCTTGTTAGTTTTAGATGGATTGCCGTTCACAATCTAGCACGGTCTTTTCTTTTTTAACTTTAAAGGCTGACCTTCCCCGAGGCTCATTTAGTAAGTTAACATTCCTATTAGGAAGCTATTGTACCAGTAATGTCCATTGCAATCTCTCCAAACACAGCATAATTGAACTGCATTTTTTCAATAGGGAACTCGTAATCAAACATTTTTCGAAACTAGTTAAGGTTCTATGAATTATTTCAGAAGCTTTAGTAAAAACAAATGAAAACGAAAACCATCGAACGCCGTTAAATAGAGAACACTATAGTTTTAAATGAAATAATTTAAATTCTCGAAGTTTCTTCCATATTAAGTCGACTCTGAAGTAGGCAGTACGTTAAAACGGCAATTTCACAAGTAAAAATCTATTATTACTGTAGATGAAAATGACTAACTACTAACTAACCACTACTAATAAAAATAACTACCGCCATGGCATATAGAACTTGCAATTGCAAAGCAATAAGACAAATCAATAGAAAAATAAGCAGGGAGCATTTTTAACTGTTTGTTGCATGTTGTCAACAAACAAACAGCCAAAACTTACAAAACAAATTATAAACAATACAAGCACATTTAAAAACAATAAGACGCCGCTAGAAAAATGATAGGGGATGACTCCACTTCGCTGATACACTGCTGGCAAGTGGCCTCACTCTTACATGAAGAGTGCGGTCGGTTGACATCAGTATGTCTCGCTCTTGCGACCGATGGTTCCGAGTGGCAGAATGGAATACAGCTGCGGAAGTACATGCGGTTTTATTAGAGCCAGTGGACTCAAACCCAACCTCCACTAATGTTAAGGACAATACCGGAATAAAAATTAGCAGCTCCGAGCGTGTGGTGCAAAAATAGATCGAAATCTCTTTGAAATAACTTTAATATTAGCTTGTTCTGTGTCTATTACGACAAACATTTCGCTCCCGGACGCGCCATAGTATAACTTTTTTCGATTTGAGGGTTTGAGCTTTATAGCACGATCGATCATGTTAGTAATTTAACTAGATGAAACCAAGCCCGTTCAATACAAACATGAAAATTTTGATTGTAATGTACGGTTAAGAAGATAATAGGCTACAAATTGTAAAAATAAAGTCAATTTATAGACTTTTTATGTCCTAATATAATTAAATGTATAATAATGCTAGTAGGAAATTCACTAAGGTAAACTCCAAACTATAGCATGAATTTTACCAAAGCAAGGGCTTTGTAAATTTTACAGTATTTAATATAACTTTACATAGAAGTACAACAGTTTGCGTCGGTCATGCCCTTAAGCGCAATATTGCGAACTAAAAATGTAAATAGTTAAAAAAAAAGCAAAATAAACGCTAGCTATTCCCGTCACCCATTGCGGTTCACAGCCACGGGATGGAACACAATTCCGTTGAACTGACGTACATTGTATCTCACACGTGTAACTTTTAAAAGACTTAAAAAAAATGGATATGATAACTTGGACTGTTGTAGACTTATGAGGTCCCAAATAAAAGTTTCCTAGTAATTTATTTAGCCCCCGACGAAAAAATGGGTATTCTAAGAAATAATGTTCAGCCGTTTGAAAAGCATCAGCTCCTTTCAAGTGGACGAAAAGATGCGAGCAACTTTCGCAGGTCTGATCAATTCGAAATTTGGTAATTTTTATTTGAAGGATATAGCAAGATCATGGTATCCTTAACCTGATGCTGCAGCATTACCTGGAATCTACAGAGTATCCAACTCCTCGCCAACTTACGGCATAGGTATCGTATGGGCTCATTTGAATTGTCTCAATGAATAGCTTATAGATAGATCAAGGTCGGATTTTCAACTTTTTAGTTTTGTTTATAATTAAATTCGAACTTTTGTCAAACGACTTTAAAAATTTTGAGGTTTTCAATTTAGATTGCATTTTTTATAATTGGATTTTGTTTATATGAAAAAGGTAGACCCCAATAAAAACTTGAGTAGTTTTTTTACTACATGCATTTGAAATGTATAAGCTCAAAGGTCGTGCGCCGCAGTCGGTGACGGGATTATAGACGCTCTGTGGTTGTACTTACATGATGACGCCCAGACTCCACCAGTCCGCCTGCGGGCCGTACCCCGTCTGCAGGAACACCTCGGGCGCGATGTAGTCGGGTGTGCCCACTGTGGAGTAGGCCAGTGCGCGCCGGTTCCGCTTCCACGACTCGGCGCGCCGCTTGGAGTCCATCGCCGACGCCGACGTCGAGACTGGAAACGAGAAGAAACCTACTAACCATTAAAAGAAGATAACGTTACTACGGTTGTTGTGTTATGGTACAGATAAATTAAAGTACTACAGACAGAACTCTTTCATCAGTGCTCAGGGTCGATATGGACATGGATATGGATATGGTGATGATGATGATGATGATGATGGTGGTGAAGAGGAAGAGGAGGGCTGCACATGTGTCAGTTTACAAAATAGAGCGGTATAGTAAAATGAAGTAACATAGTTAGCAATGTGAAGAGTAAATTAATGAACTAATAAATAATGCTGGTGCTACATTAGCGATGTACATTAGTGATGGTTCAGAGTTGATACTTACTAAAATCGGAGGGTGTGGCGCGCGACAGGTCTCGGTAGAAGTCTGTGCGGTGGCTCTTCTTGAGTCCAGTGCAGAGGCCGAAGTCGCTCAACTTGATGTGTCCGCGCGCGTCCAATAACAGGTTGTCAGGTTTGATGTCTCTGAAAACCATAGGGCTTAATTTAAGGGAAAATGTCGTATATTTTGTAAGGATGATCTTATTCCAAGTCAAAAAGTTAATCATATTTTGGCAGCAATGTAGTGGCGATGCGGGTCGCGTGGGCCTCGCGACGGCGTAGGCCTCCGAACAGTGTGGGCCTCGCGACGGCGTATGCCTCGCGAAGGCATGGGCCTCGCGACGGCGTAGGCCTCGCGCGGTGTGTGCCTCGCGACGGCGTGGGCCTCGCGACGGCGTGGGCCTCGCGATGGCGTAGGCCTTAGCGACGGCTTGGGCCTTGCGACGGCCTGGGACGCGCGACTGCGTGGTCCTCGCGACGGCGTAGGCCTCGCGCGGTGTGTGCCTCGCGACGGCGTGGGCCTCGCGACGGCGTAGGCCTCCCAACAGTGTGGGCCTCGCGACGGCGTATGCCTCGCGAAGGCATGGGCCTCGCGACGGCGTAGGCCTCGCGACGGCGTGGGCCTCGCGACGGCGTAGGCCTCCCGACAGTGTGGGCCTCGCGACGGCGTGTGCCTCGCGACGGCGTGTGCCTCGCGACGGCGTGGACCTCGCGACGGCGTAGGCCTCCCGAAAGTGTGGGCCTCGCGACGGCGTAGGCCTCCCGACAGCGTGGGCCTCGCGACGGCGTGTGCCTCGCGACGGCGTGTGCCTCGCGACGGCGTGTGCCTCGCGACGGCGTGGGCCTCGCGACGGCGTAGGCCTCCCGACAGAGTGGGCTGCGCGACGACGTGGGCCTTGCAATGACGTGGGCCTCGCAGCGGTGGGGGCCCTTCGAAGGAATGAGACACGCGACGGCGTGGGTCTTGCGATGGCGTGGGCCTTCCGCCGACGTTGATCTAGCGAGTGGTTGACGCCCGCCTAGGCAGTGCGGGCATCATCGCGGCGATGTGAGGGTTCGTACTGCATCCTGGACTACTTAGTCCATTAGGTCATCGTGGAATATGTTAGCATATTTGACGAGGACCACTCAACTCAAGACGAAGATGTGATGTCCACTTTGAGACTGAAATATTAACACGTAAAAAGGGGTATAAACCAACCTGTGTATAAAGCCCAGCTTGTGTATACTGTCTATGGCCAGCGCCGTCTCCGCCACGTAGAACTGGGCGCACTCCTCGCTCAGGGTGTCTTTCTTCATGAGCAGCGTCATCATGTCACCTCCGGGGAGGAACTCCATGATGAGGTAAAGATTCATGGGGTCCTGGAAGCTGTAGTACATTTTGACCACCCACTGGTGGTCGGCTTCGACGAGGATGTCGCGCTCTGCTCGGACATGGGCCACCTGGAAGCGATGGTACACTCATATTACACACTACACAATACTTGTGTAACTCTTTTCAACATTACGGTCACTATAGTTCGGGAGCAAACGCCACCCACCATAGATATCCTGACGGTGGGACATGTCAAAAATCATTGACAGGTTTCAATTCCATTAAAATTCTCTAAATTCGTATTTCGTTTCTTACTTAAAATAAACGATTTCATGCTAGTTAACATAAAAGACGAAGGCAGCAAGTGAGATAGACAAAGGTTAAACACTACCCTAGAGACAGTTATAATTATAAATTTTATATTATTCAATCCCTGACTACCCAAGGGATGCCTGTAAAAAAAATTGCTAATAGCGGTCACGTCACCCATTGTAAAACATAATTGGTGTTCAATAAGAATTATTGTATTGTGTTAAAAAACTGGTGTTTATAATATTTATCGATTCAAACTAGCTTCAATATACTGCAGAGTTGTGTACACCCTTCGGGCCACTTCAAGCGACGGTCATTTAGCATATTGGCATTGACAAGCAATTGTTTGTAACGTGACGGAGTGTGAAATAAGCTAGAGCGTACGCACAGTATCAGTACGCACGGAGGAGACTTATTTAACATCGTAATGCGTGACGCGAGGGGCGAACTAACGTCCACGTCATGTAGTGTCCACGGTCATAAGAATAGATAATAATACTTGTGTGATTAAAGCCGTGTCTCCTGAGCGTGTTCTTGTCTACACACAACACAAAACCGGAGATGTGATAAACGACTGACTACTCGTTTAAACGTTGCGCTTTTTTTGTATGCACGATTAAAAAAGCGTATTGTTTAAACGGTACGTAAAGCGTACTAACCAGGAAAAACGAAAAACATAACATTACGTTCCGTTTGAAAAAATACTAACAAATGCGTCGTTGTCAGTATGCCACGAATGCCGCGAAGAATTTAGTTTAGTACCATAATACGTTAACTGATCCCATGGATATTGAGTATACGCTATGGAAATAAGGTTTGTTAAATCAATTTAATATAGAATCTATATAGTGGGCCGTATCATTATACAAATAAGGTAACTATCGTGGTAGATATTCGTAAGCGTTTAAACGAAGTTAGCTTATTTTCGCAAGCGTGCTTCGGTGCTTATTTTGGAGAAAAATTATTAAACGTTTTTCGGTAAAACGCCCACGTACCCACCAATAATATAAAAAAATATATACAATAATGACAATACAACCTTGTCTGGTTTTTTTTTTACCAAAACCTTACTATAGTTTGACTCGCTACGCTGCAGAACGCCTATATTTCCACAAAGTCCTGTCATCTCGTGAATTATGTGTAAGTAATACATACCTAATATCGTTAATGCAAGCGCAAGATTATATTCCGAAAGTATACCGACAAGGTAAACAGATATCGTTTCGGTGAAGCAGAATAATGTTATACTGCATCAACAAGGCGTCGAGAGGCTTTTGTTGCGTACATAATAGGTACTCGAGGGCGACGCGAACAACCCCCCTCTTACCCAGTCATCTGTCAATAACGCTTAATGGTAACTACGTTGAGCGAGAATACGTTTATACATTAAGCGAGTATTTAATTTTCATGCCACTGAGCAATTACACGCCTTAGGTGTGGGGAAATGGCGTGGAAGATTGACGCAGACAATTTAGTTCCAAAACAGGAGGTTATAATGTAGCGACGTACAATCCAGGGTATATTTTGAGGCGAGACCTAAAAGATCTTTAGGATCTGAAATCTACTTTTTGAACCGGTTGAGTCCCGGTCTGCCCGAGCTGGCGAGTAGGGACTCTGTGGACGCGTTCATACGTTTTGTATGGTAACTAGTTGCTTAGAACTACATTAAATCCATGCCACACGACGCCACGCCACAAACGCGAGGCCGATCCAAAGATTTCAGATTTTCGTCGGATTGTGGAGGGCGTGATCCAAACAATAGACGGCGCCAACCGTCTCAAATTTCGAGCACCACTCGCAAATGACGCGTCCGACGTCTGGGACGTAGAGCTACACTACCTAGCTTTTAACATACACATGACGGGTTCCTGTCATTTTATTTGGCGAGAGTAGACGAGACCGGTACCGCTCTCGCGGAACGAAGCTAATAAAAATATTCTACAATTGTAGAATCTCTTTGGAGGGCGACCCAAAGTGCTAAAAATAATGGTTTTCCAAAATATTTAAAACTTCCCTAGCCCAAAATCACCTAATATTCTTTTCCTAATATATCCACGATGTCCTTTTCAACAGCGCAAAATGTTACCTGTTCTTTTTCTAACATGTCTGCCTTCCTGAGTATTTTCATAGCGTACACGTGACCTGTATCTTTCTTTTGCACCAGCCGAACTTCCCCGAACGCACCCCGACCGATGACCTGAAAACATAAAACAAAAATATGACATTTCATTGGAGGCTCATATACGAATTGAGAGGGGGGGGGGGGGTGCATGCCGCCATGACTTGGCCACAGAAAAAATATAGTATTTACTACAAACAGAATGGCCACTCCACTCCGCGCATTCCACTTCCCCGCACTTCAACCCGCAGTCGTTGGGACAATTGAAGGGACATTCACTATTACACGCCTAAAGGTAATAGACAAACGGTTTGCATGCACCAACATAGTAGCGGGTTGTCTTTTGTTTGAGTCGCGTAGTATGGTATGTATGTGTGTAGTTTGGCGCGTGTAGAGATGTAATTAATATGTGTGTTGTCGAATCAGCTTATCTGCGCGGAATGTCCGGAGTATTCGTTGACATCGATGACCGTGGGCGTTGTAAACGTCTCGGTTTTTGACCTTATCGTGAACCTTTTGGCACGCTTGATCGACGGCCGCGGACGATTACGGCGTAGCACGACCTCCAGCCTTATTATTTAGCGATGAACAACGATAAAAAGTCAATACGGAGAAGACAAACTAAAACAAATATAGAGTGACGCAGGGCTGTCGAAGACAAGTCTCGAATTATTGTCACCGGGCGTTCAGCCGATTGGCCTTGCCGCTGATTTACAGCTGAAACCTATTTGAGACGTCATGAACGATGAATAACAGAAGGATTTATAATATTGTTGTTTGTTTTACGAATGAAGTAGTGCCTCCGGTGTTAGAGTTTGGCAGACTGCCCAAGGGTCTCTGACGGGGCTCAAAGACTGCTGTCAATCGATAACGATGGCTTAACGCGTCCTCGCTTATGACAGTAATTGCGGGGCGAGTTTTCGAACCCGGCGTCGTGGGGTAGCAAAGCGCGCAAGTTACCGCTCGGCCACCACCGCTCTAAAGGTAAATGACCTAACGATCCGTTGTCATCAAAATGGATACTTTGTGATGATGGTTCTGACTCAATCTATCCTCAGCTTACCTTGAGTGGTTCGAAGTCCTCGACGCCGAGCCTCGAGCGCTTGAGTCTGAGGAACTCTGTCTCCTTCTGCGCATGTTGCTGTCGTTTCTCATGTTTCTGGCTCTCTGTCAGGTTTTCATCTTTGAGGGACTCCTCTAACTTCTCAAGTCTGAAATGACAAGCCTCGATTAAGTATGTTAGTCAAGCTTTAATTTCCGATAGCAAAAGCTTCGAGGATAAAAATTTCGTTAAAAAGCTTGTAGGGCACTAAGAGAACTATAGATCTGGGAAGCTACCACCCTCAAATAGAAAATCTGTCGGTAAGCTTCGATCAGTCAACAGTAGTCCTTAAGATCCAGTCCTATTCTAAGCTTAGGTTGTTTACCACCAGCGACCGCATCGTAAGTTAACATAGATATTTAAAAAAATAAAACGTAGCATAACCAAAAAAGTTAGTAAACACGCAAGCTGTAGACGAGAGAGTTTATTTGTTTTTTTAATTTTATTGGCGCACCTTTTCCCCCCGACACCTACATTGTTTGGCTGAACATGTTGCTTGCACGATTTACCTTATTTAAGAATATTTACCTTTGTTTTCTCTCCAAGTGTTGTGTGATGAGATTAGTGTAGAAGTTCTCGAGGGTGACCTTCGCCTTTGTGGCCTTGTCCAGCGTGTGCCCGCTGAAACGGATGTTGTCCGTCCCAGTCATTTCCAGCACCCCTGCAACAACACAACACACTCCTATAGAACACAGACGCTATGTGCCACACTTCTATCGAAACATCTCAGATCCGGAACTTGTGACGTGACCTTATAGTCTCTTTATTTTATTATGTTTTGGCTTCGCGCGTACTTCAAAATGTCGAGCCCCTGTCAGTCCGGTAGTCAGCCGATAGTCTAGTCAAGACGCAGTCGACGTCCCGATTCAGTGGAAGCTTCACTGCCCCCTCCTGATCACTTCAAATTACTTTGCCCACACTCCAGAACGTTACGAAAGCTTAATGGTCAATAATTACAAAGAAACACAACAAGATTCCGAAAAAAACGATATGATTCCATAAAGCCAAAAAAAATGTAATAACTAACTAAAGTAGCATAAGCGTAATTTCCGATTAAACACCTTTAATGTTGCGCTTTTTGGTGAACAGAGTTCCCATCGTACAGCCAGTAATGTCCACTTTGCTGGTGTCTATCCCGGAGTAGCGGCGACGTCTGACCAGAACAAAGGCATCGCACGCCCGCACACTTCATCGATCAAGTTAATATTAGCACCACAATTCCACTGGCGACACTGTGCCTCCACCGATTATTTATTTATCTAGCTGCATAGAACACGAGCATTTTTATTGAAATAAAAGGGCTCTCGAGGAGTCACGGTCGCCATTGGGTCGGTATATATTAGCACATTTATCGAACGGTTGCACAAACATGACGTAACATTTTGAGATCAGCGTCACTTGGTCAGATTATACGAGAACGGTTTGAGCTGATGCTTCAATTTTGGTACTCGTGGAATATTGCAGCTTGATATTTTGTTCTCATTCAGCAGTATAGGTACGTGTAATGTCGCGTCAGCTGATTAGTACGTATTCAAAAATTCCGCGACACGCTCTTCAAACTCACTTCAGAAAGTCCAAAGCATGTTTATATTCATAATAGGTAGTTCAAGAGAACAATAGAAATTCGACACACTTTAATACGCGTTTACCGTAAAATTTAAACCAATATTTACTCAAACGTTTAGTCGTACAACAATTATTGTTATTTTTCTATTGTAATTTTAACACAATTCACAAATGAACTGACAGAATTTTAATTCCGTAAAGTAGGAACGCACGTCGGGTGCATGGCGGGACTGTGGCTAGTAATTTTGATGACTGACACAGGTACAAAAGCACCTCGATAAGAAATGTGATTGACACAATTACCACAATTTAAACGGCAGAATCAGTTTCGCGAGCGTACACCGCGCGCTCCCTCACGGGGCGCTCCGATAAACAGATAATCAACAAACAATAAATCAATACAAATCCTCTAGTTAACAAAACAATCAAATTACAAAGAATATGAACTGTGTACTCCCGGCTATAGCGGCTGCGTGTGTGTAATGCCGGCCCTGACAACCACTTCTTTGGGCAAATACGGTTTGTTTATTACTGCAGTAGGGGCTAACAGTACAGTCGTCTATAATGACACCTTTCTTCGCGGAAGGATATTATTGCCTCGTGGAACGGTATCGATTTCAGGCTATTTGCAGCCATTTAATTTGTCACGACTGTGGCAGCGGACTGAATAAAATATTAGCAGCAGAATCGATTAACACTGCGACAGAGTTAAACGACTACAAAATCTAATTGGCTGAAAACTCACGTCGCGATTTTCGCCCGCGCCGCATAGTAACGAGGCTTTTATGAATTATTACAAAAACAAAACTGGAAAACATTGGGCTTCTTTACCAAAATATAATATCGTTATCCTAATGAAGCCAACTTGTACTTAGTCAGAGCTAGTCAAAAGAAGTAGAAGCGGATATCGAAACGCGCGAATAATCGCTTTAAACGTCATAATACGACAAACGCCTCGTGCGGCGACTACCGCCAACCTTGAGAGCACGCGCGGTCTTGTATCCTCTCTCGCGAAGCGTGAAACGCGACTGTTATAGCGACGTAACAGTTACAATAAATAAACAGAAAAATAATTATCGAATATCTTTCTCATCTGCACTCAAAGTACGAGAACACATTTAGCTCTTGACAAGCGAAACTTTAACGTAGATATAATATAAATTGATGCTCCCAACAGACCCGAGTTCCAACAGTGGGAAACTGAGAACGCAAACAGATAAGACGACGACGATGGCGACTAACTTTAAAATATTCCGATTTTGACAGCAGCCATTTCACAGAGAATCAGTGAGGACTCGAGAATGGAAATATTAATTAAATTATTTATTTTCCGGAACGCAAGTCACTGTTATTGTGTTATTTTACTCAATAACAATAATTTCTAATATGCAGACGCACCACTTTCTGAGCACACCACACAGCACAACCGCATCGCGCGACATTGCCGCCACCGGCACCGGGTGCAAACACAAATTCCGAAACCGAAGGGTCCGACGAGAATCTGTTAGATCTAAGGCAAAATTCTGAACAATGAACGACGCGCGTCCGTCCAGTCCGAAACTATTCTGCCATACCTAAGAGCGTAAATGACACCGTACACCACTTCACCGGACCACCTCTATTAATTTCCTCATTTAATTTACGAAACATAAGGCAGGACGGTTACATGCGTCGTAATTTGTACGTAACCGCACAAGATGGTATTGCGAGTGGGGACGGCATTGCCAACTACAGTCCGACAGTGTAAGTTGCGGTAATATTAATTATGTATACTTACTGTTTTTAATTACATTATTATTGTGTCCCAATGAATGTTTTAGCGCCGTGCAAATACGCAGTTAAAATCTGATTTGTGGCATAGAATACTTAATATTACTGTGCCAGTGGTTACAGTGACCTTTCAACACATGTTACTAACCAAACTCCATGGCGTTATATATGTAACTATACTATATATAATATGTATATATATACATATATATATTATATATAGTATAGTTACTATACCCCCCACTATACTACTACTACTACTTTACAAGAACGCCCTCTCGTTTTATGTAGATTTCCGAATTTTTGGGCCAACATAGGTCACATTAACCTATGTTATGTTAAGTTGTTGATTTATGTTTTCTATTGTTTACATCGAAACATAAGGACGGTTTCAAGTTTCTAGGGTTTTTTTGTTTACATTAATCGGCAAAATTAAGACCAAAACCGCGGTAGTAATTTGACTCGCTCGACCTTCGTTGCGTTCAAAACAGCAGGTTCACTTCTATGAATTTGTCATTCTATCCCCATTATATTAGTAAAATGTATGAAACCCCGCCATTTCTTTGTCTTTTATGATACAAAGACGAGACCTTTCTCCTGCCGTTCGTGTCAATTTTATGACTCATACATACGCCGTACAAAATAAAAACGAATACGTCGTTGAATAAATACCTATGTAAACTACCTAGCTATGCATTTTTTTCTTTACACGTAAACATAGACTAGGAACCCTTTCAGGAATCCACCCTTTCCTTCAAGCATCCCCTTCAACTCTTATGCATGATGTACAAATAAACGCTGTTGACGCTAATGGCAAACCCCTTCTGGAAATGCATTCCCCTAATGCATTCTCATACCCTCTGTCAATAGATCCTCGGTTCCGTGCCGGTATAAAACTCCAGCGAAACAACTATTAGACGACTTGACGTAACAACTCGAGTTAATTGTAAATCAATCGCTATGTTAAATAAATATACCTTTGTTAAAAAACGAACAGTTTTCTCGACTTTCAGATGAGGTCACTGCTTTTAAATTGTCTTCCATATTCGACTATATCTTTGTCACAATAACTTTCTCCTATATTTCATGCAATCATCTAACAGTTTACCGTAGTTTTAGTAAGACAAGGTTCTCACACCAATCAAGAGTCGATGTATCGATTGTGAAGATTACGTCAACAAGACGTAAATTGCCGATTTGAACACAATGACATCATGCGCCGAAGATCGGATATCGTCGCATGGTGCGTGTCCGCCGGTGCAGTGCCGACGTTTTACGAGGCTGTAACATGGTGTGAGCGATGGACAGTGGATTCGTCTTCCTATGACATCTGCCACCTATTGATCAATACACGTTGGACCACGACAGTACGCATTTCCATAGCATGTAAACAATGAGCCCCCTCTGAGCAAAAAACTCCTTCGGTGACGCGCTCTGCAATCCCCAACCAAATTTTCAAATATATAATCTAGACATTTGAAGTGAATAAAATAATACGACACTTAAAGAAAATAGAAGAAGATAACAGAATGGCATAAGATTAATTAAATAACCACACCACAAAGAACCATAGAAACCTCGTAGACCCATATCATAAAAAAAATGCAAATGACACAACTCCGTATTTGCTGAACTAAAAAAGGTGCGCTTACACGGGCAATTTAAATTACTCAATCCTAGTCAATATTTAGCAATTATGACATTATGACTGCACCAAGTTGTACCAAATGTTGCTAGAGATACCGTCATACCATACCGAGCGATATCATACATTCATCACTAACATTCAGTTGTACAACTAGAGCTTCCATGATGGACGATCATTTATTTTGTGGCGCTGGATTGTACAGTTTTTATTACCATGAGATTAAACGAAAAAATAAAAGAATTTGGACGCGAACGTATCGAGACAGATGAAAGCCATATTCATTGTGTAATGAACTAGGCCATAATTAATATTATTCAAAAACTTCGCGGTACAAACTTTTATATTCTCGTATTCGTCAATCTTAAACGTAAACGCAAATAAGGCCATTACGTTACTGTCGCGAACCGCGGTCGGCCTGGTACTGCACGGTAGAACCGGTAAGACTGGCGCTACGGTCGGCGAATCCTCCCCGCCGCCGTCGCCGCCAGTGTCGGCAGAAACCAGCGTCCCCCCATGAGACATAGTAAGGCTGTGAACTCCCACGCCTCTATTATTATTTATTTGCTCCACTACCTCCGGCGACTGTTGCCGGGTAAGTGCTCATAAAATTGCCCGTGTAAGCGAACCTTAAGCGACGGTCTAGTATAAGTAAGCATTATGACCGTATAAGCGACATGTGATTATCTTAGATGTTCAAGCACTAAACACACCAAGATGTGTAAAGAGATGAGACACAATGGACAACGATTTATAGGCAAGGCCAAACATAATGTTCCGATATTACGTTACAAGATACAAGTCTAGCTAACCAGCACAATAGCTAACGATCACTTATTACATTAACGTCGTATGCATTTCACAGTTCTAGTAAAAACAATGTCACAACAAGAATAGCAGCACCCCGCGGTTTGTTTGCGCGTTTTTTCGTTTTCCAAAGACATAGTTTTTTTTTTAATACACCGTTTCACCCTTATAGGGATAAATTTTTGGAGAAAACGATTCTATGTTACAACCATCAAATATAATCAATCGTTAATACCGAGTTTGTAATCAGTGCAACCAGCCTTTTTAGTGTGATTGAGTAACAAACAAACGAGTTTCCAAGCTTTCGTATTTAGTATAGTGCAAGCATATTAATTAGCAAGATCATAATAGTTTCGTAATAATATTGGTATTAATTCCATTTTCAATCAAAGAGATCCTTCAAAAGAGGAGAAGACTATAATGTTCCGATCTATGAGACTAAGATAAGAAAGTCGTCAATCAATTACTCGTATCTATTACTTGAATGCCTTAAAAATAACAAATAGTACATACAGCAAACATGTCGGAGTCGCTCGCACTCCATCGCAAGTCAGGGGAGGGGTATCGTCGCCCGATCCTGTCGATACGCGCACTGTCAATCTGACAGCGAGTCTTTCGAGTTTAGGTTTGTAGATGGTTAACGCTAATCAGTACCCAAGACCGCAGGCCGCTCTCAAGGATCTTTGCTATCGTCGATAATATCGATATCGGACGATAACCGTCAATGTTTACTCGCTTCCCTTTTCTTTTAAATATTGGAAAAGTTTGCTCAGCTTTAACGGCTCAGGAAATACTCCGTGTTTAGGACTTCGATTAAAGAAACTAATACGAATTGCAGCGGGAACGTGGTAGATAGTTAACTTAATACTCTAGGCATTGGTTTAATATAACACCTACCAAATTTCAAGTCAACATCGAAGCTGTACATCCAAATAAACATGAGACAAAATTAACGATGGTCTTGAATGAAGGATGTCATGGGCCAGGTGGGTTCTAGTTCCGCGCCGGCGCCGTATCGTAAAAGGTGCGCCGAGCCCGATCGCCCTTGATAAAGTACTAACTGCTAGTAATAACCGGCGTGTTTATCACCGCTCTTGGGCCCTGATTAGCAAGCATGTCGTAATCGAGCAAGCTCACCGAATCAGCACCCGGTGACGTCACCGCGCGATACAACGTCCTGTGCCACAGATAATCTCAACACCCGGTACGGCGGCATCGGCAGCACTCTCTCGACCAATCGATGCTGTTTCGCAATAAATGCAATCATTTTTAGCAGAGGATGTTTATAGGGAAATGTTCAGTATTCTATAGTAATTGGTTTGTTATTGTTGGCAGTAAACTGCGCGTGCCGGTGTAAACTTTACGACGTGCCGTATTGCCAGGCCGTATTAAGGTTCCGAAGCGTCAGTCAGTCCATAATTTTCGTGTCATTTCGGTGGTTCGTTTCTGTTATGGCGGGAAATTGAAATTTCAAACAGTTTTTTTGTTTTAAGAGCTACACCGTCACCGTACACGGTCACTAATATAAACGAGACTATATTTCGCGCCAACCGTAAATCATTCTTTTCGTTTTTATGTTGAAATATTTAGCACTAATTGCACTGTATCGCTCAAATACGTTGATAAACACTGAAATCATCAGTTTGACGGCATAATACATTTTCAGTTTAGAATAAAAATCAAGAGTGCGCGTTTTCGGAATTTTGAAATCGTGATCTTTGCATGGAATAGAAATCATGCGTTCTTCTGTTTGCTGGCGAAGTATAGGTAAGTATGTGCGAACCACCGCCCTGCAGAGTTGCGTGACTCTGCAGCTGTTATGAATTATATGAACGACCTATGGACGAACACAAACATAAAACCAACGTCCTGGCCGAGCGGCGGGCGCAGCGCAGGGGCGGCGACAAGCGATACGGTAGTGATTACAGCGCTTGCAACTGATTGTAAAACTTAAAAGTCGTCATTATTAATATTATTTGACTGCGCTGACATACGACCACCACGTTGATCATTGTATAAATGTCCATAGAATTGTCAATTAATTGCACATTTTGTAATGGTATGCCAGAGTTCACTTGAGGAAGTTACTGTACATTTACTAGAAATTTAATCTCTAAGCGATAGTGTGCAAATATTACCGTGTGAGGCACTTCTTTCAGCAATCATCATCATCATCAACCCATATCGTCCCACTGCTGGGCACGGGTCTCCCCTCACTTTCGTGAGGAGGGTTAGGCCATTATCCACCACGGGGACTAGATCCGGATTGGTGGATCACCTTCCTACGTCCGAAATAATTCTCGGGTAGGTACGTGGGTTTCCTCACGATGTTTTCCTTCACCGAAAAGCGAGTGACGTACATATGTTTTACAAGAAACACATTAGTACGTGCCTGCACTGGGATTTGAACTCACGACCTTCTGATTGGAAGGGGGACGTTCTCCCACTAGGCGATTCTTCCAGCGATGTCACTGGGGATTTATTGTGGCTTATGAAATATGAACCAATGTCTCAGGGTGACGAGCGCACTGCAGTGTCGCGCAAGATTTTGCAAATCTCTGGGTCCAATGCAATAGCTGTTATGGGCCAGGTGTGGCGTTTAGTAACAGCCGCATGACGTTCTGTGCTATAAAAACACAATATCACGACACACAGTGAGACAACATTGTTTTCCTGTCAATATTTCTGTCTTTTGTTTTTTTTAATTATATTTAACCAATTCCCCCAAACCCCACGTAATAGAGCACGAAACCAATCGTGCTCAGCAGTGGGCGGATATGGGTTGTGATGAGTGTGATTTAATCAAAACGGATAAATTAGGAATCAAAGGGTTTGTCGCCAAGGTCGGTCGCCTTGAAGGCATCTATTATGCACTGAAGACTACTGGCCGGCGACACGGCCTCCGATGACGAGAGCGTAACTACATATTATGTAAAATCATAGAAGAATAAGCGTTATTTATCTATGTTCAAACTACAGAGCGTTACGGTCCCCGTTGACTGAACCGCCATAAGAGAAGGTGCGCCTAGATATGCCTTTATTAATTGTTACTAAATTGTACAGCTGCTTTACTTTTGTTTACATAAAGTTTTAAGTGACCACAAGTGACCTAAACTTTAAATATTTTTTAGCCTCCACAAAGTCACTGCATTTAGTTGTTTAGGGTTACTTGCATGGCCGAAGCAGTAGCTGAAAATGTTCAAACTATGAAACGCAATGCTAATATTCGCCGACTTTATCCAGATTCCCAACATACAAGTCATAGCTAAATAAACCGTTTATTTTAAGACTAAGGATAAACTATTTCTCTTTCTGTGACGATAGATACAACTAATTGACTAAACCGTGCGTAATTTATTTTTGGCTACATTTTAATTTACGGGTACATCTATAGTGGACATTGAACGCGCTATGAACCGTTTCCGCGAGTCCTAACGATCGCCTTGTCTGCATGAGTATGCGTCAACTTCTGCATTGACGGCGTCTTCAAATTCTGCGTCGTCAGTTGCGTTATAGCATCAGATTCTGCGTCAGCATCGGCGTCGGCGTCAGGCTATGTCCGATCCGAATCCGTGAAAATGCGTTCCGAAGTAATCGTAGAACTATTTGTATAGTACTTTATGCACTAGATCCGATTTCCGTCATCCGTGAATTCCCACATCGAAGAAGGTCATTGACGAAACGAAGTAGCCATAATATTACTATCCCTATCCCTACTTTTATATTATAAATGCGAAAGTAACCCTATTTGTCTGTCTGTCTGTTACGCTTTCACGCCTAAACTACTGAACCGATTCAAATTAAATTTGGTACAGAGATAGTCTAGAACCTGAGAAAGGACAAAAGATATTTTTAATGCGAAAAAGGGGTTGTAAATGGTCGAAATAGGGCATGAAAGTTTGTATGTAAGTTTCGTCATTTTTGAAGCTAGAAGCTTGAATCTTCTTTTTTTGCTTTTGATTAGATATAAATAAATATGACATTAAAAATTTTACCCTTTAAGGGGTAATATAAAAATAAGGGATAAAAGTTTGTATATATCTATGTAAGGTAAGGATATAAATATATGTAAGGTTTCGGCTAAACTTCTGCACCGATTTTAAAAATTCTTTCGTTAATGGTAAGCTACATTATCAGCCAGTAACATAGGCTATATTTTACCCCAGTATTCCCACAGGAACGGGAACTACGCGGGTGAACCGCGGGGCGCAGCTAGTTTGAATATAAATGACGAATGCCAAAAGGTAGAATAGAATAGAATAGAAAAACTCTTTATTGTACACCAGAAACAAAATAAGGTAGCCTCTGGATAGCTTGGATTTGGATCAGACATCACGGATTCGGATCGGAGTTAGTGCGGAACCGCTTTTAGCGTTATCGAGCACGAAGTGGCGTGGACAATAAGTCGAAGCAGTCTAAGTCAATCTACACGATTCATAACAGTCGTAATAAATATCGCTTGCAACAACAATGTAGACTGCGCGATCGTATGAATCGATCGACAAAAGTCGATCAAAGTTAACTGCGTGGTAAAAGAGACATGTATGTATTGCAAATGAACTCACCTGGAGGCTGGGGCGCTGGGGCCGGTGTATCTGGGGCCACCGTAGTGCCCGGGGTGCTTTTCCCCCAAGACACGGCTCACTCTGCAACAATGATGGTGACATTGAACACAACATCAAGAAACCTATTCACCATTTTTTAATTACAGTCATGCATATTATTAGTGCCCTATTAGGGCCCATTGGAGAAAAAGATTATTTTTTGCAGCTGTAATAGAGTTACAGGGCCAAGAGAGTCTTGTGTACTAATGTTATAAATGTGCAGCCCCATACATATCCAAGTGTGTCTATAAGAATCCACCCCGAGTTCATTCATCAGATTTTTAGTTCTTTTATACAATCAACATGTTATAAGTTGACAAATTAAAAGCACTTCTATTGCTGAGTAACCGGAACGTGCACAATTGCAATAGAGGCCAGAATGCTGCCACAGCTCATCATTTCTCCTCACAAATCATTGCTCTACCGTTTGCAATGTTGCATGTGGCCCAATTGGCACTATTAAATTTAATGCAGTGTCTTGAGTGAAATGGTAAGTTACGGACCTGTTTGGTTACAAAAAGCTCTTGTTATAAGTAGTTACAGAATAATTGCAGGGAGGGCTAGAAGTAGCCTGCAGCATTGCTTTGGTAAGTGTTTAGTTTACAGTTCTGAATGTTATTTATAGCATCTGCTTGATATACAGTTTTTCAAAGAAAAACAATCATACTTGAGAAGATAGAAAAAATGTTATACTCCATGGAATTCTTAGAAGCAAAAGTTTCAGTGCTTAACCAGAGGATATTGTGTCAATAGCTATTGATTAATGCTGCATTCATAATAGCAGTAACTCTTTTTATTTACACCTGTTCTGTAGATATCTTAATATATTTCTTACATTAGCATACATATGTTGTATATGCTTATACAACTTACCTAAATTGGTTCACCTTACCTTACCTTACTGTAAATTATTTACCTTATTGTGATTAATATAATAAAAAAAAATTAAGATATTTTTTTTGTTAATAAGTCATTCTGTTTGACATGTCTTATCTGGACATTTTTAATTAGCATGCAATACTATTCTGGTTTCTTGTTTACGAATTTATGTGATAAATCTGACATATTCTCCTATCTCTTAAAACTCAAGTATAGTTTGTCTGAAAAGTCCTTACTGACTAACAAAGATTATATTTAATTATATTTCCCATGGAACCACCCATGGGAAAGGTATTTCTAGAAACTAAACTGATGGAGACAGTTGCAGAGTCAGGTGTATGTATAGTAGGCATAGCACAGTTTTATGAAATACAAAAATGGTGGGGACTTTAGATTGTCTTCCAAATAATATGACTTAAATCAAAGTAACAACATTCTTGTGAAAATGTTTTATTAAGTTTAAGCTATGTTTAATTACATTGTAGAATGCAAATATTTCTAATAACATAACAGAAAAATTAAAGATCTGAGCAAAGGCTAGGTACTTTTGGGTCAAGTAAGTATTAGTAATAGTTTTTTGATGGATTTAAGTCAAAACAGCATTTTGAAAAGTTGTTTGAAGTTAATATTCAATGTCATGATTAAGTCACAAATTCTTAGAAACATGCCAGAGTCATGATTTATTTTAGTCACATCATATTGAAATGAACTCAATGACACTTGATTGTGTTCCAGACGGGGTGACTGAATGTCAATGGCAACCTGATAGGCTTCTCATTGAGCAAATAAGGAAGTAATTGCACAGATTGGCCGGTCAAGTGTATTCATACAATAACAACAGTGGTTATAATATGTTTGCTGCAGTCACTGACCTTTGCATTGCAATATACTGGCCAATAAGACGAAAGGTACTGACTTAAAATTAAACTAGCACCAGTTCTGGCACAATAGCAGACACCAGCCTATCTGCAGCAGGAGACATCCATCACTTGTCACGGCGCTGATCACTCGCTATAAATAGCCCCACATGATCGATAGCTAATCAAAAAGAGGCTAATAACGGTGCGTGAGACCGTGGGATGCTGCTGAAGCTGTTTTGCGTCACAAAAGACCAGCCGAGGCTGTCCTCTCACTACTGCACTACACGTACCTTGGCTTGTACTGTGCCCCGAAAATTCTTGCTCGTGCACCCGTCACCCAATCCCACTAATAAATAAACAGCATGAAAACAATTCTTCTGAGCACGATGAATAAAATCGATACTATTGTAACGAAAATAACTTTGTTGAGCGGTGTGACTGAGCGCTGGATAATTATTTGTCGTCGCTCCACCGACCGCGGCCGTCACACTCCGACACTAAATACCTTTGTTAGTTGAATTACGAAAGCGAAATAACGGGATTTTTCATAGGCGACCCGACAGAAATTGCACAAAGAAAGATGTCAGGCGACCCACTCGAGTCACTCGGACAGATCACAGATGATGAATCCATAAAAAGTCGTGTGGCATTTTAAAACTAATGTTGCCACGTATAATAATATAATCCAGAGTTAGCTGTAAAACCGGAAAAATCGAAACGTAAAAAACATGAGGCCGCGGCTCATATGGATCGGCTGCCAGCGGCCGGCCGGTCCATAGGCGGGAAAATAATATGTGAATAAAAAAATAATGCAGTCGGAAGTTCATTGTTATATTAAAATAAGTGACCGACCGAAGCTTCGTTTTCATTTTCGGCTAAAATGAGACTAAGGCCGAAGGTTCTTTTGTGTTTTCATTTTCGGCTGAACATCCATCGTGCGTCAATGTGTAAAATTGGTGGCATAATATCCATTAGAAATTAGAATTTTGTTAACGTGTGTACGGGTGTGGCCCAAAACTTCCAGGAAGTTTCAGTAAAGCACCCACAACTTTACTGAATCGTGACTTTGTCTCTCAGTTTTGCCTAGATTACCAACTGGCTGGGACTCGACGTGAATGTTTGACTTGAAAATATAATTATGTAAAACTTGAAAATTACTATATTTGACACTGTCTTTATGCACAAACAGTGAGAAGCCAAATGAGGTAAAAAAAACTCATTGTGCTGTCAAGTCACCAAGTGACAACTTGACAAGTGACCCAAGTGTTGTTTATAAAAATATTGTCTTTGGTGTTGTAGGCGTCCGTTTTTCCAATAAATTCATAATTTTTTTATAATGTAATGTAATGTAAAATTATTTCTCGTTTTAACATCGTCGCAGTTGTGATCAACTTGGGAAAAAAGAGAACTGAACTAGACCAATAATTGGTATTAGTATAAGTTCGTAAATATGTCCCAACTTCCTGAATCCTCTAGTGAAACACCAATACCAGGTCCATCTCATAGAGCATCACCATCACACGATGAAGAGGTAAGTTCACAACCAGCCGACAGAAAAGATGGTGTTTTACTTTGTTAACGCAATAGACGGGTGGTGATAGGTTTGATGTGTGTATGTGGCATAGGCGTCGTATTTCCCAAAGGATAAACCCATTATGGTTTAGTTTTATTTGATTGAAAGTGTCAGAAAGTGTGAGAATTGAAAGTGTTCATAGCTATGAGTTGAAAGGGGTTGTAACGTTGACATAGACATATCAGCATGCCGACCTCTCGCTCCCGACCTTGATTAAGTCAATGGTCGGGGACGAGAGGTCCTGGCAAGCCGGAGAAACCTTCTGCGAAGAGGTGATGTCGCAGAAGGAGGCTGCAGAGCGGGAACGGGAGATCACCTCCGAACTTCCCCTCCGCAGCCGGCGAGCGGGGCGTCGAAGAAGAGTATTCTTCAACGCCCTGCTCCGGCCCCCATAACAGAGGCTTGGGCGGCGGACCGGGTGTACGTCCGCCGCCCACTCGTATGCCTCGAGGCGGCGCGCGCGGTGTTCCCGCGCGCCACACTCACAAAGTTAGACGGAGTGGAGCACTCCTCTCCACTCCTGCAACGGGATGGGGTTCTCCCTTGAGGACCAACGCCGTCGGGGCCGCGGAAGTCCACTCTCGCACCCGTTGCCCCGACAACAAAGGCGTCCCGGTGGAACACCCTGGGGTTTAGTGGGTATACCCGTCAGACTGGCGGGGGAGTCCCACATAACCACCCGGCCCTCACCCGGGTCTGGTGGTATGCGTAATTGCATTCCCCAGGTAAAAAAAAAAAAAAAAAAAAAAAAGACATATCAGCATGGTGCAGGTGCTTACGGAGCATGGGTGCTTCGGGAAGTACCTGCACCGCATAGCCGGAAGAGAGCCGACACCCAAGTGTCACCATTGTGGCTGCGACGAAGACACGGCGCAGCATACGCTTGAGGAGTGCCCTGGCTGGCCAAGCGAGCGCCGTGAACTTGTCGCAGCGGTAGGTGCCGACCTCTCGCTCCCGACCTTGAGTCCGACATTAAGTCAATGGTCAGGGACGAAAGGTCCTGGCAAGCCGGAGAAACCTTCTGCAAAGATGTGATGATTGCCGGCGAGCGGGGCATCAAAGAAGAGTATTCTTCAACGCCCTGGTCCGGCCCCCATAACAGAGGCTTGGGCGGCGGACCAGGTGTACGTCCGCCACCCACTCGTGTGCCTCGAGGCGGCGCGCGCGGTGTTCCCGCGCGCCACACTCCCAAAGTTAGACGGAGTGGAGCACTCCTCTCCACTCCTGTCAACGGGATGGGGTTCTCCCTTGAGGACCAACGCCGTCGGGGCTGCGGAAGTCCACTCTCGCACCCGTAGCCCCGACAACAAAGGCGTTCCGGTGGAACATCCTGGGGTTTAGTGGGTATACCCGTCAGACTGGCGGGGGAGTCCCACATAACCACCCGGCCCTCACCCGGGTCTGGTGGTATGCGTAATGCATTCCCCAGGTAAAGAAAAAAAAAAAAAAGATATATCAGCATAGATCACAGTGTTGAAATTCACTTCACAAAATAGTTCGCTTTGTATCTATGATTTATTAGTTTGCAACCAGTGTTCTCCAAAAACGTAGCAGGAGAAAGAGGTTGTAAGTCTTGATGCCCCGTCTATCCCAAAAACCACCCTATACAAATGACATGGGAACTTTTGGGCACAGCACCAAACAAACAATATTGGCCAATTATTGTATTTCGTCCTTGTAAGTATGTTGATTATATATTATATATAAGATAAGAACGACCATATATATTTACAAAATTGAGTGCCTACATTTATCTTATCCAGTATTAAAACCAGCTGATCTATCACCACATTATTGTATGCACTTTTCATATCAAGGAAACAGGCTAAAGTCGGGATGTTCTTGGAAAACCCAATTTGTATTTTTGAAATAAATCTGACTACACAATCTAAACATGATTGGCTTCTTCTGAAACCTGAGACTGTCGGTGCGAGTATGCCTCTTTGTTCAACAAACCACTCCAGTCTCTTGGCCAACATTGCATGAAAAATCTTGCACAAACAGGACATCAATGAGATAGGTCTGAATTTAGGTGTGGAGTTAGGATTAGAATTAGGCTTAGGTATAGGCACGATTTTAATACTATGCCATTGCTCTGGTATGCTAGCACTTTGGTTAATTAAATTGTATATTCTCATAAGCATCGACTTGTAAACACTAGGCAGGTGATATATCATAGAATATGTTATATAGTTATGTTGTATATGTTATATAGTCGTCCCCCGGTGCAGTGTCTTTCTTTTTTAAGCAGTTCAGCAGTTCTTGTATCTTAAACTCACTTTCTAGCAATGTATTTACTGAGTTAAATACCGGTGTAGGTGATTCCACGAAATCCGGAGCCACACAAGAGAACACAAGAGTTCCTTCTTAATATCATCAGGCGCTTGGGAGGTTCCTCCTCTTAACCCCTTTATCCAGCGCATTTTGCGCCACATTTCGGACGTCCTAGTCATTTCATTCACCTTATCACACCATTTATGCCAACTCTTTGATCTGGCTTTAGCTATAGCTCGTTTTGCTTCATTGATTTTAATGTTTAATTCATTTAAATTATCTGGTGTAGGGTTGCGTCTAAAGTTCTTAAGCGCCGGTCGTCGTTGAGCTATGATTTCTGAAAGAGACGGACGCCAATAGGGTTTCAGTTCAAAAGATGGATTGGGGTTCATGCAACTTTTAGTGTAGGGTATACTTTTGTCAGCCGCATTATTTATGTTTTGAACAAAGTTACTATACATTACTTGCACATTATTTTCATTGTCAGGAACGTCCGTAAAGTTATTTTTCAATGTGTCTCGATATAGTGGCCAGTTAGCATGCTTAAAATTACGGCGCTGCATAAATCTATATACATCCCTATACTCAAGTGAGAATCTGACAATCAAGTGATCACTACCTAAAGTTTCATTTGTCACCCACCACTCAAAATATACCGCAATATCTTTTTTTTTTCTCCGGGAAATGCATTAGGCATACCACCCCAGCTCCGGGCAATGACGAGCAGATTAATGGAGTTGTAGATGGGTTTACTCTAGTTCAGAGAAGAGCGAAGCGTTTTGCGAGAAGTAATTCTGACACCCACGAATCCACAGTGCATAAAAAATCAGCAGAGAAGGAAAGCATAGATACATTTGAAGTGTGCGTGACATCTATTCAAGTTTTACCTAAGCAGATAGGTTTTGCAAAGCTGCTGAATGCTGAAAATATCGAAAATATTACACTTATTAAATACAAGAGCCCATATAAAATAATAGGAAACTTACAAGCTAGAACTAAAACTACCTGCTACCTCACGCTTCGCAGTCGGCTCATCATCATGAAGGCCTCCGTGCTGTAAGTGGGTGATGAGCCGACTGCAAAGTGTGAGGTTGCAAGTTCGATTCCCGCACAGGGAAAAGATTTGTGTGAGCCACAAATATTTACCCTGAGTCAGGGTGTTTGTAGGGCCATGGTCCTCGTAGTTCCTGATTCCCTAGTTACAGGGAATCCTGGTTAGGTTATCATTATATTATTAAATAGTAGTATCACTCAAATTTTTGCACTTATTATGAAATCAGGGACACAATACAATTTTATTATTGGTATAGATAAGTAGTCTTATTTTCACTTCAATATGGAAGTAAAATACAAAAGTAACATCTCGATTACAAAAAATTCAAGCAGTCATCCAACCTACTATATTATACCCATTCTCTTTTCAGAACAGTCCCTTATGTGGACAAAGAGTGAGACAACTCTCGAATGGCTTCAAAACAAAGTTTCCCTTGTGTGAAAAAGATAACTGCGAGGGTCCCCCTGTTGCCCGCCCAACAGAACATTTGAGTAACATATCAAACTCCAACCATAAAGCAAGTGTCTCATCAGATGAAAGCTCTGATATTGATGAACAAGCATTATCTGAAAACCAGTCCGAACCTGACTCTGGCCACGAATCGAGTATCCCATCAGACGATAACTCGGTTGATAATCAAAAAGTAGTTTCAGACATCATATCCAAACAAAGAGAGGAAGAGAGAGTCAGAAAATTGGAAGATAAATATATATTACTTGCAAAACAAATAAGGCAATACCAAGAGCTGACTGGAAATTGGGATGATTTTTCGGATTGTGGTCCTTCCAACCTTCCCCAAACAGACTATGACTGTTTATCAAATTTGCCGTTAGATGGAAGCTATACTAATAATCTAAAAGTACTAGCAGACTTCTGCGAACAAACCAGCAAACAGTTGCAAAGAAATAAGGAAGCGGAATATATATTGTTAGCAAAACAAATAAAACAATACAGAGAGCTGACAGGAGATTGGAGTCCGTTGTTAAATAGCAGACCTACTCACAGCAAAAACAAAAGGCTGGCTGATCGAGCAAGTTATGGGAATGGTCAGAAAGGGCGGAAGTTTAGTATTGAAGATGAGAAAAAACTATTGAAGCAGGAGGAACCTGGAAATACTCATGAAGAACTGGTGGTCGAAATCGATAAAACGCCTCCAATACCTACCATCCGGATAGTTAAGAAGCGAAAAATTGAGTAAATTATTTAATTACTGAATTTACTTAAATAATGTTTGTACTTATCTAAAATGTAATGTTAGGTTGTAGGTTTTTTATATATTTATCGTTTTAAACGACCATATCTAGTCAGTCGTTGTTTTCAACCCATATGTAATCACTGGTGTCCCCTCACTTTCGTGAGAAGAATTAGTCGATAATCCACGACAGGGACCCAGTCCAAGTTGGTGGATCACATGCCCCTGAATTAATTCTCGGGTACGTGGGGTCTCCGTACAATTTTAAGTATACACATGGTGTAGTCAATAATAATAATAATATTATCAGGAGGTTCCTCGGCGCGTATTGCCAGGAGGTTCCTCGGCGCGTATTGTCAGGAGGTTCCTCGGCGCGTATTGCCCGGAGGTTCCTCTCTCTGCAGCCCTAACCATCGGTATTCTGGGCCTTGCCCCGCTACTGGTGGTACGGTTGTTGATGTTTGTTTTATAATATTTCTATTCTTTTATAAAGAAATATATAAACAAAAATTTAAAAATGAATTTACATAAAGAGAATAATAATAATATTAAGTAAAGTTGAACTTTTGCAACTGATGGGCGTATTTATAAATCAAGTGATCTAATGTAAGTAAAATATTATTTAATAAACATCTACAAAAAATATAGGCATTTTGTAGCAAAGTGAAATGATGTCAAAATATCAATTATTGAGGGAGTAAACATTAAAAGTTCAAACGAAAATAAGATTTTTCAATCAATTATCGCCTATAACGCAAGTGTAGAAGTCACATTATTTAAAATAATGACCATATATAAGTATTTAGTAAGAGATAGCGGCGTTAAACTCTTGCGCGCTTATGATATTCAATCTAGTATCGACTTTAACTCGTACCGTGTAAGTCACGTTATTCATTGTAATAGCATAGCAAGAGCCTATGATTATAATCTATCTGATATGGAAAATAGGCAGTATAAGGTAGAGATAGAGCTCGGGTCGGTTCGTGAGGCATTGTTCGTAGTTCGTAGTAGTTGGTCGGTGCGGTGTGAGCGGTCCGAAATTCGTTACTTTAGCTAGCTCACTCGCACCGACCAGAACGCGAACAGGTGTCTCCAGATTGGGTATTTTTCGCAATTTTGAGAGAAAATATAATTGTTAGGGATACAGAAACCATGAGAAAAAAATCGGTACCTAACGTTAAAATTTGTTGAATTATTCTTTCATCCATGCGTGATTTGTTACCTAAGGTGCAAGGAAAAAAACAGACCGAAAGACGTTTCCACTGTGTTCACCTGCACCACTGGCTGTTGACTGCGTGGCGCTGGTGAGGCAATTTTTCATAGATTAATCATAAAAAAGCGCTTACGCTCTTATCAGAATTATCTGGACAAATGTGGTTATGTTGGAACGATTGCCGTTTTAGTGCAATATAAATGTTATTTTTATAAATGACTAGTATAAAAATATTTGGGGAATACTTGCTTGAATAGTATCGTTTTAGGGATTTTTATTGTCCTATGAGGAAATTTAATTAACTTCATCTGGAGACCCTCCGGATTGCACCAATATAATTACAGTTGAGGAAATAGTTCCCGCAACCGGTGCCAGGACTATTCCTGGACTAATTCCTATGAGTTAGTTAGTTTTGTATTTTTCACAGCAGACAAGCAAATAGCTTCGATATGCGTAGGTTTTTTAATAGTGTTTAGAATCATATATAATTTAGTAACTTTGCTATGGTACACTGTATTCTTTCCAAATAAATAAACTACGCTCCGGAACGACAGTTTGGTATGTGCCCACAATGGGGCATAATATTATATTTTATAGTATTATAAGGGAAAAATGGGTAGGCACAATATTGTTTAAAGTAGTCTGAAGTTGATCTATGCGTCTACTTTCTGTGCCATACCAATCGAGATGAGTCGACGTCGATCGATTGGTTAGTTTTATAATCTTGCTATAGATTTCTGTTAGAATAAGAGCGGGGTATACACGACACACTAAACGATCGACCGTTAGTGCGAAGGTGCCGCCTATACAGGATTGACATAATGTGCGTATGTAAGGCATACATGGTATTGATTAGAACCGGACAGAACTATCGGGCGATCGTTTGGATAGTCTGTAATGTGTAAAATATGAGAAATGGACCGGTTACTGAATAATATATTATTAGCCATACTTAGAGCATACTAATACCATGTATAGTGATTTCTCACTTTGAAACATTTATAAAATTTTTGATCTCATTAGTTTTTAATTTTCTAGTATTGTAATACAAATAATTTATTATAGCTTTCGCAAGTTCTAAAGCTGAGAGTTATTATTTTAAGTTAAGTTAAGTTATAAGAAGAAATTATATTTTTAATTGATATAAAATATTTTATGTTGTTATAAATAAATTTCAGGACTGACCATTTAACTTGGCACTCATTTAGATCTCACTTATTTTGTCGTTGAAGTCAACAACTAAGGCATATGTACCTATATCATGATATTGAACGTGACCCTCATTTCAAATTTATGTTTTTGATGGAATTTATGATAACATGATCTCATTAGTTCCTAATTTCGTAGTATTGTAACACAGATAATGTTAAATGCTTGCTGAATATAAGAAGAACAGCCATGTACCTATTGTATTGTATCTGTTGGAGATCCAATCAATAAATAAATAAGAAATGTGCGCCCGCTCTTAATCTCTGTGTAATTCAGTTGTAACTGCGTTTAGTAAAACTGCTTTATCTGTATCATGTTGTTTTATTTCATAGAATTTAGACGTATTTTATTATAATCTTTCTTACCCACAGTTAATGAGAAGACCGACGCAAACTCTTGTAAAACGTAGGATTTTAAAAACTACTCATCATCAACCCATAACGTCCCACTGCTGGACACGGATCTCTCCTCACTTTCGTGAGGAGGGTTAGGCTATTAGCCACCACGGGGGCCCACTCCGGATTGGTGGATCACATACCTACCTCCGAAATAATTATCGGGTAGGTATGTCGGTTTCCTCACGATGTTTTCTATCACCGAAAAGCGAGTGATAATTACGTACATATGTTTTACAGAAACACATTGGTACGTGCCCGCACTGGGATTTGAACTCACGACCTTCTGATTGGAAGGCGGACGTTCTCCCACTAGGCTACCACCGCTTGGCTTTAAAAACTACTAGGTAATAGTATTTATTTTATAAATGTTATAGGTATGTAGTGGTACGCCTCTTCTGCAAGAGACCACCTGGTGAAGTACCACACCATTGCCAGATATTTATCCGTCAAGCAGTAGTGTGCAAAAATTACTGTGTTCCGGTTTGAAGGCCACTGTTTCCAGCTAAATTACTGGGCATATGAGACTAGAACCAATGTTTCAGGGTGACGAGCGCAGTGCAGCGCCGCGGAAGACTATGCAATGCAAAGTTCTGGGTGGTACTGTAACTGTTACGGGCTGGCTTAGCACTTACCATCAGGTAAACGACAAATAGTCAGACGATAGGTTCGTCACGATTTACGAAGTGGCAAGAAAAGAACTCAATACTTAAATCATTTATTTTTAGTAGGCAAAAATAATGCACTTACATAAAGAAAAAATTTCGCCTAAACTAATGAGTAGGTACATATGTGCGAAAAAGGAAATTTCCCTTTCAAGCTGACTGGCCCATATCCGCCGTTGTTAATATTTTACTATCCAATTTTTTTCGCGGCCGTGGTCTCGGATGTCCTCGGACACCCACCAAAACTAGGCCAAATCCTGCGAAACTGGGGCGGATGAAACCCTAGTTCCATAGGAGTATAAGAATAAAATACTTATTAGCAACAGAAGTGGTTTTTACTGTGCGAAAAACTACCGACTTATGTAGGTAATAACTGTGTATCTATCTTATCATCATTGCTACAGCTATAGCCATCTACTATCTAATTATTAAATAAAACAACATAGGTAGAACATAGTTTTTATTGCAAATTAGATGTTATTTTATATTTTTCCCGTGTTCAAAACTTGTGCCAATCTGACTATCGTGGATCATGTTGTATCCAGCGCCATCTCCATTCCCAACTGGAATAAATAAATTATGATCCTTCAATTATTTATTAAAGTCTTAGTGATCGGAACTAATATTATAAACTAGCTGTTCCCTGCCACGCTTCGCTGTGGCACATTCAAACATTCTCTGATATGTCACTGATGAAAAAAATAGATAAAAACAATCCTTGATGCGGATTATATATCATGCTAAAATTTTAGCTCGATTGGTGCAGAACTTTTTGAGTTTTTAAAGCGTACACAAACCAACATAACATTTATTACTAGCTGTACCCTGCCACGCTTCGCTGTGGCACATTCGCACATTCGCTGATATGTCACTGATGAAAAAAATAGATAAAAACAATCCTTGATGCGGATTATATAATATCATGCTAAAATTTCAGCTCGATCGGTGCAGAACTTTTTGAGTTTTTGAAGCGTACACAAACCAACATAACATTTTTATATATATAAGATTGATTAGCAGCGCCTCGCGGTTTCACCCACATAATAAAATTATACTAATGTCCAAAAGGAACCGATCCTTTTAACGGGGTATAAAATTCCATGTCTGTGTCCATTTGTATCACTTTCTGTCTCAGAAAAGTTATTGGCTAGAGCCAGACCGACAGCTAGCAACACCTAAGGTAACTTACGGTCGCCACCAAGATGCGAAGTTCCGACCAAAATGTCCTCAGCAGCAGCATCGCGGGAGTCCGTTCTGAAGTTAGACGGCTGAACCTGAAAAAAAAAAACATTTATAAGTAGTCAATATTAATAAACTTACTTATCTATATAATATACAAGCAGCGCCCCGCGGTTTAGCCGTTTCAGTGGTTTAGCCGAAACCTTACATAATTCCATACAAACTATCATCCCCTATTTTTATTTCACCCCCTTAAGGGTAAATTTTTTAATATCATATTTATTTATATCTATTCAAAAGCCTAATAAATGCTAGCTACAAAAATGAAAAAACTTCCAAACAAACTTTCATCCCCTATTTCCAAACCTTACAACCCTTTTTTCGCTTTAAAAAGTAGCCTATCACTTAATCACTTAACTATCTGTGTTCCAAATTTCATTCAAATCCGTTCAGCAGTTTTGGCGTGAGAGAGGAACAAACATACATATACATACTCACAAACTCGCATTTATACCAATTATAAATGTGAAGGGTCTGTGTGTGATTTCAAAATAAATGCCAAATTTAATCGAAAACTAACAGGCACAGTTATAAGAAGCTCGCACCGGGCCCATAATAGACTAGATACGGCACTGTTTATTAGTTTTGTGTTGTTACCTGGCCATCATTTCGCATAAGATCCGGAAACAAGCTGCCGCCTGGGTATCTGTTGTAAATACCGTTCAGGTTGTAGTGCAGGTTCATGTCTGGACCGATATTTGCTTTCAAGAGCTGTTCCCAAATGCCACCTGTATGTAGTTAAGGGCATGGTAATAAGGTATATGAGTAAATAAAGCGGCACGATCAGATTCATAGATCCTGACCCCTAACTAGGATTCCCTGTATATAGGGAATCAGGAACTACGAGGACCTAGAAAGGTCCTAGAATTTTTAGTTAATCGTCATGGGTCACCAGTTTAAATTTACTCCCACTTAATTGAAAACATTTACGGTGGCAATCAAAGTCCTTGAGTGGTTAGACTTTTATTAAAAATCTAGCTGTACCCTGCCACGCTTCGCTGTGGCACATTCGCACTTTCGCTGATGTCACTGATGAAAAAAATTGATAAATCAATCCTTGATGTGGATTATATATCATGCTAAAATTTCAGCTCATTCGGTGCAGAACTTTTTGAGTTTTTGAAGCGTACACAAACCAACATAACATTTTTATATATATAGATTAGAGTTATAATGATCGAGTAGCTGTAGGTATGGATAGATACGGCGCTGTGTACAGTAGGTTTAAGCAACAACAAAAAATAAATATTATGTAACTAAGAAAACTTGGCTAATGTGAGTTTGGGCTCGAGTTAGTTTGCCTATGCTAAGAGATTGCTTTTTAACAAAGCACCGCACATTGTACCTTTATGTTTCTTTTGTATGTTATTTTTATGTCTGGAAATGCAATAAAAAGTTATTATCTTATCTCACCTTTATCGATGGAGACAATCGGCCTGTTTGATTGCCATGGGTACTCTCCATGCGCTTGGAAGTAAATTGCGTATGTTGATAACTGCATAACAAATAAATGCAACACAATTTATTTATATATCGGTCACTTGCTTAGAGTCAGTTGTATCTAAATGTCACTAACTAACTAACTAGGACATGTAACATTTACACCATCTACACTTCATTACTACAGGCCTAACAGCGCTTGTCCATCGCCCGCCGCCAAACAAAACGAGATAGGTCGCCCAAGTAGCGATATATTTATTACGCCTTTTAGAAGTAGACCTCATCTCATACTCTCTAAATCACTCTAAGTTCTTCGTGTGTTATTTCTACTGGGGTTATAAATTACAAACGTTTTACATTTTACGTAGTTTATTAGTGTACTCAGCACGACGGTGGGTAGTCAACCACTGGCCGCATCGCTATCCGTCAGCGATATCAACTTGCGTGTCGGGTGCTGCTACGAGTACACGACTAGTAGCGCCATAATTATATTACTGTCGGCCTGCGGTTTCTATTATCCCACAGGTATCGTTTTTGTTTACGGGATGAAAACATCCTTTGTTCTATTACGGGACCCTAACCTAAAGTTTGCGAGTAGATACCAAATTTCAGCCCAAATCCTTTCAACCGTTGCGGCGTGTAGAGACGACAAACCAAAGACAAACAGACTTTCACATTTAGTTGTAGTATTTTATAGTATATGATCACATATTTAGATCTAGGAAGAATCTCGAAGAAGCGGAACAAAATAATTTCGATTTTATTTGATTCTAAGAAAGATGATTATAAAATATTGGTGTTATTTTAAGTTATTCTCGTTCCGTATTGGTGTAGATCCGCCCTTACCTGGGTGTAGTATAAAGCAAGCCAATACTTTCCTCCGTGACCTACGAAAGCCGTCTCGTTCGCGTCCATCAATGCTATCGGTAACTCTTGATGCAACATGTCAGGGGAGATACGAAGGTTACAGCCATACCTGGAAATTAAGGCAAACCCGAGCTGATCGTAGGCACAGTCCACAGAAGTCATATATTATGTAATACGTAGTAGCTGCTAGATACATATCGTAGTGAGGACATCGTCCACCTTCCAAGTAGTTCGAAACCCAATGCGGGCACGCGCTAATGTGTTTGTTTTTAAATATACTGTATAATTAATTAAATAATTACACACTCGCTTTTCAGTAAAAAAAAACAACATCGTGCGTGAGGAACCCTACAAACCTGAGAGTTATTTCTGAGATTTGTAAAGTTGTGTACCACCAATACTGATGTCAATATTATGATTAGGTATTACCTCGATCATTTTGTTAAAGATATAATCACGGTATTAGGATCAGCAATAATTATTATTGTTAGTGTAAAACGGGCTTTTTAATAAGGAGTTTCTCAATTCGGTCGTAATTATTTAAATGTTTGTTTCCTCAAAACTCATTTATAATCCTCACCAGTCAGGGCACGCCTTCAGGATGTCGTATGGTGCTCGGTAGTACTCAGCCCGTCTGACCACTGGGTTCCGTATATTGAACCTCTCGTTAGGATCGGTCAAATTAATTCTCTTTATTTTGATGTCCCGCCGCTCGCAAATATAGTCATAATGAAACTTTGGTAATGATTCTCCTCTTGCGCAGTATGTTTCTGAAACGAGTTAGTTCTTTAACAAATAGTTTGTCGAAATTAGGTATACCACCTATAATAAATAAACATAAATAAAAAAGTCTATCTGTGATTTCAAAATAAAGCCCAAATCTACGTGAAATGTAGTGAAAACTGTTATTTATACGATTCATAATATATAATATAGCCTAAAAGGCTGCCTCGAATAGGCCAAAAAAACGGCTAAACAGATTTCCATGAGAGTTTTAAGAATTTTAACAATGTTCGTGTATGTTCCATTTCGATGTGTTGCAGGTTTCAGTAGATACCTATATGAAGTAAGCGCAAACGAAATCGATGGCAAAGCTAGTCATCAATAATTATTTACCTACTTTTGTAAGTTCCGTCCAATGAGTTAACGGCGGCATACTTGTCAATACAATATCTGTATCCCAACACCGTGGGGTACCTCAGATAAGGAACTCTACACGTAAACCGTCCCTCTTGATACATTGCACCCTGGAACAATATATAGAAGTATCACTTCAAAAAGTCCGAACAATTGTCACATTGGTTGCTCGTGATATAGAGGTATTCGCGGTCAAATGCTTCAAATGGTCAAATGAAATGCCATTGATAGCCATATCACTTGAGAATGGCATTGATTGCCAATTGAACGGACGAGCAGCCATCCAACTCCTACTTGTGTAGATATTTCCCTCAGAAAGTCCGATACCTAAATGCATAAGCCGGTGGGTAAGCCGTATGAGGGAAGCTTGCCAATAAAGCTGTCGTGCCACACCCTGTCAAAGGCTTTAGAGGCGTCTAGAGAAACGGCAAGCGCCTCTCTGTACCGATCCATTGCCTCATTCCAGATGTCAGTGGCATACGCAAGAAGATCCCCAGTAGACCGGTTTCGGCGAAACCTGTATTGCCGGATTTGGATGAGTTATAAGCCCATCAAAGTGAAAATAAAAAAGAGTAAGAAGTTTGTATGTTATTATCTTCTCTTCTACTAGAGTAACGCGATTATAATTAAAAGCTATTATAGTATAATCTAAAAAGAATGGCAGTACCTTGCAAATAACACTCCTCCTGCCAGGTGGGCGTGAGATGCCTCCGAAGCAGTACGTTCGAGTGCCGTTGATCATAATCTCCGTGACTCCGATGTGCGACACAAGGGTGATGCCGTTGATGCCGGCGAGGGCGAAGCGCTGAAGGCCTGCGCGCTTGCGGATCTCCACATTGTTCTTCATACTCATAGTGTTCACTATGGCTTGCCACCCGTACACGAACTCGTGCATTGGACCTAGGGCGCCAGTCTCAATATTATTTTGTTTTACTACCAATATCGGCCGAGGCCTTGTCAAACAGAATGTTTACCTAAAATACGTTTCACTACCCACAGTGATGGGTGATTCGCCTAGGCGCCTAGGGAGGACGCCCGCTTTCCAAGGAGAGAGTCGTAAGATCAAATCGGAGTACGGGCACGTACAAATGTGTTTCTTGTATAAACATAATTACGTTAATTATCACTCATCAGTTGAGGGAAATATCGAGTAAAATGGATTGAATTGAACTGTGTATGCAATGCAATTGTTACGAGAATCGGCCAAGCTGCGGGCAATCCAATTTTCGACCAGATTTACCTGAGTTACGGTAAATACTAAGTAATTCAAAATCTATCTTATATATATAAAAATGTTATGTTGGTTTGTGTACGCTTCAAAAACTCAAAAAGTTCTGCACCGATCGAGCTGAAATTTTAGCATGATATATAATCCGCATCAAGGATTGTTTGTATCTATTTTTTTCATCAGTGACATATCAGCGAATTTGCCACAGCGAAGCGTGGCAGGGTACAGCTAGTACTTAATAAAAGCCTTGTTATTGTGTGCCTATGTAGGATATGTAGGATATGTCAGTGAAGGGTATACTTAGACAGAATAAACGTGTCCTGCGTGCGTCGTGACTGCGTGACTGAGAGCTCCTGATCTACATCATTATTACTTTTCTGTGCCTACGTAACAACATTCAAAGCCAAGAGCGAGATAGATTACTTTACTTTGTCAGAGAGAGACAATCATTTATTTTAGTGCTGAATTTGAATACGGTAGTTACGGGACTGACGGGGTTGGGGAAAGCTAGTGATTTCGCCAGCAAACTGGTAGCAACGAACCTATGCCGAAGCTGTCACCGTCGAGAAAATTGAACATCTCGCCGAAGGAGTCGGGCATGAGGCCGGCGACCACGGTGGACTGCTGAAAGTTTTCTTCGGGCAGCATCGGCCCGATCTCATCCTTTGCCGTCGTGAACTCTTGCGCTGATGCATTGTTGTAGTGGCTACGGCCAGCCATGCTCTGTAAATGACAACTTATACGATACTGTACTCTGTAAGAATATGATTGCGGTGTGCGGGCGTGAGAGACACATAATAAGATAGGTATGCCTATTCCAAGAATGTACACACAATGATTTTGTCCCGTTTCTACGCGCAGTGGTAAAATTATCTCAAATCGCGTACCTAGCCTTAAATATCACAGGCCATACCTACTCATGGTTCTAAATCTACTCTATTTTATGCCATACTCATGCATTTTGGCTTATCTTTTCAGTGATTTTAGTCAGAAAGCCTGTTTTTTTTCACGATCGCAGCAACCTATATCCTGATCCCGAGTTGGGATTCCATGTATCTAGGGAACCATGAGCTTACCAGGAACTACGAGGACCATGGTCCTCCAAACACCCAAACCCAGAGCAAATACTTGTGGTTCACACGAATATTTGCCCTGTACGGGAACCGAACCCCCGATCTCACGGTTCGAAGTCGGCTCATCAACCACTACGCCACGTATGTCGTCAATGCGAATGATGGAATGTGAATTATGATCAAATTTTGGAAGGAACTTCTTATACGGTCTTTATACGTAGGTACTCTTCTTACCATAGATTTAGGATAATAGTAGATAAGTAGGTACTTCAATTGTTTACCTGAGCAAAACATAGTGACAACAATATAAGAGAATGGCACCACATGGCGATATGTTCGGGACTGCGCCGCAGTAGTAGGTAGGTACACCATCAAATTTTAATTGCATAATTGGTTTTCACCGCTAACAGGCTTGTTATATTTTAATTGATTGTTATATGGAGCTTCGCGGAACTTTTGCAATAGGAATAAACTATGCAGGTACTACAGCGTGGATACTATTAGGTAGGATTTTCAACTAGTGTTGGATAGCCAAGTCTGAAATGACGAGACAGCGAGAATCCGCCTCAAAGAAATCAAGAGTCAGGTTATGATGATATCTGAAACTACATTATGAGGGAGGGCTACTGAATTCAACATGACGTTCCCTGCTGAACCGTTTTACTTTTTTTGGCTCTATTGCGAATCTTCACACAACCTGTGTGTTTACTGTTTACTGGCGTTAAGTCGTAACTAAACTCAATCAGCTGTGTGTGTTGTATGTTGAATGGGAAAACACTATGGGGTGTGCAGAGCCGCACCCGTGGCTAGACAAGAAATCGGCTCTGCAGTGAGTGTTAAGAGACGAGCAGGTTGTTCACCTGATGGTAACGCTACGCCTACTCCTAAGTTACAGTGCCATCATCTAGTTATTTCAATAAAATTAAAGACAAAAGGTCTAAGTACGATGTCTACTAATATAGATTTAGAGATCCTAAGCTTGTGACTTATAATAGGTAATAGTCTTTTGTTTCGCGTCGCATCAAATTTACTAAGCGGATTGCAATACAGTTTTCACTGTTTGTTAGTTTAAATATTAACTTGAGCCATGGTATAGTGGTGGGATTAGAAAACGAGCTATATACTTAGACAAAAACCAACAGGCTTTGGTGGGAAACTGCCGCCATGCACACAGTCGCAAGCATCAACTATAACTCATATTAATAAAACAACATGATTTATTTAGTAAAATTATATTTTACACAGTAAAGCTGCACTTTACAAAATTTGGCACACATAAAACACAAATATAATAAATTCACAAATTGTTGTAAAACTGTAAAAGTAAGTACATAACACAAAATAAGTTACAAAAATAAACCTAAGAGAGCCGCAAGCAAACATGTGATGCTTAACATTAAAGAGTACGTACGTACGGAATAAAATATTGATGATACGCCGCCTATACTTTTTTTTTTGTGATGATACTAAGCAGATACATTTCATAGAAAATGTTTATGATGAATAGCGTGGCAATAGTACATGAAGTTCAGTAGTGAATCGCAATACACCTGCGTCATGCATTCCCTCGCGGGCTCTATAGCGTATCGCGTATCGCACACGATCTTGCTGCACTATTACCATTCTACCATCGATGGGTTAGATTTGAGTATACCGATATCAAAAACGTACGTCATTTCTGTAAAACTTACTAGCTACAAAACGATAGCGATGCACGTTTATGCATTTTAATTCGTAATCTTTCAGTTTTATTGAGAAAGCACCAAGAATACACTATGGAGGTTATATTTTTCTTTTCGTCATTTTTTTACAAAATTCAATACAATACTGAAAAAAACATTTTGACGTTTAGACGTTCTTCAATATTTCAATACTGATTTAATTATGGTCATTTTAAAATACATAACAAGGACAAGGTCAAGGTTGACTGGAAAGGTTCGCTTTTAGCGGTAAGTGCGTCCATTGTACTACAGATTTAGTTGAGTGCCAATCTGTAAACTGTTCTAAAATAAAGAAGTTTTTTTTGCTATAATATTCTTTAACATTGTTTTACGAATGGGACTGCCCTTAATCAACTGTAATAGGATATTACTATTACTATTACATACTGTGACATTTTAAAGAAACCAATCAGCACCAGCCCGCGACCACGGCTTGTATACCAGCAATCGGCTATATAATTATGTTAAGCTAAAATCGTAATTCTTTTAGTTTTCCATATCCAAACTAACTTAAGTACGCTGAGACGTCCTTTAAACACTAATAAATCCATACAAAACAGTCCTAACGATCTTAAAGCGTTAGTTTATTGACAAGTCTGAATCCGGTCTTATTCTTTTCGAGTCAATGGTCGTAACTCATAGCACCTTGGCTAGAAACGGAGCCAACGTCACCGTGTTGTCTGACGCTGCGGAAAGTTGAAAGTTCCTCTATGGTGAGAGATGTAGGGCACGAGGAGCATGACAGCAGGTGAGGCCTCGTTTGTTTTAGGGCTCCACAGCTGGATTGCTCAAAAGATTCGCCTATGAATTGGTATCTATGTTTGTATTGTGCAATAATAATTCAGGTGTTTGTACATAGGGAAATACTAAGCAGGAAAGTGATTGTATTTTTTTTCTTCAGGTGTCCCCATGTACTACCCTTGTTTACCTATTGTGATTTTACTGTACTGAGTTTATTTTTGTTTCTGGTGTACAATAAAGAGTTTTCTATTCTATTCTATTCTATTCTATCCTTGTCACTTAATTTGTATGGCTTTCAATAAAAAAATATTAAAAAAAGAGTATTTAAAATACATAGTGAGATTAATTCAACATTTAGAATATTTATAAATGTAAGCTACATAATTGTCATAATATAGCGATTATTAAATCGTAGTCGTGTATTTTCTTAAGTCGACAATAACATCAGTGTACCATATAAAATGAGATTGATTCATTATCAGATCTTAGAAAATTAGCCTCTCAACTTTCATGAATAAGGCACAATTACGTTTGAGTAAGCTGCCTTTAACCATTATAAAAGCTAAGAATTCCTTAATATAAAGTAAAAAAAAAAACACTTCTTACAAACCTGTCATTGATAGATTTGCGCAATAATAGCCAGACAAAACGTCATTTAGCGAGTTTCTATTTTATATCTATTCTACACACGAGCAGTAGGAAAATAAACGTTAATGCCTTCACACAAAGCGCCATTTCTTTAACAGGACACATGGTCACATGGTCACATTAAACCTAATATTGCAAAACTGGCATTAAAAAAAATATTTCGTCATTCGAAAATTAGCCGTAACTGTAAGGCATTACGTTGAAATTTGTATAACATACAATACAACAAACATCGTAAGTTTTGGGAAATGGGAGTTATTTTCGTTTGAGATTCCTTTAGTCATCAAGAAGAGATACGCGTTTTCGGTTAAGGTCCGATTAGTCTTCTTTATCTTCCACGGCCGATAGGAACAGCTTTTGACAGGTATGTGTGAATTTTGCTGTAAAACAAAGAAAATATGTATTACTTGTTGTCACTTAGAGAGACATACAGTTTTTTATGTCAAATCGAAGCTATCAAGTTCTAAATGGCACTGCATTTTTATGGGCAGGCATAGCGGTTAACATCAGATGAACGACATGACATGTTCGTCTCGTTACTCAGTCAAATAAAAATAAAAAACCGGCCAAGTGCGAGTCGGACTCGCGCACGAAGGGTTCCGTACTTTGTTGTAAGGGGGGCTCCCCTTAAACATTAATTTTATTTTAATTTAATTATTTGTTTTAAAGTGGATATATTACTAAATATTCTGTGAATATTTCAAGCGTCTACCTGTTGCCATTATCATCAAGCAAAAATTATCAAAAAAATCACGTTGTTTCAATGGGAGCCTCCTTTAATATTTATATTATTCTTATTTTTAGTATTTGTTGTTAAAGCGGCCACAGAAATACATTATCTGTGAAAATGTAAACTGTCTAACTATTACGGTTCATGAGTTACAGCCTGGTGACAGACGGACAAACAGACAGACAGACAGCGGAGCCATAGTAAAAAGGTCCTGTTTTACCTTTTGAACCCTAAAAACTACCAAATGGCAACCACCCAGTGCGTATACTCACTAGTGATGTTCGCCATACACTGCTGCTTGTTCCGCACGAGCGCGAAGTATACAGGCACGCCAGCGAGCGTCATGAGCGCGCCCGCTACCACAGCCACCGGTTCACTCACTATCGGCACCACGAGCAGCACCACTGACACCACCACAAATACCACGGGCATCCATGTCTGCACCTGAAAGGTTAGACACCAATATCAAAACAGAGTACTTTACAACAGGGTGAATAATTTACACATGCACTGTTCCATTATTTGGGTCCCGACACCCATGTCTACACCTGGAAGGTTCATCTCTAATATATAAGTAGAATACCTTACATTGGTGTGAATAGGAATGCAGGGGTGAACACTTGGCCGGCTATAATTAATTTTAAAAATAATTTAAATGTCGAAATGGGATGTGACATTATCAATTTATAGTAGTTGTTGAGTCATGTCCAGGCCCTTGGGTAGCCTAACGAACTGACACCAGGAATGCCACTGCTTCATTTGTGAATAGATACCTTGATAGGCCGAGGCAAGTCTGGCCGCTTGTACCGCAGCCACAACACAGCGCTGCAGCTAAGAGTGGTGAAGAATGCCTCCACCACCGTGCAGTATGTGATCAACGTGGTCAGGTCATTTGGGATCAGCATAATCAGCGACACAATCATCTGTGGACAACACCTTATAAATGTTATGTGAAAAAACTATTTTCAGAGACAGAGCAGTTTGAAAATCTACAGTAATAGAGTGAGTTATTCCAGCACTGTATTGAATCAGATGATACTGTCTATTATACCCTATCCATTATGTTAATCGCTTTTTGGCACACTTTATTTGCTGCACCAGAACATTTTAATTATGATCCAATTGTTGACACTTTAATTGGATTTATTTTCGATTTCTTGCTTTCAAACAAAAGATGGTGCGGTTTTTATGCAGCGCGAGCGCGTGTATCCTCTTAATTTATTCAATTTTACCAGTTTCTGTAGTACAAGGAAAAAAATATCCAATAATATAAAAATGGGATTTACTACCTATTTAAACTCATAAATAGATCGATTTTATATTTCTTAATTTACTATATTACTAAAATTGATTTTCAAGTTGATGTAACATATTATAGAGGTAATGCTAGATCAAATGTAATTATTTGTATGGGTTATAATTTGCTAGTTGCTTTACAAAGTTGTGTAGCAACTTAGTATGAGCTGTCAAAAAGCTAATAACATAATGGAAAAGGTATATACTCTACATTAATTAAATCATTTAAAAGCTGTTGAAGTGTAAATACTACAATGAAATGGCCAGTGTAAGGAGCTTGGAGGCAGCCATTTATACCTATTGGTATAAAATAAAAGAGTCTCCAGAGAGTAAAAAGACAAAATACTAAGAATGTGTTACCAGGAAGACGAGCGACGGCATGGGCGATAGGCACTTAGTGTTGATGTGCGCCAGCAGCTCGGGCATGTGTCCGTTGCGAGCGCCCGCGAAGCACATCCGCGAGGACGCCATTATGTGCACGGACAGACCGCCCACGATTGCAACAGCTACCAGCACCGGCATACCCCACTTCAACCAACCCAGTGCCACCACAGAGAAGTCCTGGAACATTTACATCATCGTTCCATTATTATACTAGCTTTTTAGCAGACTGCCTACAGGAGGAATGTTTTTTCCTATGCACACACTGAGTACTTCTGGCTGATGCAACATAGCTGGGTATGCCTGATAAAAGAAGATGGCAAAAGATCTATGAAGCACGCACTCACCACAGCGATAGCCTCTGTGTCTCGAACTCCAATGGGCCCAAGCACTGCCAAATAGGCTACATTGGCGAGCACATAGATTGCCGTTACTATTGGCAGGGATAGGTAGATTGCTCGTGGGAGGTTCACAAACGGGTCCCGGAGCTCCTCGGTCATGAAGTTCAGGTAGCTCCTGCAAGGACAGATTATCATATTAAATCACGAGTCAGAATAAGCCATGATACAGTTTTATATTAATTTTCGCGAAATTCAGTTGGGAATGTGAATTTTGTGAACCTTTTTGCGCCTGCCAAATCCTAGACCTCATACACAAACCAGGAACAACAACACAACACTTTACCTAATTATCATACATATCAGTACATAGTAGAAACAATGAATGAGAAACGTTATTGGGTAAACAATGTGTAAATACATCATGTCTTACCATCCCGAATAGGAGAATATGCCGGAGTAAAATGCCACCGACCAGTCGCTAACTGATGTTTTGGTCCCGGCCCAGCCGTCTTCAAAACTCTCTGTATGACCTGTAATAAGGATATCACTAAACTTAATCTTTGCTTTTCAGTGGTACAAAAAGCAGCATAAGTCATAGGTCCACATCTGTGACTGTGACTGTGATTTTAGTCATGTGTATTTGTAAAGTCATGGAGACACAACCTAATGTTCTCAAGAGCGTTCTCAAGAGTTTGCCGTAAAATATCATCAGATCACAACCCTCTCCCCTATTTAGCTTATCATGTTCCATGACATGGTTACGCAGTTACAGTCACAATCACAGATGTGGACCCAGCTTTAGATGCTGAATATGTCCTAATGTTTGAATTTTACATTCAAACATAAAATTGCAAATTACATTTTATGGTGAAGGTTAGTTACAGTACTTACAAAATGATTTAGGAAAGCCGAGATTGCAAACCAAGCGCTGTTCAATTGTGGAAGCACATGTTAAAATAACATGTTATGCCTCCAAAAAGGTATACACATACACATAAACGTACATATTGATAAAATGGACACTAGAGGAAATCTTACCTTTAGCGAGCCAAATAATGCCACCAATGATAATAATTACCAGCGCTGATATCTTTGTAAACATGAACACATTCTGGATTCTCGTTGTGAATTTCACATTGTACGCATTGATGAATGTCAGGAGGCCTGAAATAAAAAAAAATATCTATAAGCAAATTAAAAAAGTAAAATAGGACGTAAAGATTAAATGAGCCTGTTTCTTTAAGCAATACAAGAATTGACATCAGATTAATAAATGCAATAATTCTTGTGGGCCTTTTAACAAGTAGATGGTTTCAGTATAAATGGTTCCGTCTACAGTATGCTATTGTATGGTAGGGAGAGCGCCGTCATATTAACGGCAGAAAAACTGCATCCTATGAGTACTTTTGCAGCTGGTGTGCAGTTCAAATGCAGAGCATCTGGCTAGCTCTTGACAAAATCTAGTACATAATATAGTAGCAGGTGACTTACAAATAGTAACAGCTGCTATGAGTTTCTTGCAGATGGGATCAATAGCACAACCTGGAAATATCGGGTCGAGAATGTTGCTTGCAAATGTGAGCGCCATTATTGCATTAGTACTGGGCCTGTAACATATAAACATTTATTTAAGCTTGAAGCAGTAATGCCTAATGACTGATTTATACAGCCATTAGTTTAGTAGCGAGTTAACTTGCAAAAATGGCGAATACATTTTCAAAAATTCTTTATCATTTTTTGGACTAACATTTATGTACAGGTTCAACTTACCAGTTTTTCAAGTTAACTCCATACTTAAATCAGCCATAAAGCTTTACAAGTGAAACAGATTTTAAGACTAGCTTATCATACTGGAATTGTATACTTTTAGAATTAAACAAAAGGTTGTAACCATTCTTTGAGGTTGGTGTGGAAACAAATGGCGAGACCTTTGCCCAACAGTAGGACACGATAGGTTACTAAAAAAATATATTATAATACATACACAAAGACCAAGTTGGCATCCCAGAGGTACAGGAAAGCTGGCAGCGGGCCGTACGCTTCATTAATGTAGTGGTAGTCACCTCCACTTTGAGCCAATGTGGTGCCTGCAAGTTTCAAAAGGAACATAGGGAGTACAAGATTATGTTATCATGTACTGTTAGACTATTAAAGGGTTACAAGGTGTCCACATGTATTGGAGTGTGTACAGATGCTAGTGGGATTGTTCTTTATAGGTACCTGCGTTATGAAACTGTCCAGGTCCAGCAAATAGCCACACTAATTTACAACTTATACAAAAATTTATAAGCACCTTATGCTTACTTACCCAGTTCCGCATAGGACAGGGCTCCGAGAGTCGCTAGGCCCCCGCATGCGGTCCACACCGTCAGAGCACCCCACACTGATCCCGTTTTTACTAATACCTCCTTGGGAGATATGAAGATACCACTTCCAAATATGATACCTAGTATGATCGCCACCCCTTCAAGCAGGCCCAGTTGCTTTCGCATTTTTACTTTTTGTTCAGACATTTTTAAAATTTTCGGCTAATCAAAAATTATTTAGTTTAACTCTACAGTAGAACAGAGCCAGAGTACAGAACCTGGACTACAAACTTTATTACTTTGGTGCAGTGGGTTAACTACCGCGCGTATAGCAGTCAATTAACCTTTCACATTTATAAACAACCGTTAATTAAGAGTCCTTATGATTAATTGTCTCAATTGGTAGTACTTCTTATTGCCACGACTTTAATTTGAGTTTATAAAGAAACATTGTATCTCAAGTCAACATTGGTTGTGAACTTGAATTGAAAAATGTTATTTCAACGTGACAAACATATGCCGGACCAAAATAAATATTTTTGAATGAACACTATGACCAGATTGACCAGAGAGCAAGCCAGGGTTTCCAGATAAGTTAATGAAAATTCCTCATAGGACAAAAAAAATCCCTAAAAGGATATTATTTAGGCAAGATATCCCCAAATACTTTGAAATAGTTTACTTTTTCTGTTTATATAATAACATTTATATTGCACTAAAATATCAATAGATGGCATAACCACATTTGTTGAAATATTTTGGTCAATTTTTACCTACTCGGTCAAGCATCAAAAACAAAAAACGAATTTCAATTTCCCGCTAAAAGTCAAACGATCTAAAACAGAAATAGTACATTGTACCTAGTTACAATACAATTCGAATGTTATAAATGCTATAGTATTTAAACCGTGGTGAAAGAGCAGAGCGCAGCTATAAAACCATACAAGGTCAAACACGTACCCTTCCGTTTTTGGCATTGTTACAGTTAGGTAAAAATAGGTTTTAAAGCACGCAATGTACATATTTATATACACACACACACAGGTCAATAAGTCGGTAGGTACAGTTATTTCCAAAGCAAAAACTTGCAGCTGCAAAAAAATTAATAATATATGATCTGGCAGCAGGGCTAACAAAGTAATAATTTTGCCATTCTAACGTTTTAATGTCAGCTAAGTTATTTCACTCTAATCAGAATATTTTAGGACTTATTTCTGGGTCTGGGTCCGGATAATACTGCAGCAAATCAGCAACTGGCGCCTCTTGATCTTCGTAAAAATCGCACGCTAGAAGATATTCCCTTTTCGAATAGTCATCACCTTTACAAAACATCTCACCTGTGGAATTAAAAAAGTATTTATTTATTAAATCAGATTCGTTATAAGTATGACTAGGTACATTGTCGTGTAATAAAAATTGTTTTACCTTCCATGTCCATTATATGAACGGGTGTTTTTGCTTCAAGTGCTCCTACGCAGTAATGCTCTTCAGTCAGGTCTGGATGCCAATACATGATGGCATCTCTGCATGAGGAACCAGCGATCGGCAAAAGGATTCTATCCTGTAAAGAACGATTCAACTTGGAACTTTTGAAACTGGGATCAAAATTAAGGAATATTTAGGCTTAATAACTGTCAGTACTTACTTTGCAAATTATTTTGTTGTTTACAATTGGCTCTTTGACCTCACCGGTGCAAAAGAATTTCCGCTTTTTCCTCATTATCAAAGTGCTTATTTCGAGTACAGTTTTGATGCTATTTCCTGAAAATGTAACATTAAGTAGGTACATGCAAGAATAATAAACCGCGGGTAGTTTGATTTTAATACTTGCCCTTTCCTCCGTTAATAGCCTCAAGTTCACGCATGCCCCTTGCTTGGGTCTCTCTGCTGTTTTGTTGTTTCATATAATTTGATAATCTGGTCATGGCATCTACAAACTCATCGATAGGACCTTGGAAATACAGTTATATATTATTAATTCGAATATTATATTTAAGACAGATAGCTACTGAGAGCTCCTCAAAATCTACCATCATCTAGCGCCATCAATCTACTATTTTCACTGAGGAATTCCATAATGTAGGTGCGTTCGAAGTTGTAAATCCAGTGCTTGGCACAGTTAACGTCTCATAGCATTCTGTAGATAGTAACCGATCTATATTCTGCCAATCTTGCGTCTGGTGAAATAAATTTAATTACCTGTCCCGAAACTGCCACCATCTAGGTAGTTCAGAAATTGATAAAACCTAAGAGCTTCATCAGATTCAATCTCATCCATCACCGGTCTCTAAAAACAGTAAGCACAAAAATAGTTTTATTATTATATTCCATTGTATGAAATCTAGACATATTATAACATCGTGAAAATTGTAAAAATTAAAGCCAAGTATAATTATCTTCTTTAGAGGCAGGTTGTTGGTTAGTGGCGAATGCCCTAGTTTTCAGGATATTAGTTAGGTATATTTGGGTATGAAAGTTGGCGTAATCTTACAAACTTTCCGCTCCATGCCCCCACATCAGAATACAAGGAGTTGACTCGACTTGGCATCCAATCTAAAGTTGAACGTGCTACCAACACCGGATGCTGAAAATAAACATGTTTCTTATTCTTTCTACTTACTTAATATATTTTATACAATTCCAATAAATACTATTTCTATTTATAAGCAGTAATGGAAATATTACCAGTGATGGAAGTTTAGTATTGACATTTTTGATGTTAATATTAAGGAATACCAACAGTAATATTAATTTGAACATTTTCACCTCGGCGCAGTTTTGAACCGCACTATTTAGGGCTGAAAAGCCCACCTCGCTTAATTGATTTGATATGAGTTCCTGTTAGTGTATTTTTATGGTTTTGTTATGTAATCTTTGATGGACCAATTAACTGCAGTTTGAAATTGTATTGCACGCGGCTTCTCTCACGCACTGATGCTAACACATTGGGTATTACAGAATTAAAATCTAGTTAACTGAATCAAAATACTATAAGTTTTTAAAAGCCATGTAGTTAAAATATAGCCAACTAGGTACCTACTTCGCAAGTCACGTCATTTGGTCTTCACTTACATCGTATTTTTGGTTCCATAGTCCAGTTCCTCCCAGTTTTCATAATAGGCAAAACTAGCATGAAATGGTATACATACTAAATTTTGTGAGAGGCAGCACTTATATAGATTTTTAACCAATGTCTCCACTTCTACCTACAAAAAATGAATATTGGGTGTACTCGTTGACTATAGATGCAACATCAACTAAGCTTATAAACATATTGTTCAATAATCTAATAAACTTGATAGAATATTATCATCTCAGCCCGTATCAACCTACTATTGGGTATAGGCCTCCTCTCCTTCACGCCACTTATTCCGGTCCTGTGCGAGACGTATCCACTGCTTTCAAACTAACTTGACAAGGTCGTCCGACCAGCGGGCTGGTGGTCTGCCCACCGGTCTGCACCCTTCTCTCGACCACCATTCCGTCACTGCTTTTGTCCATCTGCCGTCCTCCCTTCTAGCCAGGTGTCCTAATATCCTAATATAATTAAAACCAAAAATAAAATGTATTAACCAGCTTATATTTTATGTTTCCAATTAAAATAATACATTTTTAGCACGTAGTACAACTAAAAGGTACTAATTACTACTAAAGGTACTTATTAACAAGCATATAAAAAATAACACAATCGAATGCAATATTAAGTAGGCACATTACAACCTAGCTCTCTTTACTTTTACGCAAAGTAGGGTAAATATTTTACACAATGTACGACACGATAATAATTATAACTTCAAAGTGAAAATTCAACAACCAAATACGGAAAAATGACAGAAATCTGCGATAAGCGGTCATACTGTCCCTTGCTGTGCCTTGAGCGCATTTCATCCCTTTTTACTTTGCCGCGTTCAGTAGGTACTTCAATTCTCAGGCGTAAACCGTGGATCTCCTTTTGTTAGCGTCGTATTTAGTGCGTGACCTTGAGACAGTGAGGGAGGCCTAGTGCTCCGCTTATTGTATGGTATGTGAATTGGTCAAATTGGGTTCATTTTGCACCGTGTCAGTATGACCTACACTTCCTATCCATTTCTATTCCACTTTTTTCATCCTAGCATGAGCTAATTGTGGCGGATGTGCGGGAGGTTCCATTGATCTGAAAATAAATAATAGATTTTACTAAGTTACTAGGGTCAATTGTGCTGGTTAATCGAACACTACTGGTCCTTGAACAGTTTTACAAAATCTTCCAAACAAACCATTATTTTATTTAAAAGACACATAAATAATAAAAATTTGTTCAAAAAATTGATCATTGTTTTGTTACATCTCAAAGGCAGCGTTTTCAATAAAAACTCCCAGTCGGCTTGATCTTTTCCGACATCTATAACAATCATCGTAATTTTTAACCAATGTATAGAATATAATTATACACAATACACAATATAATCCTTCCTCTGAAACCTTCATTCATTGCTGAAAACCGTTTGAAAATCCGTTGCTCCGTTATCCTTTTGGTTGTTTTTCAGTTTATTGCGTTCAAACAGACAGACAGACGCGGCCGGTGGCTTTGTTTTATAATAGGTACCATTGTAGTTTGTCATATAGAATATACTTAGTTTGGTATATACGGTACCTAGGTTGGTGCATATCCCACTCTTCCATGTCCTTGCACATTTTGGTGAGCTCGCAACGCTTTTTATTGGCTAACTTCAGTCTAGCGATCTTAAGAACACTTCTTGCCGCTGCATCTGTTAACAGATTGTTCCGAACTAAGCGCTGACCGTCCACCATCAATGGAGATGACAGCTTAGCAACCATGGGTCAGAGAGAAAAAGCAATGGTAAATCACGCTTAATGATTCCCAAATGGTAGCATGGAGATAAAATAAGGGATGCACACAAAAATATGATAATATGCCTATTGTTTGATTGTAATGAAAACGCTGTTCATGCTCGTCCAAAATTTCAGATTTCCTGATATAAAGCAACACCACGACTTTACCTTTCTCGCTTTGCGAGTTTGTATTGGTTTTGTGTTCGAGTTTACCGGTACAGTTGACCGTAAAACTATCAGACCTTCCCGCCTGGCTCCTGTAATCTTCATCGAAGTAGTCACCACTTCCTCCGTCGCAATACTTTGTTTTCATCTTAGTCATGAATATATTGTTAATATTTCTTTCTAGAATTGTGAATTTTACATATTATGTACCTACCAGCGCACTTTAACTAGAACCTAGCTAACGAGTTAGATTATAGGCAATGAGTACCTACTTACTCAACTTCTAATATAATTTATTTTCGCTGATACGCAATCTGCTCAGCGTTGTAACACCAATACAATTAATGAATTCAATTCGTTTTACAAATGAAATTTCACAATACTAGGCCTAATTAAGAAGGCTTTTCTTTTAGGAAAGTGGTTTCAAATTAAAATAGACTGAGGTATATTTAGAGCAATCTTACCTTCCCTTTCAAGAATTTCAACCCCATCAAAATTAGGGGGCGAATATTTATTTTGACTGGTTACTGGGTTGCTCCCCGAATGACTCCCTAGTGTATCTTTGATGTTGACCTAAACATTTGTTAACCTGTTTTATCTCGAATAGGCAACAATGTTACTGTACCTACCATTTATGGGATTAAAAAATCATAATATCACTATCATACCTCCTCTGGAGAAACCTTCAAATGCTGAATAGACAGGTTCCCATCAACCAGATTCCAGAATCCCATACACTTCATCAACACAAATTCATTGTCATCGTGCCCTGGCAACGGCTTGAAATCAATCTTTATCGACTGCGACTCGAACGGCTCCCCGCATTCTGAGTCAATGAACTCACTGAGCCTATTTTGGCTTAGCACCTCATGCATGTGCATTGAATCAGATTCCATTGAGCTCGCATCCTTGTCTGGAAAAATCAGACAACGTGAGAAAATGGAAAAATGTGTTAAGTTTTATACCGCAAGAACTAGGTATTCATTTTTACGGGATAAAAAGTATCCCTTAAGTAATAATAATAGAATCCAGGTAATAAACTATCTGTGTGCCAAATTTCATCCACATCCGTTCAGTAGTAGTTTTGCGTGAAAGAGTAACAAACATAGGTACACCCATACTCACAACTTTCGCATTTATAATAGGTATTAGTAGGAATAGGAAGTAGGATAATAATGACCTTTCTACTCAGTGATTTGAATGTTAATGAGAACCAAGAAAAGTAAGATTTTTTCTTGTGACAACATACTATGTAATCTTACTACCTAATATTACAAGAGGAAGTAGGTACCTAAGTACATATCTGTTTGTTTCTTCCCTTTTCACGGCTGAGCGGATCTTGATAATTGGGTACGAAAATAATTCGAAGGATATATTTCGTTATTGATACGCTGTTGTTTAATTTTCTTTTTTTCGTGTGGATGAATTCGGGGGCCCAAGTTAGTAATGTATTTAATAATAGGTACGTAATACCTAGCTCCGATAAAGTATATACCTAGGTACTAATATATTACGTCGTCAGTGGTTGGAAGGCTGTCGGCGTCTCCCGGCGGCGCGGCGCGACGGCGGCAGTAGCGTCGATTATTATAAAATTTTTATGTCACGTCTACAAATGATTATACCTAGATTGTTGAATGCTGATTCTACCTGAATACTCATCAATATTACAAGAAATATTTTCGTCTTGTTTGACTTCATCTTCGAAATAATTCATATTTTCCATTGAGTCAGTAACAAGTCACTCTATGGGGCAGGTTCCGCTAGGCTAGGAGTATTTTCTGTGGCAGGCTGGCAGGTCATTCAAAGATTTCCGTTATAAATTAGTTCTCTTTGGTCGAAAAGTTTTGGATCTCCGTTCAATGAATACAATTTTGTGTTCTCATCTTCGCTTCGATCAGATCGAACGGATATGAGTAATGAAATTGTGATTTGATATTACTAGTTACTAGTCTATTTGTGGTTTGAGTTTTCTATTCTATTCTATTCTAGTCGCCTGTCTTTTCTTTCTAACAACATCAATATTCGGTGTGCAACCACGTTAACTCCAAAGAATAACTAAAAAAGAACCAAACATAACGCATCATGGTAGGATAAAAGAAAGGGAAACCGATTGTCGCATTTTCGTTGACTGAGTATCATCTGTGGACTTAGCGTACAAATCATGCGAAGCCAAAACATAAAGCGGTTAAGATTTCGCGCCATTTTTTCCTTTGTTTCCGCCTGCCTGTCTATGGTACATGCATGCGTCAGTCACTTTGTTCAACGAAATACGTTACGAGACAAGTTGAGTTTGGCGACTTCTGTTTAGAACTTGAATTTAATGTGAATTTAAGTTGTTAAAATGCATGTACGAGTTAGATTGTTAGGCAAGGCCGAAACGATAGTGGTTGTAGAATCCAAGTTGACCAAGATAGAAAAGTTCCGCCGTATTTTGAAAGAAAAATTCGACGTGCAACCGAAGCTACAGCGGTTGTTGTACGGCGGCAAACTGGTAAAAATAAATGCTTTATTTATTCAGTTCAACGTATGACATTAGCTTGGTTATAGATTACTTTTTCAACATATATGCATCAAGGATGCCCTTGCTCTATTCCAGCTCCAAGCGGAGAACTGGCAGGAGATGGCACGGACAGACTGAGGGGGCGCCTCTTATTATCGGAGGCCAAGACTAATTTTGGGTCATTGCGCCGTCCTAGTTATGCAAATTACACACTTTGTGTCTACATTTCTCATTTCCTTAAGATAATATATGTGACATATGCTATTGTAAACGATATTTTCAGTTAGAGGATGGCTACACATTCCATGATTACAACATCAAACTCAATGATGTAATTCAACTCATGGTGCGGATGCAAACCGACGAGAGTTCGAAGCAAGACAATAAAGAAAACCATAGTAATGGGGATGTGGAAAAAAAGAATGAGGACACTAAAATAGAATATGAAGGTTAGTAGTATAAATAATCAAAAACCTACACAGATAATTGTAGAAAACGGCATTTGACTTAAGCGTAATTCTAGAATACAAGCTTGGAAGAAGGGTGGAATTAAATATTTAAATTGATTACTAACATTAACATAATAAAATATCATGTCTCCACAGATGCAGAAAGTGTCCTTTATACTACCGGGGACCTGATAGACATGAAGGACAGAGCACAGGGAGCTTGGTTTGAAGGCAAAATAGTCCAAATAGTCCATGATCCAGATGCGCCTTCAATACCTGATGCAAATGGCTCTAGAGACATGAGATCACATTCTGATGATGAAGACGCTAAGCAATTCTTTGACAGTGAAAATGATGTAGAAAACAAGCCCCCAGAAGCATTCAACGGTGAAAATTCTAACCCTAAAAAGGGCATTGCAAAATATTTTCATAAATCACTGCGTGCAAAACCTAAAGGCAAAAGAAAACTCTCAGAGAAAGAGTCTCCAAAGGTTGAGAAGAATAAGGAAGCTGATGTCAATTTGTTGTATAAGGTGCAGCTTGATGGAGAGTGAGTAATTATTTCATGTTCTTAACAAGTTGTTTGTTTTTCATAACTTTTTCTTTTTAATGTTTTCTTATACAACAAAAACACCACAGTTTTGTTTTTAGCAATGAATGTGTTAAACGCACATGTCTGTGTTTCACCACATAGCTGGCACGTAAAATGTGCTAACACAACAGGTGTGTAAAGTTATAAAATACACAAACACCTCTGTTTTCTGCAGTTAACATGTTATTAGAGACGGCTATATCGGTTGAGGTGATGTATCTGTTTATGTTTTGCTTTCAGGGAAGAAGATTCAGTACAATACTGCAAGATAAATGAGATACGTCCGAGAGCCAGAACAGTTATTGATGCAAGTGACCTGAAAGTAGGACAGGAGATTATGCTAAACTACAATACTGATTATCCAAGGGAAAAGGGAAATTGGTATGTTGCTTTGTTTTAATAACCGTACAAAAAAGTCTTGATGATTTACTTATAGGTAGATGGTTAATTACTGCAGCAAATTAGAGACATGCTGCAATGGGACAATGGCTGCCTTATTAATGAATATTATTGTGTCACTCACATTATTTATTCTATTTTATCAAAACTCAAAATTCTATTTTAATCATTTATTGCAAGTAAGCATAAATAATGCGCTTTTACAAGTGAAATACTTAAGTCACAGATACATAGAGAAAAATAAATCAAATAATTATGATCTACTAAACTAATTAAAAGATACACGCCATTGAGTTTATTTCCAAAACTAACTTTTATTTAACTACCCACAAATAGTAGAAACTTAACAATCAATTGCAATACATAACATATCTCCCTTTCATAAATTATGGCATCAACTAAATATCACACAAATCAAAATCCATTTCTACAATCAATAATAAATAAAAAGTATAACAATTTCCCGTTGAACATAATTATTAATCACAACAATTTGGTATGCCTATAATGTCAGGCCACATATCTGGTGGTGGTATTTCAATCGGTTGCTCCTCCGATGTTCCAGACTCAGAGTCTCTTTCTTCAGTCACTCTTGTGTCTGTATGTGCTGTCCTAGTCAGCATCTGATCAGCATGGCGGCGGTGTAAATTACCATCTTCCGTTCTCACCCTATATGAGCTTGGACCTTCCACCATCTCTACAGTGGCTCTCCGCCACTTCTCCCCGGATCCATACATATGAATTAGGACGGGCTGGTCTACCACGAAGGTCCTGGTGGGCGCGCGCTGCGCCGCCGCCTCTAGCTGCTGTTCACCCCGGCTGGGTGCTGAGTCAGGGTGGAGTGAGGATACCGCAGTCCTGTATTTCCGGCCGTTGAGCATCTCTGCTGGCGTTTTGTTGGTGCTGCTATTCGGTACTGTGCGCATATAATAAAGCACCTTGCTCAACTTCTCACTCCATGGCAGATTCGAATCCATTTTCTTAATTTTGTTTTTAAATGTCTGAATCGCTCTCTCAATCTGGCCATTTGTTGCCGGGTGGTACGGCGGGGAACGCAAATGTTTTATCCCGTTTTTCTCCAAGAAGCTGACAAACTCTTCAGACGTAAAAGCTCTACCATTGTCTGATACCACCACTTGAGGCAGGCCCTGTGAAGCAAAAATTCTTCTCAATAGAGTTATTACTGCACTGCTAGTCATAGAGTTTATAATGTCTGCTTCAATCCATTTGCTATGACTATCAATCATAACAAAAAATGTTTTTCCCTGGAATGGCCCCGCAAAATCCACATGGACTCGTTCCCAGGGTTTTTCAGTCATAATCCAAGTCTGAGGATCCCTAGGAGGACTGTTCCTTACTAGCTGGCACTGCTCACAGCTTGCCACAATCTGCTCTATTTGTCTGTCCATGTGGGCCCACCAAACATAACCTCTTGCATACGCCTTGGTTTGGACAATACCCGCATGCGGGGCATGTAAAATTTTCAGTACCTGTTCTTGTAACTTAGTAGGTACTATGACTCTGTTGCTCCATAATAAGCAATCGTTATTAAGTGAAAGAGCCTCTCTTCTGGTCCAAAACGGCTGCAAGGCTGGATCTGAAATTTTGTTTGGCCAACCGTGCTGTACGTGGAATACAACTTTTTGAAGCAAAGAGTCCTTCTTTGTTTCAGCACCAATTCTTTCTACATTTAGGTTCCAGCCATTAGGTTGTTCATCCAACAACAATACTTCTCGCAGAGGCTTCACCGTTACTGTTCCAGTAGATGGTGCAGTCCACCTGCTCAACGCATCAGCATTACCAATTGATCTCCCTGGTCTGTGTCTTATAACATAATCATAGCATCCTAGTTTCAAAGACCATCTCAGCATTCTCGGTGAGATCTGGTCAGGTATAGGCTTAGCCGGATTAAATAAGCCCACCAATGGCTTGTGGTCAGTCACAATACAAAATCTGCGACCCAATAAAAATTCGTGAAATTTAGTCACTCCGAAGATAATAGCCAAAGCTTCTTTATCGATCTGTCCATACCGCCTCTCATGGTCCTGTAATGTTCTTGACGCCATCATGATTGGTCTCTCTGATCCATCATCCATGACATGTGCTATGATAGCGCCCACTCCATATTCTGATGAGTCACAAATAAGCAGCAACTCCTTTTTCAGGTCATATCCCACCAATGTGAGATCTGATGACAGCAAGGCCTTTGCTTTTTCGAACGCAGCTTGTTCATGTTCACTCCACTTCCATGGCGTTTTCGACTCCAACAATTGATACAAGGGCTTCAACACAGTAGCTCTGTCGGGTAAAAACTTTTGATAAAAGTTATACAACCCGAGGAAAGCCCGCAATGTCTCCTTATTAGTGGGTGCCGGTTTTTCTTGGATTTCTTTAACTTTGGCAGGGGCTGGATGAAGTCCCTCGCCATCAATCATGTGTCCTAGAAATTTAATGCTATTGGCTGCAAAAATACATTTCTTGCTATTTAGCCGGAAGCCCATCTCATTTAGCTTCTGCATCACTTGACGGAGCCTCTGATTATGTTGTTCCCGTGTGGAACCAGTCACTGCCACGTCGTCAAGCAGGCACGCCACACCATCCATGCCAGCTAGAGCGGAAGACATCACCCTTTGAAAAATACACGGAGCCGCACTTACTCCAAAAGCAAGACGATTCACTTTCATTAGTCCGATGGGTGTATTTAGCGTTAACAGCTTAGCCGTCTCATCATCAACCTTCAATTGAGTATAGGCTTGCTTTAAGTCGAGTTTGCTAAATACTTGGCCTCCGCTTAGCTTCACAAAAGCTTCCGCTGAAGTTGGAAGCGGGTAGCTATCCACCTTGATAGACGCGTTGACTGTAGACCGATAGTCTCCACATATACGCAACGATCCATCGTCTTTCTTCACTATCCGTAAAGGAGTCGCCCATTCTGAGTACCTCACTGGGGTCAGTACACCCGTGTCCACCATTTGCTTCAGTTCTTCTTCCACTTGCATCTTCAAAGGAAAAGGCACCGCGCGAGACTTCAAAAACCGTGGTGTCGCGTCAGGACGTAGATGAAGGGTGACTTCAGGGCCATTGTATTCGCCTAACTCCTCCTCGAACAAATTGGGAAATTCATTCTTGAAAGGCACCAACTCTTCTTCGGCCCAGTATAAGCCAGTCACTTGAAGACCTAATGGCTTAAACCAATTGCGACCCAACAGGCTCGGTCCATCACCAGACACGACTACAAGTTCACATTGAGCCTCTTTCTCGCCCAAAGACACACACACATTAGCCAGTCCTAGCACTTTCAAGGGTTGCCTGGTCCATGTAACCAACTTCACTCCAGTATTGTGTAGTGGAGGAGGTGTCGCCCACAACTTCTTTAGTGTCTTCTCCGATATAATACTGCGAGACGCTCCGGAATCTACTTCCATTGTCAAATTAGCTCCATCGATAATTATGTCTGCTAATATAGGAGGTCGGTAAGTGTCTGAACACACATAGACACCCATCATATCTTCAGCTCCTGAGGAAGGCTTCTGCTTGTCTCCCACCTGGTATACTTTGGACTTCTTGTCACATGCTTTTGCAATATGTCCATACTTCTGACATTTGTAGCACTTTAATTTCACAAAGGTACACCGCTCGCCTGGCTTATGCACTCGGGTACAATGTCTGCATTCATTTGACTTAATTCTGCCAATATCCATAGGCTCGGAGGCGTGAGACGGAGTTGTTTTCGCCTCGTTGCTCGGACCAGGTGGGTACATATCATCACTTGATGCTTGATGATTGAGACACATCTGTACCGCCGTTTCATATGTCAGTCCTTTCGTTTTCAACAACTCTCGTCGTAAACGATCGTCACGCACCCCCAAAACAATTCTGTCGCGTAATTGGCGTTTAATGTCCGCAAACTTGCACTTTGCACATATGGCACTTATTGCCGCCACAAACTCTTGCACGCTTTCTCCTTGCAATTGTTCACGTCTATGAAATTTGCCCGCTTGCAAAATTTCATTAACCTCCGGTTCATAGAATTTGTCCAAGACACCCAGAATGTCCCTAAAATTCACTTGCGTCGGGCGTAACGGCACTACAAGTGATGCAATTAGCGCATACGTATCCTTTCCGCACTGGGACAGAAACAATGATCGCGATTTTACATCGTCCTGTTCCGCGAGTCCCGCCGCGTTGAGGGCACACAATAACTGTTCTTTGTAATCGCACCACACATCAGTTTTGGCGTTAAACTGCCCGGGCAACACAATATTCGTAATATTGAATGCCATTTTACTACAATTGCAATTTATTTTCCGCAGTCGCCACTAAAAGATACACGCCATTGAGTTTATTTCCAAAACTAACTTTTATTTAACTACCCACAAATAGTAGAAACTTAACAATCAATTGCAATACATAACACTAATGATTAACTTATTTATGGTTTGAGTTTGTAAAAGGACATTTCCTTTTTAAGTGGTGATTAATGCCTGAATATTGCACAGGAAAAGGAAACTCCATTAACTCTACCAGTGCTTCGGAAATACACCTGTCGGAGAAGATAGTACCAAGAAACTGTATGGCGATGTCATTTTTTAAATTTTCGTCATATAATTATTTTTTATGTCAGGTATAAGGTACAAAATAAAAAAAAAACTATTCTATCATTATTATATGTTCATATTTCAGGTATGATTTCAAAATCAGTGAAATAATCAAGAAAAGAAAGACTTATGAGTTGGTTGGAACCCTATACCTGGGGCCACAAGCTGTTCCTCAAAATGACATTACAGTAAAGGTCCATGATAAGATATTTGCAAGAGAAGAAGTTGTGCCTTTGGCAAAAAGAACTATGGAGCACCAGAAGACGATGACCACAAAACCTGAATCAAGTAATACTCATTATAATTATAATGGTTTTAGTATTAGTTAAATGACTTACAATGGCCATGATAAAAAGAAGTTTCTCTAACAAAACCTGTACTGAAAAAACTTTAATTTACTTCATAGCATACACTTCGTGCAGATTTAGTGTCTTTCAATCACAAAAAATTATTTGTTATGTTAATAAAAAGCACAACCTTATTATAATTTCTATTTTTCATATTGTTTTTCAAACATTATCTGACATTCAGGGACACGGCCACTGAACTGCATCACATGTCGAGACAACAAGGCTGCTCCGTGCAAGGACTGTGGCTGTTTCCTGTGTTCTTCCAAGGAGTTCCCTGAAAAGGTAAAAGGTTATTTAGGAATAGGCTTTGTATACATAACAGGCTACTTTTTAATTTTTAAATCACTTTAATTTTATTTTTGACATAGTTAGTATTAGATGGCATATGTTACCATTAAAATTGTGTGTTTTCCTTTACAGATTATCCTTTGTGACGAATGCGACAAGGGGTACCACATGAACTGTTTAACGCCTCCTTTGACTGACCTGCCCGAAGGAGACTGGTACTGCCCGTCTTGCAAGAGGGATCCTAATGATGTCATTGCACCAGGGGCAGCCAAACAGATGAAGAAAGCTCCTTCGAAAGGCAACCGCGATTGGGGTAGAGGCATGGCATGTGCTGGTGAGCAACATTTTATTCCTTTGGCTTGCTGGTGTTATCTAAAGTATATATATATATATATAATACTCTATATATCTGATATATAGATAACTAGCTGCTCCCCATGTTGACTATGATCTCATGAGAACTAAATTATTACGGATAAATGTTCAGTCCTCTCCAGTCAGTTTTTTAGATAGAGTGGGAAACATTTTGTTGGCCCATCTGATGGTAAACCATTACAATCGTCTATGGACACCTGCAACACTCGGGGCTTTGTCAATGCATTGCCTACTTAGAGCTCTTTTCACTCTTCTCTTCAAGAGCCCCATATTAAACTTACAGTTATCTATCTATATGCAAAAAGAACAGCATACATCAGCACAATTACAAAAACAACTTAAGAGTTTTAAATTTAAGACTTAACAGGCCCAGTTTTTTGTAATATTAAGATATGAATATTTTCTGTTGATGAATAAAAAAATCAATTGTTAAATGTACACCCAAAAAAAAAGATACCAACTATACAATACAAGATAGGTCTAGACAAGCATACTATACATCTCGCTTTCAATAAATAGTTCCCTATATATCTACCTATGTATAAACAATTTTCATAGGTTTTGTATTGTGTTATATTTTAGGTAAAACTAAAACATGCTCCATGCCTGCTAACCACTTCGGCCCCATCCCAGGCATTGAAGTGGGAATGTGCTGGCGATTTAGAATACAGGTGAGTCCGCATTGAGAAGTACTACCGCTCGGGTATTCTACCAACAACCAGTTGTGTGGTAAGGGCAGCCATACACAGACAGCTTGAAGTTGTCACAACCAACTGCTTCAAACAACGATTGCATAACAAATTAGTCTTGCATAGACATAGTCAGTGTCAACTGCTCAAGCATTCACAATACACACAGATCCCGACTTCTGGAGCTATCAGTTGGTCTGATTTCTCATTTGAGCTGTCAGTGTATGTTCTTTGATGATCAATAGCTCCAGCTGCCTGTGTATGGGTGATCTACCAGAAATTTAAGGCCATATTAAATCCCTCATAATGCTAGTTCTAAATGATCTGCTACAACTGTTATCTGCAGACTTTTACCATCAGCTGAACGGCCTGTGTGTCATATGTTGTTTATTGCCTCGATGTTGTCATATAATTGGACATGGCTTCTATTGCAAGGGCCTTAGGTCTGTTGGCTGTTGAACCGCGATTACACTGGAAATAGTCTTTGTATTTGTAAATTGTTTTTTAAAAAACTATTCACATCCTGAGACGTTGGTTGTGGGTTTAAATGTGAACATCTTTGTACTTAGCTTTCAGAATCGGGTGTGCATCGGCCTCCAGTGTCCGGTATCCACGGTCGCGACGTCGAAGGAGCCTACAGTATAGTGCTCTCAGGTACGTTACGTTAAGGTTGTGCTTCAGTAGCATATGTAGAACCGCAATTCAGATTAGGGTTGTTAGAATCCACCAGCATACACAGAACTGCATTTTAACTTTTATTTGAAATTCTAATTGCAATGATATAATAAATATACTATCGATAAGCTAAATAAGCACCAGCATTTTCACCAGCATATTGCATTGATCAGGCTTTCAAAGATATTTGTTAATATACGATGAGTTCCCGGCTCTCCACCAATCCCAATGTCTCAACACCAAGCGGCTAAACACTTCTTGTCTCTCTTGAGAGCCAGTTCTCAATGAACATTGTTCTGCCCACAGGTGGCTACGAAGACGACGTGGATTACGGCTATGAGTTCACGTACACGGGCAGTGGAGGACGTAACCTGTCGGGCAACAAGCGCACTGCAGAACAGTCATGCGATCAGACCCTCACTAGGGAGAACAAGTGAGCTTCTTCATTATGTCAATATCAGAATTTAATTTAATTGGTCTTCAGCTTCATGTATGACACTATTTTGTTTCCAGAGCTCTAGCCCGGAATTGCGCTGTGAAACAGATAAGCGAGGAAGGTGGTGACGCGGGCGACAGCTGGCGGAGCGGCAAGCCGGTGCGCGTCGTCAGGTCTTATAAGATGTTGAAGCATTTCCCTAAATACGCACCTAAGGAGGGCATACGGTATGTGGTTGAATGGGAAATTTTTAATAAACTCCATTAATTATTGGAAGGAGTTGACTTGGAAACGGAAGTGGAACACCCGATGTGCGATGTTCCGCCAAAGATGTTCTGTATATATGTGTTTATTCAGTACTGTCAGAAGGATGTTTCAACAGAACCGGTTCTTGTGCGATGCTTGAACCGCATCTCAGCTGTTGGTCGTTGGTTTGTTTCCAGGTATGACGGTATCTACAAAGTTGTGAAGTACTACCCAGAGAAGGGCCTGTCTGGCTACCGCGTGTGGAAGTACTTGCTGCGGCGTGACGATCCCGTGGCTGCGCCGTGGGAACCAGCTGCCAAGGAATTCCCCATTATAGTGAGTAAAGGCTTCCAGCACCGACTTCCAAGTTCAGTTCGAATTTGAAATGATTAGCGAAACAGTTGACAGCAAAAACAAAATTACAATCATTTACAATATGCTAATTAGTACAAAATTATCCCAACTCAGCATAATGCTGGTTGTAAACAACCAGAGCTGTTATTCCGTTGGGGCCGTTTGGTAGCACTGAAAAATACTGATTATCCAGTAGCAGCATAATTGGAGGCTACAAGGTTAAGATGAATTGTTCACACTAAATGTTGTTACTCAAACACATGATGACGAACAACGCGGCGGCCCCCTTTTCCTACTGAAAAATAGCTCTACCGCCAAGGCTATCCAAGTTCTGTGCTATAGCTCAATGTGTTTGTATGCTGCGCTGAGCCAAAAACGTAGAAAAACGCGACAGCTTGACCGATCATCATTTCTTTGACCTGTAGTAAAAGTTTGTAATCTATATGAGCATTTCCAGTACCCCGATGGCTACCTAGAAGCTCAAGCTGAGAAGATGGCTTTGAAAGACAAGACTAAGAAGGTACCCAAGGGCGGCAAGAAGCGAGCACTGCGCGATAGCAATGCGGAGGCCTCGCCACCCGACTCCGCGGATGCCGTGGGCGAGCCATCAGCACCTTTCAAGAGACAGAAGGCCAAATCAGTCCCGAAGGAAGGCAAATGTAAGTAGTTCTAAACTAAACTGTAGTCACAACCCGACACCATAAATGACAGTTGTACAATGTACACGCCCAAAATGCATGTGAAAGTTTTCAAACGTACTACACAACCACAACAATGGACAACCCGCTAGTATGAAGGTACATACCAACCTGTTTATCTATTTTCATTTGCCATTTGTGATTGCGGGGAAGCGGATTGCAGAGGGTGGAGAGTGTCCATTTTGTATGTAGTACGAAATGTCTTCTGCGCTTGTATAAACTTGCTCATATTGCTTGTCACATTTTATATAGTAACAATCCCAGCTTTAGTGAAGCATCCACTATACAACTGTCGTGTGCCGCGAGTGCGGGAAAACACAACTGTTGTGTTTGTAGTATGGGAAAACACTATGGAGTGTGCAGAGCCGCACCCGTGGCTGGACAAGAAAATTGGCTCAGCATTCAAAGTGTTACTGAATCCTTGACTTGCCTATCAGTACTTGACTGACTGGAACTCTTCATTTGGACTAAACTTGAAATATTCCATTACCTGACATATTATTTTAGTCTTTAGTCAAGTTCTTTAGTTCAATTAAAATGCTACTGCTTTAGTATATGGAATCATACTAAAGCTAGTAGAATCGTACTAAAGCTGTCTGTTTCCATGTTTCAACTAAAGTACTCTCTAATGGCTAGTTTACATTTTGCTATTCTTTAGTACAGTGCTTTAGTAAGCTACTACACTTATATATTTCAACTAAAGTATGCTTTAGTATGATTCTATGTAATAAAGCACTTGCCTTTCTAGTTACACTAAAGCACTCGACTAGCCTAATGTTAACTGGCTAAAGATATGGCTGTACAAATTGTGTGAAGCCAAAACCTAGAAAAAAGCAATGACACATTTTCAATTTCCTTTGAACCATCCCCATTATCCCCATTATCTATTGTCACTCATTTCAGTGCTGAAGAGCGGGTTGTCGACGTGTGTCGACGCGGCTGGAGACGAGGGGACTGCCGAGAACCAGTCGCCGGACAAGTACGTGACCTCGCTGACAGACGAGGAGAAGAAATTTATCAATGCAGACACTGTGAACGCCAAGCTCTGGGCAGACTGTTTGAAAGTCTGCGGCAGGCTAGGGAAGAAAGTATGTCTGGCTTTTGCATTTTTGTTGTATGTGCGCGCGCGTTGTGTCTAGTACTATACTACTAAATTTTATTAAAATTGTTGCTTGTAATTCAGTAAACATAATGTGTCAAAAACAGAACAATTCATTTATTTTGAGAAATACTAGGTAACTTGTCCTACTTACATATTATGTGATTGTGGTAAAAAATGTGTTCCAGGGGTTCATAGAACATGTTACACAAGAGTTCCTATGCATCATCTGCCAGGATGTGACCGCTGGGCCGGTTACGACGCCGTGTCTGCACAACTTCTGTATGGTGAGTCTCCACGACGGCGATGTCTTTTTAACACGCTTTTATTAGGCACATACTAACATACATGCGTACGTATGTTATGTATGTGCCTATGTAACAGAAACTTTGAACATGTTTTTAACCTTCAAAACGTGGGATTATTTGAAACTTTGCACGCTACTCAAGGACCGATGACAAAACAATAATAAAATAAAAAAATTTAAAGTATAATTAAAAATTCATATCCACTAAAAAAATAAGAAAATTAACTTATAGTTAAAATAAACTAAAAAACACGCTTTAATAGCAAGCCGAATAAAAAAGTAGAAAAATTAATTAATTTCAATTAATTTAATGGTAAAAAATCAGGGGGTGCTTGATATCAAAGGATTATTATAAATGTAAATTAAAAAGCAATATTGCACATTATTATACGAACCAACACGGGCTTGAGAAAAAAAAGAACTTTAAACAATGGCCTCTTTTCGATTTCTTAAAAATCCGCCTATGCCGTTACCGAAACTATTTGTCTCGCACAGGGTTGCCTCAAGCAAGCGCTGCGGCGCGGCCCCACCTGCCCCTGCTGCCGCGCCAGCCTCGCGCGTTTCGACCCCGAGCCCAACGAGCAACTGCAAGCCGCGCTGCGTATTATCCTCCCCGGTTACGACGCAGGCAGAACTGCGTTATCCACTTTGTAACTGACATTTCAAATTTTGTAGACATCTTAAAGGTAGATTTTCGTGGGTCGCTGCCAACGTGACTGACGCGCGCAACTATCCTAATTTACGGTATCTCCTGCTCATCGGTACGCGCGTCAGGCCCGTTAGCTGCGATCCACGGAAGTCTGCCTTTAGGAATGTAAATAATACTAGTGCATAGTATGGAGATATCTATGAAACGTTAGCTTTGATCAGTATTATTTTCAAACTTCACTTTTTCAAACGTTTATTCAGCACAATATCAGGGTTCGAATTTCTTAATTTTCTAGTCCAGACATGCTAAGCTTTGGTTTAGCCAAGGCTAGAGCTAAGTCGTAACTTTGCTGTATAGCTTTTGCAATTTGTACTACGTTTGGCCGGTAGCGACGTAGTCCGGACTCGTCAGGGGTAGCTCGCGCCGCTCTTGTCTATATTATACAATATCGCATTATGTAAACAAAAAATGGTAACCTTACGCTTCTCCTGTATTGTCGTCTTTTGAAAAGTTTCTCGTCTATACGCTAGTATTATCTTTTATTCGTTTTTATTAAACATAGACATACCATCTAGTACTTATTATGTAGAAACCATCTAAAATGATAGTAATTTTGGGAAGGGTGCCAATTATTTTATGGTATTAACTGGATCTTTAGTGTATGTTCTTTAGTTAATTTTTGAGCTTTATAATAAATGGCCGTTTTTTATTTAGGTAACTTATTTCGTTATTTGCTGTTATAAGGTTAATTATATTGCCAGGGTTGCAATCCATGTTGAATTTAAATTTGATTACTCTAATTTGTTATTTGATTTAGGTTGAAGAAATGCCTGTGTAATATCAGTAAAAAAACAACTTTGAAACGTTATGTCAAGTATATAATCATAAAATTCAGGTAGTATACCAAAAACGCTGTGTGTTGTTCCAAGAGATGTCTCAGGGTGAGCAGGGCTACCCAAGATTTTTCAATCCAAAGTTTAAAACCTCCTAGTACTCGATTTAACTCCCATTTGTTTTTAAAAACCTTAGAATAGCATTTGTTGATATATTTAGGATTTGTTTTTTCATGAAAAGGGGGTCATTCACCGGGACCATTCGCTTGTAATGTAACAATTCAATTTCTAGCACCACATCAGTACTTCAAGCAGTAAGTTAGGAAAAGCAAGCATTGCATTGTGCGACCTGTAATCATATAATTTGTAACATCACAGTGAATGTATAGGACTATCTTTGAAATGGTTAAATAAATGATTCAATGATACACACTCTCACAAAGTCTTACAATTTGTAATGCTCACAGTTTGAGCGGTTACAACATGGAATCCTCCTCGGTCAGTGAGTTGAAATGCTCAGTATTGTAGAAGTTGTGCACAAAATCAAATCTTTCGAGGTTACATTACTAGTGAATGATCACGGTGAGTGATCGTCTTCAAAAATTGTGTAATGGTTAAGACTTATAATACAATTGTTACCAACTAGCCTTCTCACGGTGCTTATGTTGTAAGCACAAAGTAGCTATTTGGCAGAAACACGAGTTGTACCACAGTTCTGTAATAAGGATAGTTATTTTGACTGCTATCTACATTTTTCTTATTAAATTTAATAATTATAATTAGTGATACTGGCTTGTTTGTTGCTCTGTACTTATAACTGGTCAAAGTCTACATTAATTATTATAAAAAGGTAAATATTTGTCGGGGAATTATCCCCGACAAATATTAGTCCTAGAGATTACTCTAGGACTACCCTGTACCACTGGTATGTTCTCGAAACTTTCTGATGTTGACATTATGGTGTTGAGAAAAATGAGAGCTTACCAAGTGTAGTGTTAATGGCACAAGACAGCTTGAAATCAGTCAAATAAACTATAACTTTGTAAAGATGCCGGACGAATCCGGACCAGCCCCGTAGTGGATATGGCCTAATCCTCTTCACAAAAGTGACCCCAGGGGGCTGACATAGGTTAATAGCGATGATTGTAAAGATTTATTGAGAGGAAGTCTACTTTATCACCTTGTGCAAAACCGTGTAGACTGATAGTTTGACTATGGATAAAAACAGATCGGTCCTAATTGACAAATAAAGTAATGTCGCCACTTCGATGGTCAAGAGGAAATATTGTATGTTTCACTGTCCTCGTGTCTTTGCTAAGATAATTCTACCTCAAAAGTAATTATTAGGTTTTTGATAGGCTTTTTTGAGGAGGCTCGTTTTTTACTTAGATCAATCTCGGTTTTTACAAGGTACCTCCGAGATGCGTTAAGATAATCATGTAGTTTTTTAGTATACTGTTCTGTTGGCAGAGGCCTCCCCGTAGACTTGTTTTGGAGTAATGTTTACTGAACGACCTCGATTGCAAAATTGTTTGGTTACGTATGATGTATGTTACTTACCAATTATTAGAACAATATTTATTCCTGTCAATGACATTTACATTAATCGAGATACTTAAAAAGTGCTTTAATTAAATTATTTGCCTAATAAATAGTAAACCATCTCCGAAGCGTACCGGAGAACAGTACCTTCATACTTATTCTAATATTATTATTTATTCTAATAAATAAAACATATTTATTTGTGTAGTTATATTGTGAAGAATTGTACTTAGTTTTTCGTTGATTTTAATCTAATCCTCGACACGTGCGCGAGGGGAGACCCGTGCTCAGTGATGGGCCGACGTGGGTTGACAAAATGTATTTTTACTGAACCACGAAAATCACGAGTTGTGCTGTCCATTCCAATTAGTCAAGACTTAGCTCATTACGTAGTACAAATGATAGTGAATTAGCATTATTGTTTTTACGCTACAATGTTAAAAAGGGCTATTTTGTTAATGTTATGCTCCTTTATGTAGTTAAGAAACAATTATTATTTTTAATTCTTAGTTTGTGGTCAATTGTTAAATCTCATGTGCAACACGTGGAGGAGATAACACTTTCTTGTCGAAAATGAACGATATATTCAAAACTAGCTGCACATCTCAACAAATTGCTTCATCGTCTGCATTCACGTGTAATAATAATAATATGATGAAAATACTAAAGTACTTAAGTTTTCAGTAATGTCTACCAATTATACTATACTTTATGGAAACCAATTGAGAACCAATTTTAATTACGGAATTTTTTGTTATTTGTCCAATGCTATTAATATAATGAATGCTATATTTATATAATGAATATGATATTATAAATGTAAGTTGTGACTTGTTTCTATGTTGTGTCAGCAAGTTTTATAGAAGAGAAAGAAGTTCGAAGGAATAGGCACAAGAACTGTCCCTCCACAAGAACTTCTTTTGAATTTAACTCTAAACGTTGCGCCTTCGTCTTGGCACTAGGTCTTAGGTCTAGCGTGTCCGTGCCTGTGACAATAGATCACTTGGATAAACGATTGTTGGGTTCGCGGTTAGAAAGAAATAATTGAAAAAAAAAATAAAAAAAAAATTATAAAAAAAATAAATAAAAAAAAAATCAATCAATTAAGAGTTTTCTATTCTATTCTATTCTAATTGAAGACGGCCGAAGTTACGTTGAGAAATTCGAAAAAAAAGTCTGTTATCAACGTGGCTCGATCCTTATCACAATTAATATAGTACTCTACACACAGAAAGGACAGTGCGTCACGCTGCGCAATCCGAGTCCCTGCACCTCTACCCGCAATCGCTGGGACAGTTACTACACGCATAAATGTGATAGGCAAGCGGTTTTTCTTATGTTTTGTTTGCGTAGTATGTTTGCATGCTTATACATACATTTCGCGTGTGTACAAACGTCATTTATGCGTGTGAGTTTATCAAATAGGCTTTGAGTGCTCTCGTTACACACCTACGTATGGGCAGTGTAGTAATCCTTGGTCCAGGTACTGCCCAGGGTCCGCGGAATTAATACAGCTCTATAATACTTGCTTAAACCTAGTGATTATATTATTGAATTTGTGATTTTAGGACCATTGATTAAAAGTTATGATGCTACTTTAGAATTTTTTTATAATAATTATTGTATGTGATGAAAGAAAATAAAGTTTTTAGTCGATTTATAAGGCGTTTTTCAATTTAAAATATAATCTCCCTTTATCCTTAGAATGAGGTACAGGTAGGAAGGTACTAAATCACAATATTATATTTTGAAATTGACTATTATTGTATGTATGTTTGTATTTATGTCACGTCACAGAAGACTTTTGTAGTATGTAGTCATACACAGTCACGTGAAAATCACCAAATAGTTTGCAATGCGGTTAGTCCGTGCCCCGTTGAGTTTTCTGGGAATCATGGGAATAAAAAATAAACTAGATATGGCTCAGTTCCAGTCTTATGGTAGTCATCACAGGCAGTGATAATAGATTAGAAGGATAGACATTGTAACAATGTAGTTCATATCGAGAAAATAGCTCCGAGCAATTTTCAGATGCAGATAACCACGCATAATGTCTTCATTAAGTTGCTAATAACCTTTTTAATTACCTACTATCCAATCACTTTTAGGCTATATACAAATTCAATTCGTTATAGCGAACATTATAAGAATGTTCAAGCGAACGTTACATGATTGCATAGGTAAGTACGTGTAGCTGTAAAAGCTGCAAAGCTAAATTGGGACTGGGCTGGCCTCGTCAGCCGCATGCCCGATGTGTTATGGGCTAAGATAACAACCAAGTGGAGTCCCATCACAGTTAGGAGGCGTCGCGGAAGACCACGCTCATATGGCGAGACGATATTGACATCTATAAGAATTGGAAAACAATAGCCCCGGATCGCAAGGAATGGACAATCGGGGAGGCCTTTACCCAGCATTTACACTAAAGGCAATACAATAACAAGGTAAGTACAAAATATGGTCCTACAAATAAGTTTTATTATTTTACTAATGATATGGCATAATAACTTAGTCTAAATAGTTACATTTGATGTAAGATTTTAAATACAATACAAAGTAAGGGAGTGTTAAATAATAACTATACACGAATAGCAGTCCAGCGAGACAGGGAAATGCTGGCTAAACTGTACAAGAATCTGAGTATTGAGTACCTATTATATACCTGTGTAACTGGAATGTAGAATAAGTTGGTAGACAAAATTCTCATATCATGAGAGTATTATTTTACTTGTCACAGTGTCATAGAGCCAAGCTGGTTCGTCGGGCGATTGATCAAATAATCTGTTCTGTTATGTTACCGTCAATGTTATTTGTACGCAGCTTAAAAGATTTTAGCTATGTCACAGAATAACTAATAGGAGTAGTTCGGTATAAAGGTACGTGCATAGCTGTTCCTTATGCACAGTCTTGCTTTTTAAACGACTTCAAAAAACGTGGAGGTTATCAATTCGTCTGTTTTTTTTTATGTTTGTTACCTCAGAACTTTCGACTGCGGAAAGTCAAGTAAGGATTACCTTACCTTTCTTTATAATTATATAAAGAAATTTATATAGCTAAGAGCGGAGTGTGTCGGTAGTACCAATTGTATCTTATTTGCAAAATGTCTTCATTTACGGTTTCACAGTAATAGTACTAGGTATTATCAAATTGAAAAAATAACATTGCCGTAGAGTCGCTTGGTGCTTTTTTTCTCTGACGGGCGTATTTTCGAAGCACTGGTAGATTTAATGGAGTTTCTTTTTCCTGTGCGAGATTCCAGCATGAGTCACCACTTGAAAGGGAAATGTCCTTTTTCAAACTCAAACCATAATTAGATAATCATCATTTGCCAATAAAATTATTATTTTTCCACAGCCCGTGTAAAAGTTCCCGTGTAAGGCATGCAGTCCCGTTCCATATTATGTTATTTAAGCGTGGCCGCGTATTGCGCTCATTATTTGAGGGCTCAGCAGCTCCCCGCTGGTATCGATTCGGAAACATTTGCACAATTCTTTGACCCTGATAATTTAGATGCTGAATTGACTACACCTGACGATATGGGTAAGTGTTCCCACCCTGTAGGTACAGGTACACCTATCCTATGTCCCTCTTGATATTAAGCCAGATCAAATGACACCTCATTTATCAAAATCAATCCAGCCGTTCAGGCTGTAGGTCGTGATTAAGGATGGTACGTATGAGCGCAATCTTCCATACATCCGTCACTTACCAAAATCAGGTAAAAAATAGGTTATGGAAATCATACAAAGCAAATGCAAAGTTCTGGGTGGCGGCACTGTTACTGTTAATAGGCAGACGTAACGCTTACCATCAGGTGAACGACCTGCTCGTCTCGTTACTCAGTCGATTAGAAAAAAACTCCGTCGTTTATTAAACTGATTTATATTTATATTTTGATAGATATAGATTGGTCCCATAGAAATGTTTGGTTTTTAGTTATTTCATTTGAAATCGGCTTTTGTTTCTTAATATTTTAAGAATTACTTAGGAATGTTTATGCCAACGCTGCTGACGTCTGAAGACGGACGATGACGCCGAGGAAAGCTCAAAGCGGTAGTGTGACGCATTGGATGCTTTATTGAGCGACTGGCCACAAAAGCAATAGATCGAGATCAGTGGAAGGAGATGGGGAGACCTTAGCCCAGCAATGAGATCAGACAGGTTAAAGAAAAAAAAGGTCTATTATTATATATAGCTTTATCTTTTTTTTAGAGAGATTCTCTCCCACCCCTGGACTTGAGATATCGCCAGAGCAAATCAGACAAGCACTATACGTTCTCAAAGGAGGATTGAAAGAACACGTTGACTTCCATTTTCAGAACCATCAAAATATGCAATTTAATGAAACTGCTAAAGGACGTGTGAAGGATGAAAATGATGGGAGTTTGTTTCCATTCGGTTATAACTGTACGATGCAATACCTCAAATGCCTAATAAGCCAGTAAGTATGGTTTGAGTCTTCTTCTTCGTCAAGAGTGAGAAATTCGAGGGTATTCTTTTTGATCATTCCCTTTCCGTCTACTGGTGGAAGAAAGGGAATAACCCCTATAACTTATACTTACTAGCTGAAACCCGCGACTTAGTTCACACAGTACTTGGACAAAATATATATTTTACTAGCTGCGCCCCGCGGTTTCACCCGCGTAGCTCCCGCTTTGTCCCACGGGAACATATCATCGTGATAAAAAGTACCGTATTACTCAAACGTGGTTATAAACTATCTGTGTTCCAAATTTCATACGAATCCGTTCTGTAGCTTTTGCGTGAAAGAGGAACAAACATCCATCCATCCATTCTCACAAACTTTCGCATTTATAATATTAGAAGTAGGCAATAGGATATCCACATTTTCTGAACATCGTCAACTCATATCGGCCCACTGCTGAGCATCTTAACTTTTGTGTTTATAGTTGGCATGTAGGTGGATACAGTATGTTCGGGTCGGGATGATAGAGACGGAAGGTAGATATGCAATGGTGTTTGGACTCATTCTGATCAGCCTGCTTGACCGAATACATATTTTATAAAACTGGTCTAGAATGATAATAATCTATCTATCTTCATATATATATAAAAATGTTATGTTGGTTTGTGTACGCTTTAAAAACTCAAAAAGTTCTGCACCGATCGAGCTGAAATTTTAGCATGATATATAATCCGCATCAAGGATTGTTTTTATCTATTTTTTTCATCAGTGACATATCAGCGAATGTGCGAATGTGCCACAGCGAAGCGTGGCAGGGTACAGCTAGTAATAAATGTTATAAATAAATAAAAAATAAATGTTAAATGTTATATAATATAATTATATTTATTCCATATATATTATTTATGAGTAAGAGGGAATTTGAGGTAATTAGAGATATAGATTATTATCATTTATACCGCTTTTTTGTTTTAGTTCTGTGCACTCACCTATCTGCAGTTTTAATAATCCTCAGAAGGACTGGAGAGAATTTAATCAAATGAGTGGATATTTTACGGGGGCTTCATATTGTGACATATATTACGACAACTGCAGGATTGGATTCAGTAAGTTTAGTAATAAATTATAATTTATAATTCCCTGTCCGTTGGTCTGTGTTTGTTGAACGAGGTACTTAGTACAATGAGATATCTAAATGTCTGAATAGTGACTTTATTAATAGGAGGCATACTATGACGTCTTATAGCGATTCAATTGAAGACCTAAACTGAACCGCGTCGCATAATCGTACCGTCATGTCTTATTTTTTATGTTACTGCCATTTTCATCCTAAACTGGACCCAGTTTAGGTTGAAAATGGCAGTAACATATAACGCTATAAGAAGTCATGGTATGCCTCCAGGTCTTAGTACGTAGTTGCTGAGCAGTTCAACTCCTGCATCATGAGACGCTGGCTGACACGGGTCAAACCGTTGGTACAGCTGGTATCCAAATGAGGCAGGGGTTATATTGTCATAATTATTTTTGTTTGTGTATTTATTTGTCTTTCTTTGTTTAGTAATGTAATGTTTTGTATTGTATGGAATTTTAAAGTCTGAAATAAACTTATTTTTATTATTATTCATGATACTTTTCATCCAGGAAACATGCTGGATTCCCATGAGGAAATAGCACACACCATTTAACCTTATTAAATTATTTAATCCTTATCATCATATGGATCCACTGCTGGACATGAGCTCCTTCCTTACCACGCCACTTGTTTCGGTCCTGCGCCGCCGCTGATCTCATTCTCCACGAGTTTCCTTTTCCTGTGCGAGATTCAGGCACGAATCACCGCTTGAAAGGGAAATTTCCTTTTTCAAACTTAACCTTATTCAGTGCCGTTAACCATTAGATTATTAGGTAGATTGCATTTGAATTGTTTTTTATTTTTCTCTATGTAACTACATACATTATGTGACTTTTAAAAGTGCATTACTTTAGTTTACTTGCAATAAATTATTATAGTTTTGAGTTTTGTCTTGCCGTGAATACTGATGAATTTCACCTTTTTAGGGGCCTGGCGTATACTTGCGCATGGAATATGTAATTTTGTATATCAGGATTGGCGAGACGACGTGATAAAAGGAAGACGAATGCAAAGCGGAGATAATCTTAGAAAAAAATATTTTATTATTTCAAAAGTAAGTAATGCCAACAGAAAGTACAATCAACCTTAACCGATCGAGTGATATGAAACCAGTTTATAAATATATAACTGAAGTTCAGCTGAACTGAAGATTTGATGACTTGTTTAGTGAGATTTTAGATTAGGTACCTACCCAATGTTCATTATTTAACTAAAACTGATTGTTATAAACATCTCTTCTATGTTATTTTATTAACACACTCACTGCTGAAAACACAACTGTCGTGTTTTTCATAACTTGCCACGAGTACGGCAAAACACAACTGTTGTGTTTTTTGTATGGGAAAACACTATGGCGCGTGCAGAGCCGCACCCGTGGCTAGACAAGCAAAACGGTTCAGCAGTCAAAGTGTTACATAACATACCTACCTAACGGTTTATATCCATCAATTAAACAGTTTTATTAAACGTCACTTCTTTTTCTTTTGGTTCGTTTAATTACTTATAGAATTACAGCGATACAGTTATTAGGACCTCCAGTTACCAATATCCACAGCGTCGAACAGAACATTTCGCTCCCAATCAATCACTGTACTTGAACCAAAGATCTTATAAGTATATGTTCTTTGACTTGAACCAACTCCTCCGCTAGTTACCTACCACGTGTGTTTATGTCGTATTCACTAGGGGTTGACAGCCTCCACAGGGTAAGTAGGAAGGTAAAGCGTGAGGTTCCGGGTTCGATTCCCGCTCAGGGCAAAGATTTGTGTGGACCATATGAATTCGCTTTGATTCTGGGTGTTTGTGGGACCTTGGTGCTAGTAGTTCCCGATACCCTAGTACAGGGAATCCTTGTTAAGGGTCAGGATCTATGCATGTGATCATGACGCGTTATTTGCTTACACTGCGATACTTGGCCAGACTTGATACGTGAATTTCCACAGCATGTCCAGGAGCTACGAGGAGTATCATAGTCAAAACAGAAGTATTCCTTGTTAGTATTTCCTTGGTAGGCAGCCAACAGTCGAACGACAAGGATTGGAAACGATGGTTCGCGGTGTTGTCTAACACGCCTACCTTATATGAACTAGGTAGGTAGGTGCTTCAGTTTTCTTAATAGGTAAAATAAAAACAACATTATGAGTAAATATTATATTTATATTTATTTCTAAGGGTTTAAACCCCACATCGCTCTGAGCACAATATCACTGATGCAAATCCACTTCGCAACGACACAACTAACCAAAACATAATAATTACGTCTTATATACGATACATATATATATCACATCACAGTTACCTCATGACCGGGCCCGCACTCGGCTTTCAATACTTTGTACCTTCATGGGTTGCGATTTCTGAATGCTAAACACCAAAACGATCGATAGTCACTACATACTAAAAACTCACATTGTTAAACTCATTGGTGACAGTGAAAACCTCACACCGAGTATTCCGAGTGCCCGTTCACAGAGAAAACAAGTTTCTCTGTCTGCGCGAGTGCCAGTTATTGGAAATAGTCCGGCGACATCTTTACAAGATTTCTAGATGTTTTCCCAAGTATTTTCAGGCAAAATCACGTCAAATTTGCATCCGTTCTGGGGATTTTGCAATGTACTTAGGCCCTATTTCATTTAATCACTTTACGTCACCAATAATTTCAAAGTCACCATCACCAACCCATTATCAGCGCACTGCTGAGAACGGCTCTCCCACCAGTTTCGCGAGGATGATTAGGATATAATCAACCACGAGGGCAGCCCGGATTGGCGGATCACGTACCTCCGATATAATTCTCGGTGTGGTTTTTCTCTCGATGTTTTCATCCATCGAAATGCGAGTTATAATTGCGTACATAAGTTTTACAAGAAACGCATTGGTACGTGCCCGCAATGGGATTGGACTCACGACCCTCTCCTCGGAAGTCGGACGATTTCCCACTAGGCTATCACCGCTTATACAAGCTTTGCTATAGACTAGACTAATTCGAAGTCACCAGTGGCGGTGATATTATTTATTTTCATTGGTGACATTTAAAAATCGCACCCATGATCGTGTTCTCGAATGTTTCTTTGTACCGTTTCAACATACGATGGTATGGCTGCAATATTCGTCGTGTCTAAGGTAAAATGGAACCCTTAGCTAATATCTATCGAGTGAACTAAAGTCTAGAGCTTTGCCTTAAATTCGAAGTTATGTTTGTTTTTTACTCCAATACCTGCTGAGTTCGTGCTTTGCCAATGCTGAGCATTTCTGGACTATAAATTTAAAACACAAGGTTATGCGCATAAAAAAAATAATAATTTAGCATTGCTCGAACTAAAATAAGGCTTAGCCAAGTTTTCTTTTTAGATTACACCATTAGTAACATCGAGGTCAAATTAATTCAAACTATGTCCAAACGTAATAAAACCTAAACCAAGAGCGTGTACATTTCCAAACCGCTTCACTGTGGTCATTCAATACAATAATTATTATTTAATATTTGATTCATTTTATTATGTTAATAAATTATAAAAAGAATATTAAAAAAGTTATGTTTTGATTACGGTACCGTGTGTCCAATCACATTATTTGCAAACCTAATTTGTGGATATCGGTTGAGTCGTGTTTAGTGCAACAAGCAGGCTCTGTGATTGGCGTATTACGTATTATTATAAAAACTTCCGGAGCAGCTTGGGCAGCTGTCCTGTATCGCCGTAGTCTAGCTCACTGCTTCAAAGTAGTCCATCTCAGAGCACGTGGTTGGAAAATCGACAAGAATAAGAAGAAGAAATAGTAATAGTAATAGGAAAGTGTTGAGCTGTTGAACCCTGACCGTATCTAGGACTTAGGCCGGATACTTAGCCAGGACTAAGTGAATTAGACTCGACCGATATCGACAAAACGTCTTGCATTTATTTCAATCAACAGCCACAATTTTAAAGTATAAGGATTGTACTTACAACAATTGGAATTAACTATGCTTACATTAACGAAATGCCACGTGTCTCTTGACATATCACTGTCTGGGGATCTTCCACGACAACATGACACACACCGTAAAATAACCTAAAGATAAAGCGAACAAAAAATGTATTTAATAGTTGTTCAGAGTGCCTCCACAAATCCATGGCTTGGTGGCACTAAGAATATTGTATTGTCACAAATTGGTACGTACTTTAATAATATGCAATTGTTTTTGTTCGAGTGACATGTTGTGGCTATTTGAAGCACTGGTTAGTGTGATCAATAACAGCCGCACAACAGCGCCAGGCGTCGTGCCTGCCGATCCACTAGAAGTAGTACCTAGTAGTGACATAATTGTGTAGTAGTTTTCACTAGAATAACAAGTTACAAGAAAAAGCACATATGGCAAATTCACGAGTCCCGTATAAATCAAATCGATTTAAACCCGAATAACTGATTTAATTATAATTATTACATTAATTAATACTGTTAAAGTTATAACATTACAAATAATCGACATCTCATTACCAATCAGCAATAGGCGCTACAAATAAATCTACCTTGGACATCAAAACGAGTCCGCTATGTAACAACGGATAATCTATAAAATAACATTAACGGTTGCATGGAAACTATACTTACAAACAAAATTATCATAAAATCTACATTCGAACGCTGCCCGTGCGGTCAGCTGCGCTACCTTGCCAAGATAGCATTAGCTGGACACTGACAGACCGTCCTACATGGCACTGTCAAGACGGCGCGTTTGAGACAGCTTCCTAGTCTTAGTTAACCAAAGTGTCGTTGCCGAGGATCTGTGAAAAATTGCCGGAAGCGAGGTCACCGGAGTGGGGGCCTCCGTCCCCGCGGAACTTGTTGATAATTCCACTGAGAGAGCTGTAGGTGCCGACCACGAGCCCCATCAGGCCGAACAGGACGACGAAGCTGTTCTTGATGAGCATGCGGATGCGCTCGCCGCGCGATACGTAGTGCCAGTACGTGCAGGACTGGATGAAGGCAGGGAAGGCCAGCCCCAGCGCCGACAGGCACAAGGCGCCGAACAGCGATATGAACAGGTCGAGCTCGGGCACCGCCGCCGCCAGCGCGACTGCACAACAACACCGTAATTAGTTTTATGTAATACGAGGGAATCGCTATTTTTACTTACTCAAAAACGTATAGGTTTTAACTAAAATATAAAGCTAAAATCGGTCGTTATCATCATTGTTGTCAGACAGCAGCAGTGACTGCATATGTCACTTATTGTGGACGAAAAAGCTTTTCAACGATACTATACTTAATAATTTGAATTTGAATTTGTCCACTCTGAAGACAGGCTCTCCCAAATTCCGGAGTAGAAAGAAAGAATGACGTGCTCATATATTTGAAGGTGAGGTAAACGACGCCACTTGACAAAACTTCATGGGGGTCAAGATACGTTGCGTTTTTTTTTTATATTAGATGATTGTACTTACAAGTAACAAAGACGACGAAAGTTCTCATGACGTACTCCCACAGCGTCCTGTGCTTGCTGTTCGTCAGCCGACCGCTAAGGTACTCGTTCCAGAGGATGTCGATGGCGACGTAACAAGCCAACGCGTGCGTGACGAAGATGGCGGCTGCTAGGAGGCCCTGGACCACGCACGCCAAGCTGTGGAAGCAAACGACTCATCAAAATACTGTTTAATATTTTTTGGAACTATTGGTATAGCTTGAATTGTGCATTTACTCAGTGTAGGCTGTGAAGTATTATTTATATATAAGAATAGTCAAAATATCGAGTACCAGATAGTCATAACAATAATGAAATGGAGTCACAGCCAACGCCACGAATAGTCACGGTCCAGTAAAGTGGTGATATTTTACTGAAACTTCTTTGTAGTTTCGGAGAAAAAACAGGAATAGGAACGTTTTTTGGGTTTTTATGTTACCATAAAGGCCCCAAAAACGCTCCATTTCGTGAACAGATGCCCACACTAGTCACGCTAACCAACACTTAATGCATGATATTCCAGCAAAGATATGAATATAAAAGAAAAAATTACAAAAACCCTGCTATGGTTGCTTACAACCGCCATTTTGTTTGCGATACTTCATTATACACCCCAAGCAATGAAACGAATCGAAAAATACTTCAATTATCAAAATCCATTCAGCCGATTAGACTGTAGATTGTGACTTAGGATCATACATACAAAGCACAAACATACATACATACAAACGTCCGAATAACACAACCCTTCTTTTGGTAATCAGGTAAAAACACAAAATAAACACTTTTACAATTTCGGTTTTCCGCCAAAAATGCAACGTACAGACATACAAAACGTTAATTCATTGTTCAGAACTAAAGCGCTTACTTCAATTTGGACACTTGACAAATAGTACGTTGATGGTAGATTATGCTGCTATTAAAAGGTACATACGAATTTGGGCTAAAACGTCGTGGACACAAAGAAAGAAATAAGGTGACCATTACCATTAGTTACTGTTACAGTGAGATTGAATGTCATCGTGCGAGCTTGGCCTTTGTTCGTCCTTAGTTCTCTGTAGGTAAACATAGTAGTAACTGGCAAAACACCAAGAGGCCGCAGCCCGAAACGTTGGTCTGACCAGGTGTCACAAAAGCTGGAAATGCCAGTAAACGTGGCACTCCACAAAGCCGCAGATCGGAACAGGTGGAGACAACCTGTGGACGTAGTTGGAAGAAGTCACGATCCTCAACAATGAGGGAACGATTGAGGAGAAGGAAGTTGTTAACCAAACTTTTATGAAATATGTAATCAGCATTGACAGCTGATTATAAGTAAAGGCTGTATGTTTGTGACTTTGTAGAAGGTAATCTCCGCCACAACTAATCCGATTCTTGTAATTCTTATCTTCTTATTATCGTTGAGTGCTATTATGTACCTTGATCCCGAAAGAAAGTAAAGTTCCTGCGAGAACACGGGAATTAAGTGGGTTGAAGCTAGCTTATTATAACAACGCAAATAAATAAATGGAAACTTACATTTCCGTTTCAGAGGGTAGGTTGAGAGTGATGCTGCCGAGGGCATTATTTCCGTACTGGAGGTACCCGAACAGGCCCATCCCGACGTATAGAATGACGATGGTGACCATGGCCTTGTTCAGGACGCCGAACCGGCTGACGAAGTCCTTGGGTGTCTTCATCTCGTTCTCCAGCGGCAGAATCTAGAAAAACAATGATCGGGACTGAAGTCAGGCTTCAGGCAAGTCTGAAGTCAAGTCTTGATCCCAAATTATAGAAAATTATAGAAACCACACTATATACTGCCACAATTACCACACTGTCCGTCCTTTTTTCTCATTTGGCTACGGAACAGTATATTACAAGTAAAAAGTGAAAAAGTGCCTAGACTACAAAAGGCAGGTGATTGATGTTGTTTCTGAAATAATCTATTTAAGTAGCATTCTACTAAGCCGCTGAAGTGATACTAGTAAATAATCAAAGGTATCTGAAAAGGCGTCCGTCGAGCATGATGATAACGAATCGTTGAGGACCTAGGGCACTGGCAGGGCGAGCAAGGCCCCCGTGCAATTGTATAATGATTTAAAGTTTATAAAAAGTAATTAAGAAAAAAACTGCCATCATCAACCCACATCGTCCCACTGCGGAGCACGGGTCTCCGCTCAATTTCGTTAGGAGGGTTGTTAGGTCATAATCCTTCCTGGTACGGATTGGTGGATAACATTTCGGGTAGATATGTCGGTTTCCTCAAGCTGTTTTCCTTTACCGAAAAGCGAGTGATAATTACGAGGATAGTCGAGTGAATGCATCTCGCACAGGACTGGAATAAATGGCGTGAAAGAGAACATATCTATACTATACCCAACAGTGGGTTGAAACCGGCAAATATGATGACAATGAAGTGCGATATCTTTACAGCCCCTAATGGAGCTGCTATTTCTACTCAGTGTAGCATAAACTCCTTACTCACCACGCCAATGGCCTCCAAAGCGAACAGCACCGTCCCAAAGAACAGCGGGTAATTGTTGACAGTCCCCGTTGCAGACTTGCCCTCGAAAGTGACGCGGTCTCTGAAGACGTAGTACAGGATGATGGCAAAGCTCACTATCGTCACCGCATTGGCTATCGCAGAGAACGGCGCCAGGTATTTCAGATCTCGCACCCAGTTGATTAGAATCAGGGGAAGCAGCAGGATCAGCATGACATGGACGGTCGAGATCTCAAGTTTGAAGTAATTAGTTACTACGTAGTGTATGTTTTCAGATACGAATACGACGTAGACGCAGCAGGTTCCGATTTGGTAGATGAGTAGAAAAGCGTTGACTACGTGCCTGTAACAAGGTTTTTGTTTCATTATTAATAGTACCTGGATGACCGAGCTTTGCACGGTATTTTTTTTTATGGCATTTTCTAAAAATGATTCCTAGCTAGATCGATTTATCGCCCCCGAAACCCCCTATATACTAAATTTCAAGAAAATCGTTGGAGCCGATTCTGAGATTCCAATTATTATATATATATATACAAGAATTGCTCATTTAAAGATATAATAAAATGAGTACGTAGGCTCTTGTGATGATAGCCTTCTTCTGCAAGAGACCGCCTAGGGAAGTGCCACATCTTTGCAGATATTCATCCGCCAAGCAGCAATGTGAAAATAATATTGTGTTCCTGTTTGAATGGCACTGTTTTCAGCGAAATATACCGGGCATATGAGACTTTAGAACGATGTTTCAGGGGGACGAGCGCAGTGCAGTGCCTTGCAAGATTATGCAATGCAAAGTTCTGAGTAGTACTGTCACTGTTATGGGCACGAGTAGCGCTAGACTGAAGGATAATTAATCATTGTTTACACTTTTTTTAGGAATACAGTAAGTAGAGTCAGTAGACGCCAAACTTGATTTAAACATTACACGATGAAGGTTTTAATTACTTTATTAAATTATTGGCAGTTAAACGTACATTAAGCCTGGATAAGTAGGAGTAGAGAACAAGGCAAAATGTGTGCATCTGCATGTGTTTATACGTAGGTAATTGTGTTCTTAGAGTTCCTTGTATAAGATTTTTGTTATTCCATTATCGTGCGTTAATCTTTTTACTATTGGCGACTTATTGATTTAAATACATAAGATCCGTTATTGTTTATTTGCTAAGTGGCACTTAAAGCTTCTGTGTATAAGAATTATCAGCATCACAAGTGTTTTCAAGCTGATTCACAATCGCAATAATATTACTTCAATCTGGGCTGTTTAGAATAGGAACGTGATTTTTAGTGTGATTTTTGTTCTAACAGTCGTGTTGCCAGGTGTTGTTTCCACGTGTATAGTCTTACATTGTCATCTCGCCTTGGAAGGCCTTATCGCCACGGTTTTCTTGTTAATTTAGTTATTTGAATTATCATTTATTTCAGAATAAAATTCAGGATGAAACCAAATGAAGTGTCACTAAGAAATTATAAATGAGTAATATGCATATAAATGGACAAAATAATTTATCGCCATTATCGTCTAGGTATCTCTTTTATATGGGAATCCAATTTCCATCCCATTACTGAAGTAGAGAAGGTAAAAGCTAGATGCAAATCGGGCGGCCTAGATCATCTGTGTAGACTACCTACACACCGGGTGTTGTGTGGTCTACACAGTTGAATCCGGCCCGGCCGCATCAAATAGTTACAACCCCGTAAACAATCCCCCAAACTGGTGCCAAACAGCTCAAAATAGAGAAATTTGGGCATCCTTGGAGGAGGCCTTTACCCACAAAGGGTTTCTTGACTTAAGTCTAAGTTAAATCCTTACTTCCTTACTTATATTATAAATGCGAAAGTAACTCTCTCTGTTGCTCTTTCACGCCTAAACTACTGAACCGATTGAAATGAAATTTGGTACAGAGATAGTCTAGAGCCCGAGAAAGGACATAGGCTACTTTTTAATGCGATAAAAGCATTGTAAGGATTTGAAATAGGGGATGAAAGTTTGTATGGAAGTTTCGTCATTTTTGAAGCTAGAAACTTGAAATTTAGTTTTTAGGCTTTTGATTAGATATAAATATATTTGGCATTCAAAGTTTGTAAGAATTTACCCTTGAGGGGGCAAAATAAATATAAGGGATGAAAGTATGTATGGAAATATGTAAGGTTTCGGCTAAACCGCTGGGCCGATTATAAAAAATCTTTGACTAATGGAAAGCTACATTGACAGCGAGCAACATAGGCTATTTTTATTCCCATATTCCCGCGGGAACAGGAACTTCGCGGGTGAAACCGCGGGGCGCAGCTAGTTAGAAATAAGGTAACATTATGATTTAAAGAACAAATAAAGACTTATTTTTTTTTTATTTTTATTTTATTTATTTAAACAATCCCCCCGGCTTCTTAACATTTTGGTGTTGATACGCAAACCCTAAGGCGATTGTAAAATCAAACTTTTATTACTCATTAAAAACTTACCCTGCATAAGGGGCACAAGCCTTGGTCCAACCGGGACCCTCCGAGAGCGCCGCCTCGGCGGCAGCCGTGTAGGTGAGCGACGGCACCTTCCGCCGCTTGCAGAGCACGTAGCAGGACTCCAGCAGGATGTGGATGCAGTAGGTGCACAGCACGCCGATGACCACGGTCCCGATGAAGCCCACCACGTACCCCGCGTGGGAGAAGGCGTGAGGCATCGCGAGGATGCCGGTCCCGAGACTGCCTTTCAGGAGATGGAGTAGTGTCTCCGTATTGCTGTGGGATTGAACGCCTTATTGTAACTGGCTGTTAAGTCAATTAAGAATTACGAATTAATTTTCTCTAGAAAGTCGCGTAGATGAAGGTGTTAATAGTGTCAAATATTTACGAAAAATTCCGCGTCGATCTCTGTAGTTCCACGGTATTGTTTGTGTGTGTGTGTGTATGTGTGTGGGTGTACTTGTCCGTTATGCTATCCCCATATTAAAAGTATTTCCATACATCCATTTACATAAATGAATAACAGTTAACAGTTTCACTGCTGAGCCAATTTGCTTGTCTAGCTTCGGGTGCGGCTCTGCACACTCCATAGTGTTTTCCCATACAACAAACACAACAGTTGTGTTTTCCCACGCTCGCGCCAATTATGAAAAACACGACAATTGTGTTTTCAGCACTGAAGGTGTTAACAATTGACACTCCTCACTATATACTTTTAGCAACTGGAAAGTATAATTGGAAAGCTACTTACAGTATTTTAATCATAGTTTTGTTTTGTTTTAAAGGACGGTCAAGTGATAGTAGTCGTGACTAGATGTAGCTGGGTGGAGTTGACATTGAGGAACTCGAAAAAGAGACAAATTGACAATCTGGGCTATAACTTAATCGCACGCAGTACGCATAACGAAACAGATGACTAAGCAGAAGTAAATGTCATGCATCGACCTCAATTACGAATCTACGTATCAGCAAGAGTGTCCTAGAAAAAACCGCAACAGGTAAAAGTGTTACCGGCGGCCACTAGGAAAAGTCCTTGCTCTTCAAATGTGGTAAAGAGAAGGAATCAGGAAGTGATGGAGGTCACCATCGATCCGATCCTCGTAATTTTATATCATCCAGTCAAGGCAGGCCGAACATACCCAATGTAGAAAAAAGAAAACAAAAATGTGATTTATTGCCTCAACAAAAACAACTTAACTTAATTTACATGATTAAAGATAAAATCAAGGCAAAAGGGGTAAATTCAGCTTGTGCTGCGTACACATTTTCATACGCACGCAGCATTGAATATATAAGATAGTAGTTTATTGGCCATTAACTTGTTTTGTTATACAAGTCCATTAATAATTGTATATATACGAAAATGTAAGAGAAAAGATCATACCACATATTCACTAAAGATAAGATGAGATAGTGGTGAAACGTTATCCTGTAGTGGAAGAAAAAATAGTGGAGTAACTCACGTGGTTGGATGCTCTACGACTCTGTTCAGGTAAGGGTCGTACTCTTCCACTGCAGATTTTTTCTTCTTCCTCATGCTCTCGAGGTAGATGGCCTTGTCTCCCGTTCTTCTTTTGTCATCCTTCACCGGCGACAGACTGCAAATATATTTAAAATTATAATCACATACTAGCTTCTGCCTGCCGACATTGATTGACATGCCAACTGTTACCAAATCATTAGATACAAACAGCTTTTCCCTACGCAGCCATATTTCGCTTTAAAAGAGTAAACGTATGTTTTTCTTCTTTTACCTAAAAAGTACTTCTGTAATATCATCCAGATAAAATCCGCGGGCGTTTTCTGGACGGCTGTTAACTTTGTCATTGCTTTCTGTGTAATGTGTTTATTGCTATATAAAGGCAGGAATCGGCAAAGCAAATCTGTAATCAACGCCTCCAGAAACTGGCCATAAGTTTTTCTGCTTTTTTTGTCGCAGCTTGGGCGAGTTCCGTTCAACTAATTATAATATCGTTTGCATTTGGGAGCCTGTCTCAGTTATGCCTAGTCTGCTCATGTTGTCACCAATACGAGTATGTCCCCCCACGAAGCCAATTATAGTCACACCCAAATCGGCCAAGGTTACTAGATCGCCAAAAGGAAGGGCCTCTTTTGACCTACATAATTAGGTGGAGTGGGGTCATTTTACTACTATGATTGAGCTTCCTGTCCAGTTCGGATATAATCTATCCTAGCCCGCTAACAAATCATAAGCAACAGTACAAGATACTACATAACACAACCTACTAACTGTAGATACTACATAAAACAGGCTGATCTTAAAAGCCAGAACACTTTTCGGGTAGCTCGTAACATAGTATGTTCCAAGCTTGTGACTGACCCGCGCGCGCTTCGAGGACTCTGAGGACCACGGGAAGTCGGGCTGGTACTGTAAGGTATGCTGCGAAGTTTATCTTGAGAAATGGCAGATTGTTTAGGAGCTGGTGGGAGGTTGCGGGAGGTGCCGGCCGGAGGAGGATGAAGTCCGTGAAGCCCCCGAGCAGCCACCTCCGCCGTTGACGTCGAGGTCCAGGTGTTTATGAACCGTTCAGCCTGAGTTTTAGTTTTCTTTGTGAATTTATTAGTGTTTTTAGGTTTATCATCCATGTTGGCTATCCCGCTTGGGTTTTTCTCGGATAAAGTCTCACATTTGCTTGTACAACTTTACTCGTGTTCTTTTTTAGATAATACGGTCCTTGTCTCGTTGAACTAGCTCACAATAATTGTGATTCATGTTAAATAAATTTTAAGTTTCATATTTTGATATTTTTCTCCCTCTTTGATTTGATTCACTTAACACTTTTAAAGTTTTTGACTGTGGTAAGACTTATGGAGAAGAAACTAAGGTCAAAGTTAATTATTAAGTCCACCACAAAAACTACTAAGAGTTGAATTTAAGAGTAGTTCAAAATATACGGTCACATTTTCAGCGAGCGCACCGTTTATAGTATACTGTTTTCTCATTCACATCACTTCTTTCAACTTATTATATTATCCTTTATCAGAGATATACTCGTAGCTAGCTAGAAATAGAGAGCGACGAGATGAAGAATCAAGAAAATCAACACCTAAGATGACAGAAGATTGGTTACACTCACTTGTCAACCTGACAGACGTTAATATCCATTTCTTACGAACGAAGGCCGTGAAAATAGTTTAACTAGTTTATGGCATATTTATAGAATTCATACAGATTTTAATGAAAAGTTAATTTGTAAACTTGTATCAGATTAGTACTGCGTGTAGAACATCTGGAAAGTTTTACGGTAACTTCGGCACATAGTAACTTTAGTTATATGCAATCTTTAAAGAGATGTTCGCGTCAACAGTGAGATTTTAATAATGCAGATGATTTCAAAGAACGTTGTATCGCATGCGTACTGAGGATGTTTAAAAATTGCCAGGAAACCATGGGTTACCTTGACTTCAGTATTGATTTGCGATTACTTCTTTACGACCCACGTCAAGACTAAAAAGGGTCCAAAAATGTGTCCAACAGCCAGAATTTGTATCTTTCTGACCTTGCTAATGTAACTAGGAAGTCTGACATGCCGGTAAGTTCTAGGTAAGTTTCAATTTGATAGTTTCAAGACCTGGTTATATAGTCAGAGCTGCTGACGCATCAGTTGATAGCTACTGCCATCATGTACTCGCGTGAGAGTAGCTCGGCTCGCCTAAACTTGCCTTGGCCAGTCACACAAGGAGAGTAGCTGCCAATTAATGCCACATGTTCATTTATTTTGTATATATATAGGTAGCTTCTGTCTGAAAGGGTTGTGGCTTGGTAGGTGTGCCAGTGGTCTCTTGGCGGAGAATTGAAAACATATTGTGATAACTCAAGCTCAGCTAATGACCGACTCACATAAGATAGTAATTCTTATGGTGCGGTCACATGGTGCGAGTAGCTGCACGGTAGTAACTGACTGCTAGCTCGCACTGTGTAGCCAATCCTTTAGTTTAACTATCTAATCTAGTAACGTTAATTACTACTAACTATTCAATGAAGTATCAAATTTAGTTTATTTAATAGATATCAGTAATCAACTTTGGTGTTTCTACTTCATTTTGTGTCATCTTATATCGGAGATTGACAATCATTTGGGTAATTTTAACTCCGCATACGAAGGAGAGTTGGTAGTCGAGCGGTAAATTAAAGGTATTGATAAGATAACCAAGGACACCTGGTCCAATCCTTGGCCTAGCACCAATGACTTTTTTCTCGTAAGTTATTTGCGGATTTCCACCGTCCCTTGTTCTGGAGGGCGAAATGGTCGGTCGGTCCCGGTTGTTATCGATTGCTTGTCAGACCTAACATATTATTAAGGGATCAGACACCGACATTCGATCCGATTCGATGCAAACAACTCCAGAGGCTATTTGCCGGGATATGGATCTAATATCTAAGATTTCTAAGCCAGGAGGGTCGCCTGCGGTCATAAGGTCAAGCCCTTTTGGTAGGTTGTTATTTTTATTAATTCGATAGCGGCATAGCGGGACGGTGGTATACGATATTTTGCCTTAAATGGTGAGTAGGTTTGATACTTTTGTTTTAGGTAGCTAATTAGCTATTGTAACTATGAATCGCTCTTCATACGTGGCTCTTTACTTACTAATAAACAGTAGCATGACGCCTATAGACGTCACACGGGATGATATGGAACAGTGGTGACCAGTGGTGGCACGGGTGACGGGACGGTTGGTGTGAATTTGAACCACAATAAAATTACATACAATGGGTAATTAAAGATAAATATAATCGTCACAGTGAGTGGTGAGTAAACACAGGTAACAAGGTCGCAATTGACTTGTAGACTTCTTTAGTTTTCAATAGTTATAGAGGCTCTGAATGAGTCTGTCGTCACTATCCATTCATAACAGGAAATAGGTAAGTATTAGCGTGCTTATACGGGCTGGGAACACGTAATAGCTAGGAGTAATAACTCTGGTGATAGCGTTTGGACATAGAGGAGCTGATTTTTGTCCTAACCTAGGCTCAGCTGTTACACGCGGTAGTCGGACGCGCATACCATCATTGTTGACTTATGCTGCCACCAATGACAATATGGTAGTCGAGGTACAAACACATCGATTTATAGATTCAAAACTGATTTCAATTCGTACCCTCGAGTGGTCCGTCACGTAAACACTTTTAAAATTAGGCCAGTACCAGATATTCCTCAAATATCTGGGTACTGGGCTGCCTCCTGTATAAAGGCCGGTTGCATGTTGCCTAATTCTATAAACGATGGGTTTAGGCCGTGATATAAGACAACGCTACGTATTCTGGTACAGAAGGCTTTATTCCACCCGGGCCTCGAGCTGAAATATTTTTCAGGCTGACTGTAATGGGCAACTCAATTATGTCGAAACGTTATTTTGAGGTTTATAGTGTGGACAAAATATAAAACTGAACACGTTTACCATTACAAAGTGCATCGGTGATTTAGGGCCTGTTAGTAAGACTTATTCCTAAGGAACCATCATAGATCACCCACCTCTGCGGCGCGAAGTCATCTGGCTCAAATGAAGGGTTGATCATAGGCCCGCTGTGACTCCGAGTCCATTCTTCTGATATCTGGAAAATAAATTTATAGAGATAAGTAGGTATTACAATTTAATTAATTATTTACTGACTAACTACAGCCTTGTAGTAGGTAGTTATAGTAGAAAATACGACCGTCTAGTAAACGTTGAACGCGTGACGTTTCGGATTCGATTCCCGCGCAGCCGTAGGGCAGATATTTAAGTGAACCACAGGTTTTTGCTCCGAGTCTGGTTGTTATAGAATCAATCATTGTTATCGTGCTTTATTCACTACATTTTCCGCGCTGTACTGAAGTGTGTGATACCGTGGTCTAAGACATACTTTAACTTCATCATCATAGATCATGTGATTACGAAGTTTTAATTTTACTGGGCATATGAGACTTTAGAGTCCATGTCTCAGGGTTACGAGCGCAAGTGCAGTGCCGCGCAGGATTATGCAATGCCAAGTTCTGGGTGGCGCTGTGCTGTTATGGGCAGGCGTAGCGCTTACCATCAGGTGAACGCCACGCTCGACTCGTCACTCAGTCAAATTAAAAAAATAAATTACACAGATGAATGGATCTACATAAATGGGACCACTGATCTTAAAATCAATCTGAACTGTGTGCTATCACCAAGTCGTCGTCGAGAGGATTACTCACACAGAAGCAAATAAAACTGTCGTAATTCAAAACAATACGATAGTCGTGCTTGATCAATTTGCATGTAGTTTCATCTCGCTAAAACAATAATAATATTTGGTCACGAAGGGTTTGAGTGCCTCGATCTTGAAGCTAATCAAATGACAGAATTCGTTATTGACCGGTGTTGAAGAATTTTAACGCAATTTTGTGATAATTATAGACATTCACGGTTACAACAATGAAATACTAGTAACAAGTGGTCTAGAATATTATCTATTATTTGTTAACCTGTGTCCCATTAATTGAACTTGAATTTTCAAGAGTAAAGAGTTAACGGCATGATTAAAATATCACCATAAAAGTTACCCGCCACATCGCGTTTCCCGAGGAGGTGAAAAGTGGCAGAAAGCCACTTTGCAATTATCAATGTTAGAGGCGGTAATGAAAGGTAAGATTGAGGAAGTTTGCGAGATGATGAGGAAGAGCCGGATTGATGTTCTTTGTGTGAATTCAGGCGGAAAAGATGTGACGCCACCACGCATGGACACACAGCGTGGTCTAAAGTTCCGGAAACTAGTAGAGGGTGTCAGGGAGTCCGCTTTCCGCTGAGATCGTAGCATGTGGAAAGATGCAGTATCTGCCTATCCCAATGGGAAAAAGGCGTTACAGTATGTAGGTATGTGTATAAAATCAAATCGAATGAAATACGTTGGATAGCTTCCAGTAGCGTACGCGCACACCGCATGTCACGTACTAGTCACGTGTGGACCCTAATCTATCTTCGTGATCTGAGACACCACGTGTGTATCTTCCATAATAAATAGAACGCCTGCAAATCCATGAGGCAACCCTATACAAAATTGAAGTGAAAATTTCGTAGTTACATTCGAAATTAATGATTGTGCCGCTGCGCTTGAAAACGCGTATTTCTGTATTCAACAGGTCATATTAATCTACACGATGCAATAGCTATCCTCTCGTCAATTACTTAGTAACCGGTGCTTACTGTCGTTGCTAACGAGTATAATAAAATATTGATATAAAATCCAGTGCAGCGCCTCTAGCGGTAACTATAAAGGTCTGATTCCTTACAAATGTTTTACTATAGGTACTCGCTAGCGACTATAGTGAGAAAAACTCGGAATAGGGGACGGGTACTGTCATAAATGATGAAGACTCATCAAAAAAAGAAGAAGAACCGCTGCTCGTCGGGGCTGCGGGGGTCCTACGCAAATGTCAATGGCTCATAATTAGGTTGCGACTCCACGGTGGAATGTATTGTCGCGCTAACAATCGACCTATTGACAACTTTTTGTTAAGTTTCTAATCTGCTCCACTTTGAAAGATCTAATAAAAACTGAAGCATTTTTTCTGAGCTTGGCTAGAGTAGGTACAGTAAACTGCGTACAGTATTCGTTGAGTGTCACGCGGACTGCTATATCTGATGATGGAGTGGTAGGCATCTCCGTCATCAGATAACAGCACAGCAGTCATGACCACGGCCGTGTGATTAATTGAAATAAATAAATAATAATAAAAATGAGATATCGCCATCCGTAAGGCATTCATTTATGTTATTTAGTGGCGTAAGTGGGTTATGAGCCGATTGCGAAGCGTGAGTTATAATTCCACAAATATTGGCTATGAGTCTGGGTGTTTGAAGGATCATGGATCATCACCTCGTAGTTGCTGATTCCCTAGATACAGAGGATCCTAGTTAGGTTCTATGTTTGTGATTGTGACACGTTATCTTTTTTTTTTACATTTAACTAAGTCATGATAAGTAATTAGTCATAATGTCCTAGAAAAATAACGTAATAGTTTTTTGAGCTCGTACATCCAAAGTTTCATCATATCACCTTGAACAATTAGTTCATGAGTTTTCAGTTTTCAGGGTTCTTAATATACTAATTATGTTAATTGTGTAGGTAAGTACACATTTGTTGTTTTGGTACAAATACCTAACTAGTACAGTTGTAATAGGTGTGTATTTCCCTTGAAGAGCGTCACGTTTGTCTCTTATTACCCGACTGCGCTAGAAGGAGGGTTGTTTTTTGTCCTTGTACTTCTGCGTCATTCGTTGTCAGCCGACATTTTCCACCCACAGGTAAATAGAGATGCTTCCTACCTAACTACAGTTGTTTACGACCATGTTATGTAGGTAGGTACTACGTACGCTACCTTCTTACATCTGACCTTAGTAGGTGCAGAACTTATTTGTTGAAAGCAATTACAATTGAAAGAACGTCCGCCTTCCAATCAGAAGGTCGTGAGTTCAAATTCCAGTGCAGGCACATACCAATGTGTTTCTGTAAAACATATGTACGTAATTATCACTTGCTTTTCGGTGAAGGAAAACATCGTGAGGAAACCCACATACCTACCCGAGAATTATTTCGGAGGTAGGTTTGTTATCCACCAATCCGGACTGGGTCCCCGTGGTGGATATGGCCTAACCCTCCTCATGAAAGTGAGGGGAGACCCGTGCCCAGCAGTGGGGCGATATGGGTTGATGATGATGATGAAAACACTTATAAATCATTAATGCAAAAAGAGCAGAATACAATAAAATGCATAAAACTGTGTACATGTAAAGGTCTATCAATAATGGACGTACAATATTTTATAACAAAAATGTAGTATGAACGTAAGCAAAAACTTCCTAAATTAGTAAAATGATAACAAAAATTACACGGAAAATTCATATATTATGGTTGATATCAGGACAATTAATGTATGAATGTTTATTTTCTTACCGTGTGGATTTATAGGAATAAGCCAATATTATGATTTAGGAAATGGGCACCGTACTTTATAATCTACTAGCTGCGCCCCGCGGTTTCACCCGCGTAGTTCCTATTCCTACGGGAATACGGGGATAAAATATACTATATATTTATATATTTATATATAATATATATTTATATGTAATCAAAAGCCTAAAAAATAAATTTCAAGCTTCTAGCTTCAAAAATGACGAAACTTCCATACAAACTTTCATCCCCAAATTAAACCCTTACAATGTTTTTTTCGAATTAAAAAGTACCCTATGTCCTTTCTTAGGCTCTAGACTATCTCTGTACCAAATTTTATTTAAATCGGTTCAGTGGTTTAGGCGTGAAAGAGCAACAGACAGACAGAGCTACTTTCGCATTTATAATATAAGTAGGGATTTGTCACAGATGTCCACCACACAATATGTCAGGTAACCTACCTACAAACACTTGCATATCCGAAGTTCCCCACAACAACAGTCTTGTACCCCACGACCTTTATGATAGAAATCACTGCGTTTACCAGAGGAATTAAGAGCCAGTCTTCAAAAAAAATAAACTTCCAAACACGAGTAAGTGAACACACTTCAAAACAACATGGTTAGTTGAACACATGATGAATGGAATAATACATCGCTATATGACGTAGGAACAAAATGCTTCAATTATTATCCTTAACACGTTCACTGCTGAATCTTTTTATATTTTTTGGCATTTTTTGTGAAGACACAACGTGTGTGTTTACTGGGGTTTTGTCGTAACTAAACTCAATCAGCTGTGCGGGCGCACACAACTGTTGTGATAAAATTGACAATACAGCAGTGCGGGTTGGCACGCCAGACGTGTTTTCGCTTGCCGTTAAATTATAAAAACACACTCTGTGTGTGTTTTCAGTAGTCAACGTGTTAACAACTGACCATGGTTGCCATGGTCTAAAAATTGGTCATAGAGTGCGAGAAGTGAATCAAAAGAAAAAAAAAAACTACTTACGGTCTTTAGACATTGAGATCAAATCACATATCGTTGTTACGAAAACAAACATCAATTTACTTTAAGAGTAATGTGACAGGATTGTAGCGAGTCATACCATGAGCCATCCTAGTAGTAGATATCTATCGTAGACAAAACTAGTCCCGACCGACGACGACACGACGTCCCCAGAGAACTAGGTCAAGTTCTCGTTTATAGACATCCTCTTTAGGGGACCATTTTAAAGAGCTACGTAATAGGTGTGTGAATCTAAAATTGGCCAAATCGCAGTCGCGAACGCATTGTCCGCCCCCAGACATCGCGCCGTCCGCGTCGCATCCGCGTTGTCCGCGCGTAACTACCGCCATCCGCCCGCAAAATGAGTAGGGATGTCCGTTCAAACAAATGAAAACGCATGTTTCGTATTGCGATTCCGAATCACAGGTAAAGTTAGAATAGAATAGAATAGAAATAGAAAAACTCTTTATTGTACACCAGAAACAAAATTAAACACAGTACAGAAGAATTACAATAGGTAAACAAGGGTAGTACAATGGGCGGTCTTATCGCTAAAAGCGATTTCTTCCAGACAACCTTTGGATGGACAGTAAAAAACATTTTTCGATAGAAGGGTGGGTGGCGTACTTACAGTATTTAACAGTCACAATACATTTAATACTTATGTTTTAATAATACACATACACACTATACTCAGTAATATATAATATATAATAATAGTTAGGTAATGTAGTTTCCATTTACTGTGCGAGAATCAGCCATGAATTAGCACTTGAAAGAAAAAATATTTTTTCTAACAACTTTAGCCCGCATTGGACTCACTTATGGAAAACCTGCAGCATCCGTGAGTGGACTTTTTAATGCTCGCGTTATTTGCCCGGGAATTTCAGCTGCAGTATAGCATTCAACCGTATCCTTGTGGGACCGCGTCAGGTCACCATTTTTCGTCTTGTGAAGTCCTGCGTACTCATCCACCTTAAGAAGATCTCTTAGGTAGCAACCCTAGCTATACGTCAGCTCAGTCTCGTTCTCGAGTCGGGCGGCCGGATGTGGCGGACAGACGATGCAAAGTACAAAATTGCTTCGTGCATTGGAACGCTGCTTTGATTTCAGACATCCAATGATCGGGTCATTCAACTACACTCCAATTGTCGTGTGAGACATCGCTTGCACAAATATGTATTAAAAGTTTATGTGTACACACATGTTTATGTGTACCTACTTTTAACAAATATCCTTATATCCTTAAAAAAACTATTGGAAATACGACAGCCGCTGAGAAGGCCGACAAGGCGGTCTTAATGAAAAATATTCTCAACTACATTACGATAGAAACACATTCGAAGCTTATTAATTTAATATACCTTTTAGAATATTCAACTTATTTTAGGTATTTAACGTATTAAGCGATAACTTAAATAAAAATCAATATCATATCATAACAAATCGGATAATATAATTAATTAATAATAATAATATTTTTTTAATAAAATTAATTAATAAATCTTTAGTGGTAATAAACCCCTACCATAGTTATTTAAGCGAAATACTCAAAAGTTCAAGCCATTTTATTGTAAGTAGGCAATAAAATTATATACCAAGGTAGTTAGCAATTTCGACAAGTCAAGGTGCTAATAAGACATCTACAGAAATAAGCCTTTTTATTATAATATTATAGTAGTGATGATTTTGTTAAAAGGCATGGTCAGACCATAGGGGTGGTAATACAAACGCAAAAAAAAACTTAACAGCTACCCTTGTATGGATGGATGGCCACCGGGACCGCAGCCGCCCCGGTGTGACACTACCTCTAGTGTTCCATAATAACTTTGTTTTTTTTTTCAAATATAGCTTCCAATCGCAGTGAGCATAAAAATAGCAATGCAAAGAGTTTCGCAGAATACAGTTTCGCTAAATCGCATATAGCACACGTCTACAAAGATTTTCTACGATAAGATGACTCGTCGCTCTAAAGACGTAAATAACTATGCATAGAAAGAATGGCTGAATGAAAATAGCAGGCCGCAAAGATTGGCAAAATTCATTCAAAGTTTTTCTTATCGACTGGATATTGCAAGTAATGTTTAAAAAACTACTTATATATACATGTACGATCGCTATGGGTAAACTAAAAAAAAAAAATTTTATCCCAGCGTTTGTACTAATTGTATTCCCAAGCGCTAGTATTATTACAAACTAAATGGTTAATTTACCATCCCATTAGTTAGTTATGAAATAGAAAACTGACATTTCGATTTATTTATAAAATCAATCAGTCATCAAAGTGCCTACTCTGATATTCGGTTTGAGACAAAACCAAGAAGGCAGAACGCCAACAGTAACTCTTCAACGCCAGTCGGAGTTACCTCAACGTTACACATAGGTAGCAATGAATGTTGTGGCCACAAAAAGTCCTAAGCATATAAATCCGGTTGCTGTAGCAAGGTCAGGTGAAGGGCTCCAGTGCAAGCGAGACGCGATTGACGCGATTGCAAATCTACTGCGACCATCTCGCAACAAAGTGGCTACTGGACAGTGAGCAGTGTAACCACTATATTGGCTGTTAAAGAAGATACTGGACACTGTTTCTGGTTAAAAATGGAACGGGTAGTGGCTTTCCATATTTTACTAGTGCTGCAAAGTATTTACCTTAATATCCACATTAGTCAGAACTCTGAATTAACATAGATAGGCGAAGACATCAGCTATTCGGAGCTGATCTGTTCTATGGTACTATTAATTATTGTATTCACTGCTAAAAACACAACTGTTGCATTTTTTATAACTTGCCATGAGTACGGGAAAACACAACCGTTGTGTTAGCAGTATGGGAAAACACAATGGTGTGTGCAGATCCGTAACCGTGGCTAGACAAGAAAATAGGCTCAGCAGTCAAAGTGTTAAACAACGCCAGCACAAGCACCACACCCCAACCACTTTAATTAGCTAATGGCCTAAGTCTCAGAATACGCTAAATACTATTACGAAGTTCGACAGAGAATGCTAAATTGGAGCAATCACTGCAATGTTTGCAATCAAGACGCAAGGAAACTAGCTGTGTATTCGTCGTGTCTTTAATATTTTATGAGGCAATTAATGTTATATAAATATTTTAACGACCTTTGGCTGCGCATCTACTTACTACATTTTAGTTTTCACGTAAAAATTGCTGAAGACGTAAATTTTCAGTTCTGTAGCTGTATCTCTCTTTTACTATGATACGAAATTACGTCTAAATCGAACTGAGCTACTAATTTGAAGCTGTTGGTAGAGATCGCGCCCACTGGGTTGTGATAGACACATGTCTTCCGATATGGATATATACACAAAATCAAAACGAAGTCGCGCGTAACAGCTATGCTATAGCCAATAATCCACAGGCACACACAGCAAGCAAAACCGCGGTCTGAATCACATACATTAGCGGAAACTGGCGCATGGCGTCCGTCGGACAGAATTAAATCAAAATTCTACGCGAGCGCCGGTTTGCTATTTTAATGGATCATAAAAATCTTAAAACCGTGGACGATAGCAATCGCGAATTGTTCAGCGTACATACAATAACATACTATATACACATCCGCGTGCTTAAAATAATCTTGACTTATGTTACAATACTCATATAATATTTTCCGAAAGCTTGCCTGGAAAAAAACATTCTGATTATTTGTTAATATGTTTTCGGCATTTCAAACTGTACGAAATGAGCCCAAACACCATCAAAGTACGGTTTTTCTAACAAAATCGACTTGGAACATATGAACTAAACAAATTTTAAGGCTGTGCTATAACCACAGTGTAAATAACCTGCTATAACACATTGAGGTAAATAAAAGCTTGGAAAAACCGGCCGTTATTGGCAGTCGGCACACACTAGTCAACATTATAATTCCTGCAAATGAATTGTTGTTGTTGAGTGGAAGATTTGCAACTCAACAGCGCCGGATTTGTAATCTCACGATTTATACTCAAGTCACTTGCGGAGTTATTAGTCGCTTATTGCTTCGGAGCTCCCCGACTCCCCATTTTTGCCAATTAACAGCTCTCGTTATCCCGCTCTCGTTATCTCGGCCATAGGGCAGCCGTATAAACTCTGCTACCAGAGGCTAGCATTACCTCATTCATACAATTTTTTTTTAATATTTTATAGTTAAATATAGCTTTTTGATTGTTACTGTAAGCTTAATATTTGAAACTGTAAATAAATAAAATAAATCTCACTAATTTCACTAAGAAATATTTTAATAAATGCAAAAGCTTGTTTTTTTTTTCGCGGCGAAACGTTTGTACGGATTTAGATGAAATTTTGTATATCGATACTATAGGTTCTGGAATATCATACAGGATACTTTTTATCCTGTACAAATAAGCGGCTCCTGTAGGATGCGCGTGAAACCACGGGGCGCGACTAGTTTATAATAAATAAGAAAATTACGATGTTTGTTTGTCATTCAATTATGAAATTTATGGAAGGTGTAAAATAGACTACGATTATTTATTATTGTCTAGGGTTGTTAATTGTAATGTACGGTACTTTTTATGCCCATAAATCTAGTTCTGAGCTGCCATTAGCTTTAGCTTCCATCAGAATTGTTATTGTCGGTATATCTGCCTGTTTGTAAACGTATCACGTATATATTACTCAATCGATTTTGATGAGGTTTACTTCGTATAATGTGAAAGCGAAATGTTATCGTTGTTTTTGTTTCGGAGCAGGAAATAAAATAATGTAGGTGTATGTTAAGAGTGTTTACTCTTATGCAGCGTAAAAGAGTTTCAGCTGGTATCCAGGACTCGTGGGTGGTATGAGCAGCACTGGCGGCTGACCAGGCAAACACTTCATATAATACCACCACGAGAAATCACTTCTTCGGTAGGTTATGGAGACTGGGCAGTTCCAGTATAAAGCGATTATCTTATATATAAAATTCTCGTCTTATATATAAAATTCTCGTGTCACAATGTTCGTTCCCGTACTCTTCCGAAACGGCTTGACCGATTCTCATGAAATTTTGTGAGCATATTGAGTAGGTCTGAGAATCGGCCAACATCTATTTTTCATACCCCTTAGTGATAAGGGTTGTCCACCCTTAACATTTTCTTTAATTTTTAGAGATTTTTTTAATTTCTTTATTTTTTTATTATGTCGCATTAAAAAATACATACAACCTTAAATTTTTACCCTTTTATCACCAACCCCTTATTAAAAAAAAAAAAATATATAGCAAAACAACGTTTGCCGGGTCAGCTAGTTTTCTATAGTTATCTATTGATGTTAATGAATAGAAGTATGTACCTACAATGTTTTTTTTAATGTTTGAGTGTTTATCTCTGCTTCCTTGTCCACTCGGTTAGTGCTTGCTAATTTTACATAGATTTCACGCCAGCCTATTTATTTAAATTTATCTCGGCTTCATTTAAATAATTTACAGTTTAGGCTAAATTGTTATGTGATTGTGTAGTAACAGGAAATGTTGGAAGGTTATGTAAAAGAATTATGTGATATTATTGTACGTACTTATTGTCTATTCTATATATTATATTATTTCCCAGTTTATTTGGTAAGTATCGATCTATTTGCGCGCTATTGTTTTCCGGTTGGATTTCATCAAAATTAGAACAGTGTTTTAAAAAAAAGCAATGGTGATTCGAAGTTATTTTACCTATGTGTGATTAAAGGTAAATGTTTTTGGAACCTCCCTAGGTACTTATAAACAGTTAAGAACCTACCCATGCTAAGGGCAAGGCATTCCCGTGGGGTACTGCAACCTAGTTGAGAATAATTTAAGAGTGTACATTTTTCGTATTTTTCATATACATCTGATGTGACAGAGTGTTAAATTCACATTTGTATCTCAAGGCCAGATACCTACTTAGTCACTTCCCAATTTTTAGCCTCGTACGCATTGTAATTATAATAGTAGGTAGTACTTACTATTCGTAAAACATTTAGGTCTTTAAATACGAGGATGTATTTGTTTGTCGGTGGTAGCCTAGTGGGAGAACGTCCGCCTTCTAATCAGAAGGTCGTGAGTTCAAATCCCAGTGCGGGCACGTACCAATGAGTTTCTGTAAAAACATATGTACGTAATTATCACTCGCTTTTCGGTGATGGAATAACATCGTGAGGAAACCCACATACCTACCCGAGAATTATTTCGGAGGTAGGTATGTTATCTACCAATCCGGACTTGGCCCCCGTGGTGGAATATGGCCTAACCCTCCTCACGAAAGTGGGGAGAGACCCGTGCCCAGCAGTGGGACGTTATGGGTTGATGACGATGATTTGTTTGTCGAATGAGGCTGTGCAGGCCTCTATAGGTACCCGAATTATAGTGTCAGAAAGTGTTTGAATCCAAATTCGACGCATTCGAATAAAGTTATTCACTTCTTTACTGGAAAGTCGAATTTCAAATGCGTCGGAATTGGATTTGAAAAAATCCGACGCTTGTGAATAGGAGGTTTACTGGTGCTAGATTTTCAGGCCCCCCAGGGGTCTCTGACAACTGTTATTAGTCCACAATAACTCGAACGAAGCACGGATCGATGGAAGTTCGCACACAACTAACCAAATGGAAAATAATCAAAATCTTGATATTCAAGGAGAGATAAAACTGAATTAGTCGCATACATGTACAATGTACATACATTTCAACTTAAATAAACGCTTGTAAAAAAGCCGCGCCCAAATCCTTTGTCGTAGATTTATTTTAAGAAAAGTTAAAGTTCACTTCTGTGTATAGTTGCAGCATTCCACCTTGATAATAATGATACCTATTGCTTACAAAAATGAATAATATGTAGACGCGGTGACGTGTTCCACACACACGCGGAACACGCTACGCATATTTGCGGTATTTTCGCAAAATATCAAAACATTTTATTCCAAGAAAATTAGCAACGATTATCACTTTATTTACAAATCTTCTTATAATACCTGAGGAGGAGTGCCTCCAGCTATGTACCTAGGCACGGTGGAAAATCACGGCGCTGTTGTATTTATTTTACTTCATATTCAACAGAGGACAGTAAACACTTCGACTCGAAACAAGTTATGTGCGTATGCGATAATATAAGCAAGTGAGTACTTTATTTTCCTTGACGACGTTATGTTTAGTAAGTTTTTTGTTGAATACGTTTATCTTTAGACATTATATTTGTTACTTCAAACCAATCAAAACCAGCCAAAACATTATCTATCTATATATATAAAAATGTTATGTTGGTTTGTGCACGCTTCAAAAACTCAAAAAGTTCAGCACCGATCGAGCTGAAATTTTAACATGATATATAATCCGCATCAAGGATTGTTTTTATCTATTTTTTTCATCAGTGACATATCAGCGAATGTGCGAATGTGCCACAGCGAAGCGTGGCAGGGCACAGCTAGTTTATAATAAAACAATACAAATTGATGTTAAAAAATGATGTTAAGACGAGTGGACTGTATCTAGGGGTTGTTGAGGTTATGAAGAGGAAAATTGGTTGGAAAAAAACTCACCGGTGGTCGGCACTTAACTTCCTTTGGAGGCGTCGTTGGGGGCCCCCTTTTGCTAATTGTTGATGGTACACTGATGGTTATTCACTGATTATATTTTATTTCATGTTTTTGATGGAGCGACGCACCGTGTCGGTTCGTTAGAGTTTTGGAAGAGTGTCAAAGAATGAAAAGGATTGGTAGAGTGAATGTGTAGAAAGGACTGAACGTCCATAATGGGAACGAATGAAAGGGCGGGAAGGTTTTAATTTGGAATGGTTGAATAAGAGGCTTTAACATTTATCTTCCCCCCCGCTGGCGAATTGATGAGACAGAAAAGTCTAAAACACATTAAAATTTGTTCACAACCACCAATGCAAAAATCTTGACATATGATAATTGTTATAAAATGATGTCAAGTGTTATTATGATTTAATGATCTGTTTTGAAATGAACTTAATGAATAATTGCTATATTTTCACACACAAAAATAATAATAAAAATTAAAAAAAATTATGAAATGATGTCTACACAAACTAGTCATTATTTGGTAGAGGACACAACTTCACAAGAGGTCGATCGAAAACACCTTGTGCAGTCCTGACTGAGGCAGATCGAGGGATACCGTCACGCCCAGGATGTAGTTTAATTATTCTACCAAAATGCCATCGCAGTGGGTGAGTAGTTTCATTTTTTATGATAACGAGTTGATCAATGTTTACTGGAGGTGATGCTTTAGTCCATTTCAATCGCTGTGATAAAGTGGTAAGATACTCACTATGCCACCGAGACCAAAAGTCTTGGTGCATTTTTTGCAACAGTTGCCACCGTGTAAGTCTGTTCATGCTTATGTTGGAATAATCAAGAGATGGCACTGTTGTGAGAGGCGCTAATGTTAAGAAATGTCCTGGGGTTAAAACTGAAACATCTGAAGGATCTGAGCTAAGTGGACAGAGGGGCCTTGTGTTCAGGATTGACTCCACTTGAGTCAAAAGCGTGTTAAGTTCCTCATACGTTAGAATTTGTGTGCCAACAACGCGATACAAATGTGTTTTTACGGACTTAACACCCGCCTCCCAAAGTCCTCCGAAGTGAGGTGCTCCTGGTGGGTTGAATTTAAACTCAATACGCTCCGTTTCACACGCGGCGCGCATGAGGTCTATCAGTTGCGACTGTGCGCCCTTAAAATTCGAACCACAATCGCTGTGGATCACATTACACCGACCACGTCTTGCTACAAACCTGCGTAGGGCAGCTAAAAATGCTTCTGTTGATAGGTCAGAAGCAAGTTCTAAATGTACTGCTTTGGTAGCGAAGCACACAAATAAGCACAGATACGCCTTCACAGAACGCGTACCACGATAACGTTGAAAAGTTATGTTAAACGGTCCAGCGTAGTCACAACCTACAGACTGGAATGCTTTGATCTGAGTAACACGAGAACGTGGCAAATCTGCCATTTCAGGTTCAAAATTATGGGGCTTTACACGAAAACAACGGTAACAATTTGATAAAACTTGACGAATTGCTCGTCTTGGAGACAAAATCCAAAAATTTTGAAGTAGTAAGAACTGCATTGTTTGTAAACCAGGATGAAAATTTTCGTTGTGAGTACACTGAATGATAAGTTGTGTCAAACGATGCTTGCGAGGAAGCAAAGCTGGGTGTTTTGATTCGTAGCTAAGATCTGACTGAGAGAGCCTACCCCCCACCCGCAAAATGTGATTTTGATCCAAAAATGGGTTAAGTTTTCTGAATGATTTTGGCAGAACACGTTTTGATTTCAAAATATTTATCTCTTCACTAAACTCCGTTTGTTGAATGTGTTTAACGATAACCATAAGGGTTTCATGAAGTTCTTGCTCGGTAAAATGACCTGAACGTTTGTTTTTGCGCAGAGCAGCAATGAAACGATAACAATATGTTAAGACGCGCTGGACCTTTCTCAATGATGAATGTCTGTCTAACAAACGATCGACCGGATGCGTCTCCGCTGTATCTGTGACATTCAGCACACAGGCGCGCATTTCACCGTCAACTTCAAGATCAGCTTGAAGTATCGATTTCGAATCTTGGGGCTCTCTGGGCCACTGTACTTGATCCAATGACAGCCACTTCGGGCCTGTCCACCACTGGTCATGATTGATGAGCTCATCGGGCGTCAAACCACGACTCGCACAGTCCGCAGGGTTTTGTTTACCTGGAACATGTTTCCAGACTGCTTCTGGAAGTTTGCGTTGAATGCTTGATATACGATTGCCGACAAAGGCCTTGAAATTTGTTGAATTTGATTTGATCCATGACAACACTATCATAGAATCCGTCCACAAGTTGACACTCTCTATGCTTAAGATTTTGCTATAAATATTCACGATGTGCCGCATGAGATCCGTGAGCAATAGAGCGCCGCACAACTCGAGCCTTGGTAAGGTTCTGCGCTTGGTTGGAGAGACACGTGACCTCGCACTGACAAGAGCTGTTTGATGTTGATCATGATGATTAGTGGAACGAAGATACACGACGGCGGCATACCCGGCCTCGCTCGCATCTGAAAATCCGTGGAGTTGGTAGGACACGGCATCATCTGAAGTTATGCGACGCGGTATCTGAAGCTTGGATAGGTGAGGTAACTGCTGACCATATTTCGACCAAATTTGATTAATGTCCTCTGGCACTGATTGGTCCCACGATGAACCAAGAAGCCACAAACGTTGAATCAAATGCTTTGCCAAAAATGTTAATGGTGTTAGAAGACCAATGGGGTCATAAATACGAGCTAGCTCTGATAGCATGGTGCGCTTGGTACACTCTCGATTGATTTGATTTACTTGATAGTTGAAAGCGTCTTCTTGCGAGTTCCAGGCTAAACCGAGGACCTTCACAAATAGACCATCACAGTCGAATGTTTGATTAACGTTCGGCACCGCCCTATGATCTTCAGGTATGTTCTGAAGTACAGCCTGATGGTTGCTGGACCACTTTCGGAGCTCAAAACCCCCAGCTGCCATGATTTCTATGAGTTGCTGCTGTAGACCCATTGCCTGTTCTAGGTTCAGACAACCTGTGACAACATCATCCACGTAGATATCTTTGAGCAACACCTGGGCTGCAGTTGGAAAAGAATTACCTTCATCATGAGCTAGTTGATGAAGCACACGTATGGCCAAAAAGGGAGCTGATGAGACACCAAATGTTACACGGTTAAGTCTATATTCCAGAATTGATTCTTCAGGGGAACATCTGAACAAGATCCGCTGGAAATCACAATGTTCCTCTGCAACACTAATCTGCCTGTACATTTGCCGTACATCAGCAGTGAACACGATGGCATGGAGTCTGAAGCGTAAAAGAATGTTAGTAATATCGGCTTGAAGCTTGGGTCCTGTCAGAAGAGTGTCGTTCAATGAATGACCTTTGTTATCCTTGGCACTTGCGTCGTACACTACACGCAAGTCCCGGTCCGATTTTAAAACTGCGTGATGAGCAAGGTAATATGCAGTCGACGACTGACACTCGTTGGCAGGTACCCTCTCCATTTGCCCACTCGACAAATAATCCATGACATGTTGCTTATATTTTTCATGAAATGCCGGTTTTGCCAGGAGGCGCTTTTCCAGCTGCACGAAGCGACGAAGCGCAATTGGGTATGATTTTTCAAATGATGGTGGTGATTGATCACGAAAGGGCAAGTTAACGATGTATCGCCCAGTAACATCCCGTTTATGAGTTGATTGAAATATATCTTCACATTGAATATCTTCCACGGAGTGAGATTGCTTGTTATCTCCAGTAGGTATGTTGTCTAACTCCCAAAATTTCTGAACCGCAATGTCCAGGTTGGTGTCCACTGACACATGATTGATTGATAAAGGAGTGGGGAATGATGAATTTGTCAACGTTTTTCCCATAAGAATAAATCCAAAGATTGTATTGATAGCCGTCGCAGCATGATGTCCACCGTCAATTTTTCCTGGTATTAAAATTTGTGGGAATATCTCACCACCAATGAGGATATCCACCGGACGAGAAGAGTGGTAATTTTCATCAGCTAGTTTCAGATTTGCTAAATGTTCAAAGTTTTGAACATTCACCGGATGGGTGGGCATGTTACCACAAATTTTGTCTAAAGTCACTGCTTCCGTTGTGAATGTGGGTTCCACTTTTCCAACTGGTCTAATTTCCAGAAACACTTTGCTTGTAGAACATGCAGGAACCTCACCAATTCCAGACATAGGTGTTTGAGTCTTGTATTGGGACAAGCCTAAACGACGGGCACATGTTTTGGTAATAATGTGACTTTGACTTCCTGGGTCCAGCAGGATGCGCACCTTTTGGAAAGTACCTTGGCCATCCTTTACCTCCACCTCTGCAGTCGCAAGCATGACAAAATGACTACCTGATGATGAACCTGAAGACACATTTGACAATGATGTAACTGGAGTGATCACACCTTCCTTGACATTAGAGTAGGATGACGAAGATGTTTGATGGTAAGCAGCACTTGCTTGTTTATGTTGGGGGTTGACAGGACCACCAGTCTCTGTCCTCTTAGGAAAATGCAACAGACTGTTATGTCGCTGATTGCATGTCTTGCATGAGTGAGTTGAATTGCAATTTATTGTTATATGATTTGAACGCAAACAATTGAAGCACAATTTGAATTGTTTAATCACTTGAGACCTTTCTTGTGGGGTCTTTGATAAGAAGTTTGGACATGAGTAAAGAGCATGGCTTTCTTTACACAAAACACATGATTGATTGTTTGATTGAACCAAAAGCATTGTTGGTGTTGACTTTGGTTGATTGGTTGAATTCACACGCTTGTTATGATAATTATTTTGTTGCTGAACTACTGATTTGTTATTCTCATTTGAGAATAATGAGCGTTCTAGTGCACTGCATCGGTCCAGTAAAAATGATTTTAATTCATTAAAGCTTGGGAAATCTTTGCCTGTGCTAGACAACTCAAAGGCTTCACGAGATGCTTTATCTAATTTTGTTAACAACGAATGAAATAACACAAAGTCCCATTCTGAAGTTGGTAATCCCAGTGAACTAAGCATCGCTATGTTTTCACCGTAGACATCAAGCAAGTTCCGCAAGCTCTGGGCTGAACCAGAAGGCATGGCCTTTAAATTATTAATTTGTTCCCAACACATGAATGCTAAATACCTTTTGTTGTTGTATCGATTCACTAAAGCTTCATAAGCGCTCATATAATTAGCCTCAGACACATGAAAAGCACGAATTATATTTATGGGTTCCCCGGACAATGTTGTGATTAGGTATTGAAACTTTTCTATGTTTGTTAAATCTGTTCGCTGATGAACAAGTGTGTTAAAGAGGTCAATGTACCCCGGAAAATCTTTGAACTCACCTGTGAATGTAGGTAATTTAATCGGTGGAAGTTTAGTCTTTGGCTTGGGTTGATGACACGGTTGAGAAGGAGAAGCGAACTCCACTTTTGATTCTTTCAAGTATTTACGTTTTGCTTCGAGTACTTCGAAATACATGTCATCAGCTTGCTCTTGGAACACGGACTGCCCTTGCAACTCTTTATCATCTACACCGGCCTTTTGTAATTCACAAACCAAATTGATGTGGGCATCGTTAAAGCCCTCCAAGATAATGTCTAAACGGGAACACCATGTCTCTAACCGCGTTATAAGTTTCGGTTCGGATTCACAATTACGTGCACACAAAAGTGCATCGCTGAGCCGCTTGTGCGACAGGCTGCGTTTCGACTCCCAATGCGCAATCACGGTCTCACTCATTTTGAAATTTGATAGTTGTTATCACTTTTAGCAGAAATTTTACGCCTAAACTTAACTTATTATCGCGCAAACTTTTATAAAACACACTTTACGATGGAGTTTGATAGTTTTCAAACAGAAACGAACACGAAACTGTCACTTGTTTGTCAAAAGTCACAGCATAAACACTATGAGAATGACCGTATGAAATGATCGAACGAACATCGACGAATTTGATTCGGTTTGTTCGTATTGCCGGCACACAAACGCAATTTGTCGGCACACAAACAAACACAATCTTTGCTTGAGTTACTTAGGCGCTGTATGTTACACGTAAGTATTAACACAATTGTTTAATGATTTATCACGATAAGCTGTTATTATTAAGTGTCGCATGTTACACATAAAACAACGATTGAAATGATAATTAATGTTCAATTTCACAAAATTGAATACACGAACACAAATGTTTTGATTAAATGGACTCTCCCAATGACACGATATGAAGTTGGACTCACCCACAGAACGAACACAGGTCAATACTTCCAACCTACCTAAACTCCAGCGCGTGTGCGCAGATCGGTGAAATACAAAGTGTAGGTATTTTTACACCAACTTTTTGCAAAGTTCCTCACACAAAATGAATGACTGAGTTTGTTTGATGAATTAAACACAAAATATGATATGCGTTGTGATCGATATGTTGATATGATGCTAATAATTCGAATTATAGGTTTTGCAATTTGGTTGTTGTGTGCAAATATGGCGGCTTGATGACGCTAAAATTTTCACAAGTTGAAACGAGTTTACGATTTGAGCATAGGAAACCGATTCTAAGTCGAAATCCGGTTCGACGAGGACCAAAAATGATGTTAAGACGAGTGGACTGTATCTAGGGGTTGTTGAGGTTATGAAGAGGAAAATTGGTTGGAAAAAAACTCACCGGTGGTCGGCACTTAACTTCCTTTGGAGGCGTCGTTGGGGGCCCCCTTTTGCTAATTGTTGATGGTACACTGATGGTTATTCACTGATTATATTTTATTTCATGTTTTTGATGGAGCGACGCACCGTGTCGGTTCGTTAGAGTTTTGGAAGAGTGTCAAAGAATGAAAAGGATTGGTAGAGTGAATGTGTAGAAAGGACTGAACGTCCATAATGGGAACGAATGAAAGGGCGGGAAGGTTTTAATTTGGAATGGTTGAATAAGAGGCTTTAACAATGTTTAGTAAGTTTTTTGTTGAATACGTTTATCTTTAGACATTATATTTGTTACTTCAAACCAATCAAAACCAGCCAAAACATTATCTATCTATATATATAAAAATGTTATGTTGGTTTGTGCACGCTTCAAAAACTCAAAAAGTTCAGCACCGATCGAGCTGAAATTTTAACATGATATATAATCCGCATCAAGGATTGTTTTTATCTATTTTTTTCATCAGTGACATATCAGCGAATGTGCGAATGTGCCACAGCGAAGCGTGGCAGGGCACAGCTAGTTTATAATAAAACAATACAAATTGGATTTACTAGAATTTTTTATCCTCTAATCCCCTTCCGGCACACAAGCGGCGCGTAAAGCAGATTTCTGGACCAAAACATCTAAAAATCCGATAAGAGGAGATTGTCAAAATGGATCGCAGTCTTATTTACGGGGTAGTTAGATATTCAACCCAGGATCACCAGTAGTGACAGAGAGCCTCGAGCTACAGACACTAAAACTCATAACAACTAAACACACATCTAAATTTCGCGAGATGGATTACCTTGTGTACCAGGGGCGTAGCTACCGCCGTATCAGCCGTATCAATGATACGGGACCCCCGGGCTACAGGGGCCCCTAACGTGCTTCAGTAAAAATTCGTAAAATCTTATCCAGGTAATTAGTAAAATCTTCCCCGGAAAAAAAACATAAAAAACTGTCGCATGTGCCTTTAAATGTATAGTTTTCACTTCTGAATTGACAAAAGTAAAAAATAACAATATATTTATTTCTTTTGCGAGAAATCTTTACCCTTCATTTGGGCCCCCCAACTAATTTTGATACAGGGCCCCCAAGGCACGCTACGCCACTGTTGAGTACTAAATGATTTGACCGGCCACAGATCGGAGTCAAAATGATGGCTGTCCGTCCACTTAGCACAGATGTTTTCTGCTATCGTGTATTCAAATTCAAATTCAATTCAAATTATTTATTCACATATTTGTAACATAACAGTGACACTAATGTACCAACGCGTTACAAAAATAAATGTCAGATATTTATACAAAATAAATAGTTTTTCGTGGCCATACACAATTAGACAATTTACATTTGTTTTATCAAATAAGATACATGGTCTATTTAAATATTATTTTATTATTATTATTTATTTGTATACATTTTATTTTCTCTCGTGAAACGAGGGAGACTAAATTTTTCGCGGGCTTTTGGCCAAACGAAAAACTGGTTATTTTCACTGGTTTAGTGATAAGAACTTCCGTACAATACGGCAAGTGTTTAGGATGGTTGCTTTTTGAATTTGTAAGTATGTCAGTTTGTGTATGTTCAGGGTTTCAAGGCTAGTGTGGAGCGTGTAAGGTATGACGCCTGTAGTTGAGAGGACAACAGGAACGGTTTTGACTGCATCTTATTATTATTATTATTGTTAGACATTAATTGTTGTATTGCCTATATCTAATCTACGCCTAGCCAAATGTCAATGCTTTGGTGGCACTTTTATTAGCCATCAGCAATATATTATGCGGTCGAACGGATCTGATGGATTGGCATTACGCGACGCAACATCGGCCGATGCAATCGCAAAATCGACGTTCACCGAACGACGACGCAAAAAGCGACGAGTATGTACTCAGTACGAGTGGTGGCACGGCGACCGCACCCGTGAGAACCGAATGCAGAAAACGAGTTTTTTACAAAACATTTGGGTAATTTAATGACCCTCGCGATATCTGCAGTGCGTAGGTAGGTTACGAAAGTTTTTTTAATAATAATAATTTATGTTTTACGAGCCCGTTGGTAACCATTATTCGCGATAAATATTGAATAAGGTTTTGGTATCCTTGCGTGTTTTTTTTTCTATTCTTTTTCTTTTTTTTCAGCCACGGTCCAACGTAATGCTGTGAACTGGTTGGATAATTATATGCTGAGCTGGTGATGGTTTCAAAGTTGAAACTAATCATGATTATACCACTCATTTCGTTATTTGATGTGTGGTTAGAACCAATGATGGGTTATTTAATCTGTGGTTAGAACAATTAGGCTACCTATACGTTCGTAGGTTGTCCAACTGTAGTTAGTAAAACCAAATAAAATATTTATGAAAAAATGTTTTTTATTTTTTTTTATTTTACCTAGGTGTTACGAGACGAGCAAGTCGTGCACTTGATTGTAAGCCATTGCCCATAACAATTACAGGGTCACCCAGATGTTTGCATTGCATAATCTTGAGCGGCACTGCATTGCGTTCGTCACCCTGAGATGAAGTCTCATATGTCCAATAATTTCACTGGAAACAGCGCCCTTCAAACCGGAACACATTATTGTTTTCACACTACTGCTTGGCGGATGAATACTGGCAATGGTGTGGTACTTCCCCAGGCGGTCTCTTGCAGAAGAGACCTACCACTATATTACGTTACCTGCGTGCGTACGTAACAAATAAATGATTAAAGGAAAGGAATTACATTTATAAGAATAACCTAAAACCACAAGAGAAAACCATTTTAGTTTCCGTATGCTTATTTGATGAAAATTAAAAATGAGGCCATTGGTTCTTCTCGGGGACCCGCATACTTTGCCTGCACCTGTCTGCTACACAGTGAACAAAATAATATATTTACTATGTCACTGTGTCAGCTTATGTAAATGAGCCCTCGTGTATTCTAATGACAATCACACACTTGCGCACGAAGTAAGCACTTGCTGGATCTTTCGATTCTTGACTTCAATACCTCCACTTGATTTCCCAAAGAGGGAAAACGTGTTTCTGAACAGCTGCTGTACCAATTTTTTTTAAAAAAAAGTGTCTTTTCCTTATTTTGTTTTTTATATCCTCGTTCTGTTTTATTTTAGTCCTTTTTTTTTTAATTTTTTGCTGAATGGCCCTCGTTGGGCTATGGGTAGGGTTTGGGACTCCATTCGCAGGCACAGAGCATTTATGCGATATTATAGGCCAATCCTAGTAAGACTTGCGGCGATCTGAACGTTTTGGCGCCCCCCGAGAGACGCGGGCGCCATCGACCGATTCGGATTCTGCACCATGTGTGGTGGACCTTAATTTATGGAAAACTCTGCATTGTAGATATCAACAATCATCAAAACATCCTTCAAAGTTGTATCATGAATGAGATCTCCTGTCAAGCCCTCATACAAAATATGTTGAAATTATCACTCGTCCATTTTGGTGCCGATGGCAGGCAGATGGAACGTACCGTTTTCAAACTGGTTCCTACTGGTCCCTCCACTAGCTCGCCAAAATATTGAAGGGTTTCCAAAGTTCCAACAATGTACAGGTTTTGCAAGTTTGTGGAAAGCCATCCATGTCGGCTACCTACAGCAAAGCAAGATTGCCCCTTACCGCGAGTACTTATTATTTAAACATTTAGCCTCGTGAACGACATTATCGACATGCTCGTCTCGATACTATAAAAAAAGCAATAATACTTAGCACATTATGCAAAATTATACACTATGAGGCTATTGAATGTCCATAGTGACACTCTGCGAAATTTCTTTAACCCTAAACGGGCATAATGAACCTATTTATTGATCTATGGACATGTTTGTATTACACATAAAATTACTATAAAAATATTCGAATCAGACAGAGCAATGGCGATAAAGCAATCATTACATTTGCCAATTATAAGAATTTCCATTTATTTGTTACCTATAAGCATCTGTACAAACATTGAAGACAAGACCCATCTGAATGCGGTATTCAAACAATTATGCTCTTGAGCGCGATGAATCACATTTAATAATATGCGCTATGCACAAGAAGCGTTGCTGGTAATAAGCAGTCCTGCAGATCTCCCTACTCCTGGACTGACGATACGCATCCTAATTATATCGCCTCAGGCTCCAGTGTTAGCATGACAGCTTGTTTTTTTTACTTTAATGTTTGTCTTACTTAACACCACTGAACCGATTGAAACCTTTAATCCAAACAGTAGAATATGATAATAATAAATGTATTTACCAAAAGAGTTCGTTAGATTAAATATTACACATGGAAATTAGGTTAACAAAGGGGTTGCAATACAGGTAATCAGCGAACCCCAAACTAGGCCGAGGCATGTGTCTTGGGGCTTTCAGATGCGATTAAAATTTAAATTAATGGTGTCAATTTTGAGTACGTGCAATTTTGAATAGAAACTGAACTATTCATATAAAAGGATTGGTGGCAAACTATCTTCTGATCCCTACTTCCTTACTTATATTATAAATGCGAAAGTAACTCTGTCTGTCTGTTGCTCTTTCACGCCTAAACTATTGAACCGATTGAAATGAAATTTGGTACAGAGATAGTCTAGAACCTAAAAAAGGATATAGGGTACTTTTTAATGCGAAAACAGCATTGTAAGGGTTTAAAATAGGGGATGAAAGTTTGTATGGAAGTTTCGTCATTTTTGAAGCTAGAAGCTTGAAATTTATTTTTTAGGCTTTTGATTAGATATAAATAAATTTGGCATTCAAAGTTTCTAAAATTTTACCCTTGAGGGGGTAAAGTAAAAATAGGGGATGAAAGTTTGTATGGAAATATATAAGGTTTCGGCTAAACCACTGCACCGATTTTAAAAATTCTTGCATTAACCGTTTATAAACCGTTTATAACCGTATTCTCACCAGAACGGGAAGTACGTGGGTGAAACCGCGGGGCGCAGCTAGTATTAATATAAAAACACTACGAAGTCGTGGGTAAAGCCTAATGAGAGCTTTCATTACTCGCAAGAGTTGTTGTTACGTTGTAGATATTGGAATTTTCCACACGCTAAACTATTATTTACAATGACTGCAAAAATAGATATTAAACTAATAATCTTATATCTTTAAATGAGCAATTCTTGTATATATATAATTGGAATCTCGGAATCGGCTCCAGCGATTTTCATGAAATTTAGTATATAGGGGGTTTAGGGGGCGATAAATCGATCTAGCTAGGAATCATTTTTAGAAAATGTCATTAAAATATAAAAAAACCGAGCAAAGCTCGGTCATCCAGGTATATAACATAATGGGACATGGATGAAGCTGGACGAATGCCCTAGTGACTTGTCGAAAGACACGTGCTTCCAAAGGACACGTGATTGTTATGATTAACTGTACACGGTTGAAGATAGGAAATATTTTGTTTCGCCGTCTAGTATGGATTCATTGATTCCTTTATCTAGATTCTTTTAGTTGATTAAGATTAGCTATATTTTCATTACAAACTTCTACATTCCCGTGTTTTATAATAGAATTAATTGCTAGACGGATTAGCACCTACGCAGTTCACGTTAAATAAAATCTTGAGCTTGCTTATCTCTATCTAAGTCTATACTAATGCTAATCTACTAGTCTAAAATATTTATTTGTTCGGAAAAAACTAAATGAAATAAAAATTCATAAAAAAAAAATTATTAAAATGATTGACGGCCTAATTTTATTTATTTGATGCACAAAACAAATTACAGTCGTTGTAACTTATGAGTTAATTAAAGTAGTTTTTTTAAATCTGGATTTTAACTCAAAATATGTACATACAACAAAATATTAACATATCGAGCGTACAGCACAAAGTACTAAACCAAAGCTATATAATAAAAACGATATGAGAAAAAAAATAAAATAAAACTATTTGGCACATTTTCCAGACGAAATAAATAATAACAAAATAACAACAAAACTTACAGAAAATAATTTTATTTTATTTATTAATTTTTTATTTTATTTTTTAATTGCGGAAAAGAGCCCACTCACCAAGTACCAAGTATGTTTAAAATAGTGTTTAGTTAAGGTTGTATTCGTAATCGTAATTTTCCTGGCTGGGCAGGAAAATGATGTTTATTAACCGACTTCATAGAGAACGAGGTTGTATTCGACAACCTCGTCTTTAATGTTACGTCAGAACTTCGCCATCTGTCAACCGATTTGGATCTTATTTTAAATGTCAAACGTCATACTTTCGGATTAGTCCCGTAGAATTTTCATCAAAATCGGTTTAGCAGTTTGGTTTTTAAATAACTGGAACTGGGTTACGTTTTACCGCGTTTTATTGTAACGAAGATGGGGTTATTAAGCTACTTGTTAATCAGGACAAAAACCACTAATTGCATCCAATGCGGAACAACCACCAAATGGAACAGCAGCCACCACAAGCGGAACAGTCGCTGTCCGATTCTGCCACTGTCCAGCGCATCCTACCTTAGCTATAGACTGCTTTGTCACGTTCTACCTGACTAATACAATCTACGGCAATGTTTCACCCTGAGCAGTCCATCTCGAAATGCCAACAGACACAATCACAGAAAATTAATACTCCAAGGGGAGGGTGCAAAATGGGAACATCCCCACAGGAGGAAAAGATTTTATTCCAAAAACCACAATCAAAAACCCATTGAATTAGTAAAAAAACTAAAATCTATATATATAAAAATGTTATGTTGGTTTGTGTACGCTTCAAAAACTCAAAAATTTCTACACCGATCGAGCTGAAATTTTAGCATGATATATAATCCGCATCGAGGATTGTTTTTATCTATTTTTTCATCAGTGACATATCAGCGAATGTGCGAATGTGCCACAGCGAACCGTGACAGGTTACAGCTAGTACCTTATATTTATTCACCACCACCACACCTACAGCTCATCTAATAGCGAAACACAATAAAATGCAAAATTCCAACAACTTGTTTGTTTATGTATGTTAATAATATTCAAAGATGCGCTAAAATGCCAACAAAACGTACTTATCTTATCTTATATCTTTAAATGAGCAATTCTTGTATATATATATAATAATTGGAATCTCGGAATCGGCTCCAACGATTTTCATGAAATTTAGTATATAGGGGGTTTCGGGGGCGATAAATCGATCTAGCTAGGAATCATTTTTAGAAAATGTCATAAAAAAATAAAAAAAAATACCGAGCAAAGCTCAGTCTTCCAGGTACTAGTATTATTATATACCGGAAATATACTAGAGTAGTCCAAGACGCTTATATATATATATCTAGCTGCGCCCTACGTTTTTACTCGCGTTTACTATTATTAAACCCAAAAAAAACACTAATTTTATGGGATAATAAGTATACAATATTCTATTCTAGGACCTAAACTATCCAAATACCTATTAAAATCATTTCAGCTTTTATTGCGTGTAGAGAGGACAAACAAACACAAACTTTCGCGTTAATAATATTATTAGTGGGAATGTCAAATGATAAATGTCAAATCATACAGCTTCTGCCAAAACAGCGCGGCGGCTCGGCGTGGGCGCGTCGACGCTGCCGCCGCCGCGGTTGGCACACAGTGCGGGCGCAGCCGGCGCCGCCGCTCGCTTGGCACTAGGCGCGGGGCGCCCCGGCGCGGCGCCCTTCGGTTGGCACGAGCCACGTGATTCTCTGCCCATTCAGGCTCTCCTCAATCCCTCAATTAATAATTCTAAATCTGGTATCCTAAGCTTGCCAACGCTTGCATCACGGTGCTCATATTTACACTACCAGAAATACTCTGCATTAAGTCATTGCATACGGGACGGGAACGGCTACAGAATAAATAATAGTAAATGGGGAATCGTTTCATGGAAATGTATGCTTTTGTTCGCTCGACTTGGCGATGCACATAAGAAATAGCATTCGTGATGCGTGATGCGATTCGATAACCTAATAACGCATTTCGACATAAGGATTCGTTAATTACTTTATTTTTTTAAATTATAACATTGATGGCAAAATACAATATTTTATTAGGGTAAATAAAAATGAACTAAAAAAAAACTATAACTAACCAAACTAAAACCACAGAATAAATAAGCTACCTAACCGAATTATAAAAATCTATCAAAAGTGGGTGTCCATGCGGCATGGTGCCAAAAACAACGTCGGCATTTCCACGTTGAATAGCAATTTGCTATTTTCTGTGCGAGAAATGCGCCAGTCTTCTTGTCAATTAGAGTTGTTTTGGATGGATGGCGATTTTCGGTTACAGCAGAATAATATGAACTATTTTAAAGTTTAGATTTGTAAGTCACTCATATCCACCGACAATAAATCGAAAGGTCAATGACAGAAATGCAATGCGCACCCCGACCGGGGGCTGAATTGTACTTAATCGAAGCGCAGACTTCCATATATATCCGTCCTGCATTACCTAGGAAATCTCGGTATACAAGACCGAGATGGCATTCCATCTCGGTCTTGTAGGTCATTACCTAGGCTACCTGTGATGTGAAACGGGGGTGTTATGCATGCTCCCCCTTCCATTTCCACCCCATGGCTGTTTTATAATAGCTGCCGTACTGTTGGCGCCACAAACTTGTTCCACGGAATGTGAGTTTGTTGCACATTGGAAAGAGATTTTCTACTGGCCAGGTTCATTGATGTTTGATGTTGACTGTACACCGAGCCTCCCGCTTGCACAACAGGGATGTGCCACCTCTACCTCGTTCTATCTCTACTAGGCTGTATACTCTTTCAAGCTATAATCTCCTGGTAGACCTGCATCGTTTGGATGCAATTTTCGTCTGAACGCAGCTTAACCGGTTGATATCGGTGAGAGTTTGAGATGCATTCTAATACATTTGCAGTTTTGCAATAAAAAAAAGATAAATAATTATTCTGTGGTAACCTATAGCATATTTCTACGCCATGCAAGTTGTGCAATGTAGAGATCTTTCAAGTTATGATCTCCTGCTAGACTTGCATCGCTTGGATGCAATTTTCGTTTGAACGCAGCTTAACCGGTCGATATCAGTGAGAGTATGGGGATGCGTTCTAGAATTTGCCGTTTTCCAATACAAAAAATGGTAAATAATTATTCTGTGTATAACATAGGTTATGTTATAGCATTTTTTTTAGCCATGCAAGTTGTGCAATGTAGAGATCTTTCAAGTTATGATCTCTTGGTAGACTTGCATCGCTTGGATGCAATTTTCGTTTGAACGCAGCTTAACCGGTCGATATCAGTGAGAGTATGGGGATGCGTTCTAGAATTTGCCGTTTTCCAATACAAAAAATGGTAAATAATTATTCTGTGTATAACATAGGTTATGTTATAGCATTTTTTTAGCCATGCAAGTTGTGCAATGTAGAGATCTTTCAAGTTATGATCTCCTGGTAGACTTGCATCGCTTGGATGCAATTTTCGTTTGAACGCAGCTTAACCGGTCGATATCGGTGAGAGTATGGGATGCATTCTTGTGTTTGAAGCTTTCCAATAAAAAAAAATTACATAATTATTTTATGTTTTTATTTCTATTTGACTGAGTGACGAGACGAGCATGCCGTTCACCTGATGGTAAGCGCTACGCCTGCCCGTAACAGTTACAGTGCCACCCAGAACTTTAATTATTTATTTCAGTTGATACCTACCCTCTTTGGATATTTCTACGCCATGCAAGTTGTGCAATGTTGAGATCTTTCAAGCTATGATCTCCTGGTAGGCCTGCATCGCTTGGATGCATTTTTCTCGCTTGAACGCAGCTTTAGCGGTTGATATCGAGAAAAGTTTGGAATGCATTTTAAAGTGTTTGCAGAATTCCAATTAAAAAATATATATTTATAGTCTACGTTAATTATGTCCGTTGGCATACACTGTTAGCATGTTTTTACGAAATGCACTTTTTAATGGTTTAAAAAAAATAGGAATTTATCAGTAGGTATTTTTTTTTCTGCTGAGTATCTCTTTTTATTGAACCGCAATGGATTAATTACGAACTGGGCCGGTTTGGCTATTTTATGTATAAAAATATTCTTAATAAATTCAATCAAGTATGTAAGAAAAATAAAATTTAAAAAATTAGGGAAAAAAATTATCGTGATTTTTTATATGTGATTTTTTATAAACTCACGAATTGTAAATTTTTTATTGATCTTTATTTACATGTGTGAAACGGGCGTTATTTTAATTTGGGAAATGCAGTTTTGCGGCAGATGCATTACGCGGGTGAAACCGCGAGGCTCAGCTAGTTGTATATAAAAACAATACGTATGCTTAATTTAAAATTGTACATGAATTAAATTTTTCCGTACTGAGCAGCGAGATGAGCCATTCGTTTACCTGATGGTAAGCGCCACGCTTGTCCAAAAAAGTTACACTGCCACCCTGAACTTTGCATTGCATAATATTACGCGACACTGAACATAAGTCCTAAAGTCTCATGTGCCCAGCGATTTTGATGGAAACAGTGCCCATTAAACCGGAACGCAGTAATGTTCGCACACTACTGCTTGGCGGATGAATATCTGGCATAGGTGTAGTAGGTACGTTCCCAGGCGGACCCTTGCAGAAAAGAGAGGCCTATATATCTATATCGCCAATGTTCGCTTATCGTATGCAGCCTGGTGCATTGTTTTGAATGCAACTTTCTCTAGAACGCAGCTTCGCCAATTTGTCTCCCGGAGATTGCACAGCAAAATTCACTCCATTTTGCTGTGCTTAAAGTATTACAGGGGCCTCACTATGAACAGTTAAATCCATCCAGTTTCAGGCCTTAAACCAAACTGCCCTGCATTAAATTAAAAAAAAATATTATGCGCGTGTTGTTATGTTTTGTGAAGGGGTGATAGCCTAGTGGGAGAACGTCCGCCTTCCAAGCAGAAGGTCGTGAGTTCAAATCCCAGTGCAAGCACGTACCAATGTGTTTCTTGTAAAAACATATGTACGTAATTATCACTCGCTTTTCGGAGAAGGAAAACATCGCGAGGAAATTCCTATATATAGGAGGCAGGAATCACGAGGACCTTGCTCGTACAGACACCCAGACTCAGGAAAAACCAGTGGTTTTTAGTAACCAGTTTGCCCTGTGCGGGAATCGAACAGTCTCACGATTCGCAGTCGATTTATCGTGAGATATATGAGAAAAATCAAAAAGGTTTTCAGGTTCAGCGATACATGTAATAGGTAAGTATTCATACAACAGATAAGTAACTAAGTGTGTATTATGTATGATACTACCAATAGATTTATTTTATTTTATTGTTCTAAGAAGCTGGTTAATTGCAATGGGCAAGATTTTAATGAGAAGTTACTTACATATAAATAAGTTATTCAGTTTTTTATTTCACTGAGTGACGAGACGAGCAGGTCGGTCACCTGATGGTAAGCGCTACGCCTGCCCATAACAGTTACCGTGCCACCTAGAACTTTGCTTTGCATAATCCTGCGAGGCATTGCACTGCGCTCGTCAGCATGAGACATCGGCTATATAGCCTCATATGCCCAGTAATTTCGCTGGAAACAGTGCCCTTCAAACCGGAACACATTAATGTTTGTAATTAGTTATTGTCCAATTAAAACCAAACTTCAGTTTATAAATCAATGGTAAACAACGAGTCGACGAACTAAGCGAGAACCATTGCCGATATTAATTTGATTTAACGATATGTTTGCGAGAAAAAGCAAGACATTAAGAAACAAATATTTCATTGCCCACGAGGAGAATTTTGACCGTCTTTTTGACAAAAAAGTAATAAACCGATGGTCCATGAAAAAATTAATTTAAAAATAATATTACTTCAAAATAAAGCTTTTCTTAGAATCCCAACTTCAAGACAACCTGTAATTATTGTCGGATTTCAATTATCGATTTCAAGCAAAAACGTATCACGCAATACTATGAATGTGCAAGCCAAGCCTTCCGAAGTGACGTTATGAAAAACCGATCCCAACGGTTCTCAAGTCGTCCGGTGCATTCTCAGCAGTTCCACTGCATTACGCAGGCTGATTTAGTCACACTTTGTAACAAAAAAAATAACAGAAAAATACCATTATCAGAAGACACAGGCCCGCGCCTAGTTTGGAACTCACTGTTAATCATTGTTTCAACATAATGTTTGCTCTTTTTTTGTAACATCTAACTTTTTCGGCAATAAATTTTCATTTATCATTTACAAATTGTGGTAAAAATATATACATATGTAATGTAATTAATAAATGCGGCAACGCAAGCTATAAAGAAAAAGATAAAGGATTGAGTCGTATTTCCAGTTAATTGGCTGTCTACTTTAGTGTGCCCTTCAAGGAGGAAAGCATGGAAATTCCCCAGCCTGGACCGGTCCCGTGCGCCGACCGGTCTGCCCCCGGACACCAGCGTTTTCTATACGCTCGCGGTCTACGATTTACGAACGCGCAGCCTCCTTGCGCGCATAACCATCGGTACGCATAAGTTAATACATATTTACTACGCATGCTTGTACTATAAATCAATTATCGGTAAAGTGTGTTCACTAAACGATTCAAGGTTAACTCATGTAGATCAAGGCCGCGGTAATTTTTTTTAAACCTTCATTCGATGCTTGTGATGCGTTTTTAGTAGACGATGTACTTGCAAAGAAGGAGGAATGAAAACTACTAAACAACTAAAGCATAAAAATTTAATAAGTCATTTCATCATCAACCCATAACGTCCCACTGCTGGGCACGGGTCTCTTCTCAAGGAGGAGGTTAAGGCGATAATCTACCACGGGGGCCGAGTCCGGATTGGTGGATCACATACCTACCTCCGAAATAATTCTCGGGTAGGTATTTGGTATGTGGTAATAAGTCATTTACCAAAAATAAAACTCAAAACTCATATCATTTGCAAGTTTGTACATTATTCAAATTCCCTTTGGTAAACGGTAGGCCCCTATCATAACGACATAACATTATATATGTTAATCTAAACTATACTATTACTATTATTTTAAACTTAATATTATAATGAAAGTAAGTAAGTTTATAAGTATTAAATGTATTGTGACTGTTAAATACTGTAAGTACGCCACCCACCCTACTATAGAAAAATGTTTTTTACTGTCCATCCAAAGGTTGTCTGGAAGAAATCGCTTTCAGCGATAAGACCGCCCATTGTACTACCCTTGTTTACCTATTGTACTGTGTTTAATTTTGTTTCTGGTGTACAATAAAGAGTTTTCTATTCTATTCTATTCTATTCTATAATGAGGAAAGATTTTATTGTCTGTTTGTTTGTTTGCTTTGAATGGACTCCGTAACTACTGAACCGATTTGAAAAATTCTTTCACCGTTGGGAAGCTACACTATCTTCGGCTATATTATATTTTCAAGAAAAATTGGGATTCTTACTAAAACTCCGGTAGTGTAACCCAAGTAGCAAAAAAACACCTAAAAAATTCCTTGCATCGTGTGCGCTGCAAAAACTATTGATAATAGAACAAAATGATGTACTATGACTTTGCAGAACACATTATTATCTACAAAAAATGTCACGACAGCATATGTCTAACCATTATAGTTAGTCATAATAAGCGTATTTTCATTTTTAAACAATAATTTAAATGCCACCGCTAGAAAAGGCTCTTTTTATTGGTAAAACGTTTACAAGTCGAAAGTAATTAAATAATAAGACGTAAATATAATATTAAATTTGTGATTCATTCCCTTTCGTAGAACGCCACATCCATAAGCCATATTTTCATTTTGCTCTAGATTATTGAAGACTTATAAAATTCCCTATACAAAGAAAAGGGAAAAAATTACCTACTAATTAAATAGGACGGGATACTTTTTTTCTTTTCATGAACCAACACAAATTCGCAAATTATATTTCATTACTTTTTTCCACCCTAAAACGCCGCTCCCAATCCATACGCGTCTTTGTTCGTCAAATGAAAATTCAACATCAAACTCTTTATAGGGCTTCTGTGTCGACGTCAAATTAAAAATCAGTCGTAGAATAAGTACTAAACAGTGCCAGTACAGAAACCCCAGTTCGAGAAATAGCGACAGTTTCATGGACGAAGTCTCAATTCATAATTACTTCCTACTAATATTATAAATGCGAAAGTATTATAAATGTATGTTTGTTTCTCTCTCACGCAAAAACTAAACAACGGATTCCAATGAAATTTGGAATACAGACACAGACACAGATACAGATTTATAACCAGGATTGAGTAATAGGGTACTTTTTATACCGATAGTATCGGGACTGCGCGAACTACGCGGGTGAAACCGCGGGATGCATCCTCATTTCCTTTGGTCACGCCATAACTTTAGAACGATTTAACCGATTCGGGTATTTTCCGAGGAAGGCTCTTATGAAAATTTTAAAAAAATGCTGGAAAAAATAGAAATATTTGGTTAATCAAAAATATGGGTGTGTGTGTGCGGAGCGCTGTAATTACAGTTACAGTTAAACTTATTTCAAAGCATTACGATCGATTTTTTACTAAATGCGCATCATAAAATGAACTAAATCGTGCTGTCTATTAAACACGCAAGGTATGGTTTGCTTCAATCCACGTGGTTCCCATCGAATGCCAAACTATTCGAAAGGGAGCACGTCGACGTCAAGCTCTCGTCGGAAACGTGAAGCAATTTTTGTAGAAGTTTTGTAACGTATCTTTATAAAAATGTATAGTGTACTCGGTATAACCTGTAGTACACCTGCGAAAACTTGGTTTTCCTTAAACGACACGCATTCAGCTACTAATGTCTGCTTCGGTCTTGTCCTTGTTATTTTAATACGTTACATATGTAGTTATAGTACGTAGCCTGCATCATATAAAAACAGAACCGTGCCAATAAATAGAACCTTTACCTTCACCGCTTGAAAGGGAAATTTCCTTTTTCAAACTTAAACCATAATCGGTTAGTTTAGTAGATTATAATTCTATTTATTTTGTATGTTTCTCTATGTATATGACACATATGTGTTTGACTTATAAAGGTGCATGATTTTTGGCTTCCATTACCATAACGTTTACTTTTCCAAACAGAACCACTTTCCAACATGATTTAATCTAAGCCCTTGATTGTCATTGATGATTGATGTGAGTCACATTTTAACAAATATAAAACTGTAATTGTGTGCGTGATTATAGGTGTGTGGTATTATAAGCAGTTCTGGCAAGGGTCTGATAGAGAACATCGCGCTCGCGACTCAGTACTTGGAATCGAAAGTTGCTTTGTTGGTTGCAATAGCTATAATATTCAAATTGCATTACAACTTTACAACCAACGCTACAGTAAATGAGAATCCGAGGAGTTCAATGTTTACGAACTTTACTAGTTGCCTTTTTCCGGCAAATATTCAAGCTTAGTATGTATTCTAGTCGCTCTCTGAACAGCCTGAACCTTCGCAAAAAGAGATTTGTGGAATAATTGGCGGAAGAAGATCTATTATGACTTTGAACGTTGAACCCGAACATGTCAAATTCGATATGACGTGCTCACAGTACAGATATGGTGACGGAAAAAATGTAGGGAAAACGGTATGTCCAAGGTTATCTAAGGAAATTCAACAACCAGCACGGGGCTAGTTTGGAAGGCTAGGCTAGAGAGATAAGCTCAATAACGAAGGTAATAAAGCTGACGATGATTTTAGCGATTCTTTATACATAGGAAGGACTATAAATACTATAATGCTCATCGTGTGATATTTTTTGCAACAACATTTACGACTCCTACAAAATAGTAATCTACGATCTTGAAATGACTGATCTAGATTCAAGAAATTAACATAAAATTTTAATCGAAATTCATTGTCAACGTGATTTAAACAGAATCATAAAACTAGCAAGAACGTATTTTGATTAACAAACCAGTTTACGTTTATTTGGTTTCATTTTCGTACCTATATTGATTGACCTACAAAGAAAATCTAAATGTCGATATAGATAATATATACCAGTACCGGAGTCAGAATCAGGTCCGCCTCTAGAGCTCTTAATAAATGTGTAGTTAGTATCTAGTTGTAAAATCCGGTGAATACTAGTTCCCAGCAAAGGAGCGGCGACTTCAGTCAGAGGCGGTTCACTGTATAGTCTAATCAACGCCTAGCCAAGACGCTATAGGTACATCGCGTTTTTGCTAATCCTAAGATCACTAAGATGTTACATAAATAACCACTTTTATGTGTTTTTTTTACGATTGAGTGACGAGAAAGCAGGCAAGCAAGCTAACAGGCAATCGTTAGTGTGCGTCGCGCAGGAATTCTGTTTGTAACGCAAAATTTCCATATTATACTGGATCAACATTATTAGAAATAATCTAGGCCCAAAAGGAGCACCTTGAGGGACACCAATGACCTTTTTGTTTGTAACATAGGTACCAAAAAAGAAAATGTTGGTATTTTCGATTGGTATTTACAAGTTTGGCGCTATCTCACCATACGTCCATGCAAAATCTAATGCACGATATTGCGAATATAGTGCGTGGGTGATTACAAACAGTGTCGAAAGCCGTACACAGACCGATTTCTTCACTAACATTTGCAATGATCATTAGTTTATTTAAATCGTTGCTTCGAGCTACAACGTTAACTAATGTGATTAGACACCAACTGGATCTAAGGTGATTTGCAAAGATAACTCGGATACCATTAAGGAAAAAGACACGCAACTGAAGTAATATATTCAGCAATAACCGGTTGTTTGATGAGAATAATTGTTTATCTTTACTACTTATAGTAACGAAGAATTAAATAGGTATGTTCATTCTGATATTATAATAATTAATTGGGTGTTGGCATTGGTACTTGTCTAACTGGATTCTAAATAGACGTAAGTAATATAATAGTCCAATCATGTAATATAAAATAAGACGTTTATTAGATTTAGATTTTTTTTTTCTAAATTTGTCACTAACTTAGCATAAGTTATATTATATAGTTAATATTAGAAGGCGACAAAATGATTTTGAATAAGTCATATTAGTTCTATCGTGCGGTGTGTGCGCCAAAAAATAACGTACCTAATAAATATGTACAATTAGGTGCATAACTGAACTAATCGGTTCCATTCGTTGACTATGAAGCCTTATAATCTTTGGTTCCATTGATCACAAAGACAGTAGACGGTAGACACGATGTAGACAGGCGAGGCGAGACAGGCGATTAGTGAGTGAGGCGTGAGAAATTATACCTAGTAGCAGTCTAGATGTGTAAAATAGTAAATAGTCCAAGTGTTTAAGTGCTAGTTTCCTAGACAGCAGCATTAGCGAGGTAAGGAGGTCGCAAGGCTGCCGTCGGCGTCGTCTGCGTCTCGTATCCGCGATAATTGCAAGGAAGCTGGTATGCGCCCACACCCGCGCCGTCGCTTCCCGGCTAGGTAGACACTATCGACTGGAGAAATCTTCACAATTGACTTGACCACAGACTTTTTTGATTGTTTTTTTTTTATTTGACTTAGTGACGAGACGAGCTAGTCGTTCATCTGATGGTAAGCGCTACGCCTGCCCATAACAGTTACAATGCCGCCCAGAACTTTTTATTGAGTAATCCTGCGTGGCTCTGCACTGCGCTCGTCCCCCGGAGACATCGGCTCCACAGTTTCATATGCCAGCCATATCAAAAATATAAAGCCTAGCCTAGCCTAGCCTGAATATAGATATTTAGAAGCGCTAACGAAGTTGCAGCAAATTATCAAAATTAGCTGGCTATATTATTTATTTATAAATTGTTTTAATTTGGTCGGTGTGCTGATTGCGATATAGGTTCTATAATTAATTAATCGCTATCGATTTCTGGTTCTTCGAGGGGCACATTGCTGTCTTTTAGTTATTTTATGCTTTGCGTCATAAATATTCCCCAAGCAGCGCATATTTTCCCGCAGCGACAACGTGTCTTGTACCACACTTGCACGGGGATTTAGCAAAACCAAGTGTTTTGCAAAATAACCAGTTTTCTCAGACTTTTCCTCCTATTTACCTGTAAAGTAGAAAACCATTGTGTGGTCTTAAACATTTTACTGCTCGAGTTTATTTAAAATTTCAAAAATTGATTATTTCAGTTTTCTTTGCTTAATTAAAAGTATTAGATAAACATGGTCAGCTACTTTTGACGCTGACCGTACCATTGAAAGCAAGCGTGTTCAATGGTTTAGTTTCTCCTTCATCACAAACAACTATAAATTCATAGACTTATCGATCTCAACTGCTGAATTTGTCAAACTTCTCTACAATACATTCAAAGAAATTAATATAATGTAGGTCAGCTGTTGTACCTTCTTAGGCAGGTTTAGCGGGTGGATAACAACTTAACAAACCTTGGTGTAAGAAGTTAACCTTGCTGTATGTAACTTTGTGCGAGTTCGTTAACATTCAAGGTAGGTTTCGATTTAGTGACAATGGCATTTATGCATTTTTTGTCGAATCTTTCATGCCTCTTTGTGTTTAAGGTGTCATCTTTTATTTTCTTGATAGGTGACTTTAGCTACACTATCTTTGCATATAAAAAGCGCGGGTTTCAACCGGAACTGGGGCATTAATAGGGGCTTTTCCCCGGCGAAGAATAAAATATTGATAAATACACAATGATTAGATGATTACATCAAATTCAACGGTTGAAAGATTATTATTTAACGTCCATAAAACAATTAAATTAATTCAAAATTTAAAAAATCCAAAGGATAGTTATAACGTGCACATTTCTCTGGACATAAATGACCTAAAGGATGCCAGTTGTCAAAATTGCGGCTTGCATCTGACCGTTCATAGTTGTCATTGGTTTTGTGGACGTGTTTGCACATTACAGCGAAATTTGAACGTTTTTGAATTAGTAGAAGTACGTTTTATTTAACGTGAGCTATGTTACTTGTTAAGTGGGCCATCTTATATAAATAAAATAGCTGAACTTCGGTAGGTTATAATAGTCTGTGACCACGGGAGAACCTGTCATCTAATATCCACGTTAATGATATCACAGGTATTATAAACATGTATTTCATATAAACAAGTTTAAGACACAAGGAAAAAAACAAAAAACAAATAAAAAATAATTAGAGGAAAACGGATTCATTTTCAAAGGACATATTTTATAAATAATCTATCTCAAGCCACTAAACATTTCGGTGAAAGACAAATCAGTGCATCGCGGCATGCAGCGTGCATTAAAACATTTGATACATAAAAAGGTGTCAATTGACGTCAAGCAGCGCGCCGCATGCCGCACTCCATCGCTCCGCATTGATTTGTCTTACGCCTTAGGGGAAAGTACTTAGATTGCTGATTCAAACTCCATTTGGGTATCCACATTTCGTTAGTACCCAAATTCATTCCGCCACAATTTTTGACCCATCCACAGGATCCAACAAAACCGATAGTTATTTCGGAGGTACATGATCCACCAATCTAGACCGGGCCCCCGTGGTGGACTACGTCCTTATCCTCCTCACGAAAGTAAGGGGATATTCTGTATATGAGGCCACTTCACAGCACGGTATAACATGAATCATTCGTTACCGCTCAGTTCGATATTGAGAGTTGTGAGAAAGGTCAGTCTCATTCCAATAGCTGTTTAATTGCGGGCTTCAGTTTCAATAATAGGTTCTATATTAATGGCGAACGCGGAACTAAAGCGGTTATCCTTCAGATGGCATGCGCCTTACTCGAGCATACCAGCGACCATTCGTGGATTTCTCATAGATACTTTTCTAATCTAAAGAACGCCTGGCAAGTCACATAAGTTATACAGGGAACCGTGGTTCTACAATAAATACCTAATAAATAATCTTATTATTATGTTAATGTCATCGGAACTTGACTGGCATACATTTTATGTCAATAAAATTACGGAAACTAGGTCTAAATTAAATTGGTAAACGTGACCTAAGGAGTGACACTTACTAAAACATTGCAACAACAAAGAAGATGTTCATCCAGATTCTTTGCCAGATATTCATCCGCCAAGCAGGAGTGTGCAACCATTACTGTGTTCCGGTTTGAACGGCACTGTTTCCAGCGAAATTACTGGGCATAAGAGACTTTAGAGCCGATGTCTCAGGGTGACGAGCGCAGTGCAGTGCCGCGCAGGATTATGCATTGCAAAGTTCTGGGTGGCCCTGTATCTGTTATGGGCAGGCGTAGCGCTTGCAATCAGGTGAAAGACGAGCTCGTCTAGTCATTTGGTAAAAAATAAAAGACGTGGGTAAACGGCAAGATAGGTAAATCACATCTAATAAATCACACTATAATAAAAGATCATAAGAAAGTTTGTGCATCCGTGTCTCCTCTCTCGCGCAACGGTTGAACGGATTTTTACGATATTTTGTATACAGATAGATACCTCAGCTCCTCGAATAGAACATCATCATCAACCCATAACGTCCCACTGCTGGGCACGGGTCTCTCCTCACTTTCGTGAGGAGGGTAAGGCCGTAATCCATCACGGGGGCCCAGTCCGGATTGGTGGATAACATACCTACTGTTCGCGCCACTTACATTGGCACTCATAATACCTTCCTACCTTCCTATTCCTATCATTTTTTGGCGACTATCTCTGTCGCTCATATCGTGGTATCCACGAGAAAACTGCTTGCCGCCGCAAGTAGTCTGCGATCGACCCTCGTCCTTCGCGGCTGCCGCTCTCGCCGAATCCAAAGTACTGGATCTGCTGCTCCTCTGTGGTGGTCCACGTGAATTCGACGCGAAAATATAAACAAAACCCGCTATAAACCCGCCGCGTAAACGCTCCTTGCCGACACGCACCAACCGCCAAAAATACAGTCCACTACATCGAACGTCATAACATCCTGAAGGAACAAGCAGCTTGGAGACGGACCCGAACCGAGGTGATTGCAGTTGCATGGAGACCAGGTTAGTCGCCAAGTTCCTTTGTACTACTCTTCTACCAGCCATCCTTCCCCCGCCATTGGAGGCGCGCTCAGCCTATACAGCTTAGCTGCCGCGCTAACATATTGTTGGTCCTCCGCCGCCGGATCTTCTCTGGTCCTCCCGCTATTCTCTGGCCCCTCTTAGGCCTCATATAGTCCTCTTTATAACCGCCCGCAATTTTATATTGGTATTTTTACCAACGATAATTTCCTATAATTATCGTGTTCCCGCCCGCAATTACAGTTCAGATAGTACTCTGTACTATCCTACTACGCTCTTATATACTTATTTCGTGTATTCCGCAGTCCTAAATAGTAAAAATAACGATTTTTCCGTAATTCTTAATTTTTATTAAAAAGTGAAGGTATTCCTAACGACCGCCCGTGCGTCTCCACATGGGTATTCAATACGCCGCGCGCGCGGCAGGTAAATGCTGTAGGCAGTTGCAGTAAATTAGGAATTTCATACTTTATCTAGTTTTTTATACTTTGTTAAGATGGCTATGGCTACTCGTTCAAAAGACAAAGATAGTGAAGTATACGAGGACGCAAAAGCGCTCGATACGTTACAGGTCGAACGTTTGACCTTGATAGGTAAACGTGACATTATATTTTCTCGCTTACAAGATATTTTTAACCGATCTTTAAAGGCTTTCACTGATGATACTGAGAAGGATTTATTTCTATGTGGAATGATCTCGTTAGACCGCTTACGCTCCGATTTCAATGAAATTGTGAACAAATTAAATGTCACCGAGTTGAGTCTCAACGCTTCGTACACGGTAAACTACCAATCTATAAACGTCTTCGAAGATATGTTTTGCCGTTGTCAGTTTGTTTATAATAAACTTAACCCGCCTTTAAAAACCGCTGATTTCAATGTTGCCCCGCAACGTAAATCTATCAGAATTCCTGAACTCGATTTGATGGTCTTCAATGGAGATCCGATGACCTGGAGGATATTTTATGAGTCATTCAAACGCACGATTCACGAAAATCCCGATCTCACTGATCACGAACGCGTCCAATATTTAATTAATAAATTGTCAGGCCGGGCCCTTGCAGTTTGTTCTGGTATCGTACCTAACGCTGATAATTATCCGATCATATGGCAGACGCTCGTCGATAAGTATAACGACAAACGTAACCTAGCCTCCGCTTATCTTGATCAAATGCTTGATTTTAAATCTTTTAACACCGCGACGAATAAAAACTTAGAATTATTCCTAGATAAATTCTGCACGGCTGTGTCAAGTTTGAAGTCTCTCAAGCTCGATAACGTGTCTGATTTTATTTTACTATCGCTCGCTTTGAAGAAAATAGATTCAAGTACTGCACGGTCGTTTGAAATGCACATGCGAGGTAAATCTATGCCTACATACAATGAACTTTTAAAATTCATCCGCGAACAAAGCAAAATATTGGAACGCACTACGACCGTTTCTCTTAGCCGCAGTGATAACAGGCCGGGTACTGCAAGGTCTACGCAGTCTTTTGCAGCATCATGCGTCACTCACTGTCCGCTTTGCAAACAAGCCGATCACGCTAACTTATATAGATGCCCTGCATTTGATAAGCTTTCTATCGACGACAGGTACACTTTTGTAAAACAAAGCAAAGGTTGCACTAATTGTCTAAGCACTACGCATATAAATACTGCTTGCAATTCTAAATTTAATTGCCGTTATTGTGGATGTAAACATCATTCTATGTTATGCCGCAAAGTATCATCTTCCCGTGAAGACAATCGCCCGTACCCTAGCGCTCCGTCACAGGCGCACGCGCCGCCTCCGCGCGCGCGAACTGGCAACTTCTCCGCCGCCGGGGATCACATGCCGCCTTCGGCATCGCCGCCGCCCGTCGCGGGCTCCGCTAGCGCTCAGCTGACGAACTTACCTACAACTGCTTATCAGTCATCACAACAACAGGTGTCGCTGTGTAATATACGCCCCGCTTCGCAGCCTAATGACACTACTTGTTTACTGGGAACCGTACAAGTTTATGCTACGGATTTAAATGGTCGCCGCCATGTGGTACGCGCCTTAATTGATTCGGCTTCCCAAAGTAACTTTTTAACTTCAAAATGTTGCGCTAAATTAAATTTAAAATGCAATAAGGTGACGAACACCGTTGTTAAAGGGATAGGTTCCGCATCTAACCCAATCAAGGGAGCAGTTTCTGCTACTTTATCTTCCCGCCTAAATGATAATTTTATTGCAATTGACGCCTATGTTATCGACCGCATAACAGACAATTTACCGGCAGTGAAAATTGACGTATCCTGCCTTTCATACCTGAACTGCCTGCCTCTGGCAGACGACAGTTTCGCTTCGCCTTCCGAGATCGACATACTTATAGGCGCGCCGCTCTTTTCTGAAATATTGCTATCAGGCCGCGCCGCTGGTCCGCCTGGTACTCCAACCGCTTTTGAAACCATTTTTGGTTTTATCGTAATCGGGACCGCTCCCGTTACTCCCGCTCATGTTACTCCCGCTCATGTTACGCCCGCTCATATTGAAACCGTTGTTTCTATCACTGACCCCTTGGTTGAAGATAGATGCCGCTCTCATATTTCCCTTTGTACCTTTACGGAAGGACCACGTTTAGATAATCTTGTCCAACGCTTCTGGCAGCTTGAAGAGGTGCAATGCACGCCGACTTTGAGCCCAGACGCTATAGAATGTGAACGCATTTTTACAAATAACGTTTCCCGCGATCCTACGGGACGCTATTCTGTAGCGTTACCTTTCTCCCGCGATCCCGCGACCGCTCTGGGTAATTCTTACCCTATCGCTAAAAAACGCTCCATGTATCTCGAACGTAAGCTCGCCGCGACACCTGCTCTGCGCTTAGAGTACGATGCTATAATCAAAGAGTACATTCAGAAGGGTTACATTTCACTGATCGACAATGATAGTCCTTTTACTGGATATTACGTGCCACACCACGCCATTGCGAGACTACAAAAAACAACAACTCGATGGCGTATGGTGATGGACGCCGGTGCTGAAACTGACTCAGGCCTCTCCTTGAATCAAGTTTTATATACCGGGGATAATTTTCAAAACGATCTTTTTACAATCCTCTTGGATTTCCGCCACTACCCAATCGCTTTTACATCCGATATTAAACAGATGTACCTACAAATTTTGATAAATAAGGACCACCGCAAATATCAAAAACTCCTGTATCGATTCGATCCCGTTTTTCCGCTTGATACCTACCAATTCAACCGCGTTTGTTTTGGTCTACGTAGCAGTCCGTTCCTTGCGATGCGAGTGTTGCGACAGCTGTGCGCCGCCGACGGTGCCCGCTTCCCACTCGCAGCATCTCTTATCAGCGACAACACATACATGGACGACGTGTGCTACTCCATGCCTACTCTGTCTGCTTGTTTACAACTCAGAGACGATCTCCGCGAGTTGCTCAAGGCCGGGGGCTTCGATCTCGTCAAATGGGCTATTAACTCACCCGCGCTCCTTGACTCCCTTCCCGTCTCTGCGTTAACGGAATGCGTTAAAAATGCGAAAAATGCGTTAACGGATCTTTTAAATTCCGACGAATATAATAAGTCTATCTCAGATGAGTTATCAGCTAATCGCATACACTGGAAATTCAATCCACCGCGAAGTCCTCACTTCGGGGGGAATTATGAAATATATGTGAAAGCGTTTAAAAGTCATCTTCATAAGACGATCGGTTCACAGTTACTCACCTATGAGGAAATGTTAACCGTACTCACACAGATAGAATGCGTTATCAATTCTCGTCCTATAACGTTATTGAGCGAAGATTCGTCTGAGCCGACCGCGCTGAGTGCTTCACATTTCTTAATGACCGCACCGCTGAAGCATTTACCCGCTTGCACGATTCCCGATGAACCTGGACACTTATTGAAACGGTACGCTTTATTGGATCAAATGGTACAATCATTTTCCAAACGGTGGAAGTTGGAATATCTTCACTTACTTCAATCTAGAGGAAAATGGAATACACCTTCGAATCCCATTACAATAGGTTCTATTGTTCTTATTATCACTGATAATATTCCCCCGCTATCCTGGCCTCTCGGCGTCGTCGTGGCCACTCATGTCGGCGGCGATGGCATCTGTCGAATAGCGTCAGTAAAAACGGCGACCGGCGTCTACCAGAGACCCGTCGTCCGTTTATGTATCTTACCTACCCAATAATTTAACCCCTTGCTCCCCGGTCAACCGCTATGTTATATTTAACCCGTTGACGGCTTAAGAGTTTAACTCTTATTTTTATATTTTTTATTTCCCGCTTTCTTTTAAAAACCAATGGTTTTTAGGCCGGGGGCAAATGTTCGCGCCACTTACATTGGCACTCATAATACCTTCCTACCTTCCTATTCCTATCATTTTTTGGCGACTATCTCTGTCGCTCATATCGTGGTATCCACGAGAAAACTGCTTGCCGCCGCAAGTAGTCTGCGATCGACCCTCGTCCTTCGCGGCTGCCGCTCTCGCCGAATCCAAAGTACTGGATCTGCTGCTCCTCTGTGGTGGTCCACGTGAATTCGACGCGAAAATATAAACAAAACCCGCTATAAACCCGCCGCGTAAACGCTCCTTGCCGACACGCACCAACCGCCAAAAATACAGTCCACTACATCGAACGTCATAACATCCTGAAGGAACAAGCAGCTTGGAGACGGACCCGAACCGAGGTGATTGCAGTTGCATGGAGACCAGGTTAGTCGCCAAGTTCCTTTGTACTACTCTTCTACCAGCCATCCTTCCCCCGCCATTGGAGGCGCGCTCAGCCTATACAGCTTAGCTGCCGCGCTAACACCTACCTCCGAAATAATTCTCGGGTTGGTATGTGGGTTTCCTCACGATGTTTTCCTTCACCGAAAAGCGAGTGATAATTACGTACATATGTTTTTACAAGGAACACATTGGTACGTGCGTGCACTGGGATTTGAACTCACGACCTTCTGATTGGAAGGCGGACGTTCTCCCACTAGGCTACCACCGCTTAGAACATAGGCTGCTTTTAATCCGGTAAAAATAAATGCTTCCTGTGAGATAATAGGGAACGCGGGTGAGATCGCAGCACTACTATTATGTCTTCTCTGACCGCCGGGTGCAAATAGTAAGCAATATGACGTAAAGCAAGCAAAGTGGCCGACATGGATCCCCACAGCTCGAACTCGATTATCTTCAGTTTATTGTCACATGGCTATCTCTAGTGCCACTCGTACGATAGAGGATAAACAGCCCTAGGTAACTATGCATCATCCATGTTTGAAATACTCCATATTGACCGTCAACTATTGATAAACGCACGGTTGCAAAACTGCATGGCTCATTGCACTCACTATGCAGGCAGGTAACAAGGATGGTAGGTAAAATATATTCACCCACCAAGCAGTAGTGTGAAAACATTATGGTTTCGGTTTGAAGGACACTGTTTCCAGCTAAATTACTAGGCATTTATGAGACTTGAGTGCCTATTATATCTCAGGGTGGCTCAGTGCAGTGCCGCACCAAATTATGCAATGTGCAGGCGTAGCGCTTACCATCAGGCAAACGACTTGCTCGTCTCGTCAATCGGTCAAATATAAAAAAAATGTAAGGCTCTTCACTGAACCGTTTTTTATTTGGTTTTTATTTTTTTTTGTTTGTTTTATTTTGATCACAATGTCATCGTGACCTTATGTGAAGATGTTGACAAAAGTAGAATATTGATCCGGCCTAGGAAGGAACAGGATTATGCAGCCTAAATACCATTACAAAAAAAAATACGTTTCAGGGAAATCAAAAATGTTGGTGAAAATAACAAAAGAAGAATGGTGACTTTCGAAAGACTCAGCAATTTAAGAATAGTACAAAACGTTGTTCACGTGTCGTTAGTGAATGTATTCAATTAATGTCGTACATGCAGTTTTGTACGTTCCCACAGCTGGGACACAGTCATTCTGTCAAGGGGCCGTCCATTGATCACGGGATGTTTTTTTTTTTTTAGCAGCTTCGATAAATTATATAAGACAAAGAATTGGCAAGGGCAGCTCTCGTAAACTTTCGACCGCCAACCTTGGCCACTACTATTATGAATAATCAATTAGAACAAGCATTTGGTGGATATTTCTAACATCATATGAAACGTCTGGTTTGACTGTGATCTGGCACGAACTCGGAAATAATCTATTTGAAAGCCGGGAGCAGGTGCACCTGTCGATTTCATTCATACTGATCTATTTACGACCGGCGGAAATTCTTACGAGAATTTGTGCTTTCAAACGTATTACTTCAAAAACTGTATTGTTAAAGTCTTGAAAAAACATGTGGCGGAAAATACATAATCACGTGAAAGCCTCACGAAAGGGGAACAGAGAAAGGTGGCGGGAGGGGGTCCAGCAAAATTCAGGAAATATCACAAGGGGGGGGGGGGGGTGTAGGAAGATATCACGAGTATTTATTTTTTGTCTAACGCGCGATTTCTAAACCGAAAAACGGCTATTCTAAAACTTGTAGGTACTAAAAATACACGTAATAGGGGGGGGGGGGGGGGGGGGGGGACACTGAAATTCTAAAAAAAAACACGTGATTAATGGACGCAAGCTCACTGACAGGTAGATTGCTATAGGTCTGGGCATGATGTTATCGCCCAATAACTTCATCACCGTCTTTGCTTGTTGGTTTTAGTAATGCTTTAGAAGTTTCCGTTTAATGCGCTATTGTTTTCTATTCTTTATGATACCTATGGCAATAATACATTTGGTTGTACGCGTGGGTAAAATTTTACCCGACTACGGCGAAGCAAAGAGCAAGGTAACGATTTTTATCATAACTGCTTGTATTGGACAAGTATTCGTCAATGGACGGCTGGTTCAGTAATGATGCAACTTCTGCTAATTACTAATTAGCATATGAGGTGAGCTGTTGTCGTTCATTGCAATGCAATGGACCAAGAAATCTTTGTAACGGCCTTTACATTATGTAAAAAGTGTCTTGGTAATGAGACGTTGTTGTTTGACAGCTGGCGATTGCAGCAGGAGATCCTGGTAGGGAGCAGTATCTAGGCGTTGTATTAAATAAAAAATAAAAAATTAATACTAAAATAGGCAAGTGAATGTCGGACCACGTAGGATTCCGTACAAAATCTTTATTCAGTTAGCTCCTATTTGTTAACGATACCTCTGTCAAAATAGGTTCTAGTTTTGTTATTTCGCCAAGGTACTCTAAGAATGGATGTGGTATCCCAACAGCTGTCTGTAATTTTGTTAATCTTGTGTTAACTGGATATAAAGATTAGCATAAACGTGTCATGACCGAGTGCTGGCGGCCCTGACACACCATCTTGTCTGCCATACGAAGTACAACTGGAACTTAATGCCTAATGAAGTAAACCTCAGCGGACCCTTTTTCCTTAGCTCATCTTTCATCATCATCAGAAACGATGTTCATTAGACTGAGACAGACTGCTGGGAATTCGCCGCACTCTTTACTCATCAAGAGTTCGTGTGGGTTAGTGGAGTCACACGTGTAGCTGAAACTCTCCAAGTTTTGATCCAGGGCTTTATCCACAGCATTATTTTGGAAGAATGTGAGCTAACAATATAGAAAGTAAGGTGAAACCCGTGCTCAGCAGGGGACAGATACGACTCCAATCCAATCTACTGAATTATTCTGCCACCACAATTTAAAAAAAAAACAATCATCTCGGAGTACAAATTTAGAAGATATTCAATGCGAAATGAAAATAAGATATTGTATGAACATAATTATGAGCTTCAACGAATCATGTGATCCGGCGGAAGAAATTTTCTGACAGGTTTCGAACGGATCATATAATCCGACGGTAGAAAATTTCTGCAAGGGAGTCTCAGACCAAAGAGATATTAATGAAGTACGGTGAAATTCCTTCACAAGAGAGCTTCCATTGAAGCAGCCCATCGTAAAAGAATTATTGACGATTGTTATCCAGAAAGGTGCTAATAGACAGCACGCGAACGTTCAGCGCGTTTTGCTAAGATAATACAAAAGCCAATGGGCAGATTTAGATGCTAATTTGTCTTACTTATACTATACCTATAAGAGAAGAAACCGCGCAGGAAACATGAAACCAAACTTTCCTAGCAAATTCTTTCGTTACGGCGATCTATGAAGTAAAAAATTTCAATTTATCACTTCATAGAATTTTAATAGAATAGACAATACCATATTTACATCACTTTACAAAATATGTATGGTACCTACTAACAGGATGAAATATAACTAGCTATGTAGTAAAATGGGTGGATTTATCGCTGAAAGTGGTCTCTTCCCTTCTCTTCTTGGTCTACTTTTGGATGGAGAGAAGTAACCACCGTATAGAACATCGATAAAAATAGCTTTAAGAACTACACTTATTATTGTATTCTATTTTTGATAAGTTTTGATATTTAGGGACTATTAGTTTACGAGAAAAGTTATGTTATTATAGGCCTACCCTCTTCCCTATACGTCTTTTGCACTCGTAGAATGTAAGTTTCAATATTAGCTAATTAATAATGAACTACCTACATAAAGGTTTAACAACAAAGTACTGCTAAATAATCAGATCATACCAATTTATGGCTAACTAAGTAACTATTACTACTACCATTATAGGCAGAGGTTATTATATTTTATATTTCTAGTACATAATGCCAATGGCAAAAAAATCTAATGAAACGCGAAAGATTATAATTATTATAGACAGGATTTATAAGGAAAAAACTTAGTAAAATAGATATTTTGACACTAAAAAATCGTAAAAAAACATCTTACAAAACCAGAGATGTTAGACGGCCACTTAGAAATCCTTGTACCGAGTTGGCTGAAAGCTGGTATTGAAAACGAAAAACTAGTACGCCTGTGCTCCGCTGCGGCGCTGCTAACACTGAGAACTGTGTCGGAAATCGCATCGTAGTGAAAAAATATGATATTTCAATTTCGTATACCGTTAACAGAGGGCAGTATTTAACAAAAGCACCGAAGAAACATCACTTTAAACCTTTATTTTTGATATTATATTGCATTTAGGACATAAAATGTATGTGTAATGTTACCACTACACCACCGAACATCTAGTAATAAGTATGATGGAAAATGGTAATGATTTATCAAGACGGCTTGCTATTGCTAAAGTTTGATATCATAAAGCAAATCTAATTTCTGATTAGAATGTTTTTTTTTTCATATGCATCTCTACAATTTGTCGGTTTTTCAGTATTATCGGTGTATCTTTGTCGATTAACGGCCAATCTTGGTATTTTTGCATACAAGGACCGAGTAGTCTTGGTACATGGTACGTGATATTAAAAACTAGTATGTTTACCAAGAAGTTGGTACGTCTGACATCCCTGTACAAAACCGAAAGACCTTCGGAGAAAGATTTGTTTTTGAAATTTTTGCTTTTAGGTTACCGTTTTTGAGCCCGTTGGAATTATCTTTTGTTGTGTGTCCATGAAAATTATACCTTATTCTAGTCAAGTGTTGTATCTTCAGATATACAACGTACAGTAGGAAAAAATATCGTTATTGACATCGAACTAAATGCATCGAAGTTATTCCAAAAAGTACGAAGTACATTTAATTTTATTGTTGATATAATTGGTGTTGATATAATTGAAAACTTTCAGCTAATAAGATTATATAATAACACACCGTCATCAGTGTTTCAAGTAATTAATTATTATTTAAATTAGAGAAGCCTCCGGCCGATAATGATCGAGCTTCAGAGCCGTCAACGAATTTGTTTGTATACAGTGACAAGTGGCAAAGTCGGCTAAGGCGCACTTAAAGACCGCTATCACTGCCACTACACACACAGTTATAATCAGAGATACGAGTAATTAATTAAATAAACAAATTATAGTTAAAAAAAACGTTTTAACTAGCTAACCGATTTCCTTAAAATCCCTTGATACTTTCATATTCAGTATAGTGTAATCTTACAAAGTTTGAAAAATCATCAACTTATAAAATATGATTGGTCAAGAAACATTAATTTATAATAACATGATCTCATTGGTTCCTAACTTCCTAGTACTTTAATACAAATAAGGTTAAATACTTGTTGAATATAAGAAAAGTGCTGGTTACATAGTAATAGTTTAGTTGAAACTGTATAATAGCCATACATTTCTATGTATGGCTAAATGTAATACCATGTATAGTGTAACGTTGGAAATCCAAGTTATATATAAATAAATAAATGTAAACATTAAACAATTTACGACCTTACAGCACAAGGCTGGGTCTCGAGCGGCGTCAATGACGTTCATAATGATTCTAAAAACGTCCGCCGCTTTGTTAGCTAAACTCCGTCCATTACCTAACCATGTATTTATTTTAATGAAAAAGTTCTCTTTGTTTCACGAGTTTATTACATGTCCCTTTTTACTAACAGTTAGGTAAAATGGAATTTAAAAAATCTTGACTAATTTTAGTAAACAAGGTCTAACAGCGAGGCACATAAAAATCACACACAGAACCAGTTTGTTTTTGTTCTTATTAATTATGTTTAGTGAAATTATGGGGTTGCAATAAACGTAGTCGATTTAGCTACTGAATCCCCCCTTTTATGCAGCTAGAAAGCTTCGCATAATCTCCCCAAAAGTCCGCATGAGTGTTTTGTCGCTCACATTTTGACTTGGTGTCGCAGTTCTTGCACTTACCATCTTATTCTGGCGGGCGGCTGTCAGCCCCACCTGGGACCCCAACTCAGCTAAAATATTCTTCGGCATCTTGGCACTTAACAGTCCGCACTAAAATGTCAGTGGTGAGAATTGTGTTTTCGCGGTTGCACGAGTGTCGAAGCGAGACGAGACGCGAGGTACGCGACGTGCGCTCAGCGAACGAATGAGCGCAAGCTCGGACGTTGCGGTGTCTGAGTGTTATATACTCGCCCGGTGGGTGACGTCAGCGAGCGTGGCGCTGCCGCTGCGCTGCTGCCTGCGCCGGCGCATCCTGCCCGCTCTCCCGGAGGAAAACACCGTGGAAATCTAGCGGGGCTGTAATTCTGCCCATCTTTATGTTCCATTACCCTGTACATGGTCATGTATGCGGCGGAACTATGACGTGAAATACCACGAAACGTGCGGTTATGACCAATTTTGTCTGGGTTTGCTGAGTGCTGATGAATTGTCAGCGATGTGGACTACGGACTAATTCTAAACGGGGAATTTTGATGAGGTTTCCATGATTAACTAATATTTAATATGTGTTTTTTTTAATATTTTTCCGTATTCGGTGTAGTGAATTTTCCCAAGAGAGAATTACTGTTCCGTTTAACTTTTTTTTACCTGACTGAGCGACGCAAAGGAAGGTATTGTGTTTATAAGTCTATATATATTTTATATAGAACACTAAAACGACTTTCTTGGCTTGGTGGAGTTTCTTGGTGTTATTAAGTGTAAGCTCACTAGATAATTCTTATGCTAAAAATATATATTCTAGAATTCAGTTTATTACTATAGATAGGTATAATTAGTCAAATGTACATTGTCATTAACCGACTTCACAAAAGGAGGCAGTCTCAATTCAACTTTATGTTAGTTTCGCGATTACTCCGCCAATAATTATGAATTGATTTTTATTTTTGATTCTTTTTATAGTAGTGGGTCAGAGGTGGCCGTGGCACTTTTTGAAAACAAAATTAAAAATAACAAAAAATATATTACACAGATGACGTTTTGATTTGTGGGTCCCTACGACAAAAGTTTTTGCAAATTCAATTTTATAGCCACGTATAATGTGTTTGTTGAAAATTGAATTCTTATAAACGCATACTTCTAAAGGCTACACTATTGAATGCTCGTGTAAGTCATATTTACTCTAAAAATGGAAAAAATAAGCAATATAAAAAAATCTACTTCTGTTGGTCGTCGAATGAAGTCGGACTCTGATAACAGAGTTTGAAAAACCGCGTAAAGGCCTTGGGAGGTAATTAATGCCTAATCACTTCAGGCATCACATAAATATCAGTTACCAAATAAGACACTAATATAATACAAAATAAATTGCCTTAAATTTCCCCCTCTTCCTTTGTCCGATTTCAGTCCCTTATTTTATTTTATTTAGTCTCGTTTTGAACTTTTTTTTATATGGTTCCCTCTTATTTTTTGGCCTTTTTATCACATATATTTTTTTTAAATCTTTGGTAAAAAATAATCCCTTTTAGTCCTTTGAGTTACTTAAATTTTCGCACTCTTTTTTGAAAGCACAGAAGGACGATTAATAAAGTTTTTTTTTTAATATTTTGGCCCTTTTTCCTTATTTTACTCCCTTGAGTGACTTACGTTTACGCGGACGATTAATAAAGCTGAAGAGTTTTATTCTGAAGAGTACTATAATCTGAAAGTCTTCAAGTCGAGAGTGAATAGGTATCTTCTAGGCAAGCATGCCCCATCCTCGACCGCGTCGACACTTACCAACAGGTGAGACTGCGGTCAAATGCTTGCCTATTCTGAAACAAAAAAAAACGCTTACTTAGTATATTATAAGTACATATCACATACATGGTGCTATTACTGTAAAGCTATCATTACTTAAAGTGCTGGTTTTAGTCGTTTTCCAACATGTGACAAACCGTAGGTACGTCAATTGAATAGCTTCGAAGGTTATCTGCATATTTGCATCATCAGTTGCATTTTGATTACTATCTTTGTACTTATTACCTATTATTTATTCTGTGTTTATAAACGTAAGTGTTTACTACGTTAGTAGTATAAGCAGGTGCATAATATTAAATCCATGCTGTTATTATTGTTCCCCCAAAGTGCCGGTTTTCTTAGATTTCCAACATGTGAATTTGATGGGTTTGCATCCCACGGAGGCTGTCTGGTTATGTCATCATCATCATCATGAACAACAACCATATGTTCCCAATGCTGAGTCTCACTGTTTTACTTTCTCCTAATTGATTAATATCGGTCTTTATGGAAGTAATATGTACTTATCGGTAGTAGCGGTGATAGCCTAGTGGGAGAACCTCTGCATTCCAAGTAGAAGGTCGTGAGTTCAAAGCCCAGTGCAGGCACGTACCAATGTATTTTTTGTAAGACAAGTACGTAGTTATCACTCAGTTTTTGGTGAAGGAAAACATCGTGAGAAAATCCACATACCCGAGAATTATTTCAGAGGTAGGTATGTTATTCACCAATCCAGATCGGGCGCCCGTCGTGGATTAAGGTGAAATCGAGGGGAGACCCGTGCTCGGCAGTGGGACGATATGGGTTGATGATGCTGAATATTTAGTTATCATTATAAGCCCATATTCGTCTACTGCTCGACGTAGGCCTCTCCCAGAGGGCGCCGCTGACCCCGTCTGCGGCTCTCGTCCTTTGCCAGCCGTTTTTCTCAAATCGTCACTGTTACTAGTCGGGGCGGGCGTCTTACACTGCGTTCTCCACTCTAGGACTCGTGTCCCACAGCGGTTGTCGGTTCTTCTAGTGGTGTGACCCGCTCACGGCCACTTCAACTTGCTAATCCTTTGAGCTAGTGGAATGTTAGTTACTTTGTGTCATTATTCACTATGTAGGTACTTGTTACATCTATGGTGTTATTTACCACTTGAAAGGGAAATATCCTTTTTCTAACTCAAACCATAATTAGATAACAATCATTAGTTTCGTAGATCATAAAATTTGACTTATTTTTTTTGTATTTCTATACTTATGTATAAGATTTTTTTTTTGACGTGTAAAAGCGCAATATTTTGTCTATTTACAATAAATGATTTGAGTTTGAGTTTGAGTTTATTATAGTTAAGCTATCATTACTTAAAGTGCTGGTTTCTATTCGGTTTCCGACGTGTGACCATGCTTATATCTCTACATAGTCCATACATGTGACAAGTACCTAGTGATAAAGCACTGTCCAATTTACGGGGTATTCAAAACGAGGAGCCCCTTGTAGGAAAATTATTATGACTAATTAGTACTCTAGTAGTGGGAGGCCTCTTCAGCAAGAGGCCGCCTGGGGAAGTACCACCTTTGCCAGATATTCATCCGCCAAGCAGCAGTGTGCAAACATTACTGTGTTCCGGTTTGAAGGGCATTGTTTTCAGCGATATTACTGGGCATATGAGACTTTAGAGCCGATGTGTGGACTTTAGAGATGATCTGTGGGCAGTTCCCACGTCGTCAACTACCCTCGCAAGCCTACCTTCAGCAGGAAATCTGTTGTCAGTCCTTCTTAGAATTTTGGAATCATGCAGTAGTCTTTCTGAGCTAGCCGTATTCTTGGCTTAAGCCACAGCTTAAACACGTTTTAGGCTAAGAGTGCAATGGCTAGCTGAGATGGTGAACACACTGAGCCGCTTAGCATGTCTATGGCTTCAAATGGATTTATTACAAAACTACTGTAACTATTTTTATTAAACCACCCCTTTAAATTAAAACAGCTGTAACGAATGGGCAAGGTGGATAAGAGAGCTACTTTTTTCTTTGCGATCTATGTCTTAATAAAGGCTACTCCAAATACGCAATTTCAGTTATTCGGACATCGGACATATTTTTTCAAGTTATTTATAAATAAAAACAAACTACTAAACCAATTTTGATGACATTTATATCAATAAAAAAAACAGATCAAATCAATCTGAAAGTACATACTTATTTAAATGAAAAAAATCCATATCTGTTCATAAATGACGAGGTTTTGAGGTAACAAACATAAAATCCTACTTAATATTAGAAATGTGAAAGTTTGTGAGAATGGATGGATGGATGTTTGTTACTCTATCATGCAAAATCTGCTGAACGGATTTGAATTAAATTTGGCACACAAATAGTTTATAACCAGGATTGAGTGACAGGGTACCTTTTATCCCGATTGTATGTTCCAGTGGGACAAAACGGGAACTTCACGGGTGAAACAGCGGGGCGCAGCTAGTAAGAAATAAATATACAGCTGAAATGCGAATCTCCTTGTTTGAAGTTGGTTAAAAAGGATCATTGAAACACTTATGTTCAGGAACACTATGGAAATAACGTAGAAAATATAGTCGAACCATAGTTTTAGCAATAAATATGATTCCGATTCTGAACTTTCTGCTTTAATAAGTTAGTTTAAAAGGTTTTAAAAACCAAAAAGAGACGATTGGATCAAAACTGTGTGTGTGTGTGTGTAAAATGTTTTTACTGTCCATCCAAAGGTTATCTGGAAGAAATCGCTTTCAGCGATAAGACCGCCCATTGTACTACCCTTGTTTATCTATTGTAATTTTTCTGTACTGTGTTTATTTTTGTTTCTGGCGTACAATAAAGAGTTTTCTATTCTATTCTATTCTATTCTATTCTATTCTATTCTATTCTATTCTAGTTACAGTAAAAATAAATGTCAACTTTCAACGCTTTTCGGAGAAAACGGGTATTGACAGACAGACAGATAGACAGGCGGACAACGGTTTGATCCTATAAGCGTTCCCTTTTCCTTTTGAGGTACGGAACCTTAAACAATGCTGGGACATAACTAACTACACAACACTTGTAAAACAGCCAGCAAAGGATTTCATTACAATCTTATTGAACTCACTCTGTTAATTAGTATTTTGGTATGTTAGTATGCAAACAAACAAACATTTGTTAAGGTCAAATCTTGCAAGTCAATTTTGACCCAGTTTCCGTTGTTCTTGCATTCCTGTCAAGTTTTATGACTATGGTTGTAATACCTGGAGGCCTCTTCTGCAAGAGACCGCCTAGGGAAGTACCACACCTTTGCCAGATATTCATCCGCCTTCTTCTTTCCTTATTCTTCTGGGTGGCGCTGTAACTGTTATGGGCAGGCGTAGTGCTTACCATCAGGTGAACGACTCGCTCGTCTCGTCATTCAGTCAAATAAAAAAAATTACAATATTATCATAACATGGTGACAGCGAGTTGATCTGATGATAATTTATAGTCGGCATGTCGACAGTGAAACCCTGTGACTGACAGTAAAGTTAACGTATAATGAGATCTTGTCTATAAAAATATATCTTAACCCACTTTGAAAAACGGTGGTAGCCTAGTGGGAGAAAGTCCGCCTTCCGATCAGAAGGTCGTGAGTTCAAATCCCAGTGCGGGCACGTACCAATGTATTTCTGTAAAACATATGTACGTAATTATCACTCGCTTTTCGGTGAAGGAAAACATCGTGAGGAAACTCACATACCTACCCGAGAATTATTTCGGAGGTAGGTATGTTATCCACCAATCCGGACTTGGCCCCCGTGGTGGAATATGGCCTAACCCTCCTCACGAAAGTGAGGAGAGACCCGTGCCCAGCAGTGGGACGTTATGAGTTGATGATGATGATTGAAAAACGGGAGGTTCTAATTTAGTTTTTATTATGTTCGTTAAGTTCCTCAGAAGTCCTTCATAATCTTATTATCTTATATCTTTAAATGAGCAATTCTTGTAAATATATATATATATATATATATATATATATTATAAATATATATATATATATATATATTTACAAGAATCGCTCATTATATATATATATATAATAATTGGAATCTCGGAATCGGCTCCACCGATTTTCATGAAATTTAGTATATAGGGGGTTTCGGGGGCGATTAATCGATCTAGCTAGGAATCATTTTTAGAAAATGTCATAAAAAAAAAATTCCGAGCCGGTCATCCAGGTACTCGTATACCTTAATTTGCATAATTTTTGCCTATCAAACTGTACCAGCCAAACTGTAGAAGCCTATCTCATCATCATCCACCCATATCGTCCCACTAATCCACCACGGGGGCTCGGTACGGATTGGTAGAAATCGTTGTGGAAACTAGTGGAAACTAGTTACTTTTCAAAATATGATGGTAAAATATGATTTTGGAGGCTGAAGTTCACCAACATTTTTACCATGGCTAAACCACTGAAACTACTGCATACCTATAGTTAAATATAAGGATTTATTTAGTGGAACGACAAATGAAAAAGGGAGTTCGGCACCAACTGATTTATTTTGAGTGTACCTTCAATCATACATATAAACATATTATCATACCCTACACCTATAATATTAACTATTTATCGTCTTGCCAAAGCACTTTTAATAAATACAAACATTTCTTCGCAACAATCTTTAATACGCGAATGTTACTCGTAGATCGAAAATTCCACTAAATTATTAAAAAATTTTTCTTCACCAATATTATTCTGTGTCCATCTTGCTAATTTAACTCAAAAATTGATTCCACCGCCTACAAACTAAGCCGTTTAAACTAATTTCCAGATTTCACCACGTAGGTACGGCGAAAGTCGTAGCGTAGTTATACGTAGCTATAAAGCCACGTATAACTTTCTTCTTAGACCAAACTTTCCTTACCTACGTTAATAATTCGTTACAATAGATTATTGAATAAAGCTCACAAAGCCCACCACAGAGTAATGTATAGTTTTAAATCTGGTACCACACTCAAACCGCAGACGTAAGCATCGTGAATTTAGTTGATGGACAGTAGAATCTCTGGTGACACAGGAATCTGCGAAGTGCCATTATCCCGTCTTGCAAGCGAGGCAGTGACGACCGGGAGGGGAGCAAAATCGTCGCCATCCTGTTGACAGTTTACTTACCTAACCTTGGCTGGCATCCCGGCAATTGATGCATTGTGCACGCGGGATATAAATATGCTCTCAATCATTCCCACCAAGGTCTCCAGTCCTTTGTGGGTCGAGCACCTACCTGTATTGTAAACTACGTGTCTGTGTATTGGGCGGAGATTTCCGTTGAGAAGCCAGCTGGGACAGAATGAATTGCCCGGCAGTTTATAGTAAAATCTTTATAAAATATATAACTATACTTTGTACAACTGTATCTATTAAGCACAAGTATTAGATATTAAAATGACAGAAATCCTACCTGAAATAGGCAAAGGCTTACGGCCGGTTTCTGGAAGGTTTGTTTACTTGGACAGCAGATTAAAGGTATCGTCGTCTCTATCTGGCACTAAACAAGTGACAAGAACAGCAACATACTGAATCTATGATCAAACGTTCCAAAAAGCAGCCTTTATTGTGGTGGTAGGGTTCTTCTGCAAAAGTCTCCTGGGCAAGGATCACGCCTTATCCAGATATTATCCACTGTTTTCAGCTACATTACTACCCTTGTACTACCCTTGTTTACCTATTGTAATTTTTCTGTCCTGTGTTTAATTTTGTTTCTGGTGTACAATAAAGAGTTTTTCTATTCTATTCTATTACTAAACATAGGCAAACGTATATGCTCACGCTGAAGAGAGCGGTGCAGTGCCGCACCAAAAAAGGGTATACATAGAAATAAATAATTAATTAGTTATTTTGAAATATCAAAGGTAGGAAACCACTGAATAAATATTGGCTGAACGTTTCCTATACTCGTGTTAACAGTTACTAAGCGGAACAATTGTGACAATCCTGGTAATATGGTCTGGGTGACAATCAGACAGACTGACACTTATTTACGTGATGGTATAATCGAATGGTTACACTTTTCTTTTCGTTTTCCACTCGACTCTAAAATAACTTCTTATAAAGTAGGTATCACGAGTAATTCTCATGAAGGATCTACCTACTTATCGCTTTTCCATTACGGGTAAACCAATTACAACAAAAAACTACTTGTTCTGTACTTCAATTAAGTGCCATTTGATTAAGAACTCAATTAGCTAGGTAGGTACTAACCTTTCACTTTTCAGTCGTCGTAAGTTCAGGAATGCATATTCTAAATCTAGTACTGGCCTATTCGGGTAAGCTAATATTACCATTATTAAACTGTTATATCAAAGTGAAAACCAGTACAAGTATAGTTTTGTTTTTTTCGGGCTAAGCGGGATTTGATCCATCAGTGCTGCAGAAAACATGCAATTTTAAGGATGGTAGATGGTCGGTGCCCAATGCCACTCTTCAAGTTGCAAGGTCCTGTAATCTGTTATACACTACTGCGTTCATTCCTTTACTTAGCCAACAGCATTTTAACGGGACACCTGTAATATTTATTGCAGGAACGTTCTGTAAAATAGGTGACATTCATGACATTGTATGTAAACTTGAGCCAACCTTTTGTGCCTTTTGAGGCGAGATCGAGTTGATTGAAATCGGCGAGTGCATTTGTGGCGGTACCCGTGAATCGAGTGTTATTCGATACACGGGTTCAGTCTCAAATGCACTGTGAGAATTGCGTCACTAAAAGCACAGAGGCATGAGGCGGGACAAAGAGTCTGGACTCCAAGCGCTTTGTAACGGAGCGGGGGAGGAGACCGGACCGCAACTAACCTTTTTGGTCTCTGCCAGTTCCCATGAATTCAGGAATTAAATAATTCAATCGATCTCTCCCAGATGCCTAGCCTTTAGATGGATAGAATCGAATTTTTGAGCATAAATTACCATAAAATATGACGTGACATAACATAAAACGTGACATAACGTAAAACAAATTTCTATAACTCGGGAATAGTGCCTCCAGCTCTATGCCTAAGTGAAAGAATTTTTAGAAGCGGATCAGCAGTTCTAAATATTAACTTAATACCCTCGGAATGTTTGTTTTCTGCAAACACGTACGTTTGCGTTTACAGCTATTTTTGTACCACGTTTTGTCTATTCATAGATGTACTCGTAGTTCTGAAATGTGATTTGAAATAATTATTACAGAAAATTGCTCTCCTATTGTCCCGCCTGTCGCAGATTGCAGTTCGGCCATAGATAATAACAATAATATCGCGTCACGATTACATACATAGAACCTGACCCCTAACTAGGGTTTCCTGTATCGAGGGAATCGGGAGCTACGAGAACCATGGTCCTACAAACATCCAGGCACAGAGCAAATATTTGTGGTTCACACAAATCGGTGCGCAAGTCGAACCCGCAACCTCACGCTTCGCAGTCGACTCATCATCCGCTACGCCACGGACGCCGGAGATTAGATGCTAGCGACAGCACTGCCTGCGGTGGAAACAAAATAACGCAGTTTTTTATTTTCTAGTAAAAAGTGACAGCAGAGATTGTGTGATTTACTCCTGCCTGTCGCAAGCTCTCGTGAGGTTCTTACTGAGAGCCGGTGGTTGGTTTCAGCAATCGCTTCAGGCCAACGGAGGCGTTCCACCACTTCCACCACGCCAGAGCCGCCTCCACCGGACCCGAGGTACTTCTTCGAAGGCGTCGACTACGACTTACATCCGAAAGATGTGCGAGAGGAGCGCGACGGTTGTTTCGGACAATTTATGGACTGCATATGGATGACGTATGATATTCATTTTCTTTTGATCTTCACGTTTACTGCTGACAACACACACGTTTGTGTTTTGTTTTTTATGACGTTAACGCAAGCAGGCCTCTTCTGCAAGAGACCGCCTGAGGAAGCCCCTGTGTGACGAGCGCAGTGCAGTTCCGCGCATGATTATGCAATGCAGGGTTCTGGGTGGTGCTTTGACTGTTAAGTGAGGTGAAGTGGCTCAGCGGTGAGTGGATATGGGTTGTGATAATTATGATGACTTGAAGTTAATTTTAAATTAAATTATTTTCCAGAAGCCCCCTCACGCCCGTCTGTGCGTATGACACGTGGTATCGTCGCTATGTTAATTTCTTTAATGTGTGCGGAGTAGAAATTACCAATTATTTTGTAAGATCTGAGGAGGAACGCGGACTACACACCGCTTATACCAATAATCCGGGCTGTAAGTATGCAGACCACCATCCACCATTTTTCTTTGCACCATCATCCTTTCTTCATGTTCTTCTTCTATTTGTCCACGAGACCCTGTTCTGTAGCAGTATCTCTTTCTAATTTATAATGCATGAGTAGCATTCCTTTTCTCAAATCATTGCAACATTCTATGTAATAAATACTAGCTAAGTTTTAAAATGAAGGCTCTTGCTTTATATGGTATTTAATTTTGTAACAAAATTACTATTTGATGTCCCCGTGCGGGAGAGATTATTTCCAAGTTAGCTTTTAGTTCTTGAGCAGATAATCTATATATATAAAAATGTTATGTTGGTTTGTGTACGCTTCAAAAACTCAAAAAGTTCTGCACCGATCGAGCTGAAATTTTAGCATGATATATAATCCGCATCAAGGATTGTTTTTATCTATTTTTTTCATCAGTGACATACCAGCGAATGTGCGAATGTGCCACAGCGAAGCGTGGCACGGTACAGCTAGTAATGTATAATTTTCGCCTCTTCGATATGACGACACAATTATCTCGCGGCGCGAATCTTAGCCTGACTTGTCCAGTACTCTACCATAGCTTGCTATCGGTTGTGAGACAATAATTATGCAGTTAAAGGCAATAAAGAAGCAAAGTATTTTTTAGGGTTTGGATTCGAACGTTTTATTCTAGACAGTGCCCAGTATTGTACCTTTGTCTGTACCACGTATCACTAAGATAATAATCGATCTTTAAGCCACTACCTTATCAAAGATAACAGCATTTTTCAGGGTATTATTACCACAACGGGGAGTCATATTCCTGTCAATATTATTATCGTAGATCTAAATCTCGCGCAGAAATGGACGATTTGTATTTTAATGGAACTTATAATGAGATAATGAGGACTTTAAAGATGGGACCTGAAAGGTCGGCGAAGGCTCGTGATGGACCTGTTACCACAGGCTTGGTTCCTGGGCCCCTGCCTCCGCAAATGGCGGCGCCAAATTACTACGACTAAAGTCCGGTTTTCTAAGGAAAATATAGAGTACAAAATACAAAAAGAACATAATGCGAGTATTGGTAAGTGTACTCGTATACCCAGTTTATTGGTCATCTTACTACTAATCTTACTTCCTAATAATATTGTAAATGTGAAGATTAGCATAGTTATACTTTACTATTGTGCATAACACAAAATTGTGGTTTGAAGAGCACTGTTTCCAGCGTAATCACTGGGCATAGGAGACTTTAGAGCCGATGTCTCAGGGTGACGGGCGCGGTGCAGTGCCGCGCAGGATTATGCAATGCAGGGTTGTGGATGGTGCTGTGACTGTTATCATTAGATGGTAAGCGCTGGCAGGCTTAGCGCTTACCATCAGGTAAACGACTTGCTCGTCTCGTCACTCAGGCTAATAAAAAAAAAGAATGTATCAATTTGTTCTAGGTAAGGCGGTAACTATAATTGTGCCAGTGCCGGTATTCTACCTAGTAACAATTGATTTTTATTTATAGTTTCAAATAAATGGCTATACCATATAAATTTAGTTTAACTGCCTGCCATAATAAAACATAATTCAGTTTTTCAATCATTTTTGGTGTTGCAACTTGCTAAAATGAAGATTATTGGTCAGCCGATATATTTCTTCTTCACAATTTTCTACTTTTTATATTTTGTTCACGCTGTAAGTAAGAAATAATTATAAACATTATTTTCAATATAATTATGTAGTTAGCTTAGTATAAATAATTAATATTTACTTATCTCATTGTTTAAGACTCCTTTTTGGCTGCAAAACGTAAATCTATATCAACCCATATATAACCCATACCCACCGATGTATCAATACCGACAAACTATTAAACCAATCCAAAAAATACAAGAAAATAACACTATGATTTTAAATGAATTGGACAAATTCCATAACATCCTAAACTACATAATAACACGGACTAAATTGAATGTAATGCAGACTTTTTTTTAGGTCCTTTAAGGGCTTGTCCCAATCCTGTATTATTTTCAGTGTACAGTGTGCGCCGCCGCCCAACGCCACGGCGAATCCCAAGCTAAGATTGTGAAAGTCGCTATGCCTAAGAGGAAATACATATACCGTTTGAAAAATAACACATCCCCTTATTAAGACAATGCGATTCCATTCGCTACAGTGCAGTGTTTGCACGTCCGTCGCCGTGTACAACACACACGCATTACATTTAGCCTTCACTAATTTAAGTTGTAATAAATACCATCAAACCTAACAGGCACCATGCATCCAAAGAGGTAAGACGCCGAGCGCTCTGCACCCAAAGGTGCAATCTCTAACAACGACAATGGCACCTAAGATACAAATGGTGCTATCTCAGTTGAAAGATAGTAAGATTTTGAAGGACAAGTCGTCGTTTAAATCTCTACTGCTTCAAATGAAACAGACATTCCACAAGACTGCTGTTACAGTTTGCTCAAGATGTAGAGCGTAGCTCAGCTGCTTCGGTGCGACTCATTGCTACCCCTCACTTCTGTTGATTGGGAATCTCTGATTACAATACATTGTCTCGGAAATAAATATCTAATATACTGAAACCGTACTATTTATTTAATTAATCTCAAATATTAGGTAACTTTTTTGACGTAAAGTGTAAGTTTGACTTCCAAAGCGCAGTGTAAAGTAGTAGGTATACTAAATGTAGGCATGATATCAAAACGATGAACACTTTGACTGCAGAGCCGATTTCCTTGTCTAGCCACGGGTGCGGCTCTGCACACTCCATGGTGTTTTTCCATACAACAAACAAAACAGTTGTGTTTTCAGCACTGAACGTGTTAACACCAAAGTTGTTAGAAATAAAACACAGCTTACAGAAATACTAACTAATATAGATCAACAAAAATATGATTAGACAGGACCATATTAGTAATACATACCATACTAGTGACGGCAAAATAAGTACGGAAAGTAAAGAAAATGGTGGGAAAGATGAAATTACGTTGAAAGCTGGCCCTATTCGAACGTGTCCAAATCACATGTAGCCGTTTTTTTAATTGGTTCGTTGTCACATAACTAAGAGTAGAAATCCGTAACAATAAGAGAGATTTCTCAGCAGAACTATTATAGAAGTTCATAAATTCCCGCGAATTGAATTCGTATTTATTAGACAAATAATATTAAAACGGAACAAACTAGACTGTATACATGCGTTTTTATTTGACCGTGACCTTCGTCATGGTCAAGAGAAGACTTGACGTTTTTTACATGTTATTGTCTAATATGATAATTCTACAGTATGTAGTGTGAATATTTAGGATAGATACAATATTTTATGCTCTATGATTCCCAAGTCTAAGAATCAAAGGTAATAAGAATGCCAGACTTGGAGATCTGAGGACATTTTACGGCAACAAATTCAGGCTTTTTATGTTTGATAACTTGAATTGTTTGAAATGTTTGCTTGTATTCACCAAACCGGGCCCCCGTGGTAGATTATGGCCTAACCCTCCTCACGAAAGTGAGGGGAGACGCGTGCTCAGCAGTGGGAGGTTATGGGTTGATAATGATGATGATGATGATGTGTTTGTTTGCTATGTCTCATCTTGCGAGTCAATTCTGACCCAGTTCCCGTTGTTGACTTGAGTTGAAATTCTGCATGTCAGTTAACTTGTGGTGCCAATACAATATTATGGTGACAGCGAGCTGATCTGATGATAGAGACGGAAGGTAGACACTGGAACTCCAGTAACTAACAGTAGACAATAGGCCGACTACGTATTTTATAAAAGCTTGTCTGAAAATCTAATATAATTATATTCTTACCAAATTACTTAATTTATATTGATGTTTCTGATGTTAGTTTTTTCATGGTTCAGACAGTTTCAGATCTGTTAGTTTTCTTTTTCTTTGGTGTTTTGTATAGAGTTTATCTATCTACATAATATATCTTTAACTATAGATTTAATTGGCCCAAGTTGTCAAGATCAGACCACTTATAATAGGACCATTATACGAGTATGCAACTAGTAGCTGCGACCCGTGGTTTCAGCCTTGTCTATCGTTAATTTTAGGGGATTAATTTAGCCCTTGTGCTACAGTCTAGGACCCAGAGAACGTATCCATATAAAAATTTCATTACAATCTATTTAGCCATTGCTGCGTGAAGAAGAGACAAACACACACACAGACACATATAATTTTTTTTGAAAATATTTGTGAGATTTAGGTACTTTTTACAATGTTTTTAAAATACTTATATTGCACAATTATTATGAACACGTTTTAATACCATTTATTTCTCTGATTCCATCGATTTGCTCCATCGAAATTGAAGGGGAAATTCATTCGAAATTGAAACATGTTGTGAACCGATGGAGCTTATGCATGGTGTTGTTGGGTGGGGTGAGACAGTTCTTCCAACATTCCTCCCGCGTTTCGAAGTTGTTCTGATTGCCGCCACACCCGGAGTACAAGACAAATCTGCACGTCCTGCAGAAGTAAAAAATCTGCATATGATGATGACGATGAATACATAATAATAACTCCACACGTTCATTTTCAATCTCTTTGAAAATACCAGTCGTGAGCGCAAAGATTTTGATTTGTTTTTCATGTTATCACTCTGTTTTCTACCTACCCTATAACTTAATCCAAACCAAAACCTCTATCTCTATTAGATATAACTGTAAGCAGGACCGGCCCTAGCTATTGATCGAGGGGTAGTGCTTCCACAATGTAAGGTCAACTTACGCTGAATATCTGTCGAAAGCCCAACGATTGTATTGCCCAAAGCATGACCCATAGTCAAAACTGAGCTGGCAGTAAAATGGTACGTGAGCTGAAAAAAAACATAGAGCGTTCTTCGGCAATCTTTCAACTAGGGAATCGAAGGCAGCAATAAAAATTTAAAACAATTTATATTTTTGAAATGGTCTTTTAAATAAGTACCGTTACCTGTGCCTTTACTTTGATAGACTCACTCGATAGACTTTGGTCATGTTTTGTTCCATCAGAAATACAATATGGCTGCTTTCAACGGCCACACTGTATTTTTGATAATTTATTATAGCCTATATCATTCTGGCGATTGAAACGAATCGAATGATACGAGTACCTATGTTACCTCATTTACCAAAATCGACCAAGCCGTTTAGGATATAGGACGCGCCTAATAATGAGATATCTCGTACATTACGTATGTACTTGTGTATATACTCGTAGAAACGTCCGAAAGACATGGCGGTATCCTTGGTGTAGTAGGTGATGTCCGACTGCGAAGCGTGAGGTAGCGGGTTCAATTCCACAGGGCAAAGATTTGTGTGAACCACAAGTATTTGCTCTGAGTCTGGGTGTTTGCAGGACCATGGTCTCCATTGTTCCTGATTCTCCAAATCCAAGGGATCAGGGTTAGGATCTTTATAGTGATTGTGAAGCTTTCTGATTACTATTAAAAAAAAGAAACGACCCCTCCTTTTGGGCAGCCGGGCAAAAACTCTTACGTGAAGCAGTAGGGGTACTGTTCAAATAGCAATAGGTCATGCACTTCCGCTTGGAGTCGAACTTGTTTCCGTTGCCCTGGCATCCACCCTAGAAGAACCGGAAACACTTCCGCTGCTTCACGTCGTAATACCACTGAACGATGTCCGCTCGGCAAGGGCCGGTGTCCGGTCTCAGGAAACAAGTCTTACGACGAGCTGCCGGAACCAAATCGCCAAAGTCATCAATTGTCACCTTTTCCTTTTTTTAATTTGACTGTGTGACGAGACGAGCTAGTCGATCACCTGATGGTAAGCGCTACGCTTGCCCATAATAGTTACAGTGGCACTCAGAACTTGCATTGCATAATCCTGCGCTGCACTGCGGTCACCCTGAGACATCGGCTCTAAAGTCTCATATGCCGAGTAATTTCGCTGGAAACAGTGCCCTTCGAACCGGAATACAGTAATGCACACTACTGCTTGGCGGATGAATATCTAGCAACGGTGTGGTACTTCCCCAGGCGGTCTTTCTTATTATTAACTACCTGCGTACCGCGATTTAATTCGCTCAATTCCAGTTTTCCTATGTTAATAACCATAGTTTTTACCCATGTTACTTGGGAATCACATTTCAACTGAAAATAAACAACATCAAAAATGAAACACAGATGTCAAACGCGCATATAATTATCGTTCCAACAACAAAAAGGCTATAGAAAGAAGAACTCTCCGTTTACCCCGAATATGCCAATTTTCCGGACAAACTTTCCAATTATTTTTCAATTAGGGATATGTTTACCTCTAAGGGTGGAATCCATATTCATGCACATGGTTTTCGTATACCCCTTAAGGGTAGTTCTTTTGCCATCATAATGGTAGTTCGATTTCCGCTTAGTCCCCGTTACCGCCAAAAAAGTAAGCACTAAGAACAGTTGTACAAACCATGTATTGTTTTTTAACATATTTTTTTGACAACTAGATTAAATTATGTTACAAAACAAATTGTCGTTTGGTCTGTAATCGAATGTAGGTAGGTACCTACTAATAATAAAAAGTAAATTGTTTTTTCACCGACGTTTCTACTACGCAATAATGCAATCATTTTTTGCTCTGATATTTTATGAATTGAAAACCCGTCTGATTTTTTTTTAGATTAGACAAATTGTAATTTATTTGTATCGGGGAACTTAAACAAACTGCAATAAATAATATTAAATATAAAACTAAAATAAAATCTTAAAAATCTTATAATTTAGGTAGCTACAGAATATTTATTTATTATCTGAAAACAGCATGCAACCATGAAACTAATAATGTGTTAGTTGATAGGCCATTTATGGCTTCATGTGTGCATTAAACTAACTAAAATTTCAACACAGCCGCTGAAAACTAAAGGGAAATAAAATCTTTAATTTTAGTTTAGAAAGACTATATAGGCACTATTGACACAAGCGCCATCTATCAAATTTGTTGTTAACTGTCTGAGGAATTCTATGCTACTGAAAAAAATCATTACCAATGAATCGTGCTGGTAATACTGGTTTATTGGTGGTTTCTACGAGATATTCCCTCTCGTCAACAGGTGGCGTTAGCTGTACCAACTGCATGAACTTTGTTCGCATACGAATAATGCAATGAAAACATAACCCTCGTTTTAGGCAGTCGGGTAAAAAGGCGTCTTCACTTGTCTTCACTCTAGTTGTCCCCTAAACCATTCGCTGGTTATATCTAGAATAAAGACATGTATATTTTTCTTGCAAGATGTTCGAAATGAACTATAACTTTTAGGACCTTCGAGGAAGAATGAACACAGTTTTATAATAAAGTTTATTCTATTCTATGTTAATAAGTATTTTAAAAGTAGCGACTGTGGTCCTTCTTCGCAGCTGAATAAAGATACTGTTATTTCCTGAATCACTAACTGTATAAAAAGGATATAGATTTTAAAATTGGTGTAGAATTGTATCCAATCGGACAAAGGACGAGCAACTACTCTAGAACTCAGAATGCAGCACAAAATCGCTGTGACCGAGGATTCTAGAGGCGGTTGAAGACCGCGGCATTGCCACGTTGTATGGCAAGGCTGTCTTTTGGCAAAATTAAGAGTAGCATTTTGGCAATTTAATCTTTGGTTCGAATAGACGTCCTCATATATATCTTTAGAATCGATGGGCTTCTAGTCTAAATAGCGCTGCATTTGCGCCTTTTCAGGCTTTCAGTTGATTAGCCGACGCATCAGCCTTATTTTTAGTATCTGAAAGATAAGAGGTTTCAACGACACTCTGCATAAGAGCAACGCGAGGGAATCCCATTCATACGAGCTTAGGTACGAGTACTTTGTTTTTTTTTTAAATTATTAATTAATTAATAGAAGATTTTCAATATTGATGTAGCAAACTATTCATCCATTTTCTCTTTATTTTTTTTTAGGCATAGCTAGATACTAATGCGCGACTAATGTGATTGGCTAGTACCCAAAATATCTAGGATCAGACATCGTTTGCTTATAATATTTAGAAACTCATACGCGACGAAGCTATGGCCGCTGTTATTGGGTACCCACAATTATCAATGGCCCATGGTATAGGACGTCACCATTGTGATATATGGATATACGGTGCAGACGCTACACGGATGCTTTTGAAGTAAAAGCACAGAATGAATAATAGTATAGGATAAAAGTCATGAAATAAGCTAACAGCACAGTGGCCGGGGCGAGGAGTGCGGCCGGCGCGGCGGCGGCGGCGGCGGCGGCGCGGCGCGGCTGCGTAAGCGCTGCGCTGCGCTTTTTGCTAGTGGCGAGCGGCAGGCGAGGAGAGCGCGGGCGGCGGCACCGCACCGGGATTTTATCCTTGTTGTATTTATTCTGTTCTTAGCCTCCTGTCCCGACGAACGTCCCGCCAAACTATCCCCCGGTAGCGCACAACGTTAGTGCCACAAAGCCCGTTCGTTCACTCGCGTATTATGCCAATATGATAGTACAAAATTATTCACGCCTTAACCGGTCGACCGATGTATTGTTTTGTTTTGTGAAAGAGTGTCGCTAATAAATAATTTCTATCGACAGTTATTTGATAAAGTTATCGCTATTGCTAAATTAGTCATAATGCATATTAATAAATTTGTGATCTATTTATTTTTTCTCAACATTTTTTACTTTGTCGTTGCAGCTGCACCAAACGTGAAGGTAAATATTTTTTTGTTTATTATTAATGGTTTGCCATTTTCCATATATTGTCATTGGTACCTTTTTTTTTAGTAAAATCTTATTAAGTGTGTTTCAGAGCTATTATATCAAGATCTAAATATGTAAAAAGAAATAACTCCCGCGCAATAAAAACAATTTGATACATAATAGATCCAATATAACAGATATATTATGTGAATTTGTCTCAATCTAAACTGTTTGTGTGTCAGTTAATTGTCTTAATCTTCTGCTAGAAATAAGTCAAAAACCTTTAACAGAAAGTTTCGTAACAGGTTTTATAAGTCGCTACTAACTTTATGATTTATGTTACATAAATCACTAAACCATTGAGTTTAGTCTTCTTTCTACATAAAAATCACGAATAAGCTTTAATTGAAAAAAGTCTGACAGTGTGGAGGACCGTTTATCGTAACCCTGTTTTGAATTACTAGCGCGGTTTTTTTTTTAAATCACCAATTGGCAACGGTTGGTAATGTCGTACGATCCATCTGAGATTTTTTGCAATAATCGCAACTGTTTTAAAAAAAAACCACCCTTGTCGCGGAAGAATAGGCACGCGGGCACACTCCACCCTCCGACGCCCTGCCTTCGCTTTTAGTTTCGCCACATTACTGAAACCTTACCTAATTAAATTTCTGTTGCGCGATAATCCCTAGTTTTAGTTATTAGTGAGATCCCTAAAGATTTTTTTTTTTTTTTTTTTTAGATTTTTTTTCTAAGATTTTGTAAAAATACGGTTCACCTGATACGAGTAATATAATAATGGTGTTTGACGTTCAAGGGGTAAAACTTCCTGTGTGCGGCCTTAGAGTGCTTAGAGAAATAAAAAGCACTTTCCCAACTTAGCACTTATAGGTTCTTCACTTACTTTTGATATTATAATGTAAACGTAAAATACATTGTGCCCGTCTAGCTAAAAATATTTCAACATGTCCATAGTACCAATCTAATAATGTGTATGGATGCCTGAAATCGAAGCCATATGTGTATATATGCAAATATGTATTCTATGGCTATACCTCCAATTACTTAATATATCCAACTGCATGGTGTTCGTAGCAATTATCTAGTTTGTTATCTACCTACCAGAAGAATGCAAAAATCACTTTATGGCTCGTAAAACTTAGTTACAGTTAGTCAGTTATTTTGTGGTATTATAAACTTGATGTTAGCGTTTTGTAAAGCATTTAACAGCAGTGGTTACTGAACAGAAATAGCAAACCATAACTTAACGCAAAAAAAAAAGTAGAAGGAACTCAAAATACTGTAGAAAAAACCGGCCAAGTGGTAGTCGGACTCGCTCACGAAGGGTTCCGTACCATATCAATAAAAACATTCTGGCGGCTAATAAGGCAGGTAAACTGGTGACAGATCAGTAGCTCAGTGTGTGCCGGGCGTTTTTAGAATCATTATTCGGAGGCTCTGAACCATGAGGTGTAACCTAATTTGACGCTAAGCTAATGAAAGTTTCTCGTTGACGACCGCCGCGTTCGGGATGCAACTATTGAAATCGCAAAGAACCTTTCACCATAATATTATTTATTCCTACTGTCATATACTTAGTAAACATAGGTTACATGTTTCTGTAATACTTGCCATTGTAACACTTTTTTTTCATGAAAAACGTGTATCCTTTGTTTTACATGTTATGGGTCTAAAGTTCCACTTAGTTATCTGTATTTGAATTTGTTTTTTTTTTTTATTTGGAATGCAAATACGTTTACGCCTCTTTTTACGTATCGGTCTTGCCGCCGTGAATTCTCCGAGTTTTACGACGACGACGAGACTGGCCTTGCCACCAGTGGAGGTCCCTCTTTTCACCGTCGACGCCTTATCAATCATGTTGATGGTTACCATGATACTTTACGGGGCGCTACCATCTAACAAACACTTAGTAAGTTAGAAGTTTAGCGCTAGAAACTTATTATATAACTATTATAAACACATTAAGAACAACACTGATGCGTGTACAACAAATGTACCAGAACTACGAAATGCAATGATCTTAACTTGTAAAAATAAGGGCATTAATTCTCTTCTACTGACTGTCTATTTGATGTGTAACTTGTAAATCTTGGTGAGAAACACGTAAGTATATTGTAAACTTTCTCCCGATTGGCGGAATCGGGAGAAAGTTCACAATATAACTGATTATTGCTCTTTGAATGAGGTAGAGCCGGCCTCTGCTGTCAGTTTTCAGGCAGCCCAGCGGCCGCTGCTGTGGCTTAGTGTCTGCTGTCTATCGGTAACAACCGGAACGAGACCGACAGATTAAGGTGCGCTCTACGGAGCAAAGGAAATCTGCACATAACTTATGATGCGGGACGAGGTGACCGCACATTGCAATCCTTCGACGATATAATCAGATAAATTATAAAACTGTCTAGTACTGAATAGTTCTGACACACATCACCTTCCACCGGTTAGGATCTCCACCGCATTCACAATCCACTGTCAGAAATTGAAACCGTAGATTGTGCAATTACGTATGTCACAATATCTCTTCAGTTTAATTATAAACAACTTTCGTTAAGTATACTAAAATAAAATTCGCAAAAAAATAGTTCAGTGACCAATCTAAACTGTTGCGTCGTGATGTTAAAAGTCCTGGATGCAGAATTGGAACAGGATTATAGGAAACAAAAGCCCAACACAAACAATTTAAGCATACTTTACTGTAGACAATAGAGAAGATGTTTCAGCAGAAGAAACAAAACTATGGACAGATTCAGAAATAAAGTCATTAAAGTCCGAAAATAGAGAACGAAAGAAAAATATTTATTCAACGCACAATTAAGCATTACAAATAGGTACTTACGTAAGTAATAAAAACATCTTATCGTCAATAAACTATAAATAATTATCGATTACATACAAACAGAAACAATAAGTAATAATTATAATTATACTTTTAAACGCGGTGTTGAAAGGTCGGTCATGCCTCGTGCCTCAGTGGAGTAGTATCAACGACGCCAAGCGCTGATTTTCAGCGCGGCCCAGAGGAACCAATGAAGTACCAATTACAACAGCAATTCACAGAATAACAGCTAATAAATACAATTGATAACTAATACCACTGAATTGAGCAAACGCATGAAAATAGAGATGAACGACGTACTTACTGTGGACTAGCTAATTTATATTTACGGGTTAAAAGGTGTACTGTATTCTAATCCAAGATCTAAAATATCTACATTATATACCAATTTATTTATCATTGAAAATCGTTGAGTCGTTTCGGGACAAACTTTCAATCGGACAGATAGACAAGAATTCTTAAAACGATTATATACGAGTAGTCATCGTATAAATCGCAGTTTTCACTTAAATTTTGGCATTTATTTGGAAATCGCAAACAGACTTCTGTATTATGAATTGGTATAGATGTTGAAATGACGATAACTAGGAGCGGAGCCTGAGAATAACCCAATTCCACTGATAACGTGCTAAACCAAAACGCGATGACTTATTGCTAATACTTATTTTAGGAAACCACGAGTGGTAGTGAAAGTTGTAATGGTCGCGTGGCATCGTGTGAAGCCAACCCGGCCAGTTCCCGGCGAGCGGTGTGCGGGACCGACGGACGCACCTACGCCAACCGCTGTCAGCTGATGAAGGCGCAGTGCGCTGGAGAGCCTGTCGCCGTCGCCAGGAAAGGTGCCTGTGACGGTAAGCTCGACCTGCATGAACCTTGAACAGGCCGAACACTTCCAAAATCGAATCCCCTGTTGTAATATGTCTTGGTTTATGTTCCAGCTCTACCACAGACAACATAAATTGTACAATATAGGTCTAGCCAATCACAGCCTATTTTAAAAAACCTTTCCTAACCTAAGCTACCTATTTCATACAAACTTTTCACATACGTATCGTTACGCCTTTTCCCCGTTGGGTTAGGCAGAGATTTCATCTTTCCACATGCTACGATCCTGACACACCTCCTTCGCTTCTTTCTGTCCATGCTCGCCGGATATAGATACTTTTGACATGGCCTTTCTTCAGAACGTGCTCGATTTGGTCGTGGTGCGTTTGCCTAAGTCAACCCCTGAAGGCTGGTCCATTCGTAGTGGATTCACAAATCTGTTTCGTCAATATTTCATCATTCGCCCTCTCTAGATATCCAAACCACCTAAGCACCTCTTTCTCTATTTTTGTCACTACATCTTCTACCGTCTTGACGTCTTATTACTTTAAGAACGTAACGTAACCTCTTTCGGCAACCCTGTTAATCTACCTACCCAAAAAGGAAGGGATATGATAATTATTATTGATAATTGATAACCGTCTAGTTGGGCTTATCTCGAGTTGGCCATAATTTAACCTTAGCGGTTACCTACCTTTTGGCTCTAGAATCAAATCAGCTCGTTGTCACATTAGTATTGTATTGTCATCGGAACTTGACAGGCATGCAAAATTTCAACTGAGCCTGGGTCTAAATTAACTTGTCCCAAATTTCACTTAAGTAACATCTATCTAATTATTAGTAAGACATACCTATAACACTATATATAAATATTTTTATATGTAACTTGTATAAGGGCATATTGGACTATGAAAGACTGCTTAATTCAGATATGTGTTTATATCCAAATTACAATCTAAGTTTGACTCCAATTATGTACTTGCAGCGCTTGCAATCGCAAATAAGAGGTAATTAGTCCAATTTGATTTGCAGACCTCGCTTCACTGAGCCAATAAACAGCTATTATCAGAACTTTCGCTTGTGGCTAGCAGCTACTTAACTGTAATAGACAAGTGTGGTTATGTGCTTGTGTTGTGTTAGTCAGTCGCCTCCCAATTTACACTGTTGTATAGGGCTGCCTACTTTAAGTAGATATTTATGAGCTTAGTCAACGACTATCTTCCGGTATACTTTTTTTTTCATTAATGAAGAGGTCGGCGATATAAGTCATGTCAAGTATCCACTCATATCATTAGTTGGTGAATTTTGTAGTGTTTTTACTGCTCAGTGCTGGAACTGCTCAAGGATTTTGATGAAAGCTACTTATATAGGCCAGATATGCCACCGCCATACAGAGTTGTGCAAAGATTACCGTGTTCCGATTTGAAGGGCACTGTTTTCAGCTAAATTACCGGGCATATAAGACTTCATAATCAATGTCTTAAGGTGAAGAGCACGGTGCACCGCAAGATTATACAATACAAAGTTCTGGGTGGCACTGTAACTGTTATATGCAGGCGTAGCGCTTACCATCAGGTGAACGACGTGCTCGTCACGTTATTAAGTCAAATAAAAAGCAGAAGTAACTAATTTCGGAAAATAGGCTTTTAAAAAGCGTAGTTTTCTTTAATCTTTGGTGTTTCAATAACGAGTTAGATTTCTATAGGATAATCATCGTCCGTAGTTAATCAAAGCTCACGGAGCATCAAACCTATTTGTACGTGTACTTATGACGGTATGTTATTACCTATAACTAGAAACATGTTTAAGCTTAGAATAAACAGCTTTAAACCTAAACGTCATAAGGCGTTCTGTAACATCTTTGCTATTTTTAATTACGTGTTAGGCGTTTTTAGGCATAGCGTCACAATACGCGGTTAAAAATAAGTGTGATATGACAGAATATATATATAAATGGGTGTACATACGACCGTTGTGCCATATTTATATCCTAAGGTTATAAAAACGCCACTACGCTTATTGGCGCTGTCATTGTGTAATGGCGTATATCTATGCTTTTAATAGTAAAGAAGTAAAGGACAAAATAGGTCATATGATGAAGAGAAGTAAAGATAAGTGGGCCAAAGATGTAACCAAATGGTGACCAAGACATAATTAAAGAAAGAATAGGAGAAGGAGGATTATTTGGAGAAAGGTGGTGTTACTTGGAGGAGGATGGCCCATAATCGGAAAGTATGGCACGTAAACCAATCTCGATACCGGTGTCGATCGGGAATTATTTCTTAATTATAATATTTCTGTCAGTCTGTTTTCGCATCACAAAGGTCTGTTGTAAATCATTTTGAGTCAATTAATCAGTAGCCCGGAAATCATTGAAAAATAGCCAGACGAAAGACCAACATAAACACATTATTGCCTGTCGCTACATTTTCATTACATACAGCATCCAAAAGAGGTTATCCCTAATGATAACCGATTTCCAGTAGTAGATGACGCTGCGAGGGCATTCTATGGCGTTGGGTAAACGTCGAGACGTCAAACATTCCTTTTCTTGTTAGCAGGATCGTGGAGACAGGATTAGTCAGTTCGACTAAGATGATGCAGCATAAGATGGGGCAAGAATTTTTTGGATATCGTAGACACTGTCCGATGTTTACCAGAACATTATGTTCGCAGAGGAACAGTCTTCATGCCTTGCCACTTTGCGGTACGCGCAGAACGCTCACAGCGGTAAGCGGTCGGCCTACATCCCGCGATGCCGCGCCGACGGCACATACGCAGCCGTGCAGTGCGCAGCCGCAGGCGCGGCTGCAGGCTGCTGGTGCGTCACCCCCGACGGCAAGCCGCTGCCCGATACGGCGGTGCGGAACGGCAAGCCGGACTGCACTAAGACTGGTGAGTGATGATCACTTATAGATGAAGATGCACGATTCCATGCCATAGTTGACGATAGGTACCTTGGCCAGTGTTGATATCTGCTGTTCTTGCTATTAGATCTTGTTCCGTATTGTGCCGTCCTTTGCGGTTGCTACATTCGGCTTGACTCAAACCGGAGTGGACAGTTTAGAACCGTAAGAAGTTCACACCTTTGCCAGATATTCATCCGCCAAGCAGTAGTGAGCAAACATGACTGAGTTCCAGTTTGAGGGGCACTGTTTCCAGCGAAATTACTGGGCATATGAGACTTTAGAAGTCTATATCTCAGGGTGACGAGTGCAGGATTATGCACCGCAAAGTCCTGGGTGGCACAGTAACTGTTATGGGCAGGCGTAGCGCTTACCATCAGGTGAATAACTTTATAGTCTCGTCAATCAGTCGAATAAAAAAAAATCTGCTGGGTACTGGGTAATGTTACTGATGTGATAGGTGCAATAATGAGTGCTTTGATCGAAGGCAAAGGGTGTCGAAAGCTCTATTGCCCTACTCCTATACCCTGCCTATAGTTCTTCGGTCTCAGATTTTAATATCAAAAACCTCTATACTCGTATTATCATGTTCAGAATTTTGTGAAACTCTTACAGGAAACGGAAGACTAGCGGATCCCAGACCGGGTACTTAGTTTGGCTATTATATTTTACAAACGTTTCAATAACACATCTATTGTTAAGATATCTTTCTTAGCTGAATTCAAAACATCTGTTTTACCTAACCACGCCATGTTGTAAATAGACTTGGAAATATACTTTGGACGCGATTCGTAAACAAAGATCCAGCTGAAAACTGGTGTTTACAATTTACATTAGAACGTTTTTTGAAAGCACCATTAGATATATAGGTTTCTTGTTAATTTGTTTGTTCTAACTGCAGCGAATCCACACCTGGATATAAAAAGATTTCTGAGAACTCATATAGATCGGTAAAGGCTCATGAGTAAGCAACGACTCATTCACCTACCGAGAACTTGAGTCTGCGGTTCATACAACAACCTACTAGTTTATCTGCCAAAGAATGAAGAGACTTTTTTCTAAGTTACGATAATGAATGATGACACTTGTTTTATTATTTTTGAAAAGTGATCCCTTATGTGGATTGGAACTGAGGTCATATGATGACAATTCGGAAAACGGGGAACGGGAAATGGTAATTCTCTGGAACTAAAATTCCCAAAACTCATACACAGATCGGAGGCGCCATGTTTCCGCGCATCTTTCACTTGAAACATATTTTATAGAGTGTTTATTTCATCTAGTAAAAGAGAACAGAGCGCATCGTTGATAGATTTATAAATACGATAAGTAGGTACATAGCTTTGTTCATTACTAGCTGAGACTTTCGGTTTCACCCGCATATGTTGATAGTGGAACCGAACATTTTCCGGGATAAAATTAGCCTATATCATTCTCCAACCTTAATTTATTTCTATGCAAAAATCACCTTTATTCCGTTGCTGTGTGAAATTAGAATAAATCTACAAACACACTTTTCTCATTATTATATTTTGTATTAGTAGGATGTTAGTTTTAGGTTACGTCTGGATATGCACGAGGTGAACACTGGGCACTGTTCATGTAGACAACATTACTGTGTTCTAGTTTGAAGGGTACTGTTTCCAGACAAATTACTGGGCCACACGGAACTTAGCATTGCATAATCCTGTGCGGCACTGCACTGCGCTCGTTACCCTAAGACATCGGCTCTAAAGTTTCATATGCCCAGTAATTTCGCTGGAAACAGTGCCCTTTAAACCGGAACACAGTAATGTTTGGCGGATGAATATCTGGCAAAGGTGTGGTACTTCCCCAGGCGGTCTCTTGCTGAAGAGGCCTGGGAGGCCTCTTCAGCAAGAGACCGCCTGAGACCTACTAATAATAAATGTATGCGTTTTGTTGAAAAATACATTATTCCTTTTATGTAATTGGTATTCGGTCGGCACCTAGGTACTGCAAATTGATCAAAACGAGCCCCAACTCCATCAATCATCGTGGTACATGAACCCGTGACATGGTCAGGGCCGGCGGGCCCCAAGATGCGGAAGACGGCAATCTGTGCTTGTTTACTGGTCAGGTGCCTGTCATTCATTCAGACGTAGTACGGCATTGATACGATTTGAGTCAAGTATGAGCTGAGTTATGTGACGCCGCAGCCACACATTGGCTGTATTTGCACCAAGATGTAGTGTTGGAGCCAATACTACTGGTGAACCAGTCTTGGACACTTGTGTAACTTTGCACCCAATGCCCAACGCCGAGACGCGATCAAATTCGAGGGGAAGAAAACGGACACATTGGATCCAACATCGTTTTCCTCTCCACATATTTATTGGTCGGCCATTTACATTTGGAGCCAAGCTTCGGCCCAATAGATACGTATACCAATGTGTGGCCGCGGCGTCAAATCAACACAGAGCTAGTGAATACCTAGCGCGTCTAGTACTCGAAATAATTCTCGTAATTATGACTAAGTAAGATCTCAAGAAGAAGATAAGATGATAAATAAGTACATCGGTTTATATGTAAGGCCAATAGTTAAGTAGTGGTACGTCTCTTCTGCAAGAGAGCGCCTGTGGAAGTATATCCGCCAAGCAGTAATGTGAAAACAATACTATGTTTCGGTAAGAAGGGCAGTGTTTCCAGCGAAATTACTGGGCATATGATCCTTTTGAACCAATGTCTCGACTGACGAGCGCAGTGCAGTGCCGCGCAAAATTATGCAATTAAAGGTTCTGGGTGGCTTTGTAACTGTTATGGGCAGGCGTAGCGCTTGCCTTCAGGTAGCTCGTCTTGTTACTCAGTCATATAAAAAAAAACTGATCTAGAAACCTCGCGCACCAATAAAGCAATCTGCGGGTACTAGGTACTTACATTTTTGGATAAATGAAAAGATTGCCATAGTTGGAAACCATTCATATAAATTGACACTCTTACCAACCCATCGAGAGCGCGGCTGGCTGGCAACAGTTTCTCGCTCTAGCGAACTATATATCTGAGTGGTAGAAAGAGATAGAGTCACGGAAAAATACGAGTTCTGGTGAGTAAGTGGGGTTCAACTCTCATCGAACGTTAAGTTTTCTTTACCATACAAGTAACTTCAACTGTATGGTAGAGAATTTACGCCATTATGTCCATGCAATTACGGCAGCAAGCAATGATGATGTAATCATAACTCTGTGAGAATCACAGCTCATTGGTAAGAAAGATATAGGCCCATTACCATCCCCATTCAATAGAAGACTCTTGTAAAACGATGGCGGAACTGCTCGACTGAACGGCTCGTGAATTATCGACTTCGTAGAAGAACTTACTATGTCAGACTTCCCGTAAAGTTACACAATCGTCGAGTCAATGAATGAGTGTAAGTGTTGAGTAATAAAATTAGGTACCCTTTTTAGGGATCAGACAAGGGTCAACCTACGCAGCACATCGTCCGTTATTCGGCGTAATCACTGCCTTCCCCGGCCACCTTTACCCGTCGGCCCGTGGAACACAACTAGTGAATATAACTTTTTCCCAATTTCAAAATACTTATTTCTTCTTTGAAACATTATATTGTATGGGAAATTTAACACCAAGGCATTGGGCATCAACTAGTCTGCATATAAAATGTTCGCGTGATCGAATTTGAACATGGCGTTAAAGTCACGAAACACGTTTTTTAATTCCTTATTAGAGGCGTTCAAGCGAACCGCCGATTCGACGCAGGTAATCCGGTATAACGCACGATCGGAGATAACTTCCACCGCTCCTTTAATTGAACCGTGCCGAGATCGAGTCAACGCGCCAATAAAAACTGCAAAAGATCATCTTGATTTATAACTAACTTATTGGTAAATCTCCGTCAGGGAACTTTAAAAATTACAGTAGATTATTTTTATCCGTATCTACAAATCGAAATTTCTGTACTTTGTCTGTATAATATGGGATACATCTCGTTGGTATGTAGTAATGATTTACCTAATTACGTATCGCACTGACTACATGAGCTCAACCACCGGATTTGGAATAAGTACTCGTAACCTAACAGAAATGGATAAACTGAAACTGTTGTTTCTGTAAAATATATTTTACCATCTGTGTATACACAGCTTTAACAATAATTATGACGGTGATTCTGATTTTGATTCTGATAAAGCGAACCATAAAACTTGTATCGGTTGTGCGGTTCAGACGTCGTCTGCGTCCAGTTTGCGCCACAGAGATCCTATATATCGGAACGTCTGTGGTCTACGCCCACAAATGATCGATAATACTTCTATACTCTTATTAATTAGATAAAAGGGGGTCAATTTGCGTATTACAAACCTTGACGTTTTGGTTGACCACCAGCCTCTTCTCGTGACCACGGTCAATGTTTGTTTCCTTGCTACCATGAGTCCATGTTGATCGAAACGTCGTGCTTAGTAAAATGAAATGAGAATGGACCTGATTTTGTCTAATTAAATATGAATTCAATTCGCGAAAGTTTAAGAACGCCTAATGCAATAAGTAATGCTATGCCACAAATACAAACACTCGCTTGGGTGGGCCTGGCGGCACTTTAAAAACTTTGTCGCCAATTACGTTGATTAGTTTTTGGGCAGCGTCATGTTATCTTGAAATATCTCGACGGCATGTATCAAAACATCTAGATTTTCGATCGCGAGCGGCTCGCAAATGAGTCAGGTTCGCAGTTTGTTTAAAACCGCCACGGGGAATGATTTTGTTGTAAAAATAATCTCAGGTAGGTAAAAACGTAGCGTGAGTCAATAACTTTAGGCCTGAGTTGACTCCATTCTGCACTTAAATACTAAAAATAATGGAACGCAGGTAAAATATGTTAAATACTACCACCCTTCTAGGTATCTGCCTTTTCTGGCTTGTGAAGGAAGTTTATGTGATTAATATTATTTGTTTTAATAAAGAGTTTTTAAATTCTTGGAATTGGTCTGTACGCCCGCTTTTTCTAGGCTGAGTTAGTGCCGTAACCTGAAAGACTAAATGTAATCCTATTTTCTGAGAAGGCTGATCTGTCTATGTGTCCGTCTGCCAATTAGACATAAAGTAGATAAGATATTTATGACACTCTGCACTGTATTTGTTTGGTGTAAAAAGAAAAATCAAGCAAATCCAGAAGATGGAACCTATTCACGCTCGGGTCATTTTCAAGCATGAAAAAATCGATCCCTTTGATTCTAGGAGCGTCCTACCAGCTTGACTCAGCCATAGCGGTTACAAGAAAGTTCAATAAAAACAGCCCGACTTTTCGACATAATGGTTAAAACATCGACACTCAGAAAGAGAGGACTTTAGTGTCGAAAATATCCAAGTAATTCTACATAGTATTACGTAGTTTTCTCCTCGGGGACTACGAAGATCGACAATCCAACAACATTGATAACGGATAGCGCGGGAGTCCCGTGTAGTAAACACATTCCTGCTAGGATGGAACTGGCAGAACACACTAATGATTTAGTGATAGTATTTTTCTGGGTGGTAGCTACCCAGACAGATACCGTACTGCCCACAAAGGATAAATATTGAAAACATGCGCTCGAAAATGTCCATAAGTTTCATAACTATCGCACTTGGCATTCTCTTTGTATAGGTAGCATTGTCTCGCATTCATAATAAGCTGCCGTATGAAACCTGACCGTAGTGGGGAGTGTGGGCTGGGAGTGGCTATGGCGCCATAAAAATAAAACCTTCTCAGAATGCCTTCACGACTCGCCGGTTAATGTTTAATCAGCACTTCATTAGCAGCATAATACCTCTATATTTATATTAATAAAAGTCTATTTATAAAATATAAGTCCTGTCTGATTGATTGACATGTTCTTTTGTACCATTGTGTGCTAAGATGGCTGCTCATGGTCTGAATAGGTATGAGTATACTATCGAATAACCGCATTAGCCGGATAGACTCTGCTGGTGCTCTCTGCACAGGGTGCGCCTATCATCGACTGGATCCATTTTATGCAATTATGACCCAAAATACTGTCGTAACAATCCATTATCCAAAGCTTTGAGCTTCTTATTTTAAGCAGCTTGGCGAAAAACACGAAAACCGCCGAAGGTAGACAAGGGTCATTAATATAAAATAAAATAGATATTTTAAATCAACCCATAGCCTAAGGAATCGAATTCTTCATTAAAATCGCTGTAGGTTTCTTACTCTCTTTTTAACATGCAACATCGCACCTTAAAGAAAAACAGGAATTGCAAAGACGACGGTATTACAAACACTCTGATTCATAGCAAATATCAGTGGTTTATACAAATATTTACCCTACCTGCTTCCTTACGCTTCACAGTCAGCTCGTCACGAAGTTGAACCAGGGAGCAATTTTAGTTATTGGTACGCTTCAGAATCAACGCTTCAAATGTTACAGATACGTACGCATATTTAAATTTCTGAAACAGTTTAGGAACAAATATTTAATAATTCCACATGGGATGAGCGTCCCATTTCATCTAGTGAAAATGTATTAAGTATCCGATAGTACGGATCACTAAAAAGATAAACACATTCTGTCAACGTTATGTGTGGTGTGAGCCGAGTTGCGCAAGTGTCGCCTGTCTCGCCGATTAGTCCGCGCTCGGATGACGGACGGTGGTGGTAATAGACCATTAGTTTAATGTCTACTATTAATAAACCAATTAACGGATGCGCAAGCTGCAAGCTCTCTGTGTCCAAGTGAGAAATTATCAGTAAAGGCACTGTATTGACTAATTGAAATCTGTCGACGCGACGACGACGGGACGTGCGCTGACGCATGGCGGGTGATAGCTAACTTATGTCCATAACATAGTTCATTAGTACGCGTTCTGTGTACATTTACGTCGGTCTATTTGCCAATTCCATTCCCTTCCATTAGGCAGTGGCGCCTGGAAGCAATGCCAATAATGCCACTCTGCACTCATGTCGCCGTCGGCGGATTACGTGCAATCCTATGCAAACCGGCCAATTACGTATTGACTATATCCATGCTTAGGTATTCGAGGGTGCTACACCGACTAAATCAACTTTGAATACTTTTCTACAAGTATTAATTGTTATTACTTACTTATTTTATTATATTCCGTGTAAAGCCATTTGTCAACTTAAACCTACGGCGTATTAAAAGACCGGCTCTTGATATACTTGTACGTCCCCATTGAATATAACAATGTCTTGTGCATCATATCTTCTTATATCTAAAGGCGAGACATTTTCTAAGAAACACCGGTCCGAGTCAGACTGCTCGACGCCGAAGCACAATGGCTGACGCTTTTTTTGTGTCTGTCAAAGGCAAAAAGAACCCGTCTCGGCCATGAGATGTTAGAAAAAACGTTCCAGACGTCGTTTAAAGCAGCGGTCGGTCTCTTCGTTCGCACCTTTGATGTTTTATATTAAGACGCGGTGCCTACCTAGCTACAGGATTAATGAAGTCGTTAAGAAAGAGTTAAATAATGAAACGGTTTGTTTGTCAGTGCTTGTTGACTGCTGAACAATCCTGACAAAGTACTAAATTATTGTGAGTGCCTAGTTAGATTGACTTCAATGCCGCAAGGTTCAATTTCACGAAAGAACTAGTGTCTAGGTCGCCTTGCCCTTGCCCGTGTCTAGATTCGTATTACGTAATCAAAGCGCTATCCGTTTGTAAGACGTCTGCGTTCACAATGAACATGTCCTGCATGGATTTATCCGTTTTATGTGCATTAAAAAGGTCCGAATGACTTCGTTGGTTCACGTTCGTGGGTCAGGCGCCGCGGTGTCTACCGGTCACCAAACCCGATTTGACTTCGAACCGCTTTTTCTTTTTAATTGTACACAAGGACATACTCAGGCACGAACCTATTTAGACAAGGAACTTACGGGTAGGGAGCAAAATATAATATTGGGCACGCTTCTGTTTATCTGTATCCTTCTTTTTATTTATAAAAGCATCAATTAAAATAGATAGATTACTTGGAGCTAAGTGACGTTTAGGGCAGTTTTAAGTAGTAAGCATAAAACTTTATTTAATCCAAAAACGTAAATGGATTTTGATGAAATCAAAGAAAAGGAATAACTCAATCAAAGGTATTCAAACTGTACACATAGGTACCATGTAAGACACGCGACTGCGTTCATTATTCCCAATATGAATTACATTCGCGAGGTTCCATTTCGCCATTTGGCTACAGAATGCTAAAAAAGCGACATATCAAGAAGATAACGACCGCTATTTATTCATTCTGTCAGACGGCGCCAGGCACGTCAATAAAACAAGCTTATTGTCGGTTGAACCGTTCCAAGATGTCGAACTCGAACACTCCCAATATTAATAACATTAGAAGAAATACAGCCGGCGAGTCGTTACCGGTTTCCGAATGGGCTAATAATGCAAGTACATCAATGATCGTCTACCGGGACCGGTTCGGTAGACGGCCCGCGTCCTCTCTCGCCGTTTCACACAACACATGCACAAACACAAATCACAACCTCTCCAGCGCCGGCCGAGGGTCTATCACACGTGGAACAGAGCTCGTCTCAACTAAATTATCCGCATGCTAAATGCGTATCGTGAAGATAATAATCATTATGCATTTTGCAGACCGCTGCGGGTGCTAATGAGACATCTCAGTCTGCCATTAAGTTAATTTCACGGTTAAGTTATTGCTTGTGATTGCTGCTAATTTTACAAGTAGTATAAATAGCAGTATAAAATTATATTTTGTTCATCTCGCGGACAGGTGGATTGGCGATACATTTTAACGAGCACTATGATTATATTTGATTTAATGCTGCGCACAGATCGTTGGCGATAAGTATTTTACAAGTTTATAAATAGGAGTATTTATATTTGGGTTCTTATCGGGTATAGATCGATTGGCGATACATTTTATTAAGTTTATAAATAGCAATATGTATAATCGTTTAAATCTAATGCCTTATCGTGGATAGATCGCTTTGTAAATATTTACTAGGAATCAGGTGCGTCGTAGTGTTATTTTGGTACTAAGTACTTAACACTAAATCGTTTATAAACCGGTTTAATCATAAATATTGTTTTTTGATTACAGGTAAATCCCACACACGGCGGCGCTCCTCGGCTCGCGGTCAGCGAAATAAAAGGAGTAAGATCTCCGTTCATAATTTTATTTTGAGGCAAACATAATATTGATTACCTCTTGTGTAAGAAGACGTTCGTTTATGAAAGAATAAGAATAACTTTATTGTTCTTTGACAATATGCTGCACATAAATAAAACACTGAGTACATGTAATCAGCATGGAATTACGACGTAAAACAAATTACGATGAAATATTTTAACATATCAGGTAAATTTTAGAAATCCAGCCCGCTTACTCGTTCGGCTCTAGTGGTTGGTAAGCACTCATGGAATATATGGCCTAAAGTAGGTACCCACTAGACCATTGGTCGTCAACCTGCGGCCCGCGGACGATATCCGTGCGGCCCGCTCCAAGGCAAAATAGTGGGTAGAAAATATCGTAACTAATTTTGCACATGAAATTACCTAAATAAATGTCCTCGAACACGAGTATAGTAAGCAGGTATAATATTTATAATATCCACCTGCAACTGTTCTCTTCAAATCTTATCGTGATTTAGATTCTTTTGAATACATTTTATCATTATTTTCTATAATTATTGAAAACATGTCTGGTTAGCGTTTCTTGCCATGCGACCCTTGACCAGAAACGTGTGAGGACCACTGCACTAGACTAAACAAACTGGTCATGCGTACCACATCTACGTCATAAAAATGCGTTCGTGGTAGTCTAGGGCCAAACACGTGACATAGCTGCCGCGCGCAGTCAGAGGGATGTTTCCGTATTCCCCCCTGTCAAAAACAGACCATGTTATTTGGTAGGTTGTCACAAAAATATGCAATTAAAAGTTCTGGGTGGCCTTGTAACTGTTATGGGCTCTACGCGCTTACCATCAAATGAACGACGAGCTTGTCTAACTACTCAATCAAACAAAAAAAGTTTGATATTCACAGTCCATCAGTTTAAAGTCGTATTCGTACGCTCTGATCGTATTCTCTAAGATATCGAATCCCAAACAAGGTGACCCGATAAAGAACTAAACTTATCGAGATAGGACTGAAGTGGCAGAGGGTTGGGTATATTTGCTGAAGGATCCATAATCATAAGCTTGACTGTGGAGTAAAAGTAGTGACGGAAGGACATTTTCCGGCTAGATGGAGCCAAGATATATGCAAGGGAAGGAGCTAACAGCACGTGGAAAAGAAAACCTGAAACAAGGGCTCAGGGTCATGCTTTAGGAGAGGTCCATGTCTAACAGTAGACTGGCTCAGGGTGAGGATGATGATAGCAGAGTGAACAGTGTTTGTGTTTGGGCAGGTTGCACTCGAGCTGACCGAGCTCTGTTCAACGGGAACCTGATGAAGATTTTCAGCGGCGAGTACGAACGCGCTCGAACGGACACTGGGCCTGGCATGCCCGAGCCTCGCACCGTCACCAACTGGAAGTTCCGCGAGCTCGACCGCGACCGCAGCGACTCGCTGCAGAAGTCCGAGTATAGGGGTCTAAGAAGACTCGTTAAAAAGGTCAGCAGCTTTGCAACACCCCAAAAGGGGATAATATAGGGGTACTAGGGGCTACTAAGTTGGTCCAAAAACAAGATTTTTTGTATATTGTATTATAGGTACACTTACTTACATGTGCAAATAAAGATATTGATTAACAACTCTCCTGTCGACTTACAGACTTGACATCCAGGTAATGACTGCGAGCAGTAGTTTTGATCCGGGCCTGAATCAGTAAATAAGTAACGGAGTAACTGGGCATAGAGGGGGGGTTACCATCGCGTGTCATTATATGGCGTAGTTCCAAGCAAAAGTAGAATAAGATCCTTCAGATGTTCTAGGTAGCATTGTGGTTGTTGGGCAAACATTGAGCTTACGATCAAGTGAACAAGATGGTCTTCTCATAACTCAGTTTCACTGTAGTTGTCATAAAAGAGAAATTATCCGCGAAGGTGGTGCCTTATGGGAACAGTTTCTAATGTGATGGTGTTCAGGTGGTGAAGCCGAAGAGGTGCGCCCGTGCATGGGCTCGAGGCTGCGATGCCGACGCCGATGGCGTAATCGCGCGCGCCGAGTGGGTCGAGTGTCTGCTGGCCAACCCTGAGCCGCCAGCTCCGGACTGTGAGTACCACCAAAACGTTTGTATATCTATTTTAAGGCCTGCGCAGACGAGAAACAGTCCTAGGGGTACTTTTTGTTTAAGAATACTGTCCTCCACGGACAAAAGTCTCCAGTCTACACAGGCCTTTACCATCGCTAATGGCCTGACCGCACTAGGCGGTATTGAATTTCAGTGAAAGGTGCGAAAGTACGCCTCAGTACTTACACCCGCCTCATTGAACCTCTACACCATGGAGTGTATAAGTAATTATTTCGTGGTTTCTTAGTGCATTATTTCTGCATGATCTTGGATGCAAATTAACAACATTGTGCGTTGGACCAACGCCGGTCAAATCAGCTGTAAATATTTTCTTTGGTATTGACGTGCGTTGAGGTCATATGTAGCTCTACAATTTTTATGCAGTTTCCGTTATATGTTAGGTACTATTGAGATGTAAATATAGCCTCCCTCTCAATTTCCGATGACGATACAATATTATACTGACATGCCTGATGCCTGATGATAGAGACAAAAGACTGAGAACGGAGCTCCTCAGCGACTAACAATTGATTGTTGTTAATTGTTTTGAAGATTGGGATCGTTGTGATCAGTGAGCATTAGGTAAGTATTGTATGTATGTATAAAACTTGTCTGGATACATTTTCAGCTTATTGGCGCTAATTATAGTGTTGCTAGGTTTTTATTCGATTGTCAATGTATGTGCAAACATAATAATAATATATAGTCTCTCTCCGTTTCTTCATGTCGTTGAATGCAGACGAGGACAGCGGGCCTGAATTGGAGCCCGATTACAACGAAGAGGAGGCGCCCCCTGATCCTGGATCAGGTACGAACTCTGCCTACTGACACCGTCAACCGTCAACCAGGGGGGGGCGGGGGCACCACGTAATTAAACTTATTCCACACAGTTAATTTTAAGGCCTTAAACTGAACGGCCTAGATTGGCACCACACAGTCATAAATGACAAAGATATAAACTCCCATAAATGCAAACAAATTGTGCCGATCTCTTTGGATAAATGTTCCTGGTCTACTTACGAACGCTGAGTGATATTGGTGGTGACAGTTAGCAGGGCAGTTCAGTTTAAGACCTTAAACTGGATGGATTTAACTGTTCGTGGTGAGGCCCCAAGATGAGGCCCCAAGAATCTGTGGTTACGACGCCCAAATCAAAGGGTCTGGAGCGACTCCATATCTGCATCGCGAATGACATTTTCACGGAGATGGACCACCTTGAATGAATAGAATCCTTGACAATGTTATGATTCGTGTACTTCATCAGAGACACTTCGCGAGCATTGCAGAGACAGCATTAGATATTTTAATTATTATAGCGAAAGCCTTCCTTCTTGGTACCTAATAATTGCAATGATGTTACAAATATATGCTTACCTCGTATTGTTAATCCATACGCAGTGTTGCCGGGGATCATGCGGAACTCCTTCGCGCCCGACGGACCTGACGCGGACAGCCGCCGAGAGGACGAAGCTAACGACTGCCTCACCGACCGGCAGGCCGTCTTGGACGAACAGGTCTGACTCTGCGGCCATTGCTGAGGGCTGACGCTTCATTAAACCGCAACGTGACTTGCGACAAACAAAAAAAAAAAACATAATCGCAATTTAGTTTGATTCCATCTCTTACCTGATGCAAATCGCGTCACGGCTTAATGTGGCCTCAGCCGGTTATACAGTTTTTGTCTCCGCCTAAGGCTGAAAGCGGTACAGAAAACTTTGACTTATTAACTTTGCCTTAGCTTAGCAAGTTCGAAAAGGTAATAGTCCCGATTTGAATGACATTCAGGCATGCTCAATCCATTCTCAACCAAACTCAATTCGAAACCTGACATTATTCTCAATAAAATCTAATGATTTATTGAAAGTCGGCCTTAAAAGACCACTTTTCGAACACAAGCCCTTTAATCTTATGAACAATGAGAAGAATTAAGAATTAGAATTTAATAAGTAGGTTACTGATTATATCAGCTAAATCAAAAATCGTTCACGTGAAATTATATATACATGGTCAATGTTATTTTATTTATTGTTAACTTCCTAGTTGCGCTTTTTTTAAAAAAACGATTTAATTAACTACTTTTAATTTAATTAACTATACTTACTTTAATAACTAACCTTAACTAAATATAATTGTAAAGATTGTATACAACATTGCGATGGTAGAATACGTAAACTTAATATGTACATAGATCTAAAAGTGAGTAAGTATGTATGATATTTCTTTGCACAGCGATTTACGTATTCTCAGTTGAACAGCCTTGCGAATTTGTATCATGGATCTAATATAAGTATTCTACTACTAATATACTCACTTTCTCATGTCTATCTACTAATTAGGTACTTATATAGTCATATACTAATATACTTATTTACTAATATAGGTCACCGGTCCGTCGGGTCCCAGAACAAAAAAAAATAGATCTATTATTTCGTCGGTTGGTCGACACCGCTGGTGACAAGAGGGATGGCTCATTTCTCACACAGAGAATAGCTATTGCTATTCAATGTGGAAATACAGCCAGTGTTCTTGGCACCATACCGCATGGACACCAACTTATTTTACATATTAAAGATTTAGTTTTAGTTTTATGTTTAATTTGTTTTATATGTTCCCTGCAATAAGTACGTAGGTATAGCCAAACAATAGAATATCTGCAACTGTAGTGACTCAACAGAGTTCGATAATGATTATTTCACCAATAACATCAAATTGCGGAATACGGTGCTCAGTATCCGAAACGGGTAACGTTATAGTTTGACTTATTCATGTATTCCATTGTTCAGAAAGTGGGCGATGCCGCGCTGTACGTGCCGGAATGTACGGGCGACGGGCGGTATGCGCGCGCGCAGTGCTACCGCTCCACCGGGTACTGCTGGTGCGTGCACCAGGACACCGGGAAGCCGATCCCGGGCTCCTCGGTGAAGGACCGCCGCCCCGACTGCGACGCAGCTCCGCAGCACGCTAGTCCTATGAGAGGTGATCATCACTATCCTTGTTCTTTTCCGTGTCGATGTATATGAGAGCTGTTCTTGTTCAAACTACTGATAGGATCAGCGAGACATGCTAGCACAGTCGAGCTGTCTAAGGTGCGCCGGACGTAATCACTCTGTTTTGGACTCCAGTATGTAGTACTATATTAATTTTTCTGTAATTTTAATCTCGAATCATCCTCGTTTGACTAACTATATCATTGAAGAAGGAAGTCTCCCCTGTCAATACATGATTTTAAAATCTTATAATCTTAAACAATTCATTCATTCATTCAGGGCTGTCATTCGCTATGACCTCCTAGACTCGTAAAGCGCGCGTTTTGAACTGTCAAAATAACGTGCGGGAACCAAGCGCGTTTTAAGAAGGTTTGAGGTTCAAAATAAGTTAAAAGTGCGTTATGACATTTCGCGTTTTCGTCAAGGAATTTCATGTGGCATAGCGAATTAGGGCCCAGGAAATTATTCAAATTATGCTGCAACTTTCAAAGCAGAAAAGCGTTTATCAAGCTCTGCTTTATCCACTCATCTTCACATTCACGTTAGCTACTTTCGCTTTCGCGGTTCGCCACGCGTCGTTGCTAAAGCGTGTGTCACTGCCACCTACCCACAGGTCGTACAGCAACTAAGTATGTTTTTAGCTGTATAATCCTTAACGCAACAATGTTTTTGTTCAGGATGTCCAGAGCCGATGAAAAGCAACTTCCTCAGAGATTTGAGGCGCTTCTTTGAAACTAAAATGACAGCGTCCACAAACGGCACCGGACCAGGGTACGTTTTTAGGGCCACATTCTCAGAAAGAACAAACTTAACACGTATAATAATCACTCAAGCGTCATTGCTGTTTTTTATTCAATCATTATAAAACCAATCTTGATGATATTTTATGGTAAGGCGTGTCTTTGCTATTCATTATATCTTGTCAAATATAAGAGTGTTACAAATATCTATAGACATTCAAACATTCACTTCTGACTGGAGTATCGATATACTATTTTCTCCGAATAAAATATCTGTCAATTTATTGAGGAAACTTTAAAGCAAAGGTTACTGAAGTTATGGGTCCCGTTTTACTACACGAACATCTCCCTATTAAAGAATCAACTTAACTTTTAGGGAAATGGTAAAATGGGGGGCATCGAAAGAGGAACAAGCGGCCACCTGGACGTTCGTGATGTTAGACAAGGACAAGAATAAAGCGCTGGAGCGCCGCGAGTGGAAGGCGTACCATCAGCTGATCTCCAACGTGGAGCCGCTGAAGCGCTGCGGCCGTAAGCTGCCTCGGTACTGCGACGTCAACCACGACACTAAGATCAGCATCACGGAGTGGATGGCCTGCCTCGAGGTCACACAGGCGGCGCTGGGATCTACGAGTCAGTGTTTTTTCATTATACAGGGTGTTGTCAATGAGGACTGTTCAAGGCTCAAGGAGGTTGGCAGAATGCCCATATCTTAAAATGGTTAATTTCCCGAAGGACGAATGCTCAAAAAAGGCTCTAAAATCAATATATTTCGACTAGGTATCGCGGTAGGTGGATGCGCAAAAATCAGACCACCAGAGGCGCTATTATAGTTGGGGACTTGTAGTTCCTGATTTCCTTGATCCTGTAGATCCTGTTTTATTGATGTTGTAGATCCTGATCAGGATCTATGTAAAGAATCATGATGCGTTATTAACTATTATTTTATAATATACTGAATATACTTTACCTACCCGAGAATTATTTTGGAGGTAGGTATTTTATCCACTAATGCGGACCGGACCTCCAAGTCGGTCTCACGAAAAAGAGAAAAGTTTTAGGTCATAAGCCGTGCTTAGCAGTGGGCCGATATTGATTGTTGATCAACCCATAACGTCCTACTGTTGAGCACGGGTCTCCCCTCACTTTCCTGAGGAGGGTTAGGCCATAATCCACCACGGAGGCCCGGTCCGGATTGGTGGATAACATACCTACCTCCGAAATAATTCTCGCGTAGGTATGTATGATAATACTTAAAGAAATATTTATGTTTCAGCGGAAGCAGCAAAAACACCCCATAACCCGAGAAGGAAAGGCCCCAATCCTCTCGAATCATTTCTGAAAGCTGATGATTGAATTTTGTCTCCGTCTATATCCAAAGGACAATAATAACATCGATCTGCCATTACAGTCGATCACATTGATATCACACTTGGTCGTTTGAAAGCATATTATTATGCAGCCGAATTCATAGCCGCGAAGTATTAATCTAAACTATTTACAAAAAACAAAGTAACTTTTCAAATGCTATTTCACTTTTTAGTTGGATTTTTCACCTCGCATCTATGAGTTCGAGTATTTAATATGATTTCAAACGAACTATTGAAGTGAAAGTGAACACAGGGATAGGGGACTGTTCACGAAACCACTCTAACTTTACACTCTCACTCTGAATTTTTACGGAAGGTACACTTTTTGCAAATTACTGTAGCCAAGGGAAGTTTGGGGTTGTAAAGTGAAGTGTGAGTGAAATGTAGAAGAGTGGTTTCGTGGAACATGATCTAAGGTTCCTGATGACCAGGTTTAAGTTAGGTTAAGCTGACAGTTTCAGTGAGTTCTTTCGGAATTAGAATTGTAATGATAACTGTAATAATACTATTTGTATAAGAGATATTATTTACAACTTGAGAGGAACCAGCCCGATCGCTTAGTACGTTGAACCAAAACTATTGACTTACCTATTTTTGCTTTAAAATATCGATATATTACCTATCTAATTATTTGTTCCTTAATATTAGGTATTCTGTTTCTGGTCTACCTTTCTGACATAGGTAAGTATAATTGCTATAAAACTAGCTCTATCCCTGTACAAGTCTTCATCAAAATTAGTTCAGCCGTTTGAAAAATAGGCGGTCGGATCTGAGATTGTATCTTTATCAATAGAAAACTAAGTGGTATTATATAGATTCTTGTAGCTAAATAAGTATATAGGTAATGTTAGGTATTTATTAAATATTTGTTTAAGCTGGATATCAACTATCTTAGCTAGTCTTAAAATATGTATTCTTATTGGATTATGTTAAGGAATAATGTAATTGATCAACGAGACAGAACTTGTAACGTATAAATAACCATTTTGTAGTGAAATATACGTTTACAACAATTTATTATGATATTTTTTGTCGATTAAATAAATATATTTACTCGATGATTGTTTAAAGTTAATATTTAGGATTGTATTACAATTTCACTAATCGGTCTCTTTTGGGGCGCTGTTTTGAAATAGTGTTTGAAATCCAATATCCATCATCTTATTATATAGGCGGGTTGGATATTCTATGTAAGAAACTTTACAGCTCACGTGTTACTGAAAGTTGGCGCGGTCACAGTAGATATCTACTATCAATTTACATTTAGACTATATTATAATAATTATGTAGAGTGCTACGCTGTATGTGAGTTTGAGTATTTACACACGCATTTGGCGCGTGTAAAACGTCATTATTTATGTGTACCTACTTAAATAGTCAAATTATATTTTGTTTGGAGTGTCCGGGATGTGATCTAGATTAGGGACGTTACGGAGGTGGTTTAATCGGAACCGTAGTCGGAGTCGGAGCCGGACTTGATGGTCAGGAGAACAATGTGTTAATGGCAGGCCTGATAAAATAAAATAGAATAAACACTATTCAATCAGCCTGTTTAATTTTAATCTAACAATAATAAACTTTCATGACATAGTCAAAAATAATCATGTTTCCAATAACAGTTAGCAAATAAAATCAAATGAATGGCTCCCAAAGTAGCAAGACATTCGATTAAAACTTCCGAAAAATTTCTGAACCGGAGGTGTAATGTCTATCGGAAGTTCCGACTTATCCGAGTTGGAGTTAAAGCTCCGTGATATCCTTAATCTAGGCAGAAATTAGTAGTAGCTTATATAAGCGTGGTTAAGCTCCAAAGACATAATTTTTTTTCAAAATGGGCATTATTGTGAAGTTTTGGCAATTAGGGCTGTGAGCCTATTTAGCCTAACCACAAACACGATTACGAGTAGGTACTGATCCTAGCACTACATGTCTATTGTACGCGCCAGCTTTCGATATCTGTCGGTTATGGAACTGTCAACTTGCTTGTAGAATTTTTTTTTAAATATTTTGCCTGGGTAATGACTACCATAGCTAGCCTTGCTATACTTATATACTTAGATGGGTAGGTATTACGACTCAATTACCGTATTCGTATTACTCGTATCTATTGTTAGTGGAAGCAAAGTGGCGAAATAGTTTAGCCATTTTAGCACTTCTACTTTTTCGTATCGATGTTTCAGGATCCACGAGACTTTTCAATAAATTAAACTGCTAAATAGCACTTACGCGCTACTGCTGCGCTTATTACGTACGACATAACATTACAATCGCTACAACGTGCTTTACATTTTTAAACTTGTGGATATTTTATTTTGTAAATCAGTGTTGTGTTACATACTTAATTTTATATTTTGTTTGTGTATTGTATACTTACCTACTATGTATAACACCAATCACCTATAATCACGCCATATGCTTTTTGGGGTAGAAAAAGAGGGTCACTTTGAAAGACAAGCACTGTAAACACTACCATGGCCATGGAACCCATGTCCTTTATATCTGATAGAAGGCAATTGCAACTAAATAAATAAATAAATTCTTACGTTTCTCTAGACATTTGAAAAATATTCTCTAGAAATTTGAAATTCATCCAACTGGTCACGTCGTCGCTCATATAAAATGCAATATTTTATGGAAACTGTAAAATATTCGACAATCATTTGTGTCAATCTTTGTCACTCTTCAGTAAATTTAATAAGAAATCGACGCGTCACTAGGCGACATTGCCTTGTTTCATCCACAGCAGTCGAAGTACACGTATCGTGCCATATTATCTTGTAAGTTCTGGAGGCCTACCATGACATCTTATAGCGATTCAATTGAAGACCTACACTGAACCGCGTCGCAAAATCGTACCGTGACGTCTATCATCGTGTGATCGATCTCGATAATCTTGACCTTGTCGCCTGTAACAGCACGTGTCTCGGTATTTTTTCCCCTCAATGAATAGGCAAGCGATTTTATTTCTTTGTAAGTTATACAACACGAAGCGGCCCAAATTGTAAGAGATCATTGCATTTGGCTATTTGTAAAGCCTATACAAGTATTTATAATAAGTATAAGTAGAAACTACACGTGAAAATTAAGAATGATGTGATATTTTCGTAGCGTCTGTATGTATTGCTTCACATTAAACTATGTACTGTGTACATGTTTTTATTATTTTCTATTCCCTTACCTACCTCAGACTTCACTGAAAGTACAATAATAGATACCTGGTATGTATAGGTACCTAAAATTACCTATGTATCAATTATGTTGGGAGTTAGGTCTAACTAAAACAGCTAAAACTCTTATAGTATTGGCAGGAAACTGAAAATGAGACGTATAATTATTGAAGGGCACAGGAAAATAACAGGGAATGTCCTAATAAAATCATTTTGAGAAAAAGCTCCTTCAGGGTCGCCTGCCTTGCAATGAATGTGCGCGTGGTACTTAATTAAAACTTATGATATCTCCTAAAGTGTTCGTTGAGTTCAAATGATGAAAAGGGAAATTTTGTTCAAAATTAAATACTTATAATACATAACATATTTACTTGTATAAGGATTAGTATCATGTTTATGAAAACTTCTTTGCAAATAATGCATTATTTTAGAACAAATTTGATTACCTTTTAAGAGATTATAGTGAATTAACTTTAAAAGATAGACATAAATATGCTATCGCAGATTTCTTTTAGAACTTTTAAAGTAGAACAATTTCGTCATACATCATTTCTTCAACGTCAACCGTTTACGCAACGCACGCAACAAAAGCTCAGAAGCAATTTTTTTCCCCTTTTTGCGACATTCTTCATTGATGCTCCACTCCTATTAGTCGTAATGTGATGTTACATAGCCTATAACCTTCCTCGATAAATGGACTATTCAACACAAACAGAATTCTTCAATTCGACCCAGAGATCCTAGCTTTGAGATTTGAGATCCTAGCGCTCAAACAAACAAACAAACATACTCTTTAGCTTTATATATTAGTATAGAGTATAGATAGGGTTAAACAATAGGGGTAGGAATAAAGGTACTTGAGCACTTTTTGGTAGGTGGCGGGTGGCAGATGACAGGTTTTAGATGGCGGGTGACAGGTGACAGATGACAAGTAACAGGTGACTGACAACAGATGACAGATGACAGATGACAGATGAGAGGTGACAGATGACAGGTGACAAATGATAATTCGATAATATAAAAAAGTAAAAAAAGAGCTAAAGAAGTTTTACTTCAGTCGTGTGATCTAAACACACTCTTTTTTTTATTCTAAAGATTGGAATTTAAAACACCATAGACAAAGATAAGATTCCATAAAATATTAAAAATGTATGACATTCGCGCTAACGTTAAAACTACAATCGAAGCAGAGTGGAAACGGAACGTACTTGGAGTTGAGTCGTTAGAGATGTTAAACATGATAAATTTTAATAAATGATTTATTTACAATCGAGCATCGATTTCATAATTCAAGCTAGTGCAACTCTAATTTTAACAGCTGACATGACGAACGTTTATATTATCTCTGGCTTAAGGCGCGCCAGAACTCAAACTCTTAACAAATAAACAAAGTACCATTTGAAATTTTTCAAGTATTTGAATGATTATTTCTCCAATCTGTGCATAAAAAAGTACCCTTGTGACTCTTGCGTTTGCCCCAAACGTTACCTGCGTGCGTTTGTCGACTGTGGTGTTGTTGTGCTCGTGAAACAATTTAGAAAAAACATTAAAAACGTAAGAACAACGCGGAACCACGACCGTTCGTCAAATGGAGAAAGTTCCAGGAACGCTACTCAGGCCTTGCTCTTGGACTAGTGAGGTCTTTTATTTGTGGGAGGCATGTGGGAAGTCAAATCCATGACAAGTTCATGAGTCACACTTTTAGTGAGATGGTATCGTTTCCTAGATCACAATTTACACATTTCATATTTCTTCTTAGCATGAGCCCGAGTCTCTGCTATGTCCAATTCATGAAATCTATCCGATAAATCCATTTACAATTAAATGTAATTTCGCTTTAAAAAAACACAAAACAGCCAATAATAGAAAAGAAAAGAAAAACTCTTTTTTGTACACCAAAAAAATAAACACAGTAAGAACAGAAAAATTACAATTACAATTAGGTAAACAAGGGTGGTAGAATTGACGGTCTTATCGCTGAAAGCGATAATAATCAACAGATCGATCCACTAACGATCATAATAAATACTTTTTCTTCCAAATTCATTTTATTGTGTGACATAATACAAATTAAACTATTATCCAGGAATGGAATACGGCACTGTTCCAATATGGCTAAAGAAGCATTTTTGCCACGTCCACGGCGTCAAATGACCTATGAATACAATAGAACGGTCTGGCAACGCTAACTTTATGACTTGATAAAGAAAGATAGATTTATTATTAAACTGCCGACGTAAAACGCCATAATGCAGCTATTCAAAAATACGCTATGTCAATAAATGGCTATTTACGGTCTAGTGACCTATTCAAATTTCCCTCGCAATTTAGGGTATCACATCGCTCGGAGAATAACGCCACCGCGATGTAACTTGACCTCAACGACATCTAGTTCCAATCGTTGACAACTCTCCTAGACTCCACCCCTTACGCACAATTTAGTACTCTGTGCTTGCGCGGTACTGGACTATAGTAGTGCCGGGAGTTTTGGCGGGAAACTGAAAATGTGACTTTCTTGTTTTTGTATTTTTGAAGTTTAGTAAAAATTTCATTAGCGCCTTGAGCACTTTTTGGGTGAACAATAATCATGGAACCCGCGTCTTCGTCACCAAACGCTTTCCATGAGCTATATATAATACTGTGTATAATATAACTGTGTACTTTTTGGGTGAAAAAAGGTGTGAAACGCGCGTCATCGTCACTGCTCATTATTTTTGAATTACGTTTGGTTTTTATAGAAGTGTTTGTGATCAAGGATTAAAGTTTAAATTGATCATTACAAACCACACTACTTTTAGCACTTCTTTACAAACCAAAAATAATAATCTAATAGCTCGACGAAACAATTCACAAGTTACTTAGTTTTCACTTTAATTGGTAGTCCCCAAAGACTGCCCTGCATTTTATGTTTTTTCTTGCAGTTAATGTATCTCTTCGTGTGTTATGGTGTAATAATGATGGAATGTTCGTTAACGTGCACGGTGTGGGAAATAATACAAATACAAAAAACTTGTCATTCCGTGTTCTCTCCAAAATACTTACTCAAGAAATTTCAGTAAATCACCTACCACTCTTTACTAAATCCTGACTTAGATTTGACTGCCTTCTGACTGAGACATGACATTTTGGATACGGATAACCTAAAAACATATTAATTACTTGACGTTAATTATTGTTCGTACAGAGCCAAAATAAAAAAATACGAACACCTACTTCCTTATCGCCATCCTTTTTGTTTCCAGAAGTTTAGTGCAAATGATTTGACAGAACTAAACTAAAATGTAGGTAGATTAGTTTTTAGTCACAACAGAATTGGCATCATTGACCTACTCCTAAATTCTCCTGATCTTGTACGGCCGGTTGACAGCAGTGTTTCTCGCTCTAGAAAACTACATCTAAATGACAGAAAGGAATGGAGCTAGGTTAAAATTCGATTGGTGTGTAAAGATAAATCAACTTGATTCTCCCTCTACAACACCGTCCATATTATTTTCACAATACACCTCTTCCAAAAGTTTATGAAACTATCATTAAACGGACATTGGCAGAATTGTGACAACTCTAGTCACAGAGTCCATAATCAAGAAGTCAAGTCAAGTCAAGTTTGTGTTGGTTTGGTATTGGTGTGTAGTTTATCGAAGGACCAGCAGATACTGACAGAGTGGCGGCGTAAAGTATTCACGTGCGCCTCTCGCCATTCGCCTGTTTATTTCGATAAACCAATTTCAATTGTATATGGAAGCAAATTAAGTTGAATTTAAATAGAACTCGTCGCCACTTCGTCCGTCAGCGACCTTAATTCTAAATAAAAAACATAACTCATAGACAGTATAATTTATTATTGATAGCACAGTGATTTTTACAAGATTGATCTAGGGGAGAATACAATACTAGTGATTATTCGACCTCCGGGCTGAGTATGGTCCGTTTGTACTCATCAACAGTCTCTGTGAGTATGCGTTGAAAGATGGTCTCGAAAAGCTGGTTCTTGACAATGGCCTCGTCGGTGTGGAGAGAAGTCCAGTCTGGCTCGACGCGCCTCCACTGCTCAAATAGTATGTCGTCGATGTGGTCCGAACGACGCGAGCTCACACCTGTAATGGACAGTAGTTTAACTATTATATTTCTGATCAGGTCATTTACCTGACGGTAAGCGCATAATGTTACGCCTGGGCATAACAATTGCAGTGCCCAAAACTTATGTTGCTTTTAACCCTATTCATTAATAAAGTATACTCACCAGACACTATTGAAGGAGTGGCAGGCGTCAAGACTTCTCTCAGCTCCGTTGAAGTGATTTCGACCAGCTCTTCAGGGTCTAGAGGGGCTTTCTGTGGCAGCAGGTTGCAAGAGTCCCATGGCTTGTCACTTTGTTCCACTTTATGCCGAGCAACAGAGTCTTTGCAAAAGTCGTAGACTAATCTGGAATTTGAGAACATGAAATTTGTGTGAAACACTGATATTTGTTCTGAGTTTAGGTGTTACTGGACCAAGGTAGTGTAACTTAAGTAAATGGAATCCATACTAGTCAACTTGTCACTAGTTGTTCACTTATTTGTTTAACATAGCATCCACAAAACCATGACATATTTTGGTACTAAATAGATAACTCCAAAGACAGCCAAACTAATGGACCATACTGGAAATTTAAAATAATAGGTTGTTTTCTGTTGCACTCATTCTCGTGTACTCAGTTAGAACACGACATTTGTGTTTTCAGCACTGAAGATGTTAATTTTCGTACTATAGCTTATTTTTTTATTCAGCTTGACGAGACGAGCAAGTCGTTCAACACATGGTAAGCGCCACGCCTGGACATAACAGTTACAGTGCCACCTAGAACTTTATATTGCATAATCCTGCGTGGCACTGCACTGCGCTTGTTACCCTGAGACATCGGCTCTAAAGTCTCATAAGCCCAGTCATACTCTTATTTTGAGTAATGGGCAAATGTTCCTCGTAGTTCTGAATTCCCTAGATATAAGGAATCTCAGTTAGGAATCTACTACGAGATCTTGATACTAGGCGCCTTCTTAACACATTCGCTGCTGAAAACACAAACAGTGATTTTTATGATTTTACGCAGTTGCGGGAAAACACACCTGTTGTGTTAGCGCAGCGCTACTACAGTGCGACTCACACAGGCGGCCCGCGATTACTGGATAACACAGTCCATAACGGTGCCCAAATGTAAAAACTGATTCAGCAGTCAATGTGTTAATAAAAAACCATTCAAACCATTCAAGAACACTATTTGATTCTGATGTCATTGCTTGGCTCACATTAATTAATGGTGACAATAGATTTATAGTAACTTTATGAATATGGAACCACATAAAGAAAAAAACAAAAAAATTGAACTCGTTTGAATACTGGGGTAGGTCTCCGTACACCTACATACAACTCTACGGGTCAGTCGTACGGTGAGGCTGCAACAGGACTTAAAACAAAATTTGGCTTCGCCTGCCATCTGTGCTTTCAACTCTGTAGCAATAAAAGAAACACACGTCCTGGAGGACATCAACAATCATTCAATCATATGATCGTATAGCCTTATTTATTTTTTACTGCTTTGTAGATGAATGCCCTGTGGTACTTCCCAAAGCGGACTCTTATTACGTGGATATGAAACATTTTAATTTTGAGATATCGATATAGAAGAAAAATTAATTATCAAAATTGGAAAATATCACCTCCATCGAGTTTCTTGGTGGTATTTTCTCTAAAAGACGTTTCCAAAGCGCTGGAAAAGTTAATGGAGTTGGTTTTTCCTGTTCGAGATTTAGTCATGAATCAGCAATTGAAATGGAAATATTTTTGAAACTCAAATCAAAGAATAGATAGAATAACAAACTTACTGAATGGAACTTAACAGTAAGACACGAGACAGTGGAGTAGACAAACAAGAATATACGACGCCATAAACAACAAAAGGCAATAGAATGAGTAGGACTTTTCATTATCAATACTTTATTAATTTAATCTGTATTTATGAGACCTAAGTTTGACTTATAAAAGTATTTTATCATTGCTACACACAGTCAATTGAGTTTATGTAAGTACTTACAATTCGAAAGCGTTTCCAGGATCACAAGGCTGCGCGTGCGCGTCTGTAGTGTAGGCACGCATGCGGTGCTGACTGACGTCATGCGGTTGGAACGCCCGCAGCGGCTGCGCGCGCGCATCGGCCGGCGGCGTGTACGGTGGCGGAGGCTTGTCCGGGATCTCACGGACTACCAACAGTCGACTCTGCTGTTGTTCAAGCTCTTTAATCTGTAATAATATATATAGGCAAGTTAATTTATTTTCTAACCAGTTGTAGCGGACGTCATTTAATTTATTGTATTTGTACGACTTTAGTGCTATATTAATGTTTCTCTATTGGCCAAATCAGAGCAAAATCTGTACCTCTCTCTCGATGGCGAGCTGCTGCCGGCGGAGCTCCTCGGCTTCTGCGAGCGAAGGCTCCGCCATCGACGACACTGATGACACTCGATCGCACAGCTCAGAACTACTGGCACTGCTATCTGTAAACCACAACCAGCAAATATCACGATTGAGTAGCAAACATTGAAACACCAATCTTCAAGGCATTGAAGTACTTACCAGTAAATGTAGCGTCGAATGACTCCAATGCAGGCCATGAAGGCGAATTGGCAGTATCAACACGAGCAGCCCCCGCGGGCACTGGTAGAGGTCCTGTCAGGCTGGTTGTCAGCTCCTTGCCTTCAGGAGTCGGGGACTCGCACTGGCACAGTCTGTCCTCGACTGACCCGCTGCAGTCGGCAGTCATTGTGGACACGCTCTGCCTACTCTGGCTCTCGTCTGGAGACTTTCTACTCATGGACGTCTGAGCAACTGCATCACTCATCTCGTACCTCCTTGGGCTTTCGAGGCGGTCTTCTGACGATCGGTCTTCATCTCCTAGCGTCTTGTAATACTGTTCAAGTTCTTCAACAAGACTCCTGGCAGTGGATGGAGTACTAGACTTGTCTACGTCATGGTGCTCCTTATCCATTAGTTTAGCCAACACGTCGCCCCAGTTTTCACTATGCAGTGAGTTGGTCGAATCAACGATGTTCCGTAGCGCATCTTCGTTGACCTCGTACTGCTTGCCGCCACTGAATATCTGCGGTAGGGACAGGTTGTGGAACAATATGTTGAGGTAACTGCCATCGACAACAACAAAGTGCTCGGCTGCAGTGTCCGTCGATTGGTTCACCAACATAGGTTCCAGGAAGCTGTCTCCGGTTTGGCTGCTCTTTTCAACACTTGTGGTGGGTTTGGCGACTTCGGTCGGCTCGGGGGGTGACACCTCTTCCAGCGTGTTCCTGGAAACTATGCTATCCTCGCAGCCACTGCTCGTAAGGTCGAAACATTTTACCGGAACCGAAGTCCGGTCGACGGTGTTCCTCTTCACTTTCTTTTTCCCGTTAATGATTTGTTCGACGTCGACATTGTTTTTCAGTTTCAATTCTAGATCTTTCTTCGTCTTCATGAGGGCGATTTCTCTTTTCTCCGAAAGCTGGAGAAGGGCTTTGCGCATGCGCTGCATTTCACCACATTCGTGCTGCAGTTTTAGGAGGGCACCTCGCTGTTTTTTCTTGAGTGCGGAGATATCAGTCTTGTCTTGTTTCTTTTTGTTTTCCAGATACAATATTTGGGATTTGGTAAAATCCTTCAGGGCGTCCTCGCGCCTCTTCAATACACATAAGAAATTCTTCGCTCGTCGCTGCTCATCGCGGATGAGTATGTTAAGCTGCAATCATGACACACTATTATAACATTGATACCATTCAATTTAAAGTCGGCGCAAAAACAGCGCATACACGACGGTGTCTCGTCGAGCGATACAAAATGAATTATTAATCAAACGGGCAGCCATTCAAAATATTTACATACTAAAGAATAACACTCACCAGAAAAAGGTTCTTGGATGCCATTGTCTCACAGTTGTCTATTTCTGTGGCATTTTCAAACTTCGACAAAAAACTGTCATATTCCTCTGTCTTGACGGCAAGTTGGGAGTCCAGAATCGTCTGATTATTGACTAGACGATCTATATTATCGTCGTTGGCGAAACATTTCTCTGTCAATGAGCAGCTTTCCAAATATTGGAGTGATTCAAAAAACGAATCTATAAAATTAAGTTCCTTTTGGAACTGCTCACACATGTACACGGTTTGTAATAAACTGTTATTAACTCTTATTGTGCTAATTATATCCGATGGCTTCATTAATTTATTGCTATTAGGAACGTATGAGCAATCAAGTGACTTTATTTCGTTTATGCAGTTCTTATATTCTTTGCTCGAATGTGAATTTTCCACAGATATATTGTTACAAATACCTTTACTCATTTGTTCCTTAAATACTGACACTACATTCATAGGGTAAGATAATGGACTAGACGGTTGATTAGCATCGCTACCGACTACATGGAAATTAATTTCCTGCTGAGTTCTATAAGTTAGAGTAGACCTGCTGATAATGTATGAAGTGCTTTTGCAATACTGTGCATCTAGGATTGCGTTCTCGTTTCTATTGTCTGACATCTTCAGGGACTCTTGTGGGATTTGCAGATTTGGCAGAGACATGCCATGACCCAAACTTTCGCTTATGCGTTCTTCTTTATCTTTTTTTAACGAAACATTGGGTATTTCTAGTTTATCAAACATTTCTTCGATCAAGTCAGTCTGTACATCTGTACTTTCAACACATTTGTAAATAATCTCTGGTTGAAAACCTTCCATGTCGGTCACTTGATCCACTTTCTTAGGCAAAGGCTCAGTCTCAGTGATATTATTTTTGTGTAAAACTACATCTGTATCTAGAGTACCATCGGGCTTTGTGTATACCACAATGGTTGGATCTATTGAGCTAAGTGTCTCCGTTTCTACACCCTGTTCATGATATTTTCTATCTAAAGGCACATGTATGACTGGCAAATGTTTCTGTTTGTTATTAAGTTCTATTAAAAAAGATGCTTTGCTTCTGTTCAATGAAGGCTGGAGCAAGTTTTTTCGAGGCGGTTCAATATTTTTCTTAGATGAAGTACTTTTCACATAATTTAATTTCCCTTTTACAATGGACGACTGTTTACTTTCACATGGTGTTACTAAATTTTTACTTACATTTACATTAGATTTTGATAATAAGGCACTTTTGGTTTTTTTAACTGCTTCTGGAAAATTGAGAAAGACATATTATTTAACATTTGAAACTAAACATGTACACAAGAAAATAACAAAATAACTCACCTTTTTCTTTGAAGATTTTTGATCCCATCCTGCCTTCATACATTTGGTTATTGTTTGCAGGTTTGGTACTGTTACTAAGTTTAGGTGTAACTACCTTTTTTGCTAACACATTGCTTATTTTGGTACCAGGTTTAGTTTCATTTATGTCTGAAATTGATTAAGATTGCAAATTTTATTTAGGTACAAACTACTAAATTGTAACTCATATTTGATGAGGTTAAAGACAAACATGATAACAGTCTGATAATGAGACTGTAAATCTAGTTTTTTGGTGAATGAGGTCATTATTTGAACACTGAATTCAGAGTCTGCATATAATCAGAGCAGTATAGATTATTACTCTATGATCTATGGACGAAGGAAAAGGGTTTTCTTCCAGGAAGCCTCTGGGTTGTAATGTACTCCCATACAGTGTTTTCCACTCTCATCAATACGATTTTATAGTACCAATGTAATGGTCAAAAGGCATAATGTCTTTAAATTTAACGAGATCTGGGTACTCTCACCAAAGTATCATTTTGGTATGTAGCAGCCCTGACATAATTGTCCTTCGAGCTATATACTATTTATCTTATATATATAAAAATGTAATGTTGGTTTGTGTACGCTTCAAAAACTCAAAAAGTTCTACACCGATCGAGCTGAAATTTTAGCATGATATATAATCCGCATCAAGGATTGTTTTTATCAATTTTTTTCATTAGTGACATATCAGCGAATGTGCCACAGCGAAGCGTGGCAGGGTACAGCTAGTCTATCTTATATATATAAAAATGTTATGTTGGTTTGTGTATGCTTCAAAAACTTAAAAAGTTCTACACCAATCGAGCTGAAATTTTAGCATGATATATAATCCGCATCAAGGATTGTTTTTATCTATTTTTTTCATCAGTGACATATCAGCGAATGTGCGAATGTGCCACAGCGAAGCAAGGCAGGGTACAGCTAGTATACTATATGAGAGGATTTACAATACAATAACATTATATGTAATATCTATCTGTATACCCCATAGTATAGAATAAGAGTATATTCAAATGTCACTACAAATAATAAAGTCCCCACACATCTGTCTGTCTGTCTGTCCGTCTGACTGAACATGATAAACTCAAAAACTATCAAAGAGATTTATATAATGTAAATAATTTCAAAAACAGACTTACTTTTTGGTGTACTTGGTATAATTGCCGCAATTCTTTGTTGAATCAGCTTTTTGTCCTTTTCTAGATCTGTTCCAGCTGATCTGTTTGACTTTCCTGAATTGAGTTTACTTGGATCTTTTGCTGAAATTGCAAAGAATAAAGGGGTAAGTATACATTTTATGGTAACCTATTGTAAAAATCAAGACAAAATGGGTTTTATTTAAAATATATATATATACTCCTGTCAAATACATACAAAATTTATAATCTCACTGACTTGACTTTCTCCTATCTATAAGATCTCAGTCAGATGATAGTTTAACCTTATATTTTCTATATCTTATATTTCCTTATAATCGAAGTAATATTTTAAATGTGACCCTATTTAACACATTCAGTGCTGAAAACACAATGTTGTTTTTCATAACTTGCCATGAGTGCGGGAAAACACAACTGTTGTGTTTGTTGTATGGGAAAACACTATGGAGTGTGCAGAGCTGCACCCGTGGCTAGACAAGAAAATAGGCTCAACAGTGAAAGCATTAACTTCTTGACTGCATAGGCATGGATCTAGCCAGACAGCAATTAGAAATCTATTGTTTCTGTAAATGCAGCGTGCAAATGATTAATAGTAAAAAACTGGCCAAGTGCAAGTTGGACTCGCACACTGATGGTTCCATACAAACTTGTGGGTCTTAAGTAAGCATTTAAAATTAGTGCTCTAACTAAAAGAGAAACTAAGTTAAAGGACAAATATAACTTTGCTGTTCAATCCCTAGACACGATTTTTGCACCAACCACAAATAATAACTTTATATTAGTAAATTAGTTTTTTCTTGTTGTTTAACCACATATTTTATACATATAACAAGGATCACTTTGTTAATAAGGGTTCCTTTTTCTTTTTGAGGTACGGAACCCTTAAAACTTTGACTGTTGAGCCGATTTTCTTGTCTAGCCACGGTGAGGCTCTGTACACACCTTATGTTTTCCCATACAGCTAACACCATAGTTATGTTTTCCCACACTCACAGCAAGTTATGAAAAACACCACAGTTGTTTTCAGCAGTGAAATGAGAAGGTAGTTATGTGTGTTTGCTAAATCTCAGCACTATAAGTACTACAGTTAACAGATTTCGTTGAAATTTGGTCTTAAGGTCAAATTCATGAGGAAGCTAAACTTCTCATGCCTTTATAATGCTTGTCTCCTTTTTATCCTCGTCAACACATGTAATGCCACAGTTCGCAGCTTGACATAATATACATACATAATTTAGGTTGAAGATCATATTCGTCATCTTCGCTGATGGTAACAATTTTTCTATTATTTATACTAGTGGTCATATTGGAGCGAAACATTGGAACTGCTGTCTTCAAAGATCTACTGCTCACAATCCCAGGTTCTTCAAGGGCAATGATGCGACGCAGCCGAGGCTGCAATGAGTAGCTGTGGCGCGACCATGACCCTACAAATAAAACAAACAACATTGTTAACATAGATAGTATTTGAAATGACATAACTCCAAGATAGTGCCTTTGTTGCATTACTTATTGGCTTAAACTGGATACAAGAATTAAAATTATCACTTCAAAGTTCTTCCATGTCAAAATAATTGCAGTACAACCGTGGAGTTTAATAAGTCTCTGATTGACTTATTTAGCGTTATTCGTGGCAGTTTGTCGTATAACTTGCAAACAATCAGGCAGCTAAAACAAGTGTTCCACCTACCTTTAGATTCGAAATCAAATTCTGGAAGTTTAGTATATTTAATTATAGTACTTCTTTGTTTCAAAGGCGTAGGAAAGTCAGCGTTCTCTATTTTTAAAAAGAAGGCATAAACATCGTTGATATCGGCGTCAACATTTGATGGTGCCGAAGCATCCATTATCGTGACCACTAAAATTTAACTGAAAAGGTTGTTAGGCTAACAAATCATTGTTCTTATGTTAATAAATTGTTATAAAGCTTTGTAACTATTTCTTTCAGTGTTATATTTATTTACACATGACTATTGATTGAAAATGTTTTTCGTTGTTTTATTTGACGTGATTGACATTTTGACGGACGGATCACGGAACAAGCATTTTGTCTGTGGACGGAACGGAACGTTGCCCGGTGGTTTGCTTGATTGGCAATTATTTTGTTTAGTTTGATTTTTTCTTTCGTCCTATTTAAGGCATGTTGCATTTAATTAGTGTTAGGTATAAAAGTTTTCAACTATTTTTAGTCAAAATGTCAAGTGCCGGTCTTTCCTTTAGTAGGTAACTAGCTGCGCCCCGCGGTTTCACCCGCGTAGTTCCTGTTCCTGCGGGAATATGGGGATAAAAATAGCCTATGTTACTCGCTGTCAATGTAGCTTTCCATTACTAAAATATTTTTTAAATCGGTGCAGTCGTTTAGCCGAAACCATACATATTTATTTTTACTTTACCCCATCAAGGGTAAAAATATTACAAACTTTGAATTCCAAATTTATTTAAATCTAATTAAAAGCCTAAAAATAGGTTATAAGCTTCTAGCTTCAAAAATGACGAAACTTCCATACAAACTTACATCCCCTTTTCAAACCCTTACAACGTTTTTTTGCATTAAAAAGTAGCCTGTGTCTTTTTCAGGCTCTAGACTACCTCTGTACCAAATTTCATTTGAATCGGTTCAGTAGTTTAGGCGTGAAAGCGTAACAGACAGAACAGACTGACAGACAGAGTTACTTTCGCATTTATAATATAAGTAGGGATGTTACTCGCTGATAATGAACTTTCCATTAGTGAAAGAATTTTTAAAATCGGCCCAGTTGGTTAGCCGAAACCTTACATATTTCCGTACATACTTTCATCCCTTATATTTATTTTACCCCCTCAAGGGTAAATTTTTACAAACTTTGAATGTCATATTTATTTATATCTAATCAAAGGCCTAAAAACTAAATTTCAAGCTTCTAGCCTCAAAAATGACGAAACTTATATACAAACATTCATCCCCTATTTCAAACCCTTACAATGCTTTTTTTCGTTTTAAAGAGAACCATATGTCCTTTCTTAGGCTCTAGACTATCTCTGTACCGAATTTCGTTTCAATCGGTTCAGTTGTATAAACGTGAAAGAGCAACAGACAGACAGACTTACTTTCGCATTTATAATATAAAGCAGGGATTCGTTACCTTTTAGTGATAAGTAACTTTGATCAAATGCAAGGGTTTGTAAATTTGTAACAATTAACCGATATTAATTTGACTAAATAGGTCACATATAATCTCTTTATGCTGACAACTTTTTTGGAGTTAAACAGGGCGGGAAAAAATTAAGAATGTTAATCGGTGATAGATTCTTATCTGGAGAACTTGAAAGAAGTAGGATTGAATATATATATTGGTTTCGTGTACGTGTTGGTGATAGAACCAGGCCGGCCAGTTTAGTAGGTCAGGAGAGTACTGAACGTTACAAACTGACGAACGGCTTTGCGTATCGTCAGGACCGATAGTACCCACAGACGATTGGTCAAGCACTCAAGCCGGCCTTAACATTGAGGAAACACAATCTAGAGAAATAAGTACACGACAACTTCACATTTTCAGTTTCCCGCTGAAACTGGTTTGATTTGATTGATTGACTAAATTTTGCGTTTTCTTGTCTGTGCAAGCAAACGCACACAGAGTATAATATTGTATAATTGTCTATGGTACCTACTTTCGTAGATAGTTCGTGGATTTTATTATAGGTACAGCTATGTTTTTATCCGACTTCAAAAAAGGAGGAGGTTCTCAATTGTTGAGTTTGACTTGTGCTTAGACTACCAAAGTAATAAGTTTTATCTTTCACCGAAAGCCACTCTTGTAGGTCTACTTTTATATTATGATGGCCTTATCCTTATGGCATGGATGGCATTATATATAATATGAAATCCCCCGATTCTCTCCGCGAACAATTTAAAGAGATAAATATTCTTACAGTGGCTTGTCAATACATATATGAAAACTTATTGTAGGTTCGGAAAAATATCAACAACTTTGTCGAAAATTGCGATATTCATAACTTTAACACTAGAAATAGAAATAAACTGAATGTACCTAGATTTCGGTTGCAGAAGGTTAATGGTTCATTTATGGAGAACTGTATACGCTTTTATAATAATTTACCAGAGGGAATTGATCAATTGGCCATGCAAAGGTTTAAAATATTTATTAAGGTTTATCTCATAAAGAAAGCCTATTACACTATCAATGACTATGTTAAAGACAAAAATGGATGGCCTCAACGTCCCAATATCCATGATAATGACAAGTAACGTAATTTATACAATTTCAATAATGTAATTTAATAGTTTGGTAAAGATGTTAATGATGTTGATGTTATCATAATATTGTCAATAGAATAATTTATTGTTATATTGTATATAATGGCCTAAAAATTTAAAAAATTACATCGCCGTAGTGTTTCTTGGTGCTATCTTCTCTAACGGGCGTATTTCCGAAGCACTGTTAGAGTCGATGGAGTTTTCCTTTTCCTGTGCAAGATTCAGGCATGAATCACCACTTGAAAGGGAAATATCCTTTTTCTAACTCAAACCATAATTAGATAATAATCTTTAGTTTCTTAGATCATAATATTTTGACTTATTTTTTTGTATTTCTATACTTATGTATAAGATATTTTTTTATGACGTGTAAAAGTGAAATATTTTGCCTATTTACAATTTATGATTTGAGTTTGAGTTTGAGTTTACAAGAAAATATCCCGGCGAGCATAATGATGGTCATTATTTACTTTGAAATCGAATAAAAACACGGGAAACCACGCTTTCTTGACACCTCCCAAGCAAGATGGCGGCGGCACATGAATTAGTTCTGTTATCGGCCGCGCGCTGTTATCTTGCGCCGGCATAACATAGCTTGTTAACTTGTTATGTTTCCATTACCAACTTACTAATTACTATACTGTATGCTCTAGGTTATAGGATGTATAAACACGTTTTAATAAAATTACCTACTAATTAGGTATCTTATTCTTCTGTACAAAATTATACTCTATGGCGGATAAGCGGGTGGCTACTGAACAGTACCTAATCTATGGTTGTCGTGGGGAATGAGATTCGCAGAAAACTTTAGGAAATTAAAACTTTTACGTTGTATGAAACCAATGTAAAGAAATTTTCGGAGAATTCACGTGCACAACCTTTGTTTTATGAGACCTTTGTTTGTGACCTTTCGCAAAAGGTCAAAGTGATTTTACATTCTAACGAGGTGGGTGCGTAGTTAATATCAGACGGAGCAAGGAAGTGGTCACTTTGTTGACGAAATGAAATGGGCCTATAATCAGCTGCGAGTGCTAAAAACTATTCGTAATCATATTCCAAGTTAAGTTGCGACAATGCAGTTATTGTCATCGTATCACCGTTACAAAAGATAGACTCTTGCTTGACAGAAGTGATGCGATTTGTGATTGTCGGTGTGAACACGAGTGTTTCTGTGTAGTTGGTGCTGCGACGTACGTTACAGGATTACATTATAAAGGTTAGTAGTTCAAAGAATCATGTGTAACTAGGTAGCCATCTTATATTGTCTCATTTGGCAAGGTTGCAGTTCGCGGGATAGGTTTAAATGCGCCGCATCCATTTCAGCCGGAAGCGTTAGTTGCGGATGTAAATAGCCTATACCTAAGTAGGTGTGAATGTATTGCAGTGCTGCCACTTTAACCCCTTCGGCGCCGTATCAATACCTTTTTAACATGTTAGGCGCCGTATCTGAAAATTCATCCCCCAGTGCAAAATCTACAGCTTTTTAAAATCCTGTCCAAGGATAATATTTCCCTCTCCTGAGTCAGAGGATTATGAGGATGTTTAACATGAGTTTATCTTAATAAATGTAGTTATCTAGGAAATTCATTACAATTTTTACGGATTACAATTGAATACAATTATTTCCATACTGATACAAACAGGTTTTTTAACGATAGCCAACATCTAAAGTCCTGATTATAAATTAAAAATATTGTAAATTTCCAGCAAATGTCCTACAATTAGTTATGTATCTAAATAGTATTATACATTTAGATATGCTTTTTTCTAATCTCCTATTGTTTGAGTCATGGAATTCCGAAATTCTAGACCTTTCTGAATAATTTTGCGCTTTTTTCAGTATTGCACTGGCAGCACTGTCTCTTTGGCCAGGTATAGAAAGGTCCTTGTATTCCTGTAGAACTGCTCAGTCATTAATGAGCTGCTGAGTACCAGAGAAAAGTGCTTGTTTGTATGTAAACAATTATTTTGTTATTTTCGTGATCACCTGATTTCTAAGATAAAACGAATCCTTTTAAAGTTAATAAAATAAAAAAGCAACCTATGAAACATTGTCCTACAAGTAAACTATTAAGATATCTTCTGATTATTATGACCCTCCTGTTACACAGAGTCCAACTAAAAATCTTGGTAAACAAATAAAAATCCCTTTCAATAAAGGAACTGGTTCTCAAAAAGTGGCAATAGTGAAGGTGGTGGCTAAAACTAAGATAGAAAGGCGATGCACTAGGCAGTTAAGTAATGAAATTCGGTAAGGACATAAAAATAATATGTACCTATGTATACCTTAGACCTATTTTATACATGCATGCCTAGGTAAGGTTTTTTTTTGTTTTAATGTGTTTTTTTGCGGTCTATCCAATATTCTACTGTAGAGGTTTCTTTTATCTGCAGTCTTAATTTTATACATTAACCGATTCGTTGCTGATGGCACAACAGGCGTGTCATCAATATTGTTAACTTGTGACTTATGACACTAGAGGCGTGTCATTTTTTTATCGATTCATATAATGTTCATAGACATGGCAAAATAATTTCGAAGATAGGCACCACAACAAATTAGTTAATGGTCTTTTTACACACTACAATATTGAAGACAACAAAGTATAGTTTTAGTAATATACTTAATTGTCATTTTTGTATGTATACAGAGTGTCCCATGGATATGCCACATGGAGGGAAAGTACCTTTAATATTGTAGATGGAACATTTTACTGAAAGAAGACATTATTTGAATTTAAAAAACAATTTAACTGCATTCATAGATATTTAAATAATTACATGGTTGAACCGGGAATCGAACCCGTTAAATGAGAAAAATAATCAACCTGTAGCTTTATCATATTGCTCGAAAGGCTTCATCGTAAGGATTATCTTTTGCTAACATATTGTCAGAAATAAAAGGAAGACCATGAGATTTAACATTTTTAATACAAAATTAATGGATTCCTCATCATCATTCATTAATCAATCCTTACAACAATATCAACTTTTAATTTTTCTGAACAAAATTTCACATCAAATTTAATTATTTAAATATCTATGTTTGTAGTTTAAATTGTTTTTTAAATTCAAATAATGTCTTCTTTCAGTAAAATGTTCTATATCCGTGGGACACCCTGTATATAATTATGCAGGTTCCCCATACCTTAGAATATGATATTTAATATTTATACCAGTTATAATAACTTTAATTAAATTATAAAAAACTAGCTGTACCCTGCCACGCTTCGCTGTGGCACATTCGCACATTCGCTGATATGTCACTGATGATAAAAATTGATAAAAACAATCCTTGATGCGGATTATATATCATAGTAAAATTTCAGCTCAATCGGTGCAGAACTTTTTGAGTTTTTGAAGCATACACAAACCAACATAACATTTATATATATATAGACTAGCTGTACCCTGCCAGGCTTCGCTGTGGCACATTCGCACCTTCGCTGATGTGTCACTGATGAAAAAAATAGATAAAAACAATCCTTGATGCGGATCCTATATCACGCTAATATTTCAGCTCGATCGGTGCAGAACTTTTTGAGTTTTTGATGCGTACACAAACCAACATAATGTTTTTATATATATAGATATGAGAATAATAGCACTATGTCATCTGTAAACCTTAAGTGCGTAAGTGAGACACGGTCTACATTGAGTAAATGTAAACATGTGTAATTTAAAACTCTTTCAATTACGTCATCAGTTAATCTCAGAAATTGTTTTCAGTGTAATAGAAGGCAGCACTCGTCAAAATGGCCGGTGTAAACAATTGACCAGTGATGACTTTCTTTCTTTAAAGCCTACTGCTTTAAACATATTAATAGTAATTCACCAACCTTTTTAATAATTTTATAATAATTTTGGCACAATCCTTACTAGCTTTGTATTTGTATACATGTATAAATTATTAAAGATCACTAGGAGATTCGTTAAGTGCATTTATAGGTTTTATTGTTTTCAAATTGACAACAATGTAGATATTAAAATATTTCAAGTAATAATACAAAGAAATAAAATAATGTAAATTATAATCTTAATAGGAAAATATTTTAGAATAACAAACTCAGAGCTAAGAAAATAAACACGAAAAATATTTAAAAAATACTGCAAAAAACTATTTGCTACGATTTTTTTGGTCTTAACTATACTTATACCAATATGTGAAGCATAAACTTGTATACTCGTAATACCTTTTATGAAACTTGCACGGACGGAGGAGTAAGAAATTTTGTACAGTTAAAATTTAAATGGAGAAGATGTGCAGAAAGCTAACATTACACACACTACATGCGTTTGACACTCATACATATATGACAGAATGGCGCGTAAGAGTTGACACTTGGGCATGAAGGTTTATTGAAAAAAGTTTGAAATAAGATAAACAGTTTGTGAGTCATTATGGACATTATAGACTATTACAAAGATTTAAAAAGGTTTTGTATTGACATCTCTTCCAGTCGTCATCTGTGATGGAGCTTCGTTAGAAGTAATAGTATTTGACCAAAGTACTGGTCGTAATGCAACCAAAATTCATTTAAATTTTAAGTTTGTATGTTGTAAAAATTCTGTTGTCAAAGACTACTACATAACACAAAATACTATTACTTCTTTAACTTGTCATCTCACTCACACACACACCCACACCCGCAACTCACACACACATACACACACACACACAAACTCATCACACACACCCAACACCCAAATCACACTTTCGGCTAGTCAAAATGTAGACACTATTTATTAATGGCAGTTATTGCAGGTATGCTTTGTTTTTGGGCACAAGGTCATCGGGATCTGCATCCTTGGTTTCTGTTGCCGGGGGTAAGGCAGAAGTAAGCTGTTCTTCCGAGAAAATACGACCGTCTTCGTCTGTCGATGATTCTTCACATACCTAGTTACGGACAATATTCCATTACTATTTCTACATTTATGGTACTAACTTAAATTTTCTGTTTTATTCAAGATGTAATAGGCTCAGATACAGTTTTAGACTATCGCATATTCATTTTATTAATAATATTATCATAAAACAAGCAAAACCGATTCACTAACACTACCCATACGAATCACATACATACGTCAAGTCGTCAAATTAACCCTTTTAGAGAAACGACATGCATCCTCTCTCCCCAAGAACGTTTTATATAATACGTATATTCGATGGAAACCGCACGCATCTAGATCGCATAGATTTAAGTGGTTGCGGTGGTCACGGGTTACAGTAGTGATTGCTAAAAACAAAGGACGATTGTAATGGTTGGAAATCGCGAATTTACCATCGTTATACGAACAGTCGATCATATAACTTTGGCAGAAGAGTTACCGTGAGCGTGCGTGGTCCTTTGGTTAGATAGTTTAAGCTCTCCCCTTTTTCGTTCTCCCTAGCAGACATACAATTAATGTTTGCGCGCTCATGCACACATCTACATCGCGGCTGGCCGGTCGCAGCGATAGAGTAGTGATGGGAAAGGCAAAAACGATTACAATAAATAAGTATCGAGTGAAAATTATCGATATATATCGTATTTTTTTGTCTAACGTTATATTATCCGATTCTGAAAATCCTAACTATGATTGATAGTCACACTATTCCTCAGAAACGTAGGCAATAATATCCCGCGAAAATGTTGAGTTACTGCGGGAAGCTTTATGCGGCTGAAACCGTGGGGCAAAACTAGTTAGTTTTATTCTATTTGATAAATATAATAGCAGGATTTTTCAAATTAAACGAGGCCAGAGGTGCATTCATGGAGTCGCATTAAGGCTTTACTTTGATTTACCTCCACTTTACTGGCCATAAACAGTCCACTGTTGAACAATTTCGTACGCAATCTATGTCGGAATGGCCGAGCGGTCTGAGGCGTTGCATTCAAATCGTATTCTTTGCCCGTGGACGTTGGTTCAAATCCCGCTTCCGCAAAAACTTTATGTACTTTTTCTTTTATCTATGTGCATATTTGTAGTTTCCTTTATCATAAAAAATTAACGAATAGAATGTAGTCTATTTTATTTTCGGTATATAATTTTCTTTGACAACGAGCGATATAATGTTTCAATTAATGTTTACCTACAATAATTGTATTATTAAAAACAGCGTGTTTGTCACGGTATACGGTTATTTCAGGGGTTTGTTTTTCAAATAATTTTTATTGATAAATCTACCCTTTTACGGCCAACCTTAGAAACGAACCACATACGTGTACCATAGGGTAAAGTGGGGTAGGTTGAGTCACGTGTAATGTGTGGTTGCCTTTATAAACCTCAACAACCTTACGAATATTTTTACCTGACAGTACAAAGGATTGATACGTTTTTCGGACGTATGAATGTATGTATGTTTTTATGTATGATCATTGATCACGACCTACAGCCTAAACGGCTAGATGGAATTTTGTAAATGAGGTATCATCTGATTTGTCTTTTATTTTTCTAATACCTCATAGCTGCTTTATTCCATATTATCTTACTCAAAACCATATTTTATTAGTACAGATGAACATGACAACAAATAAAAGTAGATTATTCAACAAAGACCCATTTCATACAATTTGTTTTGTCTATAGAATCGAGTATGAATGGGTTTTAGTTTCGAGTTAAACACTTTACTTTCCACGTCGATTGCGAGACAATAAGCCAATAAAAATTAAAAAAAAAAAACTCATAACCTACTAACGCACCTACCGATAAATCCCCAGAATATATTATATTATACAGTGTAAACTTTTTATAACGTTATCCTTTATTACGATAATCTCCCTATAACGTTGAAGTGAGCCCAACTTGGTTGGTTTGCGTTAAAACCCACATATTGAAACACTCACTCCATATAACGATAACTCTCTATAACGACAAAAAATGCTCAGTCCCTTTATATATAAGTCACTTTCAGTCCCATACCCAAATAAAAAAAAGTGTAAGCTTTAAAAAAAAACTTTTTATAAGAAAAACAATGGCGTGTGGTTATTTAGGTTTATAAAATAAAGACACCGTAAAGTTGCTCATAATCTTAATTCTTAGTTCTTAATTACGCTATGCTAGAGCGACAGGTCTTTTTCCACGTTTTTAGTGATAAATGGATTTTTTTCACAATAAAATAACTGCTTACCCTTAAATACAAAACCAGAGTTGCGTTAAGAAACTAATCGAAACTTATATAAATTAGATAGCTTAACATAAAATACCGATATATCACGAGTAAAAATATCGATTAAATATTTATAATATATCGTAAATTTTATTAGCGAATATCGATATTTCAATATTTCGATCTATCGATATACCTATCGATATATCTTACCCAAGCCTAAGCCGTAGCCGCGCTCACTCAGTTTCACTACAGGAACGTATACGCACGTAAGTTTATTGAGTTTAATTAACAGTTCTCTGTCCGTGTGCTATTTCTGCAATCCGTGCTTTTGATTGATACGTTGCGTGGACTCTCGTGATACGAATCTTCATCATCAAGCCTCAGGTACTTTTGTGACGATTTAAATTTCAAATTGAATTTTTACAGCTCTGGGATCGGTTTATCAGCTGCCTATTTTGAACACTAAGCTTTCCCCTTTCCGTCCCCCGCAACACCCTCCAGTTTGCCAAAACGTCTACCTGAAATGATAGCGCTAATATCTGCGCTCTGAATTGTTTTACGGCAAAATGGTTTGGGATAACATTGATAATAATAAAATTATCTATTAGTAATATCCAATAGGTTTTTTGTAGCAATAATTATTTTGGGGTTACTAGGCAAATAAAGCCGCATATATATACTGTCGGATTGCGCTCTCCGCTGACCCACTGATGCTGCTCGTCTTCATTGTGTTGTTAAACATAATCGGCTTTATCCGTTTGGGAGCTGCGATGCCTCAGACAGACGCATAGATATACACAGATATATTTATAGTACCACTTCTTTTTGCGTCGCGGCCCAAAAATGAGATATAAAATGCAGATACACATTTTTCATTTCACATATATATATCAAATATATATCTTATATCTTTAAATGAGCAATTCTTGTATATATATAATTATATAATTGGAATCTCGGAATCGGCTCCAACGATTTTCATGAAATTTAGTATATAGGGGGTTTCGGGGGCGATAAATCGATCTAGCTAGGAATAATTTTTAGAAAATAACATTTTAAAATAAAAAAATACCGGGCAAAGCTCGGTCATCCAGGTACTATGTATCTTATTCGGGACGGGTCGCTACCAACTACCAACTACTAACTACCCACCCGATCCGGCTTCGCCCGGGTAGCAGAGCGTATGAAAAAGAGACGTTTGAGCGTCGTTTTACTTAAGTAACTCCCATTTGATTTGTAGTTCAATTTAAGTAAACGAAAAAACCTTCAGCATATTTTTTGTGTAAATTATTTTCCCCCATTGTTTGCTGTTGACGTCCGGGACGGAGTTTATGTGGTTTCTCTAAACTCGATCTTGCAAAAAAGTCAGTTATATGTTTTCACATTTTTAATTAAGAGCGACTTACGCAAGTGGAAATTTTTCGTAAATAAATGAACTGTTACTGAGGCTCTCCGTACATCAAAAGGAGAAAGAAACCCTTATAGGATAGTTTTGTTGTTATATTGTATAAAATATATGGAGCTTAATAACAAAAAAGCGAATTTATTATTACAATTACAAACGCAATAGTCGCGGTTGGTGCAATAACCGTGTCTACGGATCGGACGGCAAAGTTAAGTTTGTACTTTAACCTAGTTTGCCTTTTAGTTACGAGCAATAATGTTAGATGCTTTCTTAAAGACCTACAAGTTGGTATGGATGTTTTTAAATTCGGATTCAGATAGTAGTTTTAATTACATCGAAGTGGTGATTTCATACTAGTTAGCGAAAATTGAAAGTCCATGATTACTTAATAAATTTTGATTACCATTTTCTTGCAATAATTTAATTTAATTTAAAATACTATTGAAGTAACAGGATACCAAATTTTGTATCGATCAGACCCGTGGAAGTTCTCACATCCCTTCATCGACTAGAAATAAGCTTAAGATCTTCAAACGGCTGAATAGATTTAGTTGAATGGCTCAGAACACTGTCGATGAAATCACCTTTTAAACAGAAACAAAAATCTAAATCAGTTCATCCGTTTGGGAGTTCAGATGCCGCAGATAAGCACGCGGATATATAATAAACACACGCCAAACTTAATAACACCCCTTTTTTGTCACGGGTTAATAATGGGGAATAATGTCGAATATCAAATAATAGCTTTTTGTATCGCGCCAAATTTTATGGAGCTGAACCAAAACTCTTCTCCCCCATGTGTGACTCAGTATGCGGACGATATCATCTGCCCATCTGGCAGGTGGTCTACTAACTGAACTCTTCGACACTCTGATACCACGCCGTTATTGTTTACCTATTGTAATGGCGTCTTACCAAGTGTCCTGCCCGTCTCTATTTAAGTTTCTTGATACGTCTGCCCACATCGAACACTTGTTCCACGTCCTATGCATAAGAGTTTAATAAAATCTATATCATGCGACACTGACCAATAATATAATTGGCTGGCTTAGACAAACCCTCGGATTTTGAAAGAATCCAGCTATAAAAACAATGCGGAGATTGTGTTTATCTTGCGGGTCCCCTGGTGCCAATTAGATGATGATGTGCGTGGTGCACAATGAGAACAGGTGTAATCCTTTTAAAGTACCTAATAAGGACGACAGAAACGGTATTCAAACTAGGCGTCTATTCATCTTCCTATTGTGCTGCAGAAAATCATACCTAAGGAAAGCTTTGAAGCAATAGACCTGTTGAATGTTGCATTGAACTTACGGGATCATTGATAGTACGAGTCCATAGTACGAGAGTAGTTTAGACAGTTTTGTAGAAGTATTCGACTATTGCCTCGCCGGAGGCAGAAGCCTAATAGAGGCCGATGAAGGTACAGGTGTCGGAGCCCTGAGAGCATGACAGCTAATGCTGCCTCGTTTGTGCATCGTCGTCACAATCACATTGTGAGTTATCCGAGTCAATATAGCCCTGTCAAAATAATAAATTCAAGCAAGATTATAAGTAAAGTATAAACTAATAGCTTAGAGTTTATTAAGGCACAATTAAATTTACAACTGTACAGATGTGGCGTGAGTGTGACCAAATTACACTCAGTATAAGTATTTGCATAAACCTGAAATTTTGAGACCGAATTACACTGTGATCAAAATGCAAAAACCCATTAAAAGGGACTATGTACACGTCCTCATTGGTTTGAGGAGTGGAGTTTGGTGTCAGCAAAGAGTTTTATAAAAATCTATATAATATAATTTACTTTGCAGTTAGGTGTAGCTATAGGTACAGGCGTCTAAAAACGTGTTTTCGGTATCGCATCATTGAACTAAAGACTGGTTAGCCTACCAAATTCAAAGCTAAAAATGAATAGCACTAGCACACAAGTTATGTCTATTAAAATATATAACAAAATACCCAAATATTTAAAAACATTGATAAAGAAACTAAAACCTTTTTTCACAAATTAAAAACTCATCTCACAACAAAATATACCTTACTCAATTTAAGACTTCTTCGACGATAAACATAAATCTTAATAGTATACTTCTCTCTTTTCCGTCCGTCTTTTTGTATATTGATGTTTGTTAATTATTGTTTCTACAAAAATTCGGTAGCGCCCACCAGGGTTCTACGTATATTGTAAGCTTATAAACTGTATTATTTAGACCTAACAGTACACGTGGACACAGACCAATAAATGAATATCAATATGAACTGAATTCAGAAAACAAGATATATTAAGATACAGTTCCGTATCAATTGTCATTTTTTAAACTGCGGTCGGGTAAGTCAGACGCTACGCATACCTTCGACGAATTGAAATCAGAACGGTTGAAAATATTGTTTTGCGCTCAGAGTAATTGGATATTTCGATTTGATAGGGCTTCAGAAAAACAATGAGACAAAATTAGTTTTTCGGGGAGGGTGGGTGGCTTGCGCGGTTTAATTAGAAAACTACAAAAAAGCTCCTGCCCCTAGGGACGCGGTAATTGTGTCGTGTATGATTGTGCGCGAGTGAAAGAAAATATTGATTAAGTGAATTCTGTGTGCGTAAGTACGTAATTTAATATTATCAATACGTCTACGCTTAACGTTTCTTCCCAAAATACTTCTAAAACTTCACGTTTGAAGCATTCTCTACTGCCATGAAAGACATCCCTCCTACCAAATTTTTCATTGAAATTTCGGTGCAACCAACTCCTTAAGAGCATTCCCAACCGCCATGGAACAAATTATTCGTATTACCAAACTTTTTATAGAATGCCCTTGGCAGCGACTGACAAAAGATTTGCTATTTGAGCTTAATTCATAGTCGCGTGCGCGACGGCAAACTGATTCGCAGGTATTCCTGGTTCGAGTTTCACAGACAGAGAGACGTACCTTTTTGTTATACTACATCTGATTAGAATCTTGCGCTTATTTTTAAAACCGTATTTGGTCTTACCTTGATAGTCAGCTATAGCTATGAAAACGTGTCTGCGCACTGACCGCGGCCATACGGTTCCCATTGCCATAGCAAGGGACGACCCTTGCAGTATTGATCGTCAAGATGAAATTAAATACAGCCTAGCCAGTGACCTAGTTCACGGTGGTATTTTTATAAAACTATGTTGGAGAAACTTTCCACCACAGCCAGGTGGCCTAACTCGATGCGCCGCGCACCGTCTCCAAACTTAACACGTTCACTTCTAAAAACACAACTGTGGTGTTTTTCATCACATGCCACGAGTGCGGGAAAACACTAGGGTGTGTGCAGAGCCGCACCTGTGGCTAGACAAGAAAATCGGCTCAGCAGTTAAAATTGCTAATAATCGATTTAAACTTTGTTTATTTTTTACTCGTTGGATTTAAAAATAGTTTAGTTCCAGTCTGAAAACATACGGTCATAAAGTCATTAAAACAAATAATAATCTGGAGAGAGATTAAATCTGTTTAGGCAAAACAACGCGTGTATTGTAATAAGCGACGCGAAGTCTGATATTCTACGTCCTTCGCGGAGCTGTAGCGTATGATGTCGCCTGCATCTCAGTTCCTAATTGATAATACCAATTATGATAATTTTACCTATTTTTCAATTTCAAACCCATTCTAATGTCATTTTTAAAGTTACCGAATAGTGAAATCAGCATTGCAATTGGTACAGTTTTTTTATGATACATGTATGTACATACATACAGTGACGGTTTTTCCCCGTTGGGCTAGGCAGAGACTAAATTTTTCATTGAAATCAACCAAACCAAAGCGGTTAGCTTGATCCGAGTGTTGCGAAATTAAACAATTCTCATTTGAAAAATTTAATTATATAGTAGTCCTGTAACTTCCAAATTTTTTAATTATTTTAGATCATAACTTCTGCTATGCCCCCTTAAGTCGGCCAACTTCATGATTCTGTAAAATGGCGGATCCTTTACTGAAACTTTCTGGTCTTTATCGGGAAGAACGCGTACATAAATATTAATAATATATACGTTTTTCACTCGTACACTTTAATAAAAAACTTATAAACTTATTCCACATTTTACACAGGAAGGAACACAAGTTTGAAAGCTAGCGTCACTTTTTGGGTTTCCCGTCAGAAACCTTACAATCCAGAAGTTTACAGACGTTACAGGCAAAACTTTCTCTTCGGCTACACGTACAGTCAGCATCAAAAGTCGATGGCAGAATTTGTTTAAAAAAATAAAAGTTTAAAAATACATTTATTGTAGGTAAGTGATACACCTATATAAAAAAAACCCAATAATATAATGTCAGAATGAGTGCACAGGTTTAGTTACATAGGTAAGTAATCGACAAAAATACAAAACAAAGTGACAATTGTTATCAGAAATGTCTGAAAGGCCATGAACTTTAAACTCACCGATCAGTTGTTGATTAACAAAATACATTTGGGATAAACTTTTCAATTCGGATTCAGTCGCTTAGTTATAAAATTTTAAACAAATAAGATTATATTGTTAATAACTAAGATCAGCGTTTAATGAATTAAATACCGGTCAAGTGTGTTAACACTTGTCTTATCATTATTTACCATTATGTTGACTGTACCAACTAAATGTTTTCGAGTCACTATGTACCGTCTCGTGGACATGTTCTATGGCTTTCAGTCTCTGGAATAAGCCTGTTGACATTTATTTATTGTATTCCATCATATTAACGTCCGGCTTCAATCTGGACCGAGCTTGACCAACTGTTACTAATTCTTGAGTCGACAATTCATAACCAATCAAGGTAAATATTCTTAAGTATAGAAAAATAATATTCAAAATCGGTTCTCAAACTACAAAGTTGTTACAAGTATATTTTCGCCAATTTAAACTTAATACATAAATATAATAACTGGGTGATGATCAACATGTCGTGTCTTATAAACAAACGCTCGGTTAACCAGGCGTGTGTTTTGCCAAGCATCTTGCCAGACGATAATTAAAAATCTGTAGTGTCTGGAAATGAAACGAGAGGTTAATCACGAGGTATCAAAAAGTACCTACACCACCTACGACGCTGAAAACATTCTTCTTAGGTTGGTACTAGGTGCTCGCTGAAAGAATAGGTCGCGATGAAAGGCTTTCACGATAAGAGCAAATAAAGGGGGGAAACAAGGGTGGGGAGCTTACACGAAAGTCCTTTGTTATTGAAGCTATGGTATTGAAAATAGTATTAAGGTCAATAAAATTGTTCGAAACAATAAAACGGGAAACACGTGGGCGACGCGAAGGGGCGGGGGCAATAACAGCGAACTAATAATTATAAGCAACCCTAACCTAAAAAGCTGCTATGGGTCATAACAATGTCGAATAATATGGAACAGCATTTTGGTCGCCTGTTGCTTCGACCATGCGTCGGTCGGAATCACCGCTTGTTTTTGGCAACATTATTTATTTATACCAATTAATAAAGTTGAAGTGTCCGTCTGTGATTCCAAAATAAATGCCAAAATTTTAGTAGAAACTGCTTTTTATACGATGCCAAATCTTTTGTTTCTAAAAGTGTTTAATTAATTTGGTTAAAATGTATATGGAACCACCACTGAAGTATGGCCTACTAAACAAAAACTAATCATAAAAATCTATTCATACTTAACTGGCGGAACAAATACAAAAAAAAAAACAACCACAGTACTGTCGAATTGAGAACCTCCTCCTTTTTTGAAGTCCGAAACTAAATAAATAAGAATAATTTATTTCCCCTGCAACTCAAGTTAATATAAAAACCATTCTATGTATAAAATCTATGATACATCGGAACTTACATTTCACAGTTACGTGATTTTATGTTCACGTTCATTTAACAGATATCCGTAATTTAAATAGGAATTGTAACGTTGTTAGAGATAGCCATGAGGATACTATTATCTGCGCGACGCAGCTGTCTTCAGACTGCAGAAGGAAACCACATGCGTTCTTTTCACGGGAAAAATGCTAGGAACCCGCGCTTCAGTGAACATGCTCGACGCGAGGCAGTATGTGGGTAGCTTCATTTTCTTATGGGTTCTCACTCCATGTCTTTTGGGTTCAGTCAGTGTCGCGAAATATTCGCGGGTGCTAAATAGTAATGGACCCATATCATGGAAATTGGGGCATGAAGGCCATGCATTTTTGTCTTTTACATTGTCATTAATAAATAGTAATACGCTTAACCTTAATAAATGTTTTAAACCTTTGCATAGCTAATTGATCAATTCCCCATAAATATGAACCATAAAAACTCTGCAACGTAAATCTAAGTAAATTCAGTACTACTAATCATAAATTACAATTTTTAAATTTATTTTATGTGTACATCTGAAAGTTCGTCTCAAAAAGGCTCCGAAAAGGCCTACTGATTTTCAATGAAAATTTTAGGGATAAAAACAGGAATATTAACGTAAATTTTGATCAATGTCCATTTCAATAACGTGCAGGATTCAGAAGATATCGCACTAATATTTATATCATAAAGACTATTATCCTGTAGGATCATAATTATCGCGGGTAAAACCGCGGGGCGCTGCTATTGGATTATAATTCCCAAAGTTATTATTATTATTCGTCCAAGTACCGCGCGAACGAAGACGCGCGTTACTATTACAAAAACTAAGAAACAGTAAATAGACACCTTATTACACAGTACGGCAAAACAAAAGCCTGCTTAATAATTAAAAAAACAGATTCTTACTGTCGGTGGTTTGACCACTGTGCGCTGAGCTGCGATGTATTGGTCGAAACATCATAGGGACCAAATTAGCCACCCTAGGCCAGCCTAGGATGCGCGCGCAGGTATTTGCGTGTATAAAATCATAAAAAAACCGTATTACAACGCCTCTGAAAGTATTAGGACAATTGCCCACTGTCTTGGAACATCGGCAGGGAGCAGGACGCGTACCCCGGCGAAATAAATTCTAGGAACTGTTTATAGGGAAAACTTTGTAACATCATAATTTTGTGCGGCGGACGGAAACGCAAGTACATCATTCGCGAGCGAAACCCCGTTGAAAGCGGTTGTTGGTATTGCGTAGCGTTCAGGGCACTCTCCTTCCGTGTAACGTGGAATATTGCTTAGTGTTCAAATCATGCATTCTGAACCGATGTATGCCGTTCTTAACCTGTCGCGAAGACCGGATATAAGTGTTTTCAAACTCCCGCCGGTGCCACCTCTTACACCCCGGCCTCGTGTTCATCACGCGCCGCCTGCTTCGCCGGAAGACAACAGGTAAGGATAAAAAATGTATTATTTAAAACAATAAGTTAGTTTATATTTAAATAATTGTTCGTTTAACATTCAAAATTTCTAATTTTCAATCGAAATAAAATCTGGTAAATGTTTATTTGTTTCAATTGTTTTTAAAAATGATTTTTTTTTCAAGTTAAAAAGAAAATAAATTTTAAGAAAGAACGTTAAAGCAAATTTTCATTAGGTCACATTCTAAATTGAAAAAGCCGTAACTAAAGAAATCTTTTTCGCGTCTTGGTTCTGTGGGATCACGTCAAGGGTGTAGCAAGATCTGTGTGATCGCTTTTAGCGATAAGTCCTTCCATTGTAGTTCCAGAGTAGTTGTATTTTCACCTTGTACCTTGATATATATACAAGAAATAATTTCTGTTCTTTTCTGGTGCCTTTTGGAATGATTTAAATAGGAAATAAAACTTTACACTGGAATCGGTTTATCTTATGCCCCTTTTGAAAAAGAAAATTTCCTCTCTCTGCCATTACCTCTGAAACTCACGCCATTTTGGCAAAACGACGACCAAAAATTGTTTCCGGGTAAGATTTTTGTACGGGTTCCCATTGTTCCACTGGCGCTACCCTTGAATTGTTTTGTCATTGGCTGACCAAAATGCTCGATTTTATAATTTGGTACTATACTTTTTAAGAAAGACGGGCTACTTCGCTGTTTCCGCAATTTTTTTATTGCCGTGAATACGACGATTCTATCTTTTCTCCGCGACGGACTTCTCAGGTGTCCGAGGGTGTTGTACGGGAAAATAGCGTTTCATAAATTATCAATTTTCGTCTTCTACGTATGGCTAGACTACAGCAGATAGAAAAATAATACTTTTACGGTCTAAAAGATCTATTAATGAATATGTATTAATGAACTAAATTAATAACAATTAGTATTTCAAAATAGTCATAAGATGAACCGATTTCAGAAGTAAAGTTCTATTCGTGATTTAAATCGCGGTTGTTAACATCAAATTTACCTACCGCCTGGCCTCATATGGAATAGAAAATGCTGACAAAGGAAATGAAACTGTCACCCGTTACCCGATTTCCATTGTTTCTTTTTTATCGATACTTGATTTATTTTTACGTAACCTGTGACATCAAAGGAAGCATCGAGACCGCGCACCTGGCCACCGAACTTTAGTGGTACCTCAGAAATCGATTTAAAAAGAAACTATTACTAAAAAAGTCACGGGTGGCAGCCTGTATTGAATTCAATAAAATTAGTGAAAGCCTACTCCATTTAATTATTTCAACACTTCTTCTACCCAGAGAACTCGGCACAAATATCGTCTATTTAAATTCTATTTTCGATCCCACTTCCATCCTTATAAGCGGCTTATTTATTCTGATTCTGTTATCATCGAGTACTTAATTCAAAATTTCTCGAACGCTTATAAGATAATCAGTCCATCCCCTCGTTAGAGTATTAATTGTTTAAAGTAGTGTAGGAGACTTGTTTATTACGCAAAAATAAATTTATTTAGACATAATTATGATACCTTCTCTGAAACAGGTCTTTTAATAACGTCCATGAATAACTAATAGCACTTTTTTCTGTATTGCCTAGAAATTATATGGTGCTGTCTCTTTCTCCGTGTCTCCCCCACAGCGCCTGAATATTTAATATGCTGAAGCTACAGTGCAATGTAATTATGGAATCGATACTAGGCAGTCGATGGGGCTACTACGGCCTTGCTGCTATCACTTATGTCACGAGTTATTTGCGTATTCTAGTGCTTTCTTTTAAATATATCGCAAAAAAATAAAATAAAAATAAATATATAGTTTTCTTTGTTCTGTGGTGTTTCAATAAAGAGTTCATCTATCTTTCTATCTATCGCGGAAACCAAGAATCCTTTTATTATGACTTACAGGAATGTCCAAACACTACAAAATTTCGTTACAGACACGCAAAAACAACATAGCAACCGCTATGTTCAACTGGTTGTTCAATCAGCGACAAAAGTGGCTTTAATCGACATTCACCTATTCTGTGCTTAGCTAACTTTTTCGTGCTATATATTGGTTCTTCAAACAATTTTTGAGCAGATTGGATGAGGAGCGAAGAGAAAAAAAAATACGTAGACGCAGCGCAGAACGTTTCGAATTTTTCGTCGTTACAATCTATGAGGACCGAACTGGCTCAATAGAGCACACCTCAGCACAGCCCAATATAGATTAGTTAGTTACTCTAACATCTAACTTCTAGTTAAGCTTTACGGAGGAGTAAAATAACTATGTTCCAAATGGCCGCGCGGTATACACCTAACATCTACCGACCTGCACTGAGTATCAGGTTGGTAGCCCTTTGGGACTTTGAGTCGCTCAGCTAAAGTTCAGCCGTACTAGTGACGCCACACCTCTATTCTATTTTGGAAATGGGGTGCATCCAAAATTGAGATATATCTGTCGGTTCAGGGTTCAGACTCGATCACTATTATTAGAAGACTAGCTTCTGCACTTAGGGTCGCAAACGATCGATTTCATCACCTTGTCTAAAAATTGTACTAATTAGCTGTTGGCTGATCGACATTTCGTCTCGCCGCAGTATCGGACGCAACTGATTTATATTTTCACTTACATCGAGCCCGAAACAGAATTCTCCTTTTCGTGATTGCTCTCGCAGCAAACAATGTCTCGTGTCCTTTTAATGTTTAAAATTTAAAAGACGCGTAACTTACACTCTGTGCCTTTACTCTAAACGTAGGCTAGCATTTGATTCATGACAGGATATCGCAAGCCTATCGCGATTTGTCAAATTCATAAGGATCCTAAGCGGCACACAATGAAACCACGATCATGTCATTTCTCATACAGTTTATCTTTGTCTATCATATAGCAGGGCCATGGCGGTGAAGAAACATGCGCTGGTCCAAGACCCGCGCCTGGACTTGTCGGTGCTGGCTGACTACTTGCAACAGATGAACCAGCACCCGCACTACATGGAGTCCTGCGATGTTATCAAAAACTGCCAGGACATTGTCAAGTGTCTGGGTGAGTCGAGCTGCATTCAAACTTTATGACACCTGTGAAGTACGCGACTTCGCGCATGTCTCAGATCTCCAGCGCCTCTGTTTCACCTGCAATGTTTTACGTAGGATTTATTTGATTTAATAGACTGGCGACGAAGCTGACGCATGTTTTCTGACTTAACTATACACCCGCCATAAAGTTCGTATGCTTACCTATAGGTACATAGTTTCATCATTCCAGCCTGTATCGGTCCACTGCAAGCCCTTGGCACACCACTCTTTTCAGTCGTGCGCCGGTTTTCAGACTGCTGTATTATAGCAATGTCATCTGTTAACTTTCTATACAAAAGTTTTTATGAATGGTGAGGGGTCAGGTGGTATTTCCTTTATCTAGTTTTCTTAGTTGTGGGCAGCAAGGCCAAGAACTATTTAGACAGTTGAGGAAAAAACATGTCCATAAAACTCAAAATTCAATGACAAGGGACACCCACCAAATCGCACCGGGTCTTCGAGGGTCTTTATCTCACAACGGTGGTAATGGAGCACGCACTCATAAACCCGTATGTCTGTGCAGCCCGGGCGCAGGAAAACGATACCAACATATGGACGTACTTGTCGATCGTGGAAGACTTCCTCCTGTACGTGATGGACTCCGCCCCCGAATCGATGCGTCGCGATATCATCACTGCCATCCTGGAAAAGTTCAACCAGTACGTCTCTGACCCTCGTAAGTACATTCCCCTTCTACACCATCGTGAAGTGCCTCGGGAGAATAACTCTTTTTCTTGCAACAATAATAATTGGTCATCTACAATTAATAACAGATGATGCGCTCTGTTAGAAAGCAAATACCGGCAATCTTCAAATATCGTTCAGATTCGTGCCGATTTGTACTCTACGCACATTATAGAACGGCGATATTATACTAACGCGGGCTCACTGACGGCTCACTTAATGACGCCTTACCCAGTAGGCGCCGGCACTGCTAGGGTTGACTGGTTTCGTCATCACGTTTCACGGTGAGCACGCGCCAGTCACTGGTTTTGGAGCTGGCAGCGGTCTGCAAAATTAACCGTACGCATCGTGGAAATCCGAATATGACAATGAACTCTATCTAAATGCTTTTAGAATCATAGAAATCGATTTATTAACACCTCTCCCGGGAGACTTCTATTTTAGCCAGTACTTTGCAAGAATTGTCCCCACACAACGGACAAGCCGATTGCGAATTAATAGAAGTATAATACCTAATTGAAATAATACATAAAGTCTTTACAAACAGAAAATGCACCGTGAATAAAAACCGTAGACCGGCGTAGCAGCACAGTTTGTTTGTAAACTACTGCTCGCTACGGAGATGAATGCGAACTTTGGTGTCTACGTGCCGGTCTACGTTTGATATTTGTTTACGGAGGAGGAGGCGGTTACTTTTACAAAAGTCACCTCACCCTGTCCACTAGTCCTAGAAAATAAAATAAAACGTCATTCAGAGGCGAACGTGTCCCCCGCCCTGTCGGTCGTACTGGTGGTGGTGGACTGCGACAACAATGCGACGCAGTCGACCGCCCGCTGGATGGTGAAGCTTAGCGAGGGCCCGGGCGGCGCCGGACTGCGAGCCTCGCTCGCCTGCCTCTACACCTGGATGTGCCAGTGGAATGGGACACCCAGCCTCGGCGACTGGATTATTGCTTTCATAAAGGCTCTGGAGGTTAGTTCCACAGCAGGACATTCACAACATGACTGTACTTTACAACGTTTTTTACAGCTCTTATTTAACTCACTTCATCGGCATGTGACTGTAGGTGTATCTTACTCCACGTTTTCAGACTTTCAAAGGTTCCATATAAATTTCATAAGAATGAGTTCTAATTTATTTTATTACGAAAGATGATCCCGCGACCACATAGTTAAGAAACATCAATTAGTTTAAATTTGAGTCCCATTTCATCAGCCATTAAAAAGGTCGCAGCCGGTCTGTTCTACTCAACGTCAGTGATGGTATTACAGAGGAATGTTTTGTATAGGAAAATGAACGTTTCGACATCTTGATGGAAGTATCCATGGACCACCTGGGATACTTGTTCTCCGCTATGGACGACCCGGAAGCTCTGCGCCAGCCCTGCGCCGCAGTCATTTTCCACGTGCTGGCCTCGCTTCGCGAGTCTAAGGATGCTCTGGATACGGTAAGATAGTTTCAGTACGCCTTGTCCAATGAAGAGGAATCCCCATGGCACTCATCATCTGCGTGTTTATTGTCTTAGATCACTCCTCATGTGGACCGAGTTCTGACCAACTTGGCGTCTGATAGCGGACAGTCCAGCCGAATGTACTTGCAGAATGTAGTTGACATCATCACTGAAATGGTGGAAGGACTCGCCAGCGTCCATAAGAACAGTGTCGCCTTCAAGAAGAGGTATACGGACGTGGTAAGTTACTGTCGAAAATTCTACTTTTTTTAAAATGCCAACACGGAATCGTATTTAAACATAATACATTTTTGAGATCGCAATATGAAGAGTCTCTTGAGATAGAAGACCTTACGCTACCTTTTATTTGAACAGCCTCTTGATGGAGCTTGCTTATAATTAGTCGTACTTTGAAATTCCTTTATCTGCCTATGATGCCAAACATGAAGCTCGGTACAACAGTTCGGGAGTTATCGTTGGACATACACACATTACGTACAAATGCCATTTCGCCGCAAATTAAATTAGGGTGCTGGTTTCGCTCGGTCAATCACGCAGTGGTTATTAAGCTACTGCACAGGTGCGATATTGTCGGTCGATAATATGGCTGCGTTATTCCGATAATGCGCCCCGCGTCCTTTCGGCACATCTGCGTTTTTAACGTTCGATATTTTTAGTATCCCGATGCGCACTAATTTATTCCTTAGTGTCCCCACTATGGAATAAATTAGTAAATTACAACGGCAAACCCACTTTTGTTTTTATTTTGCCCTCTGGGGCAAAGCTGATGGGAAGAAAGAGAATAACCCTGTAAAATCGCACAGTTACGTAAAATATTTATTCAAACCTTTTTTTTTTTCGCAATACTTTGTAACATATATTTCTGGGTGCCACTGTTGCTGTTATGGGCAGGCGTGGCGCTCACCATCAGTTGAACGACTTTTTTTATTTTATTTTACTCAAATTAGATAATATTGACATCGATCGATCGGCCGATAATAGCGTGGCTGTGAGCTAGTGGCCTTAAGTATCCCCGTGTGCACAGATCAAATGCCTGGAGCGTCACATGGCGTCTCGCGGCTGCTCGTTCCTGCAGCTGCCCCCGTGGCGTCTGCACAGCATCTGCGCCAAGTCCATCAGCGCGTGCCAGCCGCTCCGCAAAGTGGGGCTGATGAACCTCGGGAACACTTGCTACATGAACAGCGTGATGCAAGCCCTGCTCCTCACCCGACAGTAAGTCTTATCTTCGTACATCCTCACTTCTAGAGTCCGTGCAAGAGGAGCCGTTGCAGAATTGAGATCGCGCATCAGCAATTTTTTATATAATTTTGTGGCATTTGTGTCAGGAACGATTTATATGATACTCTATGGACCCGGCACGCATCTAACTCTGGGGGGACGTGTAAGACACATCACACTATTGATTTGGGGGCAATTGCTCAACCTCTGATTCACGATGGCAGTACTTTATATTGGCCAATTTCAATAGTCACATCGCCGTCCGCGTTCAAGATGTCAAATTATTTGTCGTCTTCGGGCATTACTGCCTATTCAGCTAAAACACTTGTATTATTATTATAGGTACATATTTAACTGAACATTTAGAATTATGTTTGATTTGCCACACCGATACAAATACCTAAAACTTTCGCGTCCATTGGTAACTTTTAAAATTACTTTTGAATTTGCTTTTTAAACATTCAAAATGTTTTTTTATTTAGTTAATAATATGTTCAGTTTATTTGGATTATAGCAAATATTATACACAAATTGCCCCTCCATAACTTCGCGCCTGTTCTTATAACACGGAATCCTTCTGGGAGAACCTTGGTGAACCAACACATTTAAAAATGGCCAAACCAATATGCAAAGTTTAAAGTGCCCACTTCAAAATATTGTTAAAAGCTCGAACTGATCCGCCTTTGCTTTCCATCCCGCACTCGACAGTTTCCAACAAATTTTTACCGCACGGGCCACGAGTCCGCGAGCTCCAAAACTTTTGCGAATTCAGCAATATTGGTACGGTGTTTCCAATCAATAAAAATGAAAAAAACATTTCCCGGTAGCGTAGCTCACAAAGGGATGTTCCAAAAATAGATCTAAAATCTGAAGTGCGTAGATAGGTATAAACACTCTACGACGCAGAGTGTTATATACCTTTTCACGTAGCGACTACGTGAAAAGGTATTGTCATACGTTAGCCTCGTTATCAGCAACGGATTGAGCGGAGAGAAATTTATATTTAAAGCCATTTCTCCGTACATGTCTTTGTCTGTTAACTGTGATGGAATTTGCATGTGATTTGGAGTGGAGGTATAAATAAAATACTGGAAGACTCAGAAAGGCACTTATCGGGAATTAACCGTATGTTCGTTGCGTAAATTTTTATTTTATAACGTAAAAGGCCGGGCGGTAATTCTTACACTTTACGCGACACGTGGTTCGATCCACGGCCCCACATTGATGACTATGTTAAGCTATGGTTGTGATCGATCGACCACACTTAGGCCACGTGTAAGGCCCATGGATGGCCTAAAAAATTCTAACACCAGAAGCTACTAGGCCTACTTTATCCGGCAAAAAAACAAACTGATTTGATACTGAACAAACAAAATTATTGCGCAAAACTGACTTTTCGGGAGTGGCCGCTGAAATACTAAACTAGGGGCCTCATTGTGCAACTCTGACAAAAATAATCTGAATTTCAATTCACGTACGGAATAGAAGATCAAGGATTTGTTTTTTGGCTGTTTTTTAAGAGTTTCACAATAAGGCCGGCTTGGAGAGGCTGAGCTGACGCAAGAGCTAGGTCACATTTGTTTTTTCAATAAGTATATTGCATGAAAACGCATGAAAAACTCAACACGAATAGATACATCACACAGAACGAAGCGTTATCGATTCCGATTTCTAAAATAGCCAGTACATTTAAAATTCATATTGTGGCCGACACAAACTGAAACGACCATTCAATTTTATTGATCGTGACATTATTCACTCCGCCTTCGTTCTGTCTGCTGTTTGATGTAGTATTGCTTAGCTTTTTTCTAGGTTGTCTGTAGCGAATTGAGTTGTAATTTGCAAATTTATTTATGTTGCGTAATCTTTCTGTTGTTGTTAGCGAGCTATCATTGTTTTTTAAGTAGTATTCGCGATTAAGTGATGCCTAAAGCATGTTTTTATTTCCAGTACGTCGAAACTTTAACGAGGCGATTCGTCCTCTCGATAAAAAGTTTCCATGTTCTATCCCTTACAATCCCATCGGGAAAATTTACATCTCTCAAACTTTCCTTTGAAATGAATCATTCGATGAAAAGTTTTGAAGAGATGTAAAATACAGTTTAACTCTTTCCAAAGTTTTAAATCTATTAGTAGTGGTCTGTGGATAGCCTCGAGTCATACACAATTTTAATGAATAAGTATTGCGATTCAACGTGGGAATGAAGCAGATTCAAGTTAATTTGACTCACCCTTCACCGAAGGCACGAGAATAAAAATAAAATTGAGTATAGAAGCGAAAGTTGCTCAATTATTGCTTTAGTTTAGCATCCTTCTTTCTCGTATAATAAATGCGAGAGTTTGGATGTTTGTTTGATACTCAATCACACCAGAACTTACTGAACTGAGTTTTTGATAAAATTTGGTGAGTAATGCTAATTTCGAAAAAAAAACATGTCCTGTACCTACTCTGAGATGGTTTTATTTTATGCCAAGGCCATCACGAATAAATGGCGAAATATGTTTCTGTTCTATGTTTATTTTTTGAAGAATAGAATAGAAAACTCTTTATTTTTTTTAAGTTTATTTAATTTGTTTAAGCTTTTCTCGTCGTGCTGCGCTTTGAACTTTTGATGTAATATTAATTTAATAGATTTATAATGTATGCAATGCACCGGTAGTTTAATAACAAAGTTTATACTCGCGCGTCTTGCTACGGCTTCAAGTTTGAAGTTTGTAATTGAATAGTTCCGACAAAGAAAATTTTTAAACAATTTCATTTAACGAACAAGCTGAACTTATCGCGAGCTTCGCAATATAATTGTGTTGTTACCGCTGTCTGTCGATAGGTCTACTAGCCTTGATAGAAAAACTCTTTGTTCAACTCTAGATTAGAATCTCTTTGTGCATCGTTGGATCTCTAGATAGATAGAGGTGAGTAGGCTTTCTCGTTTGTTCGGTAGCGACGGGAGAGTGCCATACACGTTATTGATATTTCCATATCGATATGTGCGGTGCGACCAAAACAGGAAGCGCTCCGACCTGGAACTTAATTGCTTTTCCTCATAGTAATTAACATAATTTCCGCAATCTATTAATTAGATATTGCTTAAAAGCCTTTTACACAGAAACTTTCTGTGCTTTACAGGCTTCCAATTACGTTTTTTCTTTCTATAATGTTACCGAGTTACGAGAGCGGCGAGTCGTAATTACTGGGCAAATGAAATTTTAGAACCGATGTCTGAGGGTGGCGAGCGCAGTGCAGGGCCGCGCAAAATTGAACAATGCAAAGTTCTGGGTGGCGCTGCAATTGTTACGGGGAAACGTGGCGCTTACCATCATGTAATCGACTAACTTACGAGTAAATCCTTCACCCGATGGTAAGCGCCACAGCGTGACGTTACGCCGTTACTCTCGAATAACAGAAAATTATTTCAACTTTAAGAACACAATATTGTAAAAGGCTATTTAAATAAGAAATCTGTAAGCTAATATAAAAGTCTATTTTTGAAAAAGCATTCTCCGCACACTGTCTGGTTTAATCTCGACTCGTGAGCTTCCGTGCTTTTCAAACGGTCCGGCTCCGGGTGGGGTTTTCCTCCCTGCATTTCCGTTTTACGAAAACGTAGTCGTTTATCGCATTCTAAAAATAAAATATTGCTCGGTGCCCGGGCTGAAACTCAACGGACAGCTACCTATGTTTTTTCCTTTTCTATCGCGGAGTTGCGCAAAAGATTTTTTTTTTATTGTAACTCTTATTGTTACATCTTTTTGCATTTTCGCAGCTGGCACACATGCGTTCTCTGTGAGAGACAGAAATGAAAGGGGCAAATTGTTGAAGCTTTTATATGTAATAACAAGTTATTAAGACAAGAGGTGATTGTCGGACTCGGCGATAGCTCTTCGAGCTTCGTTGCGCTGCTTGGTCGGAAGGAGTTTCCAATTGTTGGTCACCGCTGCCTTCCGATCACGTCGGGGTCACCAATTTGGTGTCTGATCCGATGCTTTAGGATTTTGGGAATCATGAATAAAAATACAACGCTTCAGTTTTACTTCCAGAAAATCTCTGTCTTTTATTTTCCACTGACATGCGACCTCTCACAGTTTGACAAATTATTCTTATTTTAATTTAGGTTTTACATGATGCTGACCACAGAGGTCTGTAGGTCGCCACATATACAATAAAAAATATTCTGATTATGAGGATGGGCCATAATCCACCACATTTGCCCAGCGTGGTTTGGTACCATAATGTGCCCTATTACTAGACAAGAAGCGACGATTCGATCGACGATGACGCAATCCATTAGAGACTAATACGTCGTTGCCCCAGTTCCATTTTTCTATACAAATGCATTTCCAACGCAATATGCAATGCATGAAATTTCAATGCCTCGAAAGCATTTTAGAAGTTTGCGATTCATTTCCTATCTACAGTAGTATATGATGTAAGCTTGGTCTTCACAACTAATCTCTGAAACGACCAATTTGATACAGAAAATTCATTCAATAAATAGAAAGTTACATGCTTACGTCAACGTAGAAGGTTGTGCGAATGGCGTGGGGTGTGGGTAGAGGGAAGGAAAACACTGTTTTCGAACGGAAAATACTCTCCGCTAATCCGACATATCCTAACGTAACCGGTACCATTGATAACTCAAGTTGAATGACATTGCCAGTCCTGCTTTACATTTACGTAGGTTTTATTTTTATAAGCCACAAGGGCTTTGATGTAAAACTATTTTCTAATATCGAGGTAAAAATGCCATCGTGAACGTAGTCGCGAATATTCGCTCTACTCTATGCTCTAATAGAAGGTATATTAAATTTATAGAGAGTCCTTAGAGCTCCTAGTATTTAATTTCGCCCTAGATGAAAGATTTTATAAAATTTTATATTCTTTTGAAAGTATACTATAAGCCTTTGATGAATTACCTTTAGGACTTTGTCAAAGGCGTACATGGGAGGGGGGTTGCACGGAAGTGGATGCAAAATGTAATTTAAATTATACGTTGAGAAAAGTTGTAATTTTCAATATTAGAATTTTACTTCTACAGCTTCGCTTTTAATTAATAAAGTAATCATATTCTTTGAGATTAGTGCCCTCCGCCCCCTTGGAAGTCCACATCGAGGCGAATCTCCAGTCGAGTTTGGTAAGCAAATATTTGTATGAGCCACAGGTATTTGCTTCGAGTTTGGGCGTTTGAAGGACCGTGCTCCTCGTATTTCTAGATTCTAGATCTAGATCTTAGTTTGGGATCGGGATATGTGTTTGTAATCGTGACGCGCTATTTATTCATCACTGCTTCGATATTTTTGTTACTTATGACGTAATGGCGAGCTTGGAGACTTAGGGGTCAGCTTAGTGATTCAGAACCTTTCGTTAACTCGGTTACCGAAATATTCGTTTTGATATCGGTTAGATATCAGCAACTTAAAGGATTGAAAAAGGAAATGTCCTTTTTCAAACTCAAACCATAATGAGTTCCTTATTAATTTGATTGATCATATCTTGGGCCTATGTGAATAAAGATTATTGATTTTGACCTTGTAACGTAATCAAGAGTAGTCGAAATGAGAATACGATCTGTATTCTCATATCTATTGCCGTAGCGAAAAGTTTTGATTCGTCTAGCAGGTTCTAGGCGGGTATGTGATCGCGAGGCGTTTCATTTAATTGGCGATTTGTCCCCAGGTTCAGCACGCACGTGATGCTACAGATGAACTCGGCCCCGTACTGGGCCAAGGCTGGCGCGCTGTTCGCCAAGATGATGCACTCCGTCTCCAACCGACTGAACCCGGTGGAGTTCTTCGAGGCGGCCAAACCGCCGTTCTTCAGCATCAACATTCAGCAGGACAGCTCGGAGTTCCTGGGGTAAGTGAGCATTTCAGTTTTTTTTTTTCTGAAGTTATCTTCACACTGCTCTTGCATTTAGTCAGTGTCTAGTTTGTAAGTTCTTATATTCTTTATTGTCCACATTGATTTTAACAGAGTAGGTAAATAGAAGAAAATGTGTATTACGATGAGCCCCTAACCCTATAAAGAGTTTTGTTCCGTCGAAGCCTTCCAGCAAGTCGTTTGTTAAATAGAATAGGCAAAATATCGAATCGCAGCCACGAGTAGTTCACCGGTCGTCAAACTTCAGTAAAGCTGTAAAACTTCCTGGAAGTTTTGGAGAGAGCAAGCAAAGTCACGGTTTTTGTTTACCTCATATTGTGTCCACACTCGTGCATATATCGAACGTGATTCGTAAGAATAATACACAAGACTCAAAATCAACAACGACTCAGTTTCGCTTTCCCGCAGGAACTCGTTAATCAATAATTGTATGCGTGATTGTCATCCAATTGGCTTGGCCGCCTCCTTGACTCTATTATTGATGGACGGTCCGCGAAACGTAATTGCGCGCCGTGCAGATTTAAATTGGAACGTTCTAGAAACTTATCGATTTGACTTTGAGCATATACACTTATTGTAAAGGGTGCACGTAGGTATTTTTGCCATGCCTCGTACCCTATTTTGAGACTTTAATGACACGGTGTGAGGTTCACGGTGTTCTATGGCTGTATGAAGTATTGGCTTTGAGTTTTTATATCTACGATCCTCGTGGTTCCTAATATTTTTTTTTATGTAATGGCTCTATTTCCAAAATGGATCTAATTAAAATGAAACCGACGCATTTTTTCAATATTGAAATTATTAATCTGTTACGTGGAATATAGCCTATAACCCTCCTCATGAAAGTGTTCAGAAGCGGGATATGGGTCGTTGATGATGATGGTATAATGAAAAAAAAAACAATTGTGTAGGTATCTGTTTGAGCTGCTGCAATCTTTCGAGCATTGCTCCGATGTGAACTTCGACTACTCCAAGCCGCCGGTGCTGAACACCGCCAACAGCTGGCGCAGTGTTGCCAGCCAATCGACATGTACTGTCGTTAGGTAAGTGTATAATTGTTGCCTGTTTATTTATCGATCGGATTAGATAAAACGATTTTTCGTACTTACGTCATGATTTTCATAACATGGACATGCTTTTTTTTTATTCCGGAATGATTACTAAATCTGATACCGTTTATTCTTTGTTAGGCTTTTACTTGAAGTCTTTAAACACCACAGTTTTTTTTTGTACTATATAATGCCGCGCCAAGGCCCCAAGGGTGTTGAATAAAAAAAAAAGTTTGCTTATAATTACACATTTGTCACCTTACGCCTCCGTTTGATCATTTTAGAATCACGGAAATAATGTCATAATATTTTTATATATATCAGAATCCCCGAGGCACGTCCATGTTAACATATACATTTGAGATTATTCTAACTACACCGATTTCTGATTACTATCTACCAAGTACCATTTTAACGTCTAAGGGGACTATGACACTGTGCTAGTTACGTGTCAGGTCCTTAGGGACCGTCCATTACTCACGTGAGGCTTGATAGGGGGGTCTAGTAAAAATCACGAAATATCATAAGGGGGGGTGTGTGTTTAGTAAGATATCACGTATATTTATTTTTTTCGACACGGGGGGGTTAGTCTTCCACGTGTCACATAAAAATGATGAAAAAACATCACGTGGCTAATGGACGGCCCCTTAGTATGTGATTGTGATGCGCAATATTTCTTATTTGTCCTGATTTTCAGCGAATCGTCGCGGCCGTTAACCGTTATCGACCCACGGCACGTGTAAGAGACTTCAGTGTTTGACTTGTAAAATAGCACTGTGTTTGCCTACTTGCACTGAATAATTTTAGTTTTGGAGTTTTTGAATTTTGCCAATAAGACATAATAATATAGATATAATTTATAGAAGCAAAATTAAACTGCGCTTGGCTGATACTTAAAATTTTTAATTAATAAGTATAATAAAAATAATGAGAATGAATGATTGAACAAGGCGTTACTTTGCAGAAATCCACATTCAAAACACTCACTTCTCACTTCATTTTGTTTTCACTTATTCTTATTGAAATTATAATTAAATAAATAAACAAAATTGTGAGTATGTATCATTAATGGTTATCGTTTTACCAGCGAGGTCGACAGCGCCGAGGCGGGCCCCGCCCGCCGCGCGGTGTCGCCTCGCCCTGGAGGCAGCGGTAGCGGTACGTATCTTCCATATCTAAAGGCCAGGGTGATGATGTGGCTGCAAGAGGTAGACACGATAAGCCTGCTGCCGGGTTTGCGATAGGTTTCCTGCTTGACGGACACTATAGTACCTTTTCATTTATTTTTTTGGTTCGCTAAGCTGTTTGTAGCGCTTTTCACGTAAGTATATGAAGAATTTCGGAAAAAAAAAAAACGATAAATCCATCTCCTACATCTTTATAGAAAACACAATAACATGATTTACATTATATTACATTTGAATAGTTAGGTTTTTGTTAACATCAAATATGACAAAAAAACGAATCTTAAATTTTAAAAAATACGTGTAGTTGTCGGGTTCAGTTCCGGTTGCCCGTCTTTAGAGCCTTATGTAGTATGTTTTATCGAGATTTACTGCAATCTGAGGATATAGTAGGCCAGCAGAAAAGTCCGGTGTAGAATATGTTTCTATCGCCTGTTGTCACGGAACTCCACAAATAATCATGATTTCGTAATGAGATTTAGGAGTTCTTCCAAGAAAATCCTTCCAATGTGCCTTTCGAATTTTATATTGAATCTTTGATAGTACCCTGGAAATGGAGCCTGACAATTTCGCCTTTCTAGCGGGGCTCTTCCTGTTCTATCTAACAGGGAAATCATCGATGCAAAGACAGTTAGATTTAGAATTTCGATGATACATATTTAATCATAGAATAGAATAGGAAATAAAGAACTGTCGGCTAAACATGTTGTTAAGATACGAAATAGTATTACCAGCCCTGTCCTTTCGGAAAATTTCGGACAACAGTAAGTCATTGTTCTGAACATTTAAACTTATCTATTAAGCAGTAATTTGCAAACACATGTAAACACACACACGTATTAACTTAATTTTTGTTGAACACATTTTACGCATGCGCAAATATGAATGTTCCAGGCTCGAGTTCAACCTCGAACAAGCGCTTTTCGACTGATAACCGTTGTCTGCCGCTCAAAAAGCGCATCCGCATCACCGAGCCGAGCCTGCGCCGCGACTCGTTCATTGACAGCATGTTTGGGGGCGTGCTCCTCACTCGGGTCGAGTGCTCCGTATGTCACTCGTCCTCGCTCTCGCGCGATGTATTCCGCGACTTGCAACTCGCGTTTCCCGACAAGCCGGAACATTACGTGCACTCGGTGCAGAGTCTCCTTGACTTTTACTGCTCCGGGGAGACGCTCTCCGGCGACAACCAGTACGAGTGCGCCGAGTGCGGCGAGCTCCGTGACGCTGAAAGGAGTGTGCTGGTCGAGAATACGCCCAAGTATCTCATTATCGTGGTCAAGAATTTCAAGTGAGTAACTTTTCTTTTTTTTTTTGGCATTACGCGTCTATGTCTTTTGTTACTATTTATTAGTAACTGTTAACAAACCGATCGGTGGAAGGGCTGATGAAGAATTTTCTTATGTGATCAGGTTCGAGCCGAAGCTGCAAGTGCAGACGAAGTTGATGCGCAAGATGTTCCACAACTTCAAAATCGCGCTGCCGACCGTGCGCTCGCAGTCCGGCCACGCTGGGTACTTGCTGTACGCTGCTGTCGTCCACACTGGCACCACCCTCGACTCGGGACACTACTACACGCTTGCCAAGGTACAACACAATATAACATTCTTTATTGAACACCGGCTAATAAAAACCAATAGAAAACTAATAATGATTACTTTAAATAATATAGTTGAATCCAAACGCGTCACTGACGCTACAGTTCTATTTCCGATCATCGCGTCAGCGACAGTATTGCGCGTCTCTGACGAGTTTTGTTCTGTAGTCGCCATTCTAACGCCGTCATATGTTTAAAGGACAACGACACCTGGTACTCTTACAACGACGACGAGGTGACCGTGCGACCCGACGACGACATCAATCTGCTGAACCGTTGCTGCACTCCATACGTGCTGTTCTACCGCCGCACCGACATCGAGGAGGGCGCCCACCTGTCGCTGAAAGACCTGCCTGAAAACCTTCAGGACCAGGTCCTGTTGCACAACAAGAAAATCAAAAATAATGTTCGCCACAAAATCCGCAACGCCCGTCAGTGAGGTCTGATAAATTCGTCGATTAAGAAATCCTAAACTACGTTCTGAACAGCGATGAGGAATAGACCTTACGTGTACCACGACCTAACCTACTTTGACTGAGTGTGCATAGTGTCGTTTGCACATGACGAGTGCTTTTTAGCCGGCGTTAGGGCGACAGAATTTACTTGCTCGGATCATGGCTCTGTTTTACTCGGTCGCGTTAATTATCGAACGGCGAGCGATCGTCAATAGCACTTTTTTCCCTTTTTTCGTTCGACACCATTACCACTCGAGATATTTCAGTTCTCGACAACATTCGACTGACAGTATTTCGGTCAGTCAGTAGATGTTTACAATTATTGCGAATGTCGGTTACGTGTTGTATAATTCGCATAGTGGAGTTCAACATATTATCAACTATTCACAGGTGTATTTTCTGTTGCAAAGTTAATATATTATTGCAGTTGTACGAGTAGTTGCGTAGTTATATTTCTATGGTTGCGTAGATAGATAGATAAACTCTTTATTGAAACACCACAGAACAAAGAAAACTTAAAACTAGAACAAAACAAATTTTACAATTAGTGTCACAATGGGCGGTCTTATCGCTCAGAGCGATCTCTTCCAGACAACCATGCACGGAGAGGAGTAAATAGGACATCGGACGGTGGCTTTCTTTAAAAAAAAAAAAAGCTAAAGTGGTTTTTAATTAACTTGTATGTTGGTCGCAGCTGCTTTTTGTGGAGTGGAGTGTGACATCGTCCTGTGGGACATTAGGCTATTCTCTATCTAGGAGTACATTTAATGGAAGGTAGATATCTGTATCAGTTATGTCAAACAACTGCAGATTGCTAACTCTATTTTTTTACAATTTTGTGTAAATATTTGTCATATTATATTCTAATGTACGCACTACTATTTTTACTTCTACAATAATTCAAAATGATATTAATGCAATATTATTATTAATTAAATATTAGTTAATAAAAGGTACGAGGCGTGGTAACAACTGAACAGTTTTATTTTGAACATAATTTACATAATAATTAACCAGACACCAAATAATAAATATGTTATTGTATTATTTATAGTATTATGGTTACACATACAATTCAAATTGGATATTTTGCAAGTCGTTTTTATGCACACAAGAGACCTGTACTCGTACTTACAAGCGTCCGATTTCGCAAATTCATTCCCGATCCGAAGCATTCGTAAAACGATTTTCTGATACTAATTGTGAATAAGGTTTTTAGAATTCCTCGAAATCAGATTCGAAAACTTTCCGACACTTACAAATAGGAGTACAGATATATGTATTTTATATTATTGTTCATATATTTATACATACATTTTAAATTACAGGTGCGGATGATGGAAGCCTGAACACTTCAGAGTACAATTATATATATTTTTTTTACAATAGACAAGTCTCTGGCAATATTCATTATAATGTGCCACCATAACTCATTTAAGCATTTGAATGTGACCGAATATTGTGTTAATTTTCAAATTTAATTTTTTTATATTGTATAATGTAATAATAATAAAATTTTATATTATACTGTGCATTATTCGATTTTTTTTTCAAATGAAATTTTGTTTTAATACTAATTCGACACGGACCGTATCAATGTTCAACAAGGATAATGATTCTGTACTCCCGTTTTTTTTTTTATAATCACTTTAGTGTTAAGATTGTATTTGTATTAGATTTAAATGTAGCATTTGGTGTATTATCTCTTGTTGTATTCTTATCATGAGGCATGTGTATCTTGTTCGAATGAGAAAACAACATTTCTGATGAGCATAATACAATATTGTCTAACCCAGTTAGTAGCTGGACTTGTCTGAAATGTTCAAATTACAAATAAACGTGTATAATGTAAAGAATTGTAGCGTTGTCGGTACTGAAAACGAAACGCGGCTCTATCGATGTATTTGAATCTATGTTTTTGAAGAGCCACCGAGCTTTAAGTGCATTTAAGGATGCACATGCACAGTCTGAACACAAAATGAATTATATAGTTGCTGTTCTCTTTGATGTTTTTTTGTTGTTCTGTTGTGTTTGTGTCTTTGTTGTGTTTGTTATCGGTGTTGGGCAAGACCGAAGTAAGAGTTAGCAGCTTGAATTCCGTTGAAAAATCAATTGAAATCATTTAGAAATGACGTTCTCATTTTAGCGCGTGCTGTAACGCGGCTGTTATTGCATACGGATAACATTTTTTTATGTTTCAGTACCTTAATACGTTTGTAATTAAATAATGCTTTGGTCATGTCCTGATACTCCGACTTTTAATTAAAAAGTGCTTACATTTATCCCTGCCGTGGTCACTAAGCGCATAATTAACAAAACCGGGCGTTATCTTAGTGGATAACTTGATCGAAAAGATAATTGTTTTACTTTACTTTATCGCAATGCCTTCTAAATTCAAACGTCCCGCGCGCCGCGGTAAGAAATTACCTAGTCGGTATAAAGACTTCTGCAATTATTAGTGAGCTAATGACGCACCGGAAGGGGTAGGAGAGAAGTAGGGACGCGAGGGGGGGAATGGCGTCAGCCAACTCCTCCGCGTCTGTGATTGGTCAGTTCGCGATATCCCGCCCGTTCTCGAAAAAACGGAAGAGAAAAAACGGACGGAAAAGGGCTCTCACACGCTTCACATATACTGTTATTTGATTTCAAGTATTTTCTCAGTTAATTGAGCATTCTAGCATTTATTTACATAAGTTCTTAGTGTACTGGCCAATTAATTACCCTGTGTGTAAGAATTATAACTCTCTACCGAACAAAAGTGTTTTTTTTAACTTAAAATCTATACAAAAACTTGCGCTAAAAACCCTGGTACTGTTATACTGTGTGGTATTAAACATTTTTCAAATGCATTGTAAGTCCTTTTCGACATCATATAGTTTTCACCTGTTTACTGTTTAATTGCATTGATTACATTGTTCCTATAATCAAGTTATTAATAATAATATAATGATTTCTAGTAGATGCATCAATTCTTTTATTTCTAAGAAACCCTATCGAAACCCCAATCAAAACAATCACATATACGAAAAGTTACTGAAGTAAACATTTTGAAACAAATCATTGTTAACACGTTCAATAATCAAACTAATATTTTAAATGTGACCCTATTTAACACATTCAGTGCTGTGAACACAGCTGTCGTGTTTTTGACAACTTGCCGCGAGCGCGGGAAAACACAACTGTTGTGTTTGTTGCATAGGAAAAGTAGAGTGCAGAGCCGCACCCGTGGCTAGACAAGACTATTCGGCTCAGCAGTGAATGTATTACTTCTAAAATTGGTTTAGCGGTATTAGTTTTCAGAGTTATCTATTAGCTTAGACTATAAATATCAGATTACACAGGTTAGTTACTGAAAGGTGGTTAGATCATAGTCCTTTAACACCTTTTCCACCAGTACTTGTCGTTGACAGTATAATATTTAAACTATTTTTAGGCTATTGTTACACACACACACACGAAATATAATTATCATAGATAAACACCGTTGAACGACACGTTGCTCATTGTGTGCTATGCCATAACACCAAGCCAATCTGCCATCGATTGAGATAAAATATATTCTATTCTATTCATCAAGCAACGTCGTCGACATGTCGTGGGTCTTTCGTTGATCACCCTGAGCTGATAACATAGTTAAAATGATAGTTTTTTTATGTATTTAATTTCATATCTAGCCACGCGGTCGACGTAGATCAAGGCATCTCAAGACGCAATATCGATCGTGCATGATAATGCCCTTGTATAGTCCATCTATGATAAATTGATAAATTTAGCTGGTTAAAAAAACTATTAAATAATAAGTCAACGAGAACTTTTGCACCGGGTTTTTATTTAAAAATATCTACAAAAAAATACAGGCATTGTGCAGCGAAGTGAAATCATGCCTAAATATCAGTTACTGCGGGAGTAAAGGTCAAAAGTTCAAACAAATATTCATATCTATTTTTGAATTAATTATCGACTTTAACGCAAGTGCAGAGGTCACATTATTGTGAGTAATAAGCATAATAATTAGTAAGAGATAGCGGCGAAACTCGTGCGCTTTTATGTTATTCAATCTAATATCGATTATCTTAGCTTGTAAGTCACAATATTCTTTGTAACAGCATAGAAAGAGCCTATCTATGTAGATCAGTGGTCGTCAAGCTGCGGCCCGCGGCCGACCGACTGACCGACGGTGACGCCGCCGCCGCGCGTCGACGCAAACATGTATGTATTCCAAACGTAAGTATTACTTATTTCAAAATCTAATATGAAAAAGCTTTAATAAATCGAACAAACATCTATATGTTTGTTATAAAATCACGCAAAAACGGTACACGGATAGTTTATTACCTGGATTAGCACATGATCCTTTAATTCTCGTAAAAAGAGGAACCGGAAGGAGGAGGGTTTTCGAGTGAATATATCAAACATCTATCTATCTATATATATAAAAATGTTATGTTGGTTTGTGTACGCTTCAAAAACTCAAAAAGTTCTGCACCGATCGAGCTGAAAATTTAGCATGATATATAATCCGCATCAAGGATTGTTTTTATCTATTTTTTTCATCGGTGACATATCAGCGAATGTGCGAATGTGCCACAGCGAACCGTTACAGGGTACAGCTAGTGTATAATATATTTCTTTGGCACGCTCTGTAGTCCTAACGGCTTGATGGATTTTAGCTTGAACGGTGTCGTTAGATTCGTCTTAATTGCAAGAGTGAGGCTGGGTAAATCGAAATGATAAAAAAAATGGCGGAGTTTTCGTTCCTAGTTCTAGGTATATCTTTAAACATTATTTTTCTTCATACCTATTGTTCGCGCCACTTACATTGGCACTCATAATACCTTCCTACCTTCCTATTCCTATCATATTTTGGCGACTATCTCTGTCGCTCATATCGTGGTATCCACGAGAAAACTGCTTGCCGCCGCAAGTAGTCTGCAATCGACCCTCGTCCTTCGCGGCTGCCGCTCTCGCCGAATCCAAAGTACTGGATCTTCTGCTGCTCCTCTGTGGTGGTCCACGTGAATTCGACGCGCAAATATAAACAAAACCCGCTATAAACCCGCCGCGTAAACGCTCCTTGCCGACACGCACCAACCGCCTAAAATACAGTCCACTACATCGAACGTCATAACATCCTGAAGGAACAAGCAGCTTGGAGACGGACCCGAACCGAGGTGATTGCAGTTGCATGGAGACCAGGTTAGTCGCCAAGTTCCTTTGTACTACTCTTCTACCAGCCATCCTTCCCCCGCCATTGGAGGCGCGCTCAGCCTATACAGCTTAGCTGCCGCGCTAACACCTATCTTTTAAAAAAAAGGCTGACAAAATATCCACAACTCATTATGTAAGACATGCTTTATACTAATGTGTAATTTGGAATGAAAAATGCTAACCAAAGTAGAAAATAATAAATGGTGCGTGGAGGCCCTCCGCGCGGAAGAAGTGAAACTTCGTAATCTGGATATGAAAATAGGAAGGGGTAGAAATTGATTTTTAGTGAAATCATATTGTTTCTTTAAGACAAACTTTATTAACATTGCTGACAATTCACAATTAATCGCATCTTTTAATTATCATTTTTCAAACGTAACAGTGCTTTGATACCCCCTGCATGGTAGAGTTAAAGTTTAACGCAACCTTGTTGGAAGTCGCATTAGAAGTTTCACTTCAAAAAACCAACATAAAGCATAAAAACCCGACTGCGAACCAAATTGAATCTTTAAATACAGTCGTAGGATTTGCAGTTTAAAGATGAAATGAAATGTTAATGCCTCCGACTGCATTTCATGATTCGATTTTGTTCCCAGTCAGGTTTTCTGTTCTTTCAAATATTTTTAGTATTAGAAAAAACGAATATTTTGTAATTAGAATCACAATTTTATTCACATAATAAATGAAAACATAACGCTAGGTACAAAGAAATACATCAATTTCTTAATTATTTATTATTACTTAACGATTTAGTCCTTACTTAAAATTTATAAGCCGACGAGCTTGGCACCCACGTTGTTCAACTTCTCGGTGGTTGATCGCGCGATGGTCTTGAACAGAGCGCCAGGAATCTGATAAAATTTGATAATTATATCGAATGAAATTTGTATGCGATAATTAAATATAGATAAATCTCTTCAAATGGTTGTTTCGTTTATGGTCAACTCATAATCCACTCTAAACAATTTGGCAATTTGCAAAAATCATCCTAAATATTCAGTGCCGCTTAAGAAGGGCAACCATATCATCAACCCATAACATCCCACTGCTGGGCACGGGTCTCTCCTCACTTTCGTGAGGAGGATTAGGCCATAATCCAACACGGGGGCCCAGTCCGGATTGGTGGATAACATACCTACCTCCGAAATAATTCTCGGGTAGGTATGTGGGTTTCCTCACGATGTTTTCCTTCACCGAAAAGCGAGTGATAATTACGTACATATGTTTTTACAGAAACATATTGCTACGTGCCCGCACTGGGATTTGAACTCACGACCTTCTGATTGGAAGGCGGACGTTCTCCCACTAGGCCACCACCGCTTGATTCCTATGCTTACCTCTAAAATAGAGTTGACAAGGTTGGACACGTTGGAAGCTCCCTTGACAAGCGCCTGCCCTGCAGTGTAGAACTTGTCTCCCATGTTACCGTACTTTTCGGATTCGTCTATTGTGTCCACGATAGGCTTAGGCTGTGAATGGAAAACATAGTTCTGTCAGCAATTTGGAGAATCGGTCTCGTCTACGGTCGAATATAATAATTAACTAGTTTATATTTAAGTAATTACCGAAGATAGTTGGCGTTAAGGCTATAGTATTGTAAAACTACTACTGGAGGCATACCATGACTTCTTATAGCGATTCAATTCAACCTAAGCTGAGTCGCTAATAACCCGTTTTCAACCTAAACTATATCCAGTTTTGGTTGAAAATGGCAGCAACATAAAAAATAAGAAGTCATTGTACGATTATGCGACGCGGCTCAGTTTAGGTCCTCAACTGAATCGCTATAAGACGTCATGGTAGGCCTCCTGTACTGAGTGAGTATCTTCTAGCGCTCGTCACCCTGAGATATCAGTTCTAAATTCTCATATGCCCAGTAATGTCGCTGGAAACAGTGCCCTGGAAACAGGAACACAGTAGTATTTGCACACTACTGCTTGGCAGATGAATATCTGGCAAAGTGGTACTTCCCCAGGCGATCCCTTACAGAAGAGGCCTACTATACAAGCTTTAACACTTTGACTGCTGAGCCGTTTTGCTTGTCCAGCCACGGGTGCGGCTCTGCACTCTTCATAGTGTTTTCCATACAACAAACACAACTGTTGTGTTTTGCCGCACTCGCGGCAAGTTGTGAAAAACACGACAGTTGTGTTCTCACCGAATATTTGATATATGTGTCTCCTCTAAATAGCAGCTTGATGTTAGCGCCATCTAGTCCATAGAGTGAAAGACACAGTGAAAAGGGTGTGCTTTAGAAAGGGTTGAGGGTGCTTTGTTACTGGTTTCTGCACACAAAACTGACAGGTGGCTCTTTCTATGACTATTTGAATAGAGAGCACACAAACAACTAAGAAGTTTTTCATTTATAATATTATTTGGCTTAATGGGATACCTACTTAATTAATTAGGTTGTGGTATTTGCATGCTATTCGTTTCAGCATCTGTATCTAAAATAATAATAATATCTAAGTTAGAAGTTATTAAATGTGCGTGATTTAAATTCGTATTTACTAATAAACGCGGATCTTATTCACGCACGGATTAGTATCAAATTAACACGATGAAAAAACACATCTTTTTATTTTGTCTTTAATATTACCAATTTTAATAATAATACTTTTTATAAGGCCATAAAGGACCAAATATTCTATATTGAAATTGAAAAAAGGTTAAAATGTTATTTAAAGACAATTAATTAAACTTAAGTTTTAAATTTAGAAACAGTACGAAGAGATTTGTTTCTTTTTTATTATTTATTGTGTCTGTGTGTATTGTATTTGCATCTGTAGTAGTTAGTTGGCTAGGACACGTAAGGGTGGCAGACCATAGACGCACTCCGGACACTTCATACAAATTTGCTGATTTGAGTACCTACTCACACACATAATAAATGACGTTTGTACACGCACTAAATATGTGTGTAAGTAGGTACACCATACTACATGACCAAAACAAAAGACAACCCGCTAGCTATAAATTATTTTGAGCCGTTAAAAAGGAAGATTCAAGAAAACCGTTTGTCTATAACCGGCGACAGGCGATTGCGTAAGGTGGAGAGTGACCGTTCTGTTTGCAGTTCTATATTTAATTTTATTCTGTGCCATGGATGGGGAAGGGGTGTTAGGAAGACCTCCTCGTGATTTCAGGTCGCCTGGTACTTTGGGCACGGTTCCAACTAAGGGTTAGGCCATAGGAGGATCGCGTATTTACGCGATGAAGCGGATATGTAAGACATCAGAAGAATTCGTATTTTCACGATTATTTTATAAAAGTTGTGTAGCATCTTCGTAGTAAACTTGCCGCATTACATAGAATAAATACATAAGTTTATCTTTTACTTAAAGAAAAAATACGAAATACAAGTGCTTTAATTTTGTAAATTTCAACCTCGAGGACAATACTCAAGATTCAAGCGCCTTTACCTATAAGATTTGGTGTCATCGGAATAAGAAAAACTTCTCGTGTAGCTCTTCCGGCTTTCCTTTCATCCGTACACAGTGTATAAACTGTGTAAAACGCCAACACCCGAGTTACACTGTGCATCTGATGCAATAGAGGCCTGGAAAACTCTCTGCCCCAATTTAAACTTCCCTTAGGAACAACCGAGTCAAAAACATTGGAATGTTCCATTGTTGCAGTGAGTTGACAATTGCGGAATGTCCAGTGAACAAGACCGCGCAAGACTTCTAGCTGTCTTTGAATTTGAATCGGGACATTGGCTGGACGCCCTATCGTCTGCCAACCTCGGAACGCTGTTCGACAATGGCAGCTTTCGTTTAGCCGTCGGTATCCGACTGGGTGCTGCCATCATCGAGCGTCATCGGTATTCATCTGACAGTGACGTGGACAGAAACGGACTCCATGGACTTTTCTGCCAACGTAGTGCTGGCAGATTTTCCCGCCACGGCTCCATTAACGTCATCATTGTCTTGGCACTATCCATGTAACTTCTGCCTTAGAACCCGTAGGGCTGGTTCGTGATGATGGCAAGCGTCTGGACGGCCTGACTTTGATCCCTTGGGAGCGAGGAAAGGCTCTCGTTTGGGACGCTACGTGTGTCGATTCGTTAGCCCCTTCTTATCTCAGCGGATCAGTTTTGAGGGCTGGAGCCGCGACTGAAGCCGCTGTAGAGGCCAAGCGACGCAAATACGTAGCGCTATGTAGTGACTACATATGTGCCACTTGACTTCGAAATTTTAGCTTCATGGGGTTTCATTACAAAAATATTAAGGAATTATTTCCTCGAATAGTCGACGCCGCTGGTGACAAGAGGGTTCGCTCATTTCTCGCACAGAGAATAGCTATTGCTATTCAACGTGGAAATTCGTGATATGTAATATTACATTCCTTACGATATTATTAATAATGCGCGTCTCGATCGAATCGGTAGTAACGCAAAATAAATATAACGCGGAGGGTTTCTTCGTTTTTGTTTTACCTCTTGCTCTAAGAATTAATTTCTAATAAAAAAAACTAGTCTTGTTTAGTACAAAGCCATGTTTGCTTACAAGGATTAATAACTCCTATTACGACTACTAATGAATTGTAATAGAAAGGCACGTGGATAGGCAGAGGGGATGGTTCGCTTTGCGCATGCGCGAATTTTCCTGGCTTTCGTTCCGAGCACGGGTCCAGTCCCCGAGATGCTCGGGGCTTTGCCGGTTGTGCAAAAGCTCGAGCTTTTCGGGAATAAACTAGTAGTGATATTACCATGACTTTCATGGGTATAGAAATGGTTACATAATTAATTATGCGTAGATGTTTACGGATGTTAAGTATGTATGTATGTATGTATGTATGATATTTGTTTGGCAGGCTCTATAGCCTCAACAGCTTTGTGAATTTCAGCTTAAGTAATGTCGTTAGATTCGTCTTAACACTTTGACTGCTGAGCCGTTTTGCTTGTCTCGCCACAGGTGCGGACGCTCCATAGTGTTTTCCCATACAATAAACACAACATTTGTGTTTTGCCACACTCGCGGCAAGTTGTGAAAAACTCGATAGTTGTGTTCTCAGCACTGAACGTGTTAATTGTGCGAGTTTTTGGGTACATGAAGATTAAAATTTAAAAGGTTGGATTTTTTGTTCGAAATTATGTGCTATCAATTTTTTTTTATTGTTTAAAAATCTATCGATCATCAACGTCAATGGTATTAAAATGTTTATAAAATAATATAGGCAACTCATAATCTTATCTTATATCTTTAAATGAGCAATTCTTGTATAAATATATAATTATAATTGGAATCTCGGAATCGGCTCCAACGATTTTCATGAAATTTAGTATACAGGGGGTTTCGGGGGCGATAAATCGATCTAGCTAGGAATCATTTTTAGAAAATGTCATTTTATTTGTTTTTTTATAAATTAAAAAAAAACCGAGCAAAGGTCGGTCATCCAAGTACTATATGTTTAAATGTAGTAATTTGGAATGAGAAATGCCAAAAAAGTATAAAATAATAATAATAAAAAGAAGACCGTAAATGCGAATAAAATTGAATCGTGAAATGCAGAAGTAAGCATTTATTTGTTTGTTGTATTTTTTTTTGCATAGCTGTTATTTGGGCAGAGTTTAATGATAGAGCCGAGAGACAGTTGTTATCTCTATACCTTAGTTCTATAGCCTGTTTCTATGCTGAAGTATACATACATGCTTCGTATCAATCCATAAAATGTATCAAAAAATCTATTTGGATTGTTATCCTTCATGCCACATCCTCTTGTTGATTATCTTGCTTAGAGAAATCAATCCTCGAAGGTGGTATTAAGGTTGGCACCGTTCTAATATGATCTAGATATTTAGCCTTCAATTTAATATAAATTTCCGTTTTAATTACGAAATATGTTATAATAATAACGTTGTTTGTTGTGCTTCTCTGGCTCTACCTATACTTATCTTCGGTCTAGGACGTTACTTCTCCTAGTTTTCTAGATAGAACAAATTGTTATCCCAGTTAGGTACCCAAGCCGTTGTCATAGCCGAAAAAAAAAGCATAAATACCGTACCAAACACAAATACAATATGTGCATTCCACAGGTAAATAATACTTTATTTTATAAGAGTTGTTTTGTAAGTTCAATAAATGTATTTAACCATTTGCCTTTAGAGCTAAAAACCTTACAAAGCGACAAATTCAAAAAGAATTTGAAAAAATGGTTACTAACCCATACTTCTTATAATAATTTAGATGAATATTTTAACACCAATTAATATGTTATAATAGTTTTTATTTATTAAGAATTTAAGGAAGTTATTGCTACTTTGGCCTAACTGTAAATTAATCCTTACTTATATTATAAATGCGAAAGTAACTCTGTCTGTAGCTCTTTCACGCCTGAACTACTGAATCGATTGAAATGAAATTTGGTACATAAATAGTCTAGAGCCTAGGAAAGGACATAGGCTACTTTTTATCGCAAAAAATGCATTGTGAGGGTTTGAAATAGGGGATGAAAGTTTGTATGGAAGTATCGTCATTTTTGAAGCTAGAAGCTTGAAATTTATTTTTTGGCTTTTGATTAGATATAAATAAATTTCACATTCAAAGTTTGTAAAACTTTACCCTTGAGGGGTAAAATAAATATAGGGGATGAAAGTATGTATAGGAATATGTAAAGTTTCGGCTTAATATTCTCTAATGGAAAGCTACATTGACAGCGAGTAACATAGGCTATATTTTATCCCCATATTCCTGCGGGAACAGGAACTACGCGGGTGAAACCGCGGGGCACAGCTAGTATTGTATAATGTTACCGCAAGTTTCAAATAATTATTGTATGTTCGAAATGGACAGGCTGTTGGACCTTTTTTAAATTTTAAGACCACAATATTGTTTTGTACCTACAGTTTTTAACAATAAACGTATTCTATTCTATTCTACGTAGGTATCGCTTTATCGAAAAAGACAGGAATAAAACAGATTTTGACACACAAAGCCCAATTCTTGTAACGACCACTTCTCACAATTATTATTTCCTATAAGTACTTAGCTAGTTAAAAAATCTTCAGTATAAAAAAAAGCACGCGAATAACTTTAAAAGTAATAATGTGTGTATATTGTTGTGTGTGGGTGTGTAAGTTTTCATTGTTCTGTGGTGTTTCAATAAAGAGTATTTTTTTTTATTGACGCATCAAAACTTTATATCTTATTAATCTAACAAAAGAAAACAGTTAAGAGAAAGAAAGAGAAAGAGATAGAAAAAAAAGAAAAAAGTAGAGTTATATATGGTACTTATGAATATTTAACTTGGAGAAATGGTATATTTTATGTGTGGTTACACCTATGTAGGTATATTTTACCTGGAAAATTCCTGCGACGAAACTGTGTAGATTTTCCTTTACGGACAGGGCGCGACTGCCGAGGCCTTCGGTCTCGTGCGCTGCGCTTTCGAGCTTCGTGACAGGTGCGAAGGGTCCTAAGAAGGTGGCCTGTAGAACATAAACCATATAAGCACAGTCAGCCACAAAAGTAGCTGAACATGTCCTAAATAGAAAGGTAGTCTTTTAGCTAAAGCAGTGTTCATAATCATCATCATCATCAACCCAGATCCACTCACTGCTGAGGATCTCTCTTCACTTTTTTGGATTTGGTCCTAATCCAGCACGGGGGCCTTGTACACTTGTTACCCTGAGATTAGTTTTTAGTCTCAAATTATGTCCAGTAAGCGGTGGTAGCCTAGCGGGACAACGTCCGCCTTCCAATCAGAAGGTCGTGAGTTCAAATCCCAGTGCAGGCACGTACCAATGTGTTTCTGTAAAACATGTGTACGTAATTATCACTCGCTTTTCGGTGAAGGAAAACATCGTGAGGAAACTCACATACCTATCCGAGAATTATTTCGGAGGTAGGTATGTTATCCACCAATCCGGACTTGGCCCCCGTGGTGGATTATCGTCTAACCCTCCTCACGAAAGTGAGGAGAGACCCGTGCCCAGCTGTGGGATGTTATGGGTTGATGATGAATTTAGAATAGACGGCCATAATCTAATCAGTAGGTAATCACTAATCAGATACATATGAAAATCTTACTTTGGAATCCAAAGTGTTTCCCAGAAAGCTGTTTGCTTGCTGAAGTTTGTAGGAAATAATGTTTCCTCCAGCAGTGAGGTCGGGCTCGCCTCCAGGATGGTTCTCGGGCAGGATACCCTGAGACACTTGGACGTCAGAGCTGGCTGGCGGTGTGTCGTCAGCGCCTGGTCTCTGGGCGCTGGTTCGTGGCTCGTCCTTAACGACTTGTGGCTCATCGTATACCGGTAAGTCGATCCGGATGGGGTCGTCCATGGGGGCCGATAGACAGCCCGATAGGAACACCACGAGCAGCAAGGACTTGCAAGACATTCTGAAATTAAAAAAAATATATATACTTATACGTATGGTGTGTGAGCGGTGGTAGCCTCGTGGAAGAACGTCCGATTTTCATGGACAGCATCGTCAGTTCAAATCTCAGAGCGGGAATTGTTTCGGAGGTATGTGATTAACCAATCCGGACCGGGCCCATGTGGTGGGTAAAGGCATAATCCTCCTCATTAAAGTGTGAGGAGACCCGTGCTCAGCATTAAGCCGATATGGGTACAGTTAATTATTTAATTTCTTATTTTATTGAAACAAACGAATAATAAAATGAAATATGTAGCCATTTGCTTTGAATCTGAGGGTTTTTGTAGGACCATGGACCTCGTGGTTCCTGATTCTCTAGATACAGGAAATCTTAGTGAGGGGTCAGGATTCTATGTTTGTGATCGTGATGCGTTATTATGATTATTGTAATACTGAAAGGTAGGTATTATCTAGAAAGTAACGCGTTTATTTAGTTAATTTAAATTCCACTATATTGTCTATCTGTTAAATTGGTTAATGTTACGCAAACATCTTTAATTAATTATGTGATTTCATAATTTCATATAAGTATTGGATGCCTGCCGACGCATTTTCCCACCTACAGACTTTCTACATATTCAAGGCCAACAACTAATTAGCTGATAATAGGTTAATTTTTGTAAGTAATCATTTGAATTCAAATACAACATTCATACTAATAATACATTCATTTTTCAAATTCATTATATCTTTATTGCGCCTGTTATGAAAGCAATAATTACGTAGGGCAGGTAGCTTTTTTATACTTATCATCATCTTATACGAATTGGGTAGATAATTGTACCTAAGTAATTACTCAATTACTTATTAATTATGTTACTTGTGTGATATTAAAAAGATCATTAGTTCATACCAAAGAAAATAATTAAAAAAAGAGGTCAATATCCGCGTCGTTATTCTCAAGTCGTTCCATTACAATGTTAGCCCTTAGATAATAATCTGCCTAGATACAAGCTGATTATATTAATATAAGCATAATAGTTAATGTGGGTGAAACCGCGGGGCGCTGCTAGTTAAATCATCATCATCATCATCAACCCATAACGTCCCACTGCTGAGCACGGGTCTCTCCTCACTTTCGTGAGGAGGGTTAGGCCATAATCCACCACGGGGGCCCAGTTCGGATTGGTGGATAACATACCTACCTCCGAAATAATTCTCGGGTAGATATGTGGGTTTCCTCACGATGTTTTCCTTCACCGAAAAGCGAGTGATAATTACGTACATATGTTTTACAGAAACACATTGCTACGTGCCCGCACTGGGATTTGAACTCACGACCTTCTAATTGGAAGGCGGACGTTCTCCCACTAGGCTACCACCGCTATATATGCTAGTTAAATGATACAGTTTAAAATTATAATAACAGAGACGTTACAAAATACATTTAATTGTAGAAGTATTAACTATTTATTTAATTAGCTTGGTGCCTATTTATACGAGTATGTTTAACACTGACTGCTGCGCCGTTTTGTTTGTCTAGCCACGGGTGCGGCTCTGCATACTCCATAGTGTTTTCCCATACAACAAACACAACAGTTGTGTTTTGCCGTACTCGTGGCTAGTTATGAAAAACGCGACAGTTGTGTTTTCAGCAGTGAACGTGTTAATAAAAACGAGGTCCACTAATAGAAGAAAAGTTTAGGTAAGAATATTATCAAACGACTAGCTGCGCGCCGTGGTTTCATCCGCATTGAGTATTATCCCATAGGAACCGTTCATTTTTATATAAAATAATATAATAAAAATTAACCTATGTGTAAATCCAGGTCATACACTATCATATATGTGCCAAATTTAATCCAAATCCGTTAAGCAGTTTATTGTGATTGAGTAATAACATCCAAATATTAAAACATCGAAACATACGAACTTTCACATCTATAATATTAGTAGGATTTAATGATAGCCTACCTTATATCGCGGGTAAAGATTATCTCGAGAAAATAACCAATTCCTGGCGACGGAGGTGCAGTGAGGAGAACTCGCGGAGCGCACTCACGGGCTTGGAGTACTGTTGACGGAGCGCGTGCGTCAGGTGCCGCCGAGCCTCGACCACTTTCACAACTTACGTCATTGAGCCTTGGCACTCTACCATCGGCGATACGTGTGACCTAACATTGCATGTCCATCGAGAGGATCGGATAGGTAGGTTTCGATGAATTTTGTGGCGCAGCAACTACTTGAAAATTCGTCGCGTTGTGAAGATATATAGATTTGGAATTGATCGTTAAAACAGAGGTTGGAAACACAGCGGGCAGTTCATAAAATCCTGTTGTTCTCTACCTTATTATTATGCTTATGTTTTTTTACAGCAATAGGTTTTAGAATTATATGGGTCTATCATTGGGAACTCTATCTCTCAGAGAGATGGCTAACATGGCACACTCCATTGCACTAGGGTTAATTTTGCTGTGGTGCATGTTTTCTTGGGTGAGCGTCCATGTTTTGCCGCTGTTTTTTTTTTATTTAGTGACGAGACGAGCAAGTTGTTTTCCTGATGGTAAGCGCTATGCTTGCCCATAACAGTCACAGCACCACCCAGAACCCTGCATTGCATAATCCTGCGCAGTACTGCACTGTGCTCGTCATCCTAAGACATCGGCTCTAAAGTAAGTATGTATGTGAGGGTTGGTAGAACTCATTGGTTAAAGCCTCGGGACTTAATATTCTGTGGTAGGTTTATTGCGGAATATAAAAAATGGGAACATTTTTTTTAATGCGGCCCATCTTAATTGTTTGCCTCGGGGGATTTTTCTATTTCGGGACTTCCAACCAAAGGACAAAGGCAGGATAAGGTAACGTTAGTAAGTAAATATTTGTTTTCATTTAATAGACGTAAAAGACAGCTCACCTCCCTTTACGATGGGACCGTGGCATGTATGACCTATGGGTCGCTCATTGTCTAAGGCAACGAATGGGGACAGTAGGTAAGTACCCACATCTCAATTAACGATTATCATAAATACTAAGTGCATAATTTAGGCAAGTTACCACACAGTCTTGTAATTATGATAATGATTATTAGAAATGCTTAACGAAGGTTTTATGAAACAGGCGTATTTGTTAGTGTGTGTCATTAAAGCTGGAATCCATACTGAATTCATATTGATTGACGCTAAATTATCGTTAGTACCTACTATTGTATATTCAGTGCTTTTATACATTTTCTAGTTCACGAATCTAGTATTAATATTATTCTATGGGCCATAACTACACAAGAAAAAAATTGTCATGTAAGAAGGTATACCGTAAGTAAGTTTTCTACGCGGATATTAAATTAAACCTTAGCGATTTATTTTTATTGGAAAATTGCCGTCACAGTGACACTTTTGTAATTTGACAAAAGTACAATTTACGCTTTGATTGTTTGCTTCGTGTAAATATGGAAAAGAAATTTTTAATTAGTGTTTTAAACTGAATATGAATTTTTTGAACTGTGGTTCTTGGGCACGCTATTGTCGAATACCGTATTGGAATTATCCATGTTGTAAAGATCGAGGCGCATCGGCTAATATAAATTTTCTAGACAATAATCGGCCGAAGAAAACTTTCGACGCGAATCCTGCAAAACTTTTTATTAAAACACAATGTTACAGAAAGCATCACGTTGCGTCGATCTTGACTTCTTGGACCCAAGTGCGCTTCAAAGATTATCCAAAACTTCATAGCGATTGCCAATTGCCAAACTTCCAACCATACAGAAAAAATCAATACAAAGATGTAAGAAGAACAGACTGGGGAATGGGCGACAGTAAGTACGGATATACGTACGTCGTCAGCTTTTTCGGATTCCTCTGTGCCGCCTACGCGGTCAAAACCAATTTGTACACTTACACCATGTACATGAGCGCCGCTGCCGACGTACTCGCAATGGCATCTATAGAAGTAGATATCGCAAAGATCGAACCAGGAATATGTCTGTCGTTAAAATGGCGAGGTAAGCCGTTGTTCATAAAACACAGAACGCCGGCTGAAATCGATAAAGAAGCTGTGACTCCAATGAGCAGTTTGAAAGATCCTCAAACTCCAGAGCAACGCATGACGAACCAGCAGTGGCTTATTGTAATTGGAATTTGTACTCATCTGGGCTGTGTCCCGATTCCGAATTCTGGTGACTTCGTTGGGGGGTTTTACTGCCCGTGCCACGGAAGTCACTACGATAATCTTGGTAGAGCACGAAAGGGTCCAGCACCAACCAACTTAGAAGTTCCACCATATAAATTCATTAGTGATACTCTAGTTCAAGTGGGTTAATAGGTATTTACAATATCAAAGTGATAACGGTTTTCAAATAGGCGTTTGGATTGGCTGTTGTCAACTATTACTATTACGCTTGCGAAAACCGTGATGGAATAAACTCTGTTTTATTTTACAATATTTTTTTAATTTTAGTAATCCACCAAACCGGACTGGGCCACCGTGGTGGGTTTTCCCTACGGCCTAACCCTACTCACGAAAGTGAGGGGAGACAAGTGCTCAGCAGTGGGACGTTATGGGTTGATGATGATTATGAATGTAATACCCAACCAATGTCAGTATAAGTAGGTAAACCGATTGTTAGATTTTACCAACGACTCCTCAGAGGAGGAATGATGAGGTCTGTCACGTTGGCTACAATCTAGTATTTATTATTATTATAAAATAGATTCCATCTTTGACTCGAATTTTATAGATTTTTTTATTATGGTTAGGTATAATTATGCTCTTTGTTTTTTAATATAAACAAACTAACAAAGTTGCTTCTCTCGTCTTTAATTTTTTTGTTGAATAGATAAAATAACGCTACTGTTGATTTTCTAGCTTAATTTCTAGAAAAAAAAAGTATCTATAACCTGAACCTACCACGAGTTTTTTTATTTGTATTAGTGACGACACGAGCAAGTCGTTCACCTGATGGTAAGCGCTACGCCTGCCTGTCACAACACCACTCCAGAACTCTGCATTGCATAATTCTGGGCGTCACTGCACTGAGCTCCGTCACCCCGAGAGATCGAGAGATTATTTTTCAATTTATTTTTAATTATCCAGTGTTAAGTATTATAATGTTTTAGGTGTTTTATATTTTAAATATTATAGAGTCAGGTAGTCAGGTTAAATAAAAGCTGATTCAGTGAAGAAAGTTGTGGGAGTTTTGGAGATGTGAGTGTATCATTTGCTCACACTCGTACACGTTAACGAACACTAAATAAATGGTTAATAATTCCACCAATATTATACATTAAAACCAGAAGAAACATAAGTTTGAGAGAAAAATAAAAACACAACACAACAACTTTACATTTTCGGTTTCCCGCCTAAACTACTAGTTGTGAGTGAACCTAAGAGTGAGAGAGTGAGTTGTGTTGTGAACTTGGAAGATTGATTCAATACACATTCAATCGTTGACGGATTTTTGTACATTTTGGCTTCGTACGATTAGGGTATTTAGGTGGCGTCGCGGTATAAAATAAAATAATTATGTCATTAAATAAATAATTAATTAGTTATCTGTGGGCAAGCACTGTAATCTGTATTACTCGTCTGAGTCTGTGGGTACCTAACGTTGACCCTACAGTCATTCAACTTCATTCAAGTCCACACAGTAAATCACGATTGTAAACAAATAATATAAGTTTTATTCAAATTGCAGCAAGCAATACAGCATACCGTATCGATATTCCTTTTCTATGTGTAGTGTATGACACAAATGCTATCACGTGTGCTAGATAACATAACAAAATTGTAATTTATAATCCGACGTGTTGCGGACGTAATAGGTACAAATGTTTGAGCACCAAAATCTTAACATTCCTATCTGACAAACGATTGTACATTGTGACTAAAATATGGCTCGATTAAATAACTCATTCCTGTGGGGAATAATATTCGCATCAGCGACATGGAGCATGTCTCTATATCTATATTGGCTTCTCAACATGAGCGGTAAGTAACCTACTTTATAATATTGTGGTGAGCCACAGAAAATACGCCTCAACAACTATCGACACACCAATGAGAACGACCATATTATCTTTGTACTAGATACTAGACGTCCCATATATCATTTCCATAGCTAGACCATATATCGGCCCTTTGACGTATGACTGGTTTTGGTTGCTGGTTCAGCCATCCGATTAGTATTTCTGTGCGGGCTCCCGGTGTTTCTAGGAACTGCGCCTTTGAGAAACTCCAAGGGCACATGCGAGGCTTTTTCCTCCACCTCTAGGCATCACTTGCACAGGTGCTGTTTCTTACTCTTGTGGTAAATATGTGTCTCAAAACTCTAAGCAGTTATTGTAAGCAGGCAGTCCCGTATAATAACAAGGAGAAAAGAAAATTAACACAGTCATGATCAATTATTATTAATCTAATAAGTAACACAATATGATTTGAGTGTGAAAAAAGAAATTTTGTTTAGTGGACAAAGACTGGTAACTTGCCGTGACGATGCCAACGACTTGTCCGGGTTCTCCGGTGTAAGGCCAAGGAGCTTTTGGAATAATCTTAGGTCTGCATACTGAACTCGATGCAAAAAAGACTTGTAGATGTAAACTCTGCGAGATGCAAAAATCCACAGACATTGGCATTTTCTTTATTGTAGTATGGTTGCAACAAAATTTTTTCATCAAAAGAGCATATCTTCTGCCACTAGACCTCAGCTCCAAACTAAAGTCAGGTGGAATTAGATTCCACGGTCTAACTTTTTTGTACCATTAATTATATCATTTGGTATCAAATATGGGATTTCTGTTTTTTTATTAGAATCAACGGTGTCCAACAAAGAGAACAAAATGCATTACCAACTCGTGAACACAGATGAGAAGAATCGAATAAAGAATAATGACAAATCCATTGCAGCATTGGAAGGCAAAAACCTTCTAGATGACAGTCCAAGACCTAATGATAAGTTTACAGGAAATGTTTGGAGATTCCACAGGAATCACGCAGAGTACCAGAACAAGATGAGACTTAAAGAAAAATATGCTAAACACTTGGCTATGAAAGAGTCTGAAAATATGGCTGCTGATAAGAGCTTAGGTAACAATCAAATTATTCCGTTTACAATTTATATATACAGAAACCATAAAAAAAGGTTAAATTTGGAGTTTAAAACTGTTATTTTCACAAAAACTTGAATGTACTATGCAAAAGCTTAATAACTTCTAGGAAATAACACTAATGAATAACTACAAAACCTATCCCATCATCCATTATTATATTCTCATATTCATTTAAAAAAAAAAAGAGGTATTCAGAACCTCCTCACAGTTGATTAAGAATGAAAACCGCCCGTAATAGTTATCAAACTTTAATTACTACAAGCTGTAACCAGAATTATAATTGCATCACAATCACATAATTCAGGAATTAAGTGAACCATAGTCAAGCAAACACCCACAATAGAGCAAATATCTGTGGCTCACGAATATATATACTGCACAGGCATTGAACCCGCAGCCATCCCAATTCTAGTCCTATTCCTATCCTACTAATATTATAAATGCGAAAGTTTGTGAGAATGGATGGATGTTTGTTCCTCTTTCACGCAAAAACTACTGAATGGATTCGAATTAAATTTGGAACAGATAGTTTATAACCAGGATTGAGTAATAGGGTACTTTTTATCCCGTTAGTATGTTCCCGTGGGACAAACCGGGAACTACGCGGGTGAAACCGCAAAGCGCAGCTAGTATGTAATGAAGTGTGATCATTCACCACACTTTGCGTTTGATTAATGTTCTTTTCCACAGATAACCAATTTGGCCTGATACGCAGTGCAAAAGACGTCCAAGTACGTGATAAAGGCTACAATCTACATGCATTTAACACTCTTATTTCACAAAGAATAGGGAATCGCAGAGGAGTCCCGGATACTAGGAACAAATTGTAAGTAACGGAATATTTCATGCTTCTAATCCATAGTCCCTACATTGTTTTTCTCATAAATGTAATAAGAACTCTTTCACTAAGGTAAACTTGTTCGGTTTCTGGTATCCTATATGCGACCAATAGTGGGCAAGTGTTACAGTTTCCTTGTTTGAAAGCCATCAATGTTGTGGAAATATGCTAGGGATGGAGTAATGCCGTTATTTGGCTATTCTATGCAGAATGGTAGAGTCAGTGAACTTTCATTAATGCCCTCTCGGAACCCATTTGAATAAGGTTTATACTATGTTTGAATCTTTTTAAGATATGCTTTTAATTCTTTTTGTGTCATCTAAGTACCATGTCATAAATTATTGTCTTATCAACTTCCAGATGCCGTAAACGAAAGTATATTGAGAAACTTCCCAAAGCTTCCGTGGTGATATGCTTCTACAATGAGCACTTCGATACCCTGTTGAGATCCGTTCACTCAGTACTGGATCGAACAGACCAGAAGCATCTCAAAGAGATCATTCTCATCGACGACTACAGTGATTTAGAGAATCTCCATGAAGATGTGCAGAAAGCGGTCAACGATTTAAACAGTAACCTACGCAAGGAAGAAGAAATGCTCGAAACTAACAACTTAGATGTAGAAAATGTTGTGGATTATATCAACGATGACAATAATCTAGATAAGAAGACGACTGATAAGAGTTATGCCAAGTTTTCTAAGTACGGACTGAATATACGGCTGCTGAGAACAGGGCGGAGGGAGGGTTTGATTAGAGCCAGACTTTATGGTGCTGATAATAGTGTAGGTGATGTAAGTATGGCTTCACAAATTTAATTGATTTGTGTGGGTAGTATTTGCTAGTGAATTAAATCTTCTAGCTCAACATATGATTTGCAATCATCATTAATAAACAAACTTTAAAAAAAAATGCTCATCGCACGTGGCTCGACTCGGCCACTCGGGCGCTCTGTGAAAAATTCACTCTGCAGCTTGTGGAAGCCACCGGTGGTCGTGCCTATTAGGTCACTGAATGTGAATTTCAGACTCGTCTGATGAGAAAAACGATGATAACTGTAATAATTTTTTTTTCAGGTGCTAGTATTCCTGGACTCGCACATAGAAGTGAACGTGGATTGGCTGCCGCCGCTGCTGGCGCGCCTGTCGGAGGGCGTGGGCCACGCCGGGTACTCTCCGCGCGCCGTCACGCCCGTCATCGACGTCATCAACGCAGACACGTTCGAATACTCCGCCAGCCCACTCGTCCGCGGTGGGTTCAACTGGGGCCTGCACTTCAAGTGGGACAACCTCCCCAAAGGGACCTTGAAAAGTAAGCACAGCTAAAGTTACGACGCGTGAAGGTACCACCCAAGGTACTATTCAGGTACTGTTTATTTAATATCATTACGGTTTCCAGCTGACGAAGATTTCATCAAGCCGATATTGTCGCCGACAATGGCGGGCGGCCTGTTCGCGATTTACCGCGAGTATTTCAACTTCGTGGGCAAGTACGACTCTGGCATGGACGTGTGGGGCGGCGAGAACCTGGAGATATCCTTTAGGGTTAGTAAACTGAGGGTGAATTGTAGTAACTAATTGCATTTATAATATTAAAACTCTAATTTATGAAATTAATATTTTTAACAATGAAAAATCTTATGACACTGTCCGTATGCAAAGAAATAAATAAATGCGGACTGCCATGCCAATAGCCGGTCTGACCCGCCGCGTTTTATGTTTAACATTCACATAAATTCATAAATCATACCGGTACATATCCCGTTCTCATTGACAATACTAAATGTTAGTGATCATGTTACTGTAAAACCGTATAATTTTATCAGATATGGATGTGCGGCGGATTCCTGGAGTTGGTGCCGTGCAGCCGCGTAGGCCACGTGTTCCGCAAGCGGCGCCCCTACGGACTCGGCGAGAAGGAGGACTACATGCTGCGCAACTCCATGCGCATGGCGCGCGTCTGGATGGACGACTATGTTGTAAGCACTAAACTACACCCCTGACACTTCATACAAATAAGCGGATTCGATTACTCACATATATAAATGACGTTTTTACATGAATAACGTTGGCTGCAGCTGGAGGATGCAAAAAAGTAGAAATACCAAAAGCCCAAATTGGTTTTTAAAATTAAAATATTACATTTCTAAATCTTAGCCTGCTTGTCCGTTGTAGGATATAATAATTCGTTCTTAGCCTACTAGTCCGTTGCTGGATACAATAATTTTTTCTTGGTCGGCTTGTTCATTGCAGAATAAAGTAATAGCCCAGAACCCTTCGGCTGCCCACGTGTCCACCGGGGATCTTGAAGACAGGAAGGAGCTCCGCAAGCGGCTCGGCTGCAAGTCATTTAAGTGGTATGTATCTTGTTTTTCTTTTACGATCTATTGTTCTGTTTGATACCTATTTCTAGAACATAACCTAGATAAAAAATAGGTGTTGTTGAAAAATAAGAACCCTTTAAAAAGATAAGATATTAAAATGTACTTATTTTCGTTTGCTGTGCTGAAAAGAAGTGACTAGACATATATTTTTTCCCTTAAACTTGTGTTTGTTTTTATGTTAATGTGGAATATTGTTCATTGAAAAATTCATGCCGTATGGAAAATGGATGCAAACTTAACTGAATCGTGATCGTGACTGATCTGTCTGACCGAAACTTGACATTTTCAATTACTTCAAAATAATATTTTAATATTTGTACTGGCTAAATGCGCAACACGTGCTAAGCCAAAACTAAAAAAAAAGAACATTAATATGTTAACCTTCTCCTCAAACAATTTTAAGGTACCTGGACAACATATACCCAGAGCTGGAGGCTAGCACTAACTTGGCCACCAAGAAACGGATGGCTGCTTTGAATGATGCTGATAAAAACAAATTCCAGCCGTGGCATTCAAGGTAATGATAAATCAATATAATATCATATTATATTTATTATTTGCCCGTATCAATGCTACAATAGAATATATTTACAAACCTATGTCTGCCTCTGTATATTATTAATTTATTGTAATTTTAAAATGTAATCCATTATATAAAGTAATCTTCTATTGTAATCTATTGCAGACAACGCAACTACACGGATTCATTCCAGATAAGACTGAAGAACGCATCGCTATGTATACAGAGCTCGAAGGATATCAAGACGAAAGGCAGCGGTCTCGTACTTGCCAGCTGCATCCGGACGCTCAATCAGGTAATAGAACTTTTAACTTCATTATCGTCATTATAATTATCATCATCATCATCATCATAGGCATCATCATCATCATAGGCATCATCATCATCATCATTTTCATTATCATCATTATCATTTAGTGACTTTTACTACGAGGAATAGGCTCACTGATCACAAAACAACTGCTAACCGACTTCAAAACAGGAGGAGGTTCTCAATTTGACTGTATTTTTTTTCTTTTTTTTATAAAGGATCACTAATGTGGAATATTTTTGAATAATTATGATTGTTGATTTGCCGGTGTTGACGTTAGCGTTGGCATTATGTTAAAATGCACCAAAGCGGCAAGCATTAAGCATTAAACCACTGGTGAAATGTATAGTTATATTTTTAATTTTTTGCACCAACATTAAATGATAGTGACATCGTCGGGTTGAAATGTATGAAAAATATTTAATAAAAACTCACTCACAGAAAACCAAAAATTTCAAATAAGATTCTTAAAATGGTCTTAATGACATATAAACTACAGATTAGAAAATTTAAACAATGCCCTTTTATATATTACTAGATGTACCCTGTCACGGTTCGCTGTGGCACATTCGGACATTCGCTGATATGTCACTGATGAAAAAAATAGATAAAAACAATCCTTGATGCGGATTATATATCATGCTAAAATTTCAGCTCGATCGGTGCAGAACTTTTTGAGTTTTTGAAACATACACAAACCAACATAACATTTTTATATATATAGATATTTTTAATGTGATAATTATATCTGTTTCATCCACCATAACGGAACGCCAACATTTGGCGAGTGTAAAATTACACACCGAATTTTCACAGCTCTATAGACCAGGACGCCTACCATGACGTCTTATAGCGATTCAGTTCAGGACCTAAACTGAGCCGCGTCGCATAAGCGTACCGTGACGTCTTATTTTTCATGTTGCTGCCATTTTCAACCTAAACTGGATTCAGTTAAGGTTGAAAATTGCAGCAACCTATATTGAGTCGCTAATAAGCCAATCTCAACCTAAACTGGATCCAGTTTAAGTTGAAAATGGCAGCAACATAAAAAATAAGACGTCACGGTACGATTATGCGACGCGGCTCAGTTTAGGTCCTCAACTGAATCGCAATAAGACGTCATGGTAGGCCCCCAGGTTGGTTATGTGTGCCCTAAATCTGAACCTTTTAGTGTTATAGTAATAGTGTTGGGTCTTCAATAGTTTAGACTAGAACATTGTGTATTTGTAGGGTCCTGACTATCGTAGAATGATAGGGTAGCGAGGATTTATTAAATAAATTAACTTATAGTTAGAATGTATTTGGTGTATATATCTCACTATGTCGTTACTTGCAATATTATGGGGAATGTACTTATTTTTATTAATGACGCACTTTATGAACTACCAGAGATGTGCACTCGGCGACCACCGATACTAGACTGCCTCGATAGTAGCGCGGGAGCCATAGAGCGGAACCCATGGTAATTTAAGGAAGTCAATCACGGTACTTTTTTACTCACTAAGCGTCATGAGGCATCGCGTGGTACTAATTCATAGGAAGTCAAATATAGTTTGCTAACAATAGTTGGTAGTGTTTCTCGCTCTAGTTGGTAGTTGTTCGTGGCTCTCGCTCTGACAATGAGGTTCTATGTGCGGTCCGTCCGAATTTTAATATGTTCTATTTTTATGTTAACACTCCCTAAAGTTACCAAAGGTATTTCTTATACTTACTGATCAAAATTATAGTAAATATCCCGTTTCACGCTTATGTTTAGCTTCACCTATAATGTAAAGTATTTTATGTTATATCCAATGTTGAATGAATGTAATGGTATCTTTCAATCCAATTTACTCTTCCAGGCGTCTGCCACAATTCAAAATCAGGTCTGATCAAGACGGCTTCCATGTCGGAAGTGGGTGATGAGTCGACTGCAAAGCGTTTGGTTGCGTGCTCGATTTCTGCTCAGGGCAAAGATTTGTGTGAACCACTAATATTTGGGTTGAGTGTGGGAGTTTGAAGGACCATGGTTCTCATAGCTCCTGATTCCCTAGTGACAGGGAGTTGTAATATATATATTGAGACGCGTTATTATTATTAGAAATTTGACACGTATTTGAGAACCGATGACAATACAATACCTAATTAAAAAAACATAAATAGTTTACGTGTTAAGGTAGATTTTCGTGTCGGGTCGCGTGACAGATGCGCGCATCAGTCACCTCCGCCGCGATAGAAGGCTAGCTTTAAGCGTGTGTGTTTTTTTATTCCTCTTTGTGCTCTAAATCGACCTAGTTCTGAATTGGTTTGTTCAAAAATAACTTTTATTTATGTTGTATTTAAGGTGTGGTTCGAGACGTCGAGGAACGAGCTCGTGTTGGGGCGGACGCTCTGCCTGGACGCGTCCAATAACGTGGCGCCAGCTCTGAGCAAGTGCCACGAGCTTGGCGGCTCGCAGGAGTGGCGGCACAAGGGCGCTGTGAGTATTACTGTAGACATCACATGTATTATGCGTCTCTAAAATACAAATCGATGTATTAATGTAGCCATTTGGTAGTTTTACCTGGAGAGTTTTTTGGCAGTTTTAAACATAGCTATTTTTATAGATTGCCACTTGCTCTTTTCGAATTTTTACTTTGCCACCTCGTGTCTATGCCGCTTGTGCCGCCATATTGAAAAATGGCGTGGCTAGTCTATAATAATAGCAATTATCAAAACTCACGGAAACCGTTCCAGGTAACCCCACCTTAACGGAAACTATATTACTGGAATATAAGAGTGAATATGTGTATTCCAGGCCGCCAGCCCTATATACAACACAGCGGCGGGAATGTGCCTCGGGGTGGACCGAGCGCAGCGCGGCGAACCTCTCATCATGGTCATCTGTGACACCCAGCCCACCAACCAGTGGGACATCGTGCGCTCCTAGGCACTGCCGCCTACCGCACCGACCGTCCCCACCATCACATTCGGTCTGCAACGGATATTCCTTGCGATTAGTCGAGCTTCTTTAACTACTACTGCGACACTCCGAACACTCCATACAAATAACGTTCATATCTCACACATATAAATTATGTTAAAACACGCGCCAAATGTGTGTGTAAGTTGTTAAGTACTCAAAGATACTACGCGACCAAAACAAAAGATACCAGCTAGTATGAAGGTTCATACTAACCCTTTGCCTGTTGTAATTTTTGCGTGTAATATTGACTGACCTCCCAATTGCCCTCCGGATTGCGGGTAGAAAAGTATGCAGTAGGGATTTCAGTTTGTTAGCTACTGTGAATTAAAAATAATAATGATACTCCTATACAAATAGTCTATTCTTCTAGTCGTTTGCGACCGATGTCCACTCTGCACTCTTGAGCACGGAAAATTATAACCTAAAGGCTATTCTATATCTTCGCCATACTGTAACATGGTCTGTCCATCTTATGATATGCATACGACAACACATACACACTGTGTGTGTGTGTGTGTGTGCTACACTTTACTTGGCTTATAAAGGTCACGCAACAATAAGTTTGCATAGCTGCGTCCCTTTCTATCTGCCTTCATTCATGGTCGAATGACAAGGATATCGAATTGTTCCTCGGTCGGACAAAGTAAATTATATTGTAAAATAATACTCCCGTAGATCTGTTTTGAAGAACTTCATGTTTTTCCATGTTCTCTAATCTGATATGACAGACTGATGGTCTAAATACCTGTTAATTTTAATCGCTGTTTCCACCCAGTAATTATGCAAGGTTAATAATCAATGTTGTTATTTTTGTGTAGATGAAATATTGTTGCACGCAAGGCTGTTGTTGGCTCACAGCTGCTCTAGACGAAGTTGTTACGCACGATATTTTTAATATAACTAAGTGTAATATATTAGGTACATATTGTATACATGACTCATAAGTTAAGATTAGGAAATGTTAAATGTTTACGCACGCTTTTAATTTTTTTTTAATCATCTTTAGTTGAGATTCTATACGTCCAAATGTAGGTACGAATGCATAAGTCTGATTGTAAAAGGTTCACGCTCAAAACTATTTTGATCTCACAACGGATCTTACTCTGTGTCGATTAATTGAAAGTAAGCCAAGTGTCAATGATTTGTTTCTTTGAATGCTTGTCAATGAATATGAAACGCTTGCACGAATGTGGGCAAATGATGCAAACTCAAAAAGCCTGCTATTTCGTGTTCTCTCCGAAAATCCCTCTGGAACTTTCAGTAAAAGTACCCAACACTTTACTGTGACATTGACTAGGACTAGTGACTGTCTGATTGGGACTCAAAATTTTGACATTACCAACAAAATAAAACGTGAAATACTTGACTAAAACTAAATCCGTAAATCGTGCGGAGTCAAAACGTAAATATAACATAAGATTGAGGGCAGCGGGCAGCTTTCGCAATACAATGGGCGACCTACCGCCGCAGCAACTGCCCGGTGCGCTCGCTCCATGTATCGTATCCTTTAGTTTGTTGTGATTTTCGTGTCACGTGTACTTGAAGCCGTCCCAAGTTACATTTGTTCCTACTCTAGATCTGAATTTTTATATATTTTTTACTATAAACTCGATGTTTTATGTATGTTTAACTGAAATATGTTCTTTTTTTACATTCCATTTAGTCGTGGGTAGCTATTAACATAAAGCCTGCCATCCATGGCGGTGCACGCCCACTACAAAGTGTACGATTGAAGTCCGAGGAAGATTCTTATCAAGAGAAAAATAGGAAAATTTAAAAACTGATAATTATTTTTCTCTTAAACTTTGACATTAGCTATTTCCGCGATCATCAGCTATTCTCAAATAACATGGTAGTTTTTAACTTGGGAAATGCAGAGCTATTGCGCGGAAACTGGAATTCCTGGATGACATCTTTTAAGTTTGTATGAAATCTTGTACGTAGCCGGGGCCGTGCGTCGCTGTGTAGGAGGCTTACGGCATCTGTTATAATATTAACTATAATAGTATTTAAGTGTCAGTGTACATTAACATTAATTGTCAGTCAATAAAAGTATCATAATATTATGTTACATAAGTACAATCTCCTTATTAGACAGTGTTTGTCTCAATTAAACAGAAACACAATTTGCCATTGTTAAACAAATAGTATTATGAATTTCATTCCCTAATATGTAGCTATTTTATTCTGCATACACGCAGTTAGTATTAATGACTAGTATCTACAGGGTGTAACAAAAACCATGTTGTATCCGCGGGGTGCGTATCCGGTAGCGACTGGAGGTTGTAACAATAATAGTTATATTTAAATACTTGTAAGTGTGTCCACCCTTATTGATGTAACAGGGTTTTTGTAACACCCCGTATAATTTAGAAAAATAACCAATTATTAATGGGTAAACCAACTGCAGGTCTGTAACGAGATTCGTGGAGTGAAATATCGATTCAGTATCGTTAAAAAATATCGAGTTCACGTTTGACTGTAGCAAACACTGACCCCCTTATTAATAAAAAGTTATCGAACGTCACTTAGTACTGCGCAGTACAAATTTGTAGTGCGCCATTTTATGAAACGTCACATAACTTTTTACGAATAAGGAGGTAAACCTTTGCTTTCATATAATAATAGTTTTGATCATGCTACATAGATTATAGCATAATATTTCACATTATAAAATGAGTAACGTGTCACGAACACTCGCGTAGATCCTGACTTATAACAAGGATTCCCTTCTAGCTAGAGTACTACGAGGACCATGGTCCCACAAACACCCAGCATAATAATACTATATAATTAAATAAATATTATATTCGAAAACTAAAAATAATCACGCCCTAGTTAATTAAAACTAAATGAATAAGCTTCACTCATTTTCAGGGGCTAAACTCCTAGCTAGAGCTTAAAAAAACACTAAACACACATTGATAAGGTTTTTACATAACAGCGCTCGTGACTGTACTTAAATGTGAAAGTTATGCTTCTTTTGATTTATTAAATTCAATGTACATTGTAAATACCTCCTAGAAAATAAATTTTTGAATTACTTTTGATACTTTATTGTATGTAAATATAAAGGTTTAGTCAGCTATGTTGTGCACTGTTGAATTTTTTTTTATTGTAATTAATATGTATGAATAAGATAAAAAACAGGACCTGATTTTAAGTCAAACTCGGCCTAGGCTACACGCCGGACACTTCATACAAGTAAGTTGATTTGTCGACTCACACATAAAAATTACGTTTGAAGGTTCATACAACCCGTTCGTCTATTACATAGGGGTACAGGAACGGACGAACGCGGGGTGGAGACTGACCTTTCTGTATACTATGTTTATTCTTTGCCTAGGCCAAGTTACTTGTTCTCTTGGTTAATCAAAAATTATATTATTGATTTTTACAATACGATTTTTATCACGTTTTGGGCTTCCTGTTTGATCCCTAGTTAATCTAATTAATAATACTCAAAATGTATGGAGAAAATGTTTTGTTTTCATCCGTACGTTCTAGATTTATTTGAATCATGACGTACTTGTAAGTCTGATTGTCTGTGGAACTTTTGAAAGAGTATACTCGTTTTTAAAATAATAAACCGGTCCCGTTACAAACGATACTTCTATTGTCATTCTATTATTTAGACTAAGAAGTGAAACTGCTGTAAATGCCAAGAATATTTAGGAGTTAGGGGTAAGACCCTGTACTTACAAAATCTGTTGTAATTTTTTTATAAACGTCTCGTAATGCTGTTGATCTGTTTTTGTGAATTCCTTATTGCACTTGTAGTACATTTTTGTTGCAATTTAAATTGGTAGTTTATTGTGTTTTATCAATACGTTGACTGCTGAACCGGTTTTTATATTTGGGCACCCGTTACGAACTGTGTGTTTTTCAGCACTGGCGTGCCGCACTGTAGTAGCGCCGCGTTCAATACACACGTCGGTTTTTCACCGCAAAGGAGGCACGTAAGCAGTGCTGACACAACAGTCGTGTTTACTCGCGTAACGTTATAAAACTAGTAACGTTTGTGTTTTCAGCAATGAACGTGTTAATGGTCTCGTCTGAAGTATGGTTCATTTAAAAATTACTCACGTCGAAATTTTCGAAGATTCTTAGGCTGTTACCACACCACTCGCGGTTGTAGATTAGGGCTAATCCTAGATTATTTCGACTGTTATGTCATTAAGTCTTAGCGTGTAACTGTAGGGCATATTTTAAGATCCCCTAAAACACTAAATCCCTGCTTTAATACCAACATATTTGTCTGATGTTTTAAGGTTTTAATTGCATATGGCCACTTACATTAGTATTATCATTGTAAAGGGGATAATATTTACTATGTATTAAAATTATCTCTTTTGCAACTGTCATTAAAAAAAAAATAAGAGTTTGATGTGTTTTAGAAGAAACGGGAAACGTCACACTAAAACGTGACTATCGAGAAATCTTACAAGCGATCGTTTGAATCTAATGCCGAATAATTTTGTATCAGAGTAGGGCATCAGGTGTGTCAATGCATCACGTCATGTATCAGCCCCTCTTACTCCCTAAAAAGTGCTGTTGAGTGCTTAATATAAATTTTGTATGAATTTGACAGGTGTCGTGGCAATTAAGTCACAGTTAAGGCTAGTAGTTAGTACCAAATTTTGGTGAATACACTCATTGGCACTCTTTACGGGATAGGGGGATCACGTTAGGTATTTTTGGTTGTATTATATATTATGGTTATATTTTAGGTATTTGAGATGTATTAGTCATACTTTTTTACAATCACAAAATGTTATTTAAGATGTAACTACCTATTGCATTTTTAATAAAAGTTATTCATTGCAAAATTTGTTTTTATTATATTTAGTGCCCCTTTTACCCGAATACGGAACGGCCAGTAGGACGGTTTATATTTTTAGCAGCCTGTGGATTTACGCATGCTTTACTGTAGTAGCGCCTAAAACTACCCAACCAAGGCGTCTTTGATTTGTCATTTATTTCTTCGTTATTTTACTTGTTTTTTATTTGACTAAGAGACGATACGATCAAGTCATTCACCTGATGGTAAGCGCTTCGCCTGCCCATAATAGAATAGCGGAACCGCAGTTCGCTCGTCACCCTGAGACATCACTTATTCTTAACACTTTCACTGCTGAGCCGATTTTCTTGTCTAGCCACGGGTGTGGCTCTGCACACTCCATAGTGTTCCCCCGTAAGTACAACAAACACAAATGTGTTTTCTCGCACTCGCGGCAATTTATGAAAAACATGACAGTTGTGTTTTCAGCACTAAAGGTGTTAAATTATCAAAACTCAAAACTGCTATTTGCCATATCTTAATATTGTTTATTTGTTTCAGAGGATTTATGTTAATAATATGTACCTTTTATATTAATTTTATGTATTGTTTTATTTTTTCTAAGTACCTTAGTAGATGGGTGGAAAGATAGCTAGGTACCTACCTATACAAATTGGTGTCAATAAAGAGTGATCTGTCTATCTATCTATCTATAAATACTTATTAGTTAGATTTATGTAACTATAGGAATGGTTCTTAAATAAGGATAGAAATAAAACTAACATTTTTTTTTTGATATGGTATTTATTAACAAAAACACTTTCTTATTTTTAACACTTTTTCCAAAATACATAAAAAGTTAGGCATTGTGCCATAAAAGTCTTCGATTACACACTTCAATAACACATAAATTAGTACAGAAAGAGTTCACTTTTAGAGCCATAGAAGGGAAACAACATGAAAAGTACAGGTCATTTGAAGGTTTGATAAATGAATGTGTATTAAAAGGTATAATGAAATAGATGAACGATATACATATACCTATCTATGAATAAATGAATATAATTATACTGAAAGGAAACTAGTAAGTACCTACATAACTATCTTGCGATGGGTTCTGTCTACTAGATATACTAACTTACATATCTGATAATAAATCGATTTTGACAGATATACAATAGCAATGAAAATTATAGTCGATATGTTCCAGATACTTTTACCATTTTCATTCCTTTAATTATGTTAAAGCCAGTGTCATTGAAAAACGATAAACGTTTCTTTTTCACGTTTATCGTCAAATTTTTAACAAATTCCCCAAAGGGACTTACATTATTTAATTATTATGTTACATTTTGATTTGAAAAAACATGGAACGAAAGAGCTGCAGTTTTACATGTAACGTTATCAAATTTTTGTTAACCTCGTAAAGTACGTTGGTTGTTTTGCAAACTATTTTCTTTACTTTTAAAGTTTGATCTTAAAATCGAATTAGATAGGCCGAAACCTTTATAGAATTAGGTTAATTACAAGTTATATGAGAATATTGTCTTCAACACGAATTTTTACATAGACTGCTTTCTAGGTGTTTTTATTAAAAAGTTACAACGACTAAGGTTAGTCGAGTTCAAAGCAGTCAATGTACATTAGCCGACACTGGCGCAACAACCCGTGTTTATGATTTACTTTGGTCCCAACGCTTGCTAAGGAGTCTTTAAAAGGGCGTTACACACATTCCTTCAGACGAATTCTCTATCGATCTTGTTTACGTACACACGTGTGCTTATTCGTGTCCTTCCCTTCTGGATAATGGTACCAACACTCTGACATTATCCACCACTAGAAAGACTCCCCCTTTTACAACTCCCCATTAAAAAGTAGGTTTGCTATAGTTTATATATATATATATATATATATATGTGTATATATATAAATATATGTAAAAGTTTAACTCAGGTATGAGGAAGAACAAGTTAGATGATATGATGTTGCAATATGACATGATAATACATTAATATTAAATGAATTGAGTGATGGTATAATTAGGAGTGAAACATGAGAAGGGGGTAAAGTAAGTAGGTGATTTACATTTAAGTAGAAGCTCTTTACGTTTAGCTAAGTACATTTGCGAATACAGACTAGCAAATAGAAACACGTTATAATTTTACAAACATACAACACATTTAAATTGAAAATTACATATACGATTAAAGTGTTTTAACTATTAACTTAATCTATGCAATTAAACTGTTAAGACTAGTCGTCACGAACGAGGAGAAAGAAGGGCGGGGCGGGCCTTCGAAAACATTTAATAATACAATTATATCTACACAAGTAACTTAAGTATAATATTTTTAAATTATACTTTAAATTTAAATTAATATTCGTTGTTGAAACCTTTGCATCTTTGTCTTTCGACATTCTTATTTTATTATTATGTTATGTTAAATTAATTAAGTACTATTATTAATATAACATAATTATTCTATAAAAACTAATTCCGATTGTAATTATAACTAACGCCCTGTGTTTTATTTTCTTCGATTTTACAATGATGTGAAGTTTAGCATTTTGGACACTAATTGAAAATTAGGGAGTCATTTTTAGGCTAGTATGGTTGTTTGGCGATGTGGATGGTTTCCGCAATATTTAAAGAAATAACGGATATTTATTTTGAACGGTTATGTATAGTAGATACTCCAACATATTTACTTTGCCAAGTTCTTGAGGCAATTTCGTTATTTAAAACATGGTTGAAATCCTGCTATCCCTAAACTAATCCCTTATATATAAAGCTACGTATGTACAAATGCCCTTAGCTCGGGACTTCCGAAAGCAAAAAAAAAAAAATATCGTCTATTCTATAAAATTAAAGTATGATTTGAAAATCATCTAACTCTACAAAGAAGCTGAACTACCTTATCCTATATATTATTAAACTAGCCCCTTAAATCTAAAACTACATATGTACAGATGCCCTTAGCTCGGGACTTCCGAAAGTAAAACAAAATTAACGTCTATTCTATCAAATTAATGCATGATTATTAAAAATCATCTAACACTACAAAAAAGTGAACTAATCCTATATGCCTATATTTAATAAAACTCTTGTATCCGCTAAAGTACTGCTAGTTGAAGCCCATTCCGGGTCTTCCTATAATTACTATTTACAAAACGTTGAAACTCAGTCTCCAGATTTATTTTAATGAACACGTGGAAACTGTGTCCCACAACAACTTATGCAAACGTAAACAAACGACTGAAGAAACGTTATTAATTAGGTGTTCAGTTAGTATAAATCGTGAGACAGAACATATGACCGTACATACGATTTGGGCGCCCCCGGGGAATTATCATCCCGGGCGACCCTATGTACAATTGCCCGATGATTGCAGACCCGCACATATAGCTTCACCTGCGTTGTGCAAAATGATATAGCAATGAACAGTTCTTCCACTAACCAAAAGCGACACAAACTAGGTAAATTAATTATTATAGAAAACTGTTTTGTAGTGCTCTTCAATCCAGTAATGTTTGCACACTAGATACGGCTTGGCGCATAATTATTGGCAAACTGGTGGTACTCTACCAGGTGTTAAGTAGGTACTCATGTTAAATAGTCCGAGCACTGCTAACAACAGAATATCAATATATGTTTAAGAAATAAAAATAGATAGGCATAATAACCAATTTAGCATCGAACTAAGGCTGGACTATATGTACGTAGGCCGGCAATACGTATCCACAGCCACATTGCTCCACGTTTGTTTAAAATCTACTTCATTATTATCTAAAAGACTAAAGTTATTATTGCTTTGTGATACGTTGTAGCTAAAAAACTAAAATATTCTTTACGAATAAACCAATAAAAAACTTATCTAAGTAGAGGTATCTTTATAAATAAGCGCTTAAACGCTTGCCTGTTGTATCAACATATTAATTTGATCGTAATCAATTAAGTAATCATATAGGTACCGGATTATCAAACTGAGGTCGCATATCCCGAATAACAGACGCAGTACTTCTCTTCTCTTTGGCTTCAGAAGACGAGTGAATTATTTTCAGGTTCTACACAATAATTGGTCAGGTGTTTGTTTGGTAGAATTCCGAAATAATGCAGATGGTAAGTGATATGCGAGAACTTCCTCGTCGGAAATAAGTTCTAGTCCCATTACGCAAGAATGTCGACCCTTATACCACACAAGTCTCACCCTATAAGAACTAAGGTTTATGTTCGATCTAGAAACAGTAGAAGTTATAATTGAGAGATGTGTTAGAGGTTTGATGTATCCCTTACTTTTCAAACGAACTGGAGCTCATTCTAAAGGCATCGAAGTAAAATTTTGACCGATTTAACATTCCTTTTCCAACTGATGTTGACCAACTATTCTTACTGTACATAACCTACCTACCATATTGCTATTTACGTACTTCTTCCCTCTTTTCAATCTTTTAATTATATGCCTTAAGCATTTTGTCCATTATTTCGGCAGTGTCTTTATTTCCAATCTTTATGTCGTAAGGTGATTGGCATGGCGGTGGGGTGTTTTTGCACTCATGTTGTTCAGACGCCCTTGAACGAAGGATATACGCGCTCATCATGACACTTCAATCTTAACTGCTTATATCTTGTTGGGTGGTAAAAACTTAATGCTACCTAAAGCTACCTAAGGGTACCTATTATCCAACCTTGCTCACATTAAAATGTGTAATTTTAATGTGAGAAAGATCGGTACGCCCCAAAAGCTAAAAACAAATTGCACATCGCATGTTGAAGATATCATATTGAATTATCTGCTCTGCGTTGCAAATAGTAACAGCTGTTTTATTTGAGCATTCATTTCTTGCTACCGTCTGACCAATTAAAACGGTTTTTTATATTCCTTATATGACAGTAATGGAATGTGCATATTTGTCCTTAGCTTTATTCCTAAAATGCACGTACTTCCTTTTCCAAAAGTAAGACCTAAGATCATGCCTTTGGTAATGGAAGGACGATGCACGAGACCTAACATTACCCTATAAATAATAATATTGATGTACTCTAGCTGTTGGGGACGAATACAACGAAGAGATTGGTGAAATGATATTACAGGCCAGGCCTACCAGGTGAGTCTGGTGAAATGATGTTACAGGCCAGGCCTACCAGATGAGTCTGGTGAAATTATGTTACAGGCCAGGCCTGCCAGATGAGTCTGGTGAAATTATGTTACAGGCTAGGCCTACCATATGAATCTGGAGAAACTCATTTGGTAGGTCTTGCCTGTAATATAATCTCACCAGCCTATTATTATAGACTGGTGAAATGTTGTTACAGGCAAGGCCTACCAGGTAAGCTTACAAGACTCATCTAGTAGACATATGTGTGACATCATTTTACCATAACCATCTTGTTACAGGTAAGGCATAACAGATGAGTCTGTTGAAATTAAGTTACAGGCAAAGCCTAACAGATGAATCAAGTTCTGATGTGTAAGTAAACCAGCATCCAGAGCACTTCAATATATCTAAAACCTAACACTTAATCGAGTACATAGATTATGACATGTTTTATCTTACATGTCTATAATCAAAAGTAAATTTCCTACAGTTTTATTGCTTGTTGATGCGTAGATACCCAATGTGCATGGGACTACTCCTAGGTTAAATCTAGTTAAACCTAAGACTAAACTAATTTTTTTGATAATTTTTGTAGTTTTTTTTTTTATAAAAATATACTTTTTTTCATTATCTATAGTGTAATGATTATTAAAAAAAAAGATGATACGCTGATCTTGCGACTGCGATCTAATTATTTCTTGCTGTGGCTTAAACGTGGCAATGCTGGCAGAATTTTTAGAACATGGCCAAACGGTTTGCTTTTATGTTTGTTTTAGTTAAAAAAAATATATGAAAATAAAATGTTGATTAGCAAAGTAGGTACCTAATTGTATTTTATTTATTGTTTAAATAAATCAAATATTGAACAAACAATGTCACAAGCAAGGCGTGCCAGATATTGAGCCTGGTGAAACTCATCTGGTAGCTCTTGCCTATAATATCATTTCACCAGACCTTAACAATAGGCTGGTGAAATGATGTAGCACGCAAGGCCTACCAGATAAACTTGGTCAAATTATGTTACAGACAAGGCCTCTAAGATGGGTATGGTGAAATTATGTTACACACAAGATCTACCAGACGAGTCTTGTAAACTTACCGGCTAGGCCTTGCCTGTAACGTCATTTCACCAGTCCATAAAAGTAGGCTGGTGAAATTATGTTACATGCAAGGCCTACCAGACGTGTTTCACCAGACTCAGCCGTTAGATTTAATGTGTAACATCATGTCACCATATCCATCTTGTAGACCTTGCCTATAACATCATGTAATTTTCACCAGGCCATAATAAAAGGCTGTGGAAATGATGTCATAGTTAGCAGATGAATATGTTGAAATGACCTAACACCTAACCTAACACCTAATCGATTACATAGATTATGACATGTTTTATTTAACATGTCTATAATCAAATTCTACAGTTTTATTGCTTGTTGATGCGTAGATTTCAATGTACATGGGACTACTCCTAGTTTAAATCTAGTTAAACCTAAGACTAAACTAATTTTTTTGATAGGTTTTGTCTTTTTTTTTGTAAAAATATACTTTGTTTCATTATCTAAAAGCCGTCCTAGTCGTCCATCGTCATTCAGACAACCAGACATATTAATAGTGTAACGACACGCTGCCCTTGCGAGTGTGATCAAATTATTTCTTGCTGTGGCTAAAACGTGGCAATGCTGGCGGAACGTTTAATAACACAGCCAACTCGTTTGTTACTATGTTTATTTCAGTTAAGGTTAAAATAGAAAAATAAAATGTTGATCAGCATCGTACCTACGTACATAACTGTATATTAGTTATCGTTTGAATAAATCTAATATTGAATCAGGAGGTCCAATTTGTAAAGTTGAACTTTAGTGAGTCGGCTCCGCCTTTTGATTTATTCTCTTATCAAACCCTAAACTTTTATATGGTACAATGGGGACTGAAACCAACTCGCTAAAGTCAATCTAAATGAAACCTGAGAAAAATTTGTCGAAGTTTTTCAAAAGCACATTGTATTATTGATATTTATTGATATGATAATAATCATTTAATTTTTCCCGATATTTATATCACACTCGCTAGACATTTCCTCCGACAGTGCTATTGCAAACCTGGTACCTAACCGTTACAGAGAAATTGAGAAGTAATTTGTTTTTTAATCATGAAGAAGGCTGAATCGCCTCCTAACGAGCTGTTAGTGTTTTAGAAAAGTAGCATGTAACTACTTCGAGGACAGATCCTGTTAGTCCGATATTGAAATTCTGGTGCTGCAATAGAGGTTGTTACGCACAAACTGTTCTAAGCATTCGTTATTTATTGGACTGTGTAGGCAATGCCAGCCAATAAAACCGTTATGTACCCGTGATAACCCTATTCTAAACTAACTACCACTTAACATACGTCTTAACTAATAATCTCAAGGTACATATCAATTTCCCTAGCTGACTCCTACCTACGTCATTACACATATTCCCTAGTTCATTCATCTCTATCACTGGCTGTAAAACTAACACCCTATGCAAGCTAACAAACACACTAAAGTTAGCTTGCTACGTATCTTAAATAACTTACATTCTGCTATTTCATATAACTCTGTTAAATCTAGCACTACTTCATATATCTCTACTCTCTGTTATTCTTACTGTAACCTATATATTTTTTTTATTAATTCTATTTTCTTTATTTTAGCATTACCTAATATATCTTTTCTATACTGTATTCTTTTTACTAATTAATTATATTACGAACTATAAATCTAGCTACCTATACATCTACGAATCCTTATATTTAAAACAACCAAAGAGATAGCGAGTAAATTTACATACTTTACTTCTAAATTTACTTTCTAGTGCGTTATACAGATCGATGCAGTGCGGCAAGCAGCGCGTTGCACGGCCTTGTCAAAATGTAACAAAGTGTCAAAGCCGTGCGGCGCGGCGCGGCGCTCCGCACGCGACGCTGCATTGATTTGTCTTACGTTTTGCAGTATCAACCATGTTTTTTATATTTGCGTTGACATAAAAATGTTGGAATATTTGAGTTGATTATTTAGTGGAGTGGTTCGTCAAAAGTGAAGGCAGCCTAATTCCTCTCAATGCCCAAAAGAAGTTGCGACAAAAAACGTATCGGGCACATTAAATTTAATTACGAGTACAATAATAATCCTTAACTCTTACTTGTTTACAGACAAAATAAGGACCCCGTATCATCAAAATTCAAAGAATTGTGTGGTTTTTTAAATTAGTTAATAATGGAAATTACAGAGTAAATTGAAGTTGAACATGTTGATATTATAGGAAAAAACATCGAAAAATTTCGATTATTACATGGAAAATATTGTTAATAAATTTTGAACAATGTCACGACGCTAAAAACTATATACGCATAAGTAGTATGGTAATTTTTTTAAATTCTCAATAATTATTTTCGGAAAGGTTGATGAACTCGGGGTGGTGAAAAGATTCCTATAATTATAATAAATGACATATCTTATTCATATTACAGTATTGATTAAAACACCCATAGTATAATGTAACCTTAACTAATAACTAAGATATTATACTGGCCACAAGGGATTGGAACGACTAATATAGACAGTAATTCGGTTTAAACCTTGTGACGACAGACCACATCTCGACTCCGAAAATATTAACTTTGAACTATTCCACGATTCTTTCTAATTGGTTCAACGACTCGAAGGGTCGTTCTGATTCTGCATGGTCGTATTCCTCTAACCTCAAGCATTACCACATAATATCCATTGTTTTAGTCTATATTTTCGGAGGCGATGTAACCTCACCTATATTAAGTGCTGGATCGAAGAAAACAATAAGCACAGGGGACGACTCTCGTCCGGGAGGTGTCAGCCCTCCATAAGTATACAATCCTAACATTAAAAAATAGGTTAAAAAAATATAGGACATAGATTTGGATATACTAATGACCGGGGCCGGACGCACATGCCATCGCTACGTCGACAAATTAAAACTCACTTTGGTGAAGATCCAACGTGGCCCGCGGAGGCGGCCAGCCACCGGCCGAGGGACACTACTTCAATTTGCAATGAAACCCGACCGTCGCGTCATAGAAAGGTAAATACACAGTATGACTAAAATTTACAACGGTGGAGTGAAAAATCGAGTTTCTATTGCGCATTGAAGTAGTGACGAAATAATAGGGGTTGCCCTAGAGGCGGTGATTGTGGATAAACGTGAGGGCGCGGGGCGCGAGGGGTGGGGTGAATACGCGGCCAGAAGACAAGAAATAGATTTCTGAACAGCAATCGCTTACTAAGTTAAACAACAATAATCTTAATCGTTAAATGATTCGCCTGGGCTGAATTTTATTACTCTACTGACAAGAGGCCATCAGAAACCTACCCCAAGTGTTAACACGTCTACCCAGAGGGGGTCTGACGACTCGAGACCGGGATCCATCTCTAGAGATGGAGCGATAAATAGCGATCGGCGTCCGACGTCTCTAGACATACACATATTACAAAGATAGGAGCGGATCGGACGCCCATCATCGACCTTAACTACCACGTCTTGTAGATCGTGCGGGTCCTTAACAACTAATTCAAAAACGATTAAAATACTGATACATTAATACCGACAAGTTCACTATCGTATAGAAACAGTTTGTCAAAGGGCGTCGAGCGAGTCTCGGCCGAGGTTAGTAGATGTGATGTGATACGACAGGTGGAACGCACCTGCCTCACGCTAGTGCCTCTCGAGAGATACGCGCGGTCATCATCGTCTACTATACGCCAATCAAGGAAGGGTAGGTATCTACCGTTGCATCCAGGTGTATTATGTCACTTTGGATTTGCCGTTTTGGCGATCAAACCAATTCACAATTTCCAATCAGGTAAAACTATTAGATCTTTCAATAACTATGTCTGATGATAAAGAATGCGTGAAATGGCTTATGCCATATTCTTAGCTCAGATGGAAGCTAAAGCTGCCTTTTAAAGTGATTAATGTTATCTGCTATAGTAGACGTCATTAAGTGGGCAGTTCGCATGAAGCACGTTTGTTATTGATGATCTTGTCTTAGTTAAAGGTAGGCTTCGGAGCAGTGATTTCCAAGCTCGCGTGGTGACCGATGGGACGGCGGTGCGAAGGTGCGCCGTCTACGCGCTGCTCCTAGATGTAAGTTGAATGTTCATACATGTTAGCGCGGTCCGCGCGGCGCCTTGTGGCCGTGCGCCATGCGGTCCAGGAAGCGGTGCAGGTCGTGAAAACGGGGCCGCTGCTCCGGCTCACGGTGCCAGCACTCGTGCATGAGGTCGTACAGCTCGCGGCGGCAGCGCGGCGGCGGCGCACACGGCACGCACGCGCTGCGCCCAGCGCGCCTCCACTCGCTCGCGTTGCCCATAACCTGAGGACAATCGTCATTATCAATAACCCGAAAATAGGACACGGACTCTTCTAGCTCCTACGGAATTTGAATTTTTTTTTAACTCTAAAAGCGTTTATATTGAAGTATAAGTTTTATTTTTTTCAGAGACGACTTCCACTATCGTAATATGTATGGGGTTCATTATTGAATCTTACCTGATCATCGCTCAAGTCGTTGTACGGCTTCGCCGAGCAGTAGGTCAGTATTTCCCAAACGGTCACTCCGAATGACCAAACGTCACTGGCAGGCGAGAACATGCCCTGTGACAAAGAATAAAGTTAATCATCCGGCCATTAAGAACGCGTATAAATTTGTGCACGCTGCAGTATTTTATCGCAATAAACCAGGACGCGGACGCAACGCAACAGGCGAACAAATTGCGGTAGACTGTTTGTCTTGAATTAGTTTCCACTACTATTTTAAATGGAGCGTGTCCACAAAGCGAACCGTGCGCTTCCGACTGAACGCCAATAGAGTCAGCTAGCCAACATTCAACCGCAAATTGTTTGTCTTCATAACACCGTAACTCCTCTTTTACATCTCTTGAGACACAGTTTGGCAATAATTATTAAAAGGCTCGCATGTGGCGCTAGGTGTTTTTGAAAATAAAAAAAGAACTAAAGACCGAACATCAGACAAACCTGCAGTGACTCCAAACAAAGGAACTATCCCATTCCATTTCAACAAAAAAGACAAAGACGGCAGTGAGAATTCGCCAAAAACATTTTAACGTTCCTAATAGTGCAGTTCACAATTATACATCAAAATTTTGTCTGGAGTTTTTTTTCCCAAAAACGGACCTACTTGATATTTCAAATACGTTTCTATAGCTCAATTATAGTAGTGAATTTTCAGTGAGCCGATCTGGTGACAGAGGAGGAAGGCAGACACATCAAAATCTATAGTAGATTGATGTTACTGTTTGTAAAATTTCGGGCAGTGACAAAAACGTATTTTACAAAAGATTTTCTCAAAAAATAAATGATTTTAAAGTCGAGATAATGATGATATTGTCTAAAAAAGATTGATCAAATAATATTAATAATATGATTATTTACGTAATGTACTTTAAACTAGTCGTAAGTAAGGGCCCGTTCATGTCTGAATATTATTATCAGCCTAAAGTAAATTTTTAAAATAAGTCGTTATATTGTACATCCGAAATGGATAAACAGTTGTTAATGTATAACATAACTTACCATCTTTGTTTACACAGTTTTGTCAATATATAATATCGCTGATTCTGACTCTGATTCTGAAAAAACAAATGTGACTTCTTACGCCTAAGCCAGCATCGAAGTCATTTTAGTTTTCATTGCGCGTCCTATTCCATTTTCAAACAAAAACTCGAGGTAAGGATTGGAAAATTGATGAAGTGAAAAGCGCGAATGTGATCGGAATGGATTCCCGAGCTGCATATTTCTGAAGATCAAGAACTCGGCTGCGTGAATTTATAATTCAATGAGCTGGAACCGATGCAGATACCATCATACCATGCCATACCTGCCGTATATGTAATTTCTATTGCACGTCTGTGAGTCTATTTATTAGAAATACTCACACCTGGATGACGGCGCCACTCAATGTTTTTAAAAACTTTATATTTAACTATTGCGATATGTGAAATCATTAGGTTTGCAATGGACTTTAAAAGATCTTCAAAAGATTATCTCCATAGTGGTTTGCACATATTCTCGTTCAACCACGTACGTTGAGAAGCAAACGTTGAACGCGGTCTGTGTTTGGACGTATGAGCTGTTGATGTTTGATGGTTTATATTGTTGTCTGATATGGTAGTGTTGCGTTGACTCCTCGCTTACTGATATATGCTAAAGCTTACCATGAGAAGGCTCTCCCAGGCCATCCAGCGCAGTGGCAGACGGGCCCCGTCCGGCATGATGTGGTAGTCGCCCACGAACTCCTCGCAGAACATGGCGTAGTCTGATATCTTCACGTTCAACTCCTCACTCACTGTCACATTCCTATGGACAAGATAAATGGAAAGCTAGGTCACTAAAACTCATCTAATAGCTTCAAACCTAATAAAAAGGCCTTGAGATTTGGATCATTGATATTATGTTGATAAAAATGCACATTTAATTTTGATACAATTATAATGATTATCTCATGTATAATTTTTGTATTTGCATTTGAGTTTGTCACGCTACGCGCGCATTACAACTGCTACGCACTGCTCCGTATATTTATCTATGCTACGGACTTGTCACAACGCAGCAGTTGACTTGAACTTTAAATTGTAGCACCTAGATGACGATTTTTAAAATAAGTCACTGCAATTATATAAAATTTTTCTATAACAAGACATACTATAGTCCCGCAATATTCCAAGCACATTTTTTATTCCGCAGTACAAACGTACGTAATCATTAACAAGTTTCAAAATTCTTGAGTAAATATCAAAATGTTACTGAATAAAGTTAATTAAGAGTTCATCTAAATAAAAACGTAAGATGTGTATATAATGAATATTACCTGGCTGCTAAATCGCGGTGTACTAACTCGAATGATTCCAGATACTTCATGCCGGCGGCTATCTGACAGCATATGTGAATCAAACTGGAGTAACTGAAAGTGAAATACATGTTAAAATATTTTATATAAATATTAGACGCTGTTTACATAGAGATTGCCTTTGTCGAGGCGATGGCGGCGTTTGGTGGCTGAGTCTGTCGGACGACATATTGCTTGATAAAGAACTGGCTTACCTCAATTTCTTGCCCCTCAGAATAACTGGTAGGCATGCGGCCTCCCCGCGGTCGAGAGCTGCGCATGGAGGTTCGAGCAAACTCAGGCCGAGGACCCGAGCGAGCTGCGGGTGCTTCAACCCAGCCCCCCATGTAGCTTCGCGGGCAAACGCCGCTCTGGACAAAGCGGTACTGTATTAGGAACTATCCAGCATCCTACTTCCTACCCAACCTCCTTCCTTCTTTCCTATCCTAATTCCTCATGTTAGAAACCAGCAGCGCCCCGCGGTTTCCCCCGCGTTAACTAAAAGCGTAATTTTTTACGGTTTCAAAAGTATTATTAGGTTGTATTCTAGGTTCTACAGTATCCGTATATTAAAATTCATTAAAAGCCGCGTTCAGCCTTTTTGCCGTGAATTATGGATTGAATTTGGCTCACACATTATTTATCTGAATTTAAACATAGAAAACTTTTTTCGCGAAAACCAAAGGGCTCTGTGGGATAATACTCAACGCGGGTAAAACCGGGGAGCGCAGCTAGTATAAAATAATTATCATCAAGTCAACGTCTTGCTCGTCTCTTTATTCAATAACATACTAAAGTTTGTATTCGTAATGAGCAGGAGCTTAGCTTTTAACAGAGTCAGAAAAGGCCAATTTTATATTAAAAATAAAGAAGTTTCAAATTCGGGGAAAGCTAGTGTTTTTGAAAACCAAGTTTCGTTGGCTCATCCACATATTACATGACTTTTTTACCTACGAGAATATAAATAAAAATTTTCAATGACGTGTTGAAACTAGCTAACCAGCCGTCGAAAGAACTCGAATGTGGAAAGATGCAGTCTCTGCCAACGGGGAAAAGGCGTGATTGTATACATGTGTCGAAACTAGCATCGCCCTTCAACTTTTGTCGCTGGTTGCATAAGTATCCCGAAGTCCTTGGAGGGTCGCTTACGTTCATAGCACCATCTACGACCTGGTACTCACTTGATATCGTTATGGCATCCGCGCCATAGCGTCTTGACAACGACAATTCGGCGGCGGCCTCCACTCGGGGACTCCTCGTCGCTTAGTTCTTCGATGCCGTCGGTCTCGCATATCTGGAGCTGCAACAAGATTTTCCACTCTAACACCTGTATTCACAAACTTTACGTAGATTCATAGTGCGCACTGTTATACGACGGTTCTAGGAAGTCTTTTTAAAAAAGATTATTTATAATTAAATCCATTTATTAGGATTAGAATAGACAAATAGACAAACAATTAATAGAAACGACCCTAGGACAACCAGTCGCCAAGAATATCAAACCGAGACTGCCGTTGGTAGGCAGGTCTCTTACCAAGCTAGGAATGATGTGGATGCTGATTCGGCAAGCTGTCAGCACTATCGCTTACAGGTCACGGATATAACAGCACGAATACACAAGGCTTTTCAGTTTGATAGTTGAATTAATAATCAATACGCCCGATTATGGTGGCCATATACCATGCTTCCTATCGTCCAATTGGAATGACACTGCAGATTTGATCCAGTTTGCAGTTCGTGCATATACGATAACTATCATGCCTATTCACGTCCGGACATGGCCAGTTCTGCCTGATCCAATCGGCAGCGTCATACCGATTGGACGATAGTCAGCATGGTGTATGGCCACCATTAGACACGAATCAAGTAGTAGTGTTCTTCGTCATAGACGAGACAGAGGTTTTGGCACGCACATATATTATTATGGACGAAACTTTTTGTGATAAAGATAATTGGTGCACTTTGTTTCCCGTCGTCCCCGCTGCCGAGGAAGGCCACCGGTGCCGATGGAAGTAAGTCCAAATACACTACGGACTTTGATATATGACTTATGTTAGTTTCAATTACGAACGTAACGAAACGTGCATAGTTAAGTTGCGTTTACGTTTGGTTTACGTTTTTGAGGCCTAGAGTAAAAAATCATGACAAGTCTTGCAGATAAGAATAATCTGTAAAGTTCCATATCTCTATATAACATATATTGATCGGTTCGACATCCAACGTAGTAAAATTGAACTGTACCAGAAAAAGTACAAAATCACAAAGCAGGATTTTCAATTTGCCCACGGGGGGCAATTATTTTGAGGACCACTGTCAATCAACGTACATAGTAACTTTTATATTTGCTACAACCAAATATTATTTTAATTCGGATGTAGATACCTACGTAATATATTGTTATATAATATGGAAATAGCTATATTCTGTGAAGCCAAAATTCAAATCAACCATATAAAATTTAAACTGTCTTGGCGCTATCTACAAGCGCGTCGCAAGGCAAGTGGCGAGGAAAATAAAAAAGAGTTGGTATTCAGTTACGGGGTTAAACTCAGTTAAAAATATTTAAAAGATAAAAAGGGATGTTCTGAATTTGCATTATTATTCCGCGGCACGTGGGGAAGTTTCCAAGGAAATAGTTCTTAAGCACGTAATATAGTGGAGGGAGGGAAGGGTATTTCCTGTGTATTTCGCAAAAGCCTACTTTGGCCCAGTTTCTAAGTTTACGGAGCGTGGAAAATGGCTTCGCGCCTAGCGGATTTACAGGCCTTGAGAATACCTTACCTTCCTTCTACTTAAATGGCGCAGTCGCGCTACTGCGCTGGGATTTCTAAAGAAAATTTGAGTACTTAACCTACTTTTATACTGTTAATAATATGGGCTAGTTCGGTAGGTAATTGAAAGTGGCGGATTAAATATGGACAAGTTACAAAGATCTACTTCTCCTTCGTGTACGTGTTTTCGCCATCATGTCTTGAGATCAGCCAGATGGACGGTGGTGACACAGTCTAGCTACTCAGGGTTCGCAGGGCGTTCTTTTTTATTTGACTGAGTGACGAGACGATCAAGTCGTTCACTTGATGGTAAGCGCTACGCCTGCCTATTACAGTCACAGCCCCACCCAGAAAACTGCATTGCATAGTCCTGCGCGGCAGTTCACTGCACTGACCACCCTGAGACGTCGGCTTTAAAGTCTCATTTGTCCAGTAATTTCGCTGGAAACAGTGCCGTTCAAACCAGAGCACAGGAATGTTTGCACACTATTGCTAGGCGGATGAATATCTGGCAAAGCTGTGGTAGTTATTTAAATATTTGCAATCGAGTTATGTCAATTTGATATATGGAATACCTATCGTATCAGGCAGGTAGGTAAAGAGAAGCCGGGAACCCAGTAAATAACAGATAAAGATTCTTAGAAATCTCTCAAGCCTTTCTTGGTTACACAAACATACTATCAATCCGCGAAGACTTAAAGTAATATTGGAAAACTGTGTGATCTTTCTGTATCATCACTAGAGAAACCAATCGCGTTCAACTCCTTACAAGCTCGTGAATAAACAACCATAACTCCAAAAAAACTATATTGAAATAATATAGGGGGAATACGTAGTCTAAAGGCGTTAGAGATAGTTTTCTACCCCTAGTGAGTTACTCGGATATGGAGCTCAAGCTCGTCAAATGGGGTGATTGTGATTCCGTCCACGTCGGTGACGGGAGGTTTCGATGTAATCCGATGATTGTTTCTAAACTTTGAAATGAAAAAAGATTTTATTTATGACATTGAGATCCTGCTTCTACCTATTTTAGAGTAGAAAGATTTGTATATCTTTGTTGTCATGCAATTATGTGTTTATCCTTATCCTATTATTATTATAAGCTCGATAGTGTGTTTCTTATTTTGTCTTTCACAACGTAGCAATGTAACATCGGATTGACGTAATAATTTGTAAAGAAAAGAAAAAAAAAACGTGTTACAATCACATTCCTCCATAGATCTTGACCCCTAATCAGAATATAGAAATAGTTATACCGAAGAAAAGTTATCCAAATGTTTGGTAAAAGCTATCCTAAATAATTCTGTACAGTTCCCAGGATCGGCGCTCTACTGAGAAAAGCTCCTTTATAATTCCAGGACCACAAAAGCGAAGTCGCGGGAAAAATAAAAAATAGACAACCTTTCCTTTTATCCAATTACAAAAATGCCATTCAAGAGAGAAGAAAATATTTGAATTGAAATAGCTTCTCTCTTGAAATTTTAATGTTTATGGACGTCACAGACTTGTCAGCTCAAATTGTTGGTAGAATAACAATAAAAAAAAAATGTTGTAAAATAAATCATTGGAAAAGCGTTTTAGAGACAGAAGCAGTTCTGTGGAAGGACTAATGGAATTAAAGTGTTGTTTGTTCAGGTGGTTCGGAGTTTGTTCGGGTACAGCAAACAACAGAACTAGATGCTACGGAAGTGCCACCGGCCACGCCACCTATGTACTGAGCATAAAGCTTTTTAACTTGGAAGACATAGAGATAACCTTACAGTTCTTACTAACCCGGTTTTCTTTTTGATATAGCGGTGGTAGCATAGTGGGAGAACGTCCGCCTTCCAATCAGAAGGTCGTGAGTTCGAATCCTAGTGCAGGCACGTGCCTATGTGTTTCTTGTAAAACATATGTACGTAATTATCACTCGCTTTTCGGTGAAGGAAAATATCGCGAGGAAACCGACATACCTACCCGAGAATTATTTCGGAGGTAGGTAGGTCATCCACCAATTGGGATCTGGCCCCCGTGGTGGAATATGGCCTAACCCTCCTCATGAAAGTGAGGGGAGACCCGTGTTCAGCAGTGAAACAATATGGGTAGATGATGATGACTCCTTAAGAAAACAAAAAATACTACGTTTATGCTTCAGGGAGCAAATATTATTATGCTAAAGGGAGTTTATTTGGGCAGGGTTAAGGAATAAGAACTGAAGGGACTGGCGGTAAAGCAAACCAACACTTGACATGAGCATATCAAATGCAAACTAATTACAAGGTAATTTTTATTTTATTTCACTGAGTGACGAGACAAGCAAGTCGTTCACCTGATGGTAAGCGCTACGCCGATTATGGAATTAAGTAGTAATTGCGTCTCATGATAATTATAGACTTTGGCCACGAGTGTTTACATTTCGCTCATTTGCGGTGCGGCAAGAACGGGCTATCTCACGTTAGATAAAATAAATTAATAATAATATCGCATTGTCTTTACTCGTAGAAGACGTTCCTTTACATGAGTGATAAAAGATGGTAACAACAGGTTTTCGTTATAATGGGTTCCGTGGCCTTCATTCCTGTTAGCAGTGTCGGTGGCTGGAGGATAAATCGCCCTCGAATGACTGTTGTCTTATGATCACACGCAAAAATAACATCGAGCGTCTTCGTGACCAAATTAAGCGGATTTTTCCGCAGACTGTTTATGGTAATCATCGAGAACCCCGGAGATGTCGAGGAAAGGTAAACGAAAGGAATATTCTGTTTTAAATGAGTAGGTAGATTGTTAATAAAAGAAGGGTGTTTTTTCGCGACGCTGGTGTCGTAACGAAGCCGGCCCTGTTTAAATATTTAAATGGAAGTAACGGCTCGGTAAATAAATGGACGAGTAAAAAGTTGTATGTACTTTTTACGATCTATGTTAGGTTGGGTACATACTGTCATCTTTAAAACTCTAAGTGCTAATGCGAACCTTCTATATCTAATCTCCAAATCAAATTTGCACTCTTGCGTTCGCCACGAGCCCACTGTGCACACGATAATTATTTTTTAATAGCATCCATTAGCATAAAAGGAAAGTGCTCTATCTCCCCTTCTCCTTTTTTATTTTCCATTACGAGATGTTATAAATTGTGATTTATAGATACTTATTATCTCTAGAAATTTTGATAGAGTTGAGAATTTTAGTCGGAAAAGCGATATGAGCGTTTGGTGAAGACAATATGGCGTTTAAGTGCGGGACACTATCGACTGGGCGCGGTGTTAAGTATAATAAAAATATTAAAATAAGCTCCGCAGGCTATTAAGGCTTGTTGTTGGAGATAAGGAAGGGTGTCAAGGGGTGGGCGAGGGTGTCGGGGCGTGAACCAGATTGCATTTTCATGCTACGGCTAGTAATCAATTTTTATGTGCATTTTTGTAGACCAGCGCTCTGTGCAGACCTCTCTCGAGAGAGCGGGCCGACTTCGCCGTTATGCTAACACATATATATTAAGTCCTTTATAGATCGGCACATTACCATATCAAAGGGTTCTCATGTTATCTTATCATATACCTATAAATTCAAATGTAGCCACCTACGGCGATCCATTTTGTCATAAGCACGTATCGTTTTAAGCCAAGTTAATCGTTGTGTAAAAAGCTACTTAGTTGACTAGTAAATTCATTTAAATTTTTTATAGAAGATGGGGTGGGTGAATTTCTAAATATAACCTGCTGTTAAGGGATGGATATCACTTAACAGCACGGAACGCCTTATTCCGTATCTTTATCCCTTTTTGTATCCCAGAAATAGAAAAAGAGTGGGAAGTAGAGAAACACCAAAAGCAGTGACACCTTAACACATCTAGAGTAACGATCAAGTAATCAAAGGTCGTTACCGACCCATAATCATTTTGCTAACCGATGCAGGCTTAATTCCACGCAGTAGCAACATCCTAAATTTAAATCACGTATGTAAACGAAAATCACGTATTAATCAAGTTCGAGATTGGATCCCGGTCTCCGGATTGGTGCGGCATCGTGGTAATTTAATCTGGCCAGGCGGCTTAACCTGAGCGACTTAACTAAGCGAGGGCTACAGCTTAGCATAATTATGTGAGAATTAGATCGACACCTAGACTGTCACGGGGATGCGAGCAAAGGTAGACGAACGGTGATCCACACGATTTGCAATCCTGTGACATGACGTCTGAAACCTTGGTCCTGGGAGCTAACCACGTACTCAATCTTATTCCATGCAGTTGGTTTTAAGGCCTAGATTGGCACCGCACACTCATCAATGACAAAAATGACGTGACTTCACTCAAAAATAGACGGAAGAGAAAGATAATAAGATGGAGCTATATAAACTCCCATAAATGCAAACAAATTGTTCCGATCTCTTTGGATAAATGTCTCTGGTCGACTTATGAACGCTGAGCGATATTAGTGGTGACAGTTAGCAGGACAAAACTGCATGGATTTAACTGTTCGTGGTGAGGTTCCAAATTAACTTAATATCATAACTTAGCTGGTGATTTCCATCGCTCCGTGCTTTGGAGAACACGTTGAAAACAGATGAAAATACTTAAATATGACATGTGACACAAATTTTTGACACAAAAATGGACTTCAAATTGACTACAAAACTAGGAAATTTGCAAAAAAGTTTCGGGATTATAAAGGACGTCAGCCTTTTCAATTAAATCAATCATCAAATGCAGCTTAGTAGTCCGCATTAATATAGCATTCAATTTAATTAAGATACAGTTGATTCGGACCCTCTCCAGTTTTGAAGCCAGTTAGTTAACAATGCGTAACCAACATTGATTATTGCAAAGTTAAAACATTTTCATCACAGCAACATATTTGCTGTTAAATTAATGCAGCTAGGTATATGAATTGGTTCAAACAGTATTTAATCGGTGACACTGCTAGTTAAGGTGGTTCATTTCGCTTGGTAGGAAGTTTAAAATTCTAACAGGTTCTTCGTTTTTGTAACTAGACAGAGTAAGAGACGTAAACGAGGGTGTCATTCGCGGCAACCGTAGATAATTATTTACGTTATTTTGAGGAGATATTTAGCACTAACACACCGGATTATTCATATTAGTCAATAAACCGGTAAACTGATGATTGCAGTGTTTATAAATTCACCTCTTTGACTAATATAATCAGAGGCATATCTCTAAAAAATATTAATATACAATGTACAATAATCTCGGATTCTCGCGAATTCCATTATAATATACGTGTATATGCCGATTAGTTCCAAAAACGAAAAAACTGTTTGAAATTTAATTTTTTTTAAAGCGAAACGTACTACCTTAACATAATAAAACTGAACTAATTAATTTGAAATAGCTGCAGCAGATGTTAAATGATAGCAACTATTTTACCAGTTTCAGCGTAATAATTAGCTGTGTACATTTTCGCTAACATTGTTTCATCAAATCAAAACATGCGCCGGTATAACAAACGTGCAGTACTGAAGGTTGTTCTACTTATGATTTCCTAGGAAAATGTTTCCGATATATCAAAAGACAAGAAGAGAGAGAGAGCTTAAATACATAAAGCCTGTGGACATAAAAAGCGCACACCCTCGCTAAATGCCTTTAAAAGTCGTGTTAAATGCTATTATCTTATGTATTAATTTTCTAGTTGCTGCATATTATAACATACATTTGTATTAGTAGGTATGTATGTTTATTATATTTTGGTATATATTAAGTTTATCTATTATGTTACTATGTATTTAAGTTTATTTTGTGTATAATATGTATCTATAAGTACCGTCCGATGTTCTAATTACTCCTCTCCGTGCATGGTTGTCTGGAAGAGATCGCTCTGAGCGATAAGACCGCCCATTGTGACACTAATTGTAAAACTTGTTTTGTTCTAGTTTTTAAGTTTTCTTTGTTCTGTGGTGTTTCAATAAAGAGTTTATCTATCTATCTATCTAAATAGTTCTTTCAACAGTAGCGGTAGGCGATAGGCTGCGGTGACCACTTACCATTAGGGGGGCCGCATGCTTCGTTATCAAATGTTTTATACAAAAAAACATAGCAATCGTAAAATAGCTGTTGAAATGTCACCGTAAGTTTACAGATAAGATGGCGTTTTCTGTAAGTACATTACAATATAAAAGATGACGATTCGTATTTAGGAAGGCTACCACAAGTAACTTTCACTGTATAACAATCATTGGCCAATGCCCATTATATAATAACATAATGACAGTCATATATTTACTAACGTTTTTATCTGACAAACCAGAAAAAAACGTGTCTTAAAAGCGACTTCATCATGCCGCAAGCAGTCAGCACATCCCCTGAACGAATTGATGTAAAAATAAACTGAGTGTTGTCCAAAATCCGATATTGGACAACGGCAACTTCATAAACTAATTTCCATTAGAACAAGGATAAAAGTGCATGGTAGTAAGATTTGTCGAAGGCTTAGTAACTGTATTCCACTGTGGTCGGGTCGCTAACGAGTTGTATTATTCGGATTAATTAAACAGGTCCGCATGTGACAAATAGATGAGATTCCATCGATATCAGCGACGGAATGGACGGTCATTGATTACATCTATCTGTCCACGTAAGATCGTTATAACCGTAACATGATCATACTCCTAGAACAGCAGAGTGAGTTATGACTAGAGTCGCTCGAAATATTAGCTTCATATGTTGAGCTTGCCAGCTCTGGTAGAAATTAGTAGCATATTATATTGCGAGTGTAGTTTTAAAACCAAGATAAATGGACACAGCTGAAAAAGAAGCTTAAAACCTTTTATCTCACTACCCATATATGAATTATTACCCATTCCATTCCAACAGATGCCTTAGGCGTTCGGTCCTGGCAAATGCAAACTGATTTCCATTTATAATTTACGTAAAATACTCAAATTTTATGTAAACTCGGAACATTAGGTACATGCTTATTGACTGTGTAAAGTGGCGGTGTAGAATGGAGTGCAAAAACGCCGATAGTACGTGAAATGACTGAGTACGTCGGCCGGTGATTACATTACAACCGCTAGCGGCGGAGGGGTCGCGATCCGGTGACCATGGATTACAGACCTTCACGCGTTTCCGGATAATTTCATCGCGCAAATTCGGTCACATTTCTTAACCCCCGTCTGTCGCCTGGGCCGGCGTAAGACAATATTCTAGATAAGTGCTACGCGCGAAAGGTTAAAATAAAATGAAATAGTTTTATGTAGTTAATACTTCTTGAAAATTATAATACAATATTTATAAAGATACTTTTGCAGTGAGGTTCTCATTGATTTCATATGTAAATAGATAATCTGGCGCAATCAAACAATTCTTAGCCGTTTTAGAAGCAACTGTCAGGGAGTATCGAGACTGACTTCACTTGCTTGAAAAGGCTAACGATGGAAAACGTATTTGTTTAATAACAGACGTAAATATGTTCCCCTTTATTAGAAAGCATGGCAACCCCACATTGAGCTAAGGGCTAATCATCTGTCTCATTCAGGTGGGTGTTTAATTTCGGGGGTCGGATCGATACACACAAACAGTGAAGTGGTGTGTATGCCTACTCAAACAGTAGTGAACGTCTCGTCTGCAAGATTCCGCCTGGGGAAAGACTTGAGACTTTGAATAGACACATATTTGCTCATTAACAAATAGTGTAACTTAGCCTTCTCTCTCTACGTCTTTAGACATTCAATCGCTTAGCCTTAGGCGCAAAACAGATCAATGCAACGCGCCGCGAAGGTTTGTCAGGCTTGCCATTTAGGGTGCAAGCAATAATAAGTTAGAGTTTTAGCGGCATTGAGCGAAATGATGGGGAGGATAAAGGGGTGTAACGCGAGGCATAATGAGATTTAAAAATTAAGCAGAATAGAACCGTGCAAGATTTAGTTAGAATTTTGGATGACGCTGTTAATTTTATGAGGAGGCATGGCGCTTGGTAACAAGATAGGTCTTTTTTTGTTTAAAAATATATAAACGTTGACAAACGACTTTTTATCGTCCTGCTCAATCCAATGAGAATATAATTCAGAACGTATTCAATCAATTACAATATTATTTATTAAGCTACAAAGAGATGTGAGCGATCAAGAGGCGGTGGATTATGGCTTATATTTTCTACCCGAAAGAAGGTCGCGTCCCAGCACTGGAAACTTAGGTTTTTGATTAGTGTTTATGACAGTAAATTTGTAAGTATAAGATGAAAAAATTGGTATAAAACGTTCAATGCTGACATATAATAAACTGGAAAACGCCTGCAGACAATATGCGCAGCTTTGGCAGATAACAAGTGATTATTAATTCTGTCAATGAAAAGTTACTTCTAGTGCTATAGCTTAGCATTAGCACCCATTAAATACCCAGTGAAAACTCAAACTCGCACCGAAAAGCAAATATAGGTGTAACATACCACTGGCGTGAATAATTGAATTGTTAATTCAGTGAATTACGCGACGAATCCGTTTCACAGGCGACTAACCTATCCATTATGAATTTACCGTCCCCCAATGAATATACATATAAATTAGTAGTCTCTTGTTCATTCCTAGCTTGGAACTCGTGGAGCTAATGAGAGCTGGAATTCAAAGACGTGGAAGTTCACGCTCTTCACATTTAATATTGATTTTCTTGTGAAGAATTCGAGTCTCTTTATGTCGTTTCTTATGTAAATAATAATTTTAAGCAAGCTATAAAAAGGTTTAGCTGTTGCCTACGGGTTCGCCTACGTGGAAACATTACGATAAATGTCACCAAAAAATATAAATCCAATTGTTTTCTTTAAACTATACTTACCACTCTGCCTAATAGTGATAGCCGCATTTTAATTAATTCCGTTTTTTATTTTGAGGAGAGGAAACTATACACAATAGACAATACATCTTCCTACGTAGATTATAGCGGTGGTAGCCTAGTGGGAGAACGTCCGCCTTCCAATCAGAAGGTCGTGAGTTTAAATCCCAGTGCGGGCACGTACCAATGTGTTTCTGTAAAACATATGTACGTAATTATCACTCGCTTTTCGGTGAAGGAAAACATCGTGAGGAAACCCACTTACCTACCCGAGAACTATTTCGGAGGTAGGTGTGTTATCCACCAATCCGGACTTGGCCCCCGTGGTGAAAGATGGTCTAACCCTCCTCAAGAAAGTGAGGAGAGACCCGTGCCCAGCAGTGGGACGTTATGGGTAGATGATGACGTAGATTATATTATAGATTAACGTAGAGCAACTAACAGATAGACCAATAAATTAGATCCAAAATCCCTTTAGATTTAGATTTTCAAGTTTGACTTCGTCTAATCAAATGTTATAGTACATGCGGCCTCACGATTGCTGCGTTCGCTCACTTTAGCCCACCCGGGGCAGAAACGTCGAGCAAACAAAAGCGCGTGCCGCTGTTGAACTTTCATTATGAGAGCACAAACAGAGTGAGTCAGTGAGCTGGTGAACCACAGCCACCTGCATTGTGTCACGTCCCACTGTTTGGCACAGCTTCGATCAAGCCATGCTGACTTGGCCATGAGCTCAGCGAGGCCGCCGAAGTTTGTAAACACATCTAGGGCTCCGAACTTCTGATTGCTGTATCGTTATGGCAATCTGTTATTGTGTTCAGTTCAGTTACAGCCATACTATTGCCTTATAAATTTAGTACCGAATACCAGCTAGTATGACGTTGTTCAATTTTAATACTACTTTGATATTTAGTATTAAGTATAACTATGCCCCAGAAACGAGTACTCAATCGTTATACCATTAGCGACATAGACAGCGTAAAGCACGTCAAACTGCCATTAGAACGGTATTTATTTACGAGCACTCTATCCAATAACGATTTTCCATTTTTCCATTAAATTTAAAGAGCGCTGGGAGCGTAAAAGTGATTAATACCACATCAGCTGTGCAATTACGGGTGCTGCTATCGCTTGATTGTCCGCGCCTTGCCGCAATCTCCCAAGCGGGCAACGCTTTTCACAATCAATCACTGATTTAATTACACATTTTGTATGTATTCAGCCGTTTGGTATTTTAAAGGCTTATTCGCACCAAACGAGTGGCCAGTGGCGTAATGTGTGCGAGAGTTAAGTGGTTTGTCAATTTTCCATCAATTTCGAATTTCGCGTACAGTTTGACTGAGCTGGTAATCAATTTGTACTCGTGCCACCTAATGCTACGGCTAAAATCCGTCTGCACACGTTCGGCAGGGCATAAACAGAACCAGATTATGCGATTAGTGTAAACAATACATTATTTTGCTAATCAGCCTAATTCGGCTACTGGCTGAGAATCACATTTTATTTTGTTGATGCCCAAAACATGACATCTCTTGTCAAAAACACTATGACAGAAGAATCGAAAACCTCCACGAAAACTATCAAAAACTAATATATAAATTTTTGTATAAAACCACGGAAATGGATGATGTTATTAAAAACATTAAAAAGAAGCTTTCGGTGGATAATCTTGTTGAAATGATGAAAGATGGTAAGCTGCACAATATTGAAACCTACCTATTAAGATAAGCCGACTTGGCGCTTCGATTAAGATTTGTTATTTACTTGATATGCCTCCGTGGCGCAACTTGGGCCATGATCTGATCTGAAGTGCGAGTCTGGGGGTATGATCTCGCACAGGGCAGATATCTGTGTGAACCACAGACTTGATCTGACCAAATAAGCCCCTGGATTCTAAAGATACAGCCAATTCTAGTCAGGAATCACAACACTTCGTGATACGTTAAACATGAATAACTTGTTCAAAAATACATAATTATGTGTATATACTAAAACAAGTATGATATTCTCCAGCTAAGGTAATCGACGACAACCACATCAAGGAGGATGCGGTTCGCAAAACTTTGGAAGTAATGGATCCCGAGAAGTTCATTGACATCAACGACCTGACCGAGAAGTTAAACGAAGTCACCGAAGAAGCCGCCAAAATGACCAGCTCCCCAGATCCCAGAGAAGAGGCCGCAGAGATACCAGTCATATCCAGTGCATTCACTGTCCTAGGTCAGGGTAATAAGCCTGGTAAAGTCAATAAACAGGAGGACGAAACTTATTTGATCCCTGATAATATAACGGGTTTTCTTGATTGAGCTGTATTCATGTTTGATTTGGATTTTGACACAAGTAAAAAGTCCGAATTTACATATAGTATTATTCAAAGTATTTAAAGTTTCACGATAGCTAAATATTTTGTCTCAACGACTTTATAAATAGCCCTAAGTTTGCGTGTACTTCAGCGTCAGCTTTGTTATATTGCACAGCTAGATCAAGTCAACATTTAATTAGTTAACATTTACCGAGTTAAGGTTTGTATTAAAGTTCGAGCTAAATATAACATGAGATTAATTCTCACGTATTCTCGTAAAGGATAATAATAATATATTATTGCGTGAGTATGCAACTTGAACTTTATCTTGTTATTAGGGTTCTGAAGTCAATTCTAGTAAAACGGAACCCTTCGAAAATTATTTAAAGGTTTACCAGTGGCTCTTTTGTGTAGCTAAATAATCACCGCCACTGTGAGGCCCTGAAGGCCCGGTAACATTTCAACCGTGTTATCAAAAACCTGAAAAAAAAATACAAGTAGTAACGCCTAATGCATACTTTCAATGAAAACTATTTTGATAAATATACAGAACTCTACATTATGCGTGGCCCGACATGCGTTGGTCCAGATTTTTTGTTTTACGACGGTATATTATGTTAGACAAAAACTAATTTGCGCAAAAAATCTGTGTTTGCCGTTGGTTTTGCGGTTAGACCTTACAAATGCAGACTATTATTTACCCTTTTTGTCCTTCGCCTGGAATACAGATGTTCTATTTTACAACTTCTCGGTTTACGATGTAGAAGTGACGTGTACGTATAGATAATAAAGTAAGCTTTTCGAGACTGAGGGCAAGGATCGATAGACGTACCTAAGAAAATGCATTAGCAAGAGGATATTATGCTTAGCATCGGCCTAAACAGTGCTATTCTTTAATTTTGAACACTTATTTTGGCATTAACATAAAGTCAAAAGCTCAATCAAAATTTAGCCACACATTTTTGTGAAGATTGGTTAGAGAAAAGTAATTTTTTGAATGACATTAAATGGTTCAGCACTCGCTGAGGTTATGGAATGTATTTATTTTGGTCTGATGCATCTTAACTAACAATCACAGCCAAGCCGACTGTGCGAGATCTGTCCGAAAACTGAAGAGTTGGAGAGAGTATGAGTTAAGCTAGAGTTATGTTTTACATGACCAAACGCGGGTAGTTAGAAACAAAGTCTTCCGCTCGTGACATGATAACCGTAACTCGATGTAACTCGATTGTTACGATGTTAAAATCAAGGTTTTATAGAAATATACTGAGAATTAGACGCGTTCCTCTCTAGTTAATATAGATAATCTTCAGACGTCAGCAGGACAGGTACAGAGGTATGGCATCTTTAACTCCCCGGCTGGTACCCTAGATATAGTCTGTAGTGCACTTACGTTTCCGTGAGGTCCCTGGCCGAGGAAAGTAATAGGCTTCATGCGCCCCCGCGGGAAATCGAGCAGGGGCGCCACTCCGTTTGGGGGCTCGGCCTCTGGTAGTTTGATGGACGTGAAGAGCCCTGGGGCCGGGCGCTCATGCCGAAGGGGCCGTTCTTCCGGGTACGTCTGGAATAGAAGGTGATGGTGAGTGCTTGTATGATTGTCTATCCCTACGAGTTCAGTTCACAGAACTAGTGAGGCCTTTTTTCTCATCGGTACGGGTATGAATAAGACGAGGCTTAGCATATGATTGGTGAGTTTTTGCTGACTTATAGCCTCTAAAGATGGGAATTATACGGTGTTCGTTATTAATTGTAACCATTATAGATAGACATTTGTTCTTTGAAATCCATCGACAAGTTTTTTAACGCAATATAACTGGATTCAGGCTATTTTCTTTAGAATAAAATATTTTTTTTTTTTTTGGTGAAGGTATATTAAAAAAAACTATTGTAATAATTAGTTTGCAAAAGTGTGTTTGCAAAATTCAATACTGTCAATAGCGTGACGAGTAGTCGGCCCTCGGAAACACGAGTAGTTTAGAGTTTAGCAAACTTTGGAGCACCGGGAGGATGAGAGCGTCTGCTCTATACTTCTTGTGTTTCCCTTATTTTTCTTTCGTATGTAAAATCTTTCGAGCAGCTCGTTCACTTGATGGTAAGAACCAAGCCTGTCCATAAAAGCTGCAGTGCCATCCAGAAGTTTACTAACAAAATCATTCCCGGCGAGGCACTGCGCTCGTCACCCTATCATATAAGTTTTTAACTGCCGTCCTCAGAGAAGTAATTAATCTTTTAATTAGAATTAAACTGTTCTACTTAGATGGAGTTTGAAATAGTTTAATGCTGCTAATTTGTCTTAAATGCTCTTCAAGCCAGAACACAGTAACGTCTGCACTGTACTAATTGGTTGTTTTGTAGAAAAAAGTTACTTCGCCCGGCAAACTCTGATTCGTAGCAGTTTTACTGAGCTGAAAGTCCACCGGTTGAGTTTACAAATTGCTATGTCAAGGAAACGTTTAATATTTATAGCCCCCCTATTAGTCAATTAGCGTGAAACGGAGCACTTGTCATTAGGGAGTCTACCGATCAGTCGGCGTTCATTATTTTTTAAGCAATTGAGCTATGCAGCCAGATCGCCTTAATTGGAACTGTTAATCTTTGTTAACAAAAGGACTAAACTTTCAATAACAGGAGAATATTCTTGTATGTGATAGTGGTACAATAGTAACTAGGGATAAGTAAGGGTAATGGTTAAGCGGTAAGTTGTGCGCTTTACAACTCATTCTAACCCTCGAAAGGCTCATAATCGACGTTGATCAATACCACCGGCCTATGCCAATCGTGTGGGCGTAATGACACACCGCACGACGACAACATTACATGTGTCTTGCAACGCGCACCTTAAATTTTTCACAACTGAAAGCACAATTATTAAAACATCGATGTAAATTATTCTTTCTTTGAACCACGCGTGGTTGACTGGTAGGTAATGCTTTTAGCGTTAAATCCCTATTATAATTGTACCGTTTTATATTATGCAATGGAGTAAGTATTCATAAATGAAGATGAATCTCACTGCGACAGATAATAATACCCGATTCAATACAATAATGCTACACGGTAACGCCTGTTCAATAATAAATAAGCCCGTTTTCATAACTGACGTAAATATCCCGTGTACGTATACAATATTGCGTATTGTGCGCCAATATAAGCCAGGTTTGGCTTAATTGCCGTTCCCCCCAAGACGGTGGTGTTGGTATAATTTATACGGAGAATGAGTTATGTTGCACGTGCAAGTGTACTGATACGCGCGGACTGCAGTAATTACCGTCGTCGTTATGTACCGCTTGCGGTAATGTGTACGCAGTGTGGACACGCACACGGTGAGATGGCTCTATTCTTTTAGGTTCTAGCTTTGCACGCTTTGTGCATTTCCAAAATGTTTATATAAACTATCGATTCCCAATCAAGAGAGAAAAAGAGTGGTGGATGCTTCACTGAAACTAATGAAACTGAGGTCTAATGTTATCACTATTTTGTTAAAGGTGCAAATTATGCTTCTCTACCGTATGTAGAACGCATATTCACGCGCGGATTTTAACATTTTCTTATCTCGGGTAAACCATCTGCTTACCGAAATACGTTTATTAGGCTGCGGCTCTGGGTAGTCCTATAAACAACTTTATTATGATCCCATGAAGCAGCTCAGGCCACCATTGAATGCCTGCACGAGGGCCGAGGGAGCCGTAAAACCATGGCAAAACATTCACAAAACCTCATTGGCTAAGTCCCCGTTCATTATATCAGTATGTACTCATTTATCATTTTGCAAACGGTCGCATAATACCCCTAATGAGTAAAATCCAAGCATACTGCGGGCAATGCCATTAATATTACAAGCTCCGGCCGTCCTTTTATACGAGGGATACGTACCTGCGCCGCCTGCGGTTAGTTTCGGCATTTCTAGGTTTAATTTAAAAAATAAATGTCGTCCACAAAGTTGCCCTTCTCAAGGAATAATGTCATTTGCATTGTTTTGGAATGAAGGAAAAGAAATTCGTTGGTAATCGTAACATGTGAATTGATGCGTTTGACAGATTTTCGATACAAAACAAACGAAGGGTAAGGAAAAGAAAGGGCTCGTCATCAACAGTGTTCAGGGCTTATTCAAAACAGCATAAAGGGGGCTTGTTCTTAACAGAAATGTAATAAAAATAATCCATTCACGATCGAACGGAGCCCCCTGCGGTTAGAACCCGTAAGATGGTTCCAACTGTCTCTGTCCAATTCAGGAACGGCTTCATTGTAAAGTAAAGAATTGATATATTTTTTTAAATAATCAAATGATAAACTTTTTATCAAGCCATGTTCTCCATTTTTTTTTGTGAGCCTCTTCTTTTTTATTCCCTTCTAATAGGGTTGAATGGCGTACCACTTACCTATTGATGTAAGCTTAAAGTATTCCATTACTTTGATTGAAAACTACATTCAACTAAAAAGGACACCAAAGTATGTGATGAAAAAAAAATCTAATTAATTATAGTCAAAAAACTGTTCCAACAGAAGACAGATTTTGTTTAGTTTATGACTAGAAAATTTAATAAGTTTACATTAAGCGCGGTTTCTATTAAAACAACAGAAAATACTTATAACGTTATCATTGTTGGATTGACATTTACATATCACAAAATACTTATTTATACGTGTTCGTGGACTGGAGTGTATAATTCAGGAACACACTCAATTACTCGATTAGCGGTGCGAAAAGAATAATAATTAGACTTGGAGACAAGAGTCATCATGCACTTAAGAGCCTCTCATAGCTAAGCTGATGGATATGCAAAAGCGAGCCATTATTTAATTCAACTCCGAGCCATCCCCACGCGTGGGAGGGGGTGGGGCATGTGACATATTCTCGCGCTATGGAGGCACTTACACACTAGTGCCACGACACGCTCCCCGGTGTTACTTGTGATGGAATGCCCCTAGAAAATGGCGCCGCGAAATATTGCACCTAAATATTATACGGAACAAGCGTAAATACCACGAAGAAGTAAAATATATACCTTGTTATTAAAGGTAACATAAGCAACTGTAAATATTTTCTTTTCGAGATTCAAATTGGGTACTGTTTCCAGTTAGTTACAACAGATTAAAACGGCTTACTTGTAATATTGATTATATTTCTTGACACTTCCGACCATTGAGGGGTTAACAGTTTCTAATATTTCACCGTCACCGAATTAAGCCGTTTTGTATTTTCATGAAACTACCAAAATACTAACTATGATTAACTGCAAAAGTTAAAATTTTCATCTAGAATTTAAATCCGAGACGTAAACGAAGGTTTCTGCTGAAAATTCTCATTATTTTAGTTAGTGTTTGCGTAAAAGAGACTCATTTAGTGCGCATTCATTTCACCAACCTGGCCAACAGTGATTACCAAAGTATCATTTCATTCCGAGAGCGGCCGCCTGCCGAGCTTCGTCGTTTACGGAGAAAAGTAAACTTCATAACATTAACATCCCAAAAAAGTAAATACATTTCGTTTATTAAACACAGCGAGTCTGTGACATCTATTCCTTACAAATGTGAGTGGGCGCGCTCCGCCGCCGCCGTAAACTTTTTAAAATATGTAAGGGCAAGTAAGGAGTTTGCAAGTAAAAGGTTCTCTTAAATCGAGACGTACATTATACAAACAAGAGGTGTATGGAGCATCATAATAAGCGTCCGCCGGGAAGCGAGAAAAGTAGCCATGAAATACTTCATAATAATAAGTCCACCCGTACTCTCTGCTGAATATTTTATAGCGCGCCAAGTGAATGAGATGGCTGTAAGTTATTGCCGTCCTGCCTCCTCGGATGTGTGCTATGTTGCTGCGTGCAACTAAATATTGCTCCATTTGTTATCGGGGTTCAACGGGAACCTTGAACTTTCCGTGGATAATTTGACAGACAGATTTGTTGCTCGTATCCGCCCACGTCTACGACAAACGGCAAACTGTCTCCCAAAGCATGATTTTTGCTTACATCTATATCATTCAAACTTTTATTTAATTTGTAAATGTAATTATACCGTTTGTTTTCTAAATCTTATTTTATTACAGTATATATTTATAACATGTATATTGTATGTACCTACTAGTGCTAATATTTTAAAATAATATAATTAATTAATTACTAAAAGCGATCATGCTATTATGATTGTAATAAATAAGAAGTAAAGTTGTTTTTCCTTTAACAATTGAAAGTAAAACCGTCTTCGGCCCTGACCAAGCTCTAGTCCTTTGTAATTAAAAATTAAGCTCCACCGAGTCTCAGGTGCTCTTCAACAAAATGCATTAATTAAGATTGTAGAAAAACCTAAACCGAAGCGTGTAGCGCACTAATTAGCTACCAGGTCACCACTAAGTGGCTCAAGTGGCTCAAGTGGCTCAGTGTCACAACACCATGTTATTTTGGGTGACGGACAGGCAAAATATCAAATTAAAAAGCTGTTGCGTTTCTCTCACAAAGTTTAACAATGGCGGTTCACGTCTGAAAGCTGACGTGATGAGGCCCCGACACGGCCTCACTATTTATTCGCGTACAAAAAGATTTTGGCAACAAAAGGGGCAACCCTAAAGGTAATCCTTGAGTGGGCAGCGAGCATACGTCGTTTGGGCAAACTCTTGGTGTCATTATAAAATACGGGCGCGCCGTGTGGATTCACTTTGAGAAATGGAGGGCGGGCGTCGAAACACCTGGGCCCAGATTGTACTCGCTGCACGATGTTTCCCCGCCGACTGCCTTCAGCTATTTCGTCTTTTTGTCGGTACACTGTGAAGTCACTCAAGTACTTCGAGTTACGTAGCGTTCTAAAGTGGACGGAATTCTCCTAGCAAAATAAGTCTAGGCATGTCTACGGGTTCTTAGAAAAACTTTTAATTAGTTCCACTTGTTCAACTTGTTTGTTGTCATTTCAATTTTTCCTGGAAATTTTAATGAACGAGAATTCTTACGACATGAATGTTTTAAATAAAAAATAAAACTGTACTCTCAAGTCGTTTTAAATTTTTGTTTTAGTTTTTGATAACGTTTTATTCGTGACACAGAATTAACAGATGAAAAAAGCTGGGGCTGAAATCCTACCGTGCCTACTATACGATGGCGAAAGTAGGTGACAAATTCCTTTTAAAATGTGAGGGATGTAATATTTCGCGGATAATCTATTAATACGCACAACACAGGTTACTACAGAGAAAATAAGCAACAACTCCACAACTTCATAATGGTTCCGGACAACTTTTCGTTCCCCTCTAGCTTGTTCATTTGCCTGCAACTATCCTGTAACTTATTAAACATGTTTTCCACGCGTCAACCCTGGAGTTTTACTGAATCTAATTACAAAGCATCAGCCGCTAAACGTTATCTAATGCAGTTATAGAACTGCGCTTGTCTACAGGTGGGAACTCGAGTCTTTCACAGAATATTAGAACTTGAACTTTGAACTCTTTAAGCAAGAAAATTCTGAAAATAGAAATACCGACAATTTAAGACACTATAATATTTAATCAGAAAATTATTTTGACTGAGCTTTATATACGAGTACAGATGTAGGAGAACATGTCCTAATTTACAATTTCATTTTGCATAGGCACAACCACGGGCAAACACAGATCTCATGGCACAACATTTTATTTCATAGAATTTAAAATTTAACGAAGGGACATTTACTTTTGTGGTCGACCGTGGATACCTCCTCATGTGCACGCCGCTCTATCCGGTCAAAGCTCTAACTGAGAATTATACCGTTACATTAACTAGAACTGGTATGATGCAAAATGAGTTAAATTCGCTAAAGTTTAAAGCGTTCTAGTCAGAGACTAGTTAATCTACGACTGTGGATACGCTGTCCGCAATATCCCGGCTGTAACCCGGTACAAATTGCTACTCGGTGACTGCATTTGAAAACACTGGAATAGAAATATTACTTTGCATTGGATCTGTTAAGGCTGCAAATGGTTTTCTTTTTACTACGACTTTAAACTCTTGTTATTGAGAGTTTGTGGAAATGCTATAACCATTTTCCTAACTGTTAGTTCGATTAGGTCATTATTAGTTGAACGTTACTATTTAAGGCTAATGGTTGTTACGTGTTAATGCGCGTCGTTTTAGTGTGTTTCTCTTTCAGTCACGGCATAAACACGTTTGTCCGTTTATTTTCTATTTACGTTACTACATCTTGGGCCAAATGGTCTTCGTGATAGAGAATATTATGAACTTTGTACGGCTGAGATATCCTCGTATATTTCACTTATGTCTATGCTTATCATAGGTGGAACGGGCGTTGGCATATACTGACTGAGGGATTTTACCCGATCACCAAAGCTGAGGACACGTCCGCAGCGGCGTTCCTTCGATGTATAACCTCTTACCGCTTTCGTGCTTTGGGGGTCTGATTTTGTTAATGATTATACTTCCGATTAGGAAGGGGGGGGGGGGATCAATGGATGATGCCTAAGTTTAAAAGTTGTCACAATAATTCATTTCAAAAACTGAGCAAACTTCTATGTAACTATGGCTAACACACAGCCGTTGAAATTAGGAACAAAGAAGTTAAGCGCGCTGACTGCCGAACTTTACTGATTGGAGAGACACTTGACAAAAGTTTGTATTGCTTTCGCATTAAAAGAAGTAATAAAGGGATAGGTCTGGGAAGATTGATCGCGAGACTTCGGAAGTTAGAGTATATTGTTCACGTTTTGACGCGGAGCTCGTTTTACGCCCGTATGCTCGGAACTCGGAACATGGCTCCAGGTGCTATACTTTGTCTAAGTGCCTTACTGGGAGTATTCCTCGGTTTATTGTTACTTAGCGCTGAGTAGGTGAGTATATTAGAAAACCCATCTAGGGCAAATTCATCAATATGTGTTGTTGTACTGTTGTACAACAATATGTCATCAATATGTGGTGTTGTACTGTTCTACAACAATATGTCATCAATATGTGGTGTTGTTGTTGGAACCGCTTTCGAGATTCGTGAATAGAAGTCTGCTCATTCTTAACTTACTCTATGTTTTGTATGTACAATTTCATAGAACGTACTTATAATTGGAAATCGTGCTGTAGATAAATAGGGTGAGTAATTTATGATTTTATTGTAATCATTGAATTTTTGAGCTATGGTTATGGCATACAAAAACTTAACTAATCCTGGAGTTAATGAAGATTTAGATTTTAGATTAGAATTATATCAAGATGAACCAAGAAACACATATTTGTTTGAAAACTGATAAAAAAAATACTTTTTATTATATTGTCATCGTCTTGATGTTGGTGAAATTTATATACATATAATAATATATAGATAATTAAAAACATGCTGAATAGTACGAGTGTAACGAATTGGTATTTAAATTTCAAGAGATAACTGTGGTTAAACAATGGTTTATTCGTTATATGAACTCTAGTAGCGAATCTTTCCTCACAAGTACCAAACCCTTTTACACCAACTGACGCTCCAATTATCAATTTATCAGCGAAGTTAATTGAGATATATTAGAATGGCATCGAAAGCCAGGTAACGATATTCTCTAAAGAATGAGATCGCCGTGTAATGAACAGAACGAAACGGTGCAGTTATAAATTTTGTCGGAGCGTCCAGGCGCAGGGATAACACTGAGGAACGTTTTCTAGTGATTTTTAGGGTTCCGTGGCCAAATGGTAAAACGAGATTCAATTACTAATACTCCACTGTCTGTCTGTCCGTCTGTCACCAGACTGTATCTCATGAATCGTGGTAATTAGACAGTTGAAATTTTCACAGATGACGTATTTCTGTTGCCGCTACAACAAATACGAAAAAACAGAATAAAATAAATATTTAAGGGGGGCTCCTATTACAACAGACATGATTTTTTTGCCGTTTTTATAGATAATGGTTTGGAAACCTTCGTGTGCGAGTACGACTAGCACTTGGCCGGCTTTTTAATAAATTTTGTAGCACCTTATTTCAGGCTATGAAGCTTTATTGAATTCCGCCACTAGTTGACTTAGATTTGGGAGAGACTCGCAACGAAGTTTATTTATACTTTGGCAAAATTAAAGAGATTATTAGAGTTCATAAACGTCTAAATACTTTGTAGATTATTTAGTTTTCGATTGCAGAAGCACGACATTGGTAACGTTTTGGTATCGTTCTTATATCGAATCCTCATCAGGCACTCCACAGCGAACATTGCGATATGTGTACGATTTTTAAATCTTTTTAAAGCGGAGGCGGGTGTAATATGTTTCGATTACGTTGCTTTACCATCGTTTGAATTGAAAAATGTGTATCCACGTTCCGTGTCCTTTTAGCTATTCTCTTCGATACAGTGTTTTTGTTAACATTGCCGTTCTGCTCTCTGATCAATTACCCGATACGTATTCGAATAATAAAGGGAAAGTTAATTAATTTTCGGAATTTTTTTATTATGTTAACGACTTCATCAGTCTGTGTTCCGTGTGTTGATTCAAACGGCTTTGAGCTCTGCGGCTTAATTTTGATCTGTTATTTTATAATTTGTCTTTAGTATAAAGTTATTAAGATATTCATAGCAAAGGCAAACTTTGAACGTTAGTAGATACATAGACATTTAGAGAGGAATTATGTATTAAAAAAATTCTGCACTATATAATAATATGTAAAACATTTAAGAACTTTTTTTGTTTAAGCGCTTGTGACCTAGTGTTTCCTAAGTAAGTATTAGGAAAGTAGGAAGTTTTGTCATTAACGTTAACCATTCATTTCGTCTGATAATCCATTTTTTGAATTATAACATCCAGCATTTGACACTAATAAAGACCTGGAAACGAGGAACACATAACTCATTTAGGTAGGTAGGTAGGTAGGTAGGAAACGAAATAGTGAAATGGTCGCCGGTTCATCGGCTTATCATGTTAGGATTGGCATAAAATAATTAGTTTGGTGAAAAAATAGTCGGCAGCGTGCAGCGCCACCGGAATGCTCGAGTGTAACAAGGTTATGCCCAAATGGCCGGTACATAATTTCTGGCGGCGCTGAAAATAACTGTATTCGCTTAAAAAAAAACGCTTAAAAAAAATTCAAGCGCTTTAGTCGCAGCAATGATGTTGCAAAAATGGACATACGGCGAAATACGCGTATTTTGCGTTCCATTGCTTTTAAATGCAACCTTAGCAATAGAAAAATGTATAATAGAAAACGGTTGACTGAACACCAGTTAAGAAAATACATAAGGTAATTACAGTTATATGCCTAGATGAATAAATACATACTACAAGGGTCGAATTATGGTTAAACGCGTTTTGTCCTGAAAAGACAGATATTAGGTACGAAGCAGTAAAAGTTTTTAGTGTCAAAATATGTCAACAAAATACATCAATCTATAATGTAAAATTACACTTACTAATGTTACACATTTGAATCAAAAATATGCATAGATACATACATTTTGTTTTACACGTAAATTCATTTCACACAAAGTAAAACTGTATTTTTTTGTCTGCTGGCAAAAATAACGAGAGATCTACTATGAATTTTATTGAATGCCAAACCGAGATAGACCTACTAGAAAAATATGAAGCGAAAATATATATAGCTTGTTTAACTTTGTTAGCTCTTTTTCCCCACTTTATTTAGTTCAACTAGGTATATATACAGAGAGAAATGATAATTAGAATAGCCAGTTACATCTAATATTTGTAAAATCGACGGCAACCAGTCATCCACCGCGCATCGCTTACCATCAGATGAACGACTTGCTCGTCTCGTCAATCAGTCAAATAAAAAAAAACCACCAGTAAGGTCAGGACTAGTAAGTTCTCTCAATCAATCAACGGCAGAGAACCCGTTAGTGTATGCTCGTGGTTTTCAGATCCTATAATAATTGTATTGACCAAACCCATTGTTTAAATTGCGAAAAAAATTTTTTTTTAACGCCACTTCCCTATCTCTCGCGCTTCGCACATAACACGTAAAACTTTTGTTTTCTTTAGTTTAAACAGTCTGCCCGACGTTGTTATAGAGTGTTTGCTATTGTATTTTCAGTATAGAATTTTAACTACCTTGATAATTTATTAGTTCCCTCTCACAAACGATTCACAATGAAAAAAATATTCATTGAAAGTAGTATTGTAATCAAAGCAGAAGTCGAATAAATTAATCTAAAACTTATTCAAATAAAACGACTTTGGAACAACCTCGTGAGTTATAGGGCAGTCAAAAAGCAATTCTATCCGAATGAATTCTAGCGTATAACTATTGAAAAGCACTTCAATATACCTCGCTGTTGGGACTCGGCGAGGTATCTCGAAACTTCACAAACTTAAAACGGCAGCAGTAATAAAAAGATAATCAAGAACTCACTTATTATCAACCCAAGCGAAAAATATAGCGTTGAAAGTTGTCATTGAATCGAGGACCGTTTTAGTTCGAAATGGTTTACAAAACTTAATAACTGGTCGCTTTTTAATACTACAATTTACTTACAATTTCGGTTTTGATAGATAGATGGATAAATTCTTTATTGAAACACTACAGAACAAGGAAAACTTACTTTTTTACCAGGTTTTATTGAAATCATTGTGTTAGTTTATGGATGGATGGATGTTTGCTCAGTCAAGTCTTGTACGAAAATTGCGACGTAGTTTTAGTTGTTCATAAGAGCTGAAATTTTGCGGGACTGACAAGTCCATAGCAATACAATATTATGGCAATAGTGAGATCTGAAGATAGATACGGAAGGTAGACAATGAAACTCCGTAGTGACAAACAGTACATTGATGTCGTTTGGAAACATTTTGATCAGCTTGCAGTATCAAATTTAAAGAAACATGGCGTGGTAATAAAAATAAAAAAACAAACTTGTAAGACTAATTGACCATTTGAATTGCCAGTAGCGATATTATGTAGCTAGATTTTGCAATATTTAGTTCAGTGTCCGATGATTTATCGTTCAACATCTAAACGATTTAAGGTTTTTAGTATTTTAACAATTTACATGTAGGTAGTTTGTAATATAACTTTACGTTGTATGTTTCACTTGGTATTTGCACTGAGCTGTGTCACATAGAAGCGAATTGCAATGAAACTAAGTTCTGTACATAGTCTAGTTTGTACCATGCTATGTTCCCGTTCGCCGGCCAGTTTGCATGAACTTTGTCAGCGAGTTGGAAACCGTCCCTACTTAATAAGGGCTTTATGGTAACACGAGGCTTTATAAACACTGGCAACACAAATATAAAAATCTGTTCATATTAAACAAAGGTCTTTTTAAGGTACTCAACAATATATTGTGCACAGTGAAAAGGAAATTCGGCACTGTAGTTGTTAGACATTGCTTTCATTCAAGCTCTTACTATTTTTGTAAAGGATCCTGTGATTCACGTCTGAACGTATTGGTTCCCCTCAGTTTGGTATACTCATGTAAATACATATAGCGCTTAAAATAACTCTAGATTTACGGCTATAGTCGCCCTAACTTAGTTTGGGAAATATAAAACAAGAAGAGGGTTGAAAAGTACGGTTTTCTACATAATATTATTTAGACAGATAACAAAAATAAATAACTTGCTCTTTAAGTTTTTGGCGGATACCTATGCTCACGGTACAAGGACTTTGCAACAAAATACGTTACAGAAAAACCTAAATTGATACATGTATGCTCAAGACGATGTGAAGATGCGAAGACAAGGTATGCTCAACTATGTACATTGTATGATGATAAATGCTCTATTCAAAACAATGATCAATGGAGGTACCACATAAAGGGGAGTATGCAAGGCTTACTGCACGCCACCATGAACAAATAAAGTGGCCATCAGCATGAATCGCTTTGTTACGAAGCTCGTTATTGAATGCCAGCCAATAATTGACAATCATGCTGGTTGTGTTACCAGGTTTAAAAGGCTATATACCATATTTAAATTTATTACCACGGATAATCATGTTTACTTTTATATGGCGTGATTTAGACATAGACTCAATCACTTAATGACTTGCGATGGACTTGATGAGAAGCGCTGCTTGAAAATGAAGCACACTTGCGTAGAAGATATCGTCTATCGCACTTGAGTACCTATATGTGTTGTGGTATATAGTTATGCATATGGTAGTCAGTAACTCACCATATCGTCCCATATATTTTCTTTCCAGCTTTGCATGTTTGGTTAAGTTCACGCGACATTGCATGTTTTCAGTAGATGACAAAGAAAAAGGAGCCCCGGTACCCTGTACGTACCTTCGTTCTGAAAATAACTTTCCAAAAGCAAGACTACAAAGTTCAAAAGAGATCGCGCCGTTTGAATGTTCTAAGTTTGTTCTGAGTTACCTACAATGGGCTCGGCACTCCAGTAATAATAACAAATGGACACTTATACAAAGTATTTATTTAATAAGGTTTTCACGGTGCTTTCACACAATTTCATGAGAGCTCATTTCGGCTAATGGATAAACAGCGTAGATGTTAAATTCATAAGTATCAATTAATGTTGTTAATGTTTGAGCGGTGGAATGGATAATTCTAAATGAATTAATTAATATTAAGCGTCTGCTTCTGTCACAAGACGAAGTTCGGTCGAGACTTGTCTGCTCAATACCTTTGTGTTCAAATGACGATTATGTTACAATAACTAATTTTCATCAACTGATATTAATGAAAATACCGCCTCTCAACCGCTGACAACAAACTGTCTTTCTCGTCAGCAATGAGAATGTTTTAGTGTATAATTACAATTCTCCGCTTCCAATTTCGACAGACGGAATTCCATTTGGAGAACAAAATATTGTGCCGCGTAAAATAATGGGCGCCACGCACATCCGGATCAAAAATATCAGCAGTAATTAGAGCTGTCAAAATGTTTGCGGCGCGGACGCTAGTGCCCATCTAGTGCCCGTGTAAACAATTAGCGGGCAACCGGATCAGTCGAGTGTTATTCACTCACCGTGTTACGCGATTGAGCCGTGCACGGCCTGATTGGGCCCAGCTTTAAATACCTGGACCCCTGACATACCCCGGATACTCAAATACGCTGAATTAAACTCACACACATACAAATGTCGTTTGTACATACGCCAAAGGTGTGCTTAAGTACACGAACACACTACGCGACCGAAACAAAAGACACACCCGCTGGTTTAAAGGTTTACAATAAACCGTCTGTGTTTTAAATTTGGGCGTGTAATATTGACAGTTCCGCCGATTGTCCAGCCGAATGCGGGTGACGAATTGCGACTGGTAATTCTGAATGAAATACATTTATTTTGTACCGCCGATTAAAAGTACATATGTATGCACAAAACAAGTGCTGAAACTCTGTTTTACAGAACAGGCGTAGTTGACGGCAAGGAACTTTATTACGGAAAACTTACTTACATGCCGTTATTAACTCGATTTCTCTCCATTGAATATGCAGGGATGCAACATGACACTATTACGGTCGAGTTTCTAACACAATAAAATCAAAATGGAACTAAGTGGCGCCCTAGCTAGGTAAAGTGGAGGCAGCAGGAGCGTAATGAGTCATATTATTGGATTTCTAGACGATATGCAGCAAAATTGAAAATAAAATAGACATCTAATAACAACATTATAACGAAAACATTCTACACGGTAGAAATAGACCCTGTGTAGGTCCCGCATAGGATATTCCAGCTAAGATCAAGTTAAATGAGGTTCACACGTACGCCTAGAATAGACCAACAACGTATTCAACTCAAGTATGTTATCTCCGTTACCTTCCAGCATGAATAAATAAATAAAAAAGCCACGCTCAAGATACATTCACGTAAATTACAAAAGCTTAAACAAATATGGTATTTTACCCAACTTTTTTTTTATATTACCAAGTGAAGATGAAAAGAGGTTCGTTCACTTACTCAAGTCGCAAGGTAATATTACATTCCGCTCCTGAAGTAAAGCTGCAATTCCATGTGCTTTTTAGTTATTGCAACTTGCACATCTAGCTCGCATGCATTATAGCAATGAGGTCTATAACTCATCATGATGAGAAAAGTTGCGGGAAAACCGAAAGCCGGTTGTAGGAAAAATCTTGGCCGAGGAACATTAAGCATGGAGTTGACAGGAATCGCGACAGGCTCCGACCTGTTTCGTCACGCGAAAGACAAAATAAAAACAAGGTGCTGATCGCCATAATAATAAGATGAAGACATCATCACATGATAGTATGAAATAGGGCGCGAAAAAGCACTTAAACTCAAACTCAAACTCAAACTCAAATCATTTATTGTAAATAGGCAAAATATTGCACTTTTACACTTCAAAAAACAAAATATCTTATACATAAGTATAGAAATACAAAAATAAGTCAAAATATTATGATCTACGAAACGATCACGAAATGATTATTAACTAATTATGGTTTGAGTTAGAAAAAGGATATTTCCCTTTCAAGTGGTGACTCATGCCTGAGTCTCGCACAGGAAAAGGAAAACTCCATTGACTCTACCAGTGCTTCGGAAATACGCCCGTTAGAGAAGATAGCACCAAGAAACACTACGGCGATGTCATTTTTTAAATTTTAGTCATTCTTGTCTTTTTTTTTTAAAGCCATAATATACAATATAAAAATAAATTATCCTATTGACAATATTATGATATCCATCATTACCAAACTGTTAAATTACATTATTGAAATTGTATAAATTATGTTACTTAAAAACATAAATGTATTTCTTTTACAAACTGTCACGACAATATCAAATAAAGAAACAAATTATTATCGGTTTGCTCTACTCTTGATCATTCGACATTTTAGTGACAGTGAACTGTTCTGATGATAGAGACAGAAGGTAGGTAAAGGAATTCCTCATTGCGTAATAGTAGATTCATGGCACCAGAGCATATTTTGAGCAGCTTGGAACACCACGTAATTTATAAGAGCTTATCTATTTCCAATAATTAGCAGCAGGACGAAAATGCCTGAAATATATTAGGAATATGCTGTAACATTTTGATCCGACAACAATCGTTGTCACTAATACGCGGATTAATTAACAACCACGTCGCTCCACGGCGAAAAATTCAATTAATATTTAACGCAGGAACAATGATGCTCATTAAGAATTAACGTTCAATCGCTGTGTTTTACGCACCGGCGTTCCGCGGCGGGAGCGCTCCCCAGGGAAATTATGTTGAGCCGGGGACCGTGGGTAGGTGTGCACTTGTTTAACGTATGGACACTTTTCACTTTTAATATCCCTGTAGTGGAAAAGGACCATTGTTTAAGCGGGAAATTGTTTCTTTTATTTATCCTTGCTCGTTGGAATTGTTTCTGCGTTTTGTATAACTTATTAAAACTAACGTTTTAGACTTTTCTTTTATTCTACGTGGACGAGTTTCAAATTGATTTACTAACTCATTTTTTTTTAATGTAAGCTCTGTCTCCTACTTATTTACTAGAATAATGAAGTTGTTTAATTCAAGTTTATTTTATATTAATTTAGGTAAATTACATACTTATTTCGTAAGTAAATAATAAATTTATTACATTTGTAATTATGATTGGGTGTTTGGCCGATCTGTAATGTTATCCTCAGCTTTCATGTGTATGAAATACTAATACAAGCTATGAAACTATTATATGATATAATATGTAGGTAGATTAACCTGGACTAAATCCGAGATCACATGGCTTTGAGAATATGCAATGCTTATAAATAGCAATGAGGCATCGGTGATCACCTGTCGACGTGATTCCACCCAAAGTGCATTAATTATGCAAGTGTTACAATTCTGTTTGCCTCGGGAATTATTCATTAATTGCTTTAAATGGCGTGAGAGTATAATTAGAGAGCAGTTGACGAGCTAATATAAAAATTTATTATTCATCAGGACCAGGGTATTTTTCAATGCGATATTTTGTAAAAGTTTAACTATTTCGTTACTATAAAGACGTAAAAGAGGATAGGACAAGAGTTCATGGTTAACATATTTTTTGTTTATTTTGATAAAAGAATGAATTACTTGTATTATTCGACTAATTTAAAATTTTGCGCGCACCTTGAGCATATAAATATGTAAGACTAGCTTTTACCCGCGATTTTGTTCGGGGTGATTATTTCATCCGCTTTTAGAAGACAGTGTCCTACCAAAGCCTGGTATACAATATGATGGACACTATAATTAAAAATGACACTATAAACTGTGCATAGCTTAATTTTAGTAGTATTTCTCTGTGAGTTTTGTAGGTTTGATAGCAAAACCTAATCATATCTATCATACTTCAAAAGAAAATGTTTGTTTGTTGATCCAAGTTTTATGACTGGTTTGTTTTTATCCGATTATCTTATTTAGCTGCAATACAATTTTGAATTTCATAATTCTCTCCTTAAAATAATGTATTTTTAAACGTGAATTATGGTACTCTTTTTGGCTAATAGTGTGGAAATGGCGCCCCCCTTATTTGAGTTCAACTGTTCAATCAAGTTAGTTAATAGTTAGCCCGTTCTAATCTCAAGTGCTTGCTTGCAAACTCCACATAAACACGTATTCCCCTTCAGCCGGCAGACAAAAGCGTGGCTTACAATGGCCGTGGCATCAAACACTGGAACTGCCTACCTTCCCATTAACACTGCACGGTAGGTGTCCAGGCAGTACTGCAGCTCACGCATTTTTTTATTGACTGATTGCCACATCATTTTGAATATTCGGTTTACCATAATTATATTGATTATCAAATATTTATAAGTGATTTACCGGCCCATCTTTGACTTAAAATCAATATTTATCATGATCATCATCATAACATCATATAGGCCCACCGCTGAACACGGGCTTCCCTTCACATTCGTGGGGAGGATTAGGCCTTATTCCACCACGGGGGACTGAGGAGGTTCTATACAAATCTCATATAAATTGACAGTCACATTATTCGTAAAAGTTCGTGGGTACCCTACGGTTACATAGTCCCGTCCCGTCTCTTATTTATAGTCTTTGACTTTTGCTATCCCATTTATTAGACGTGCCACTAAGGCGTGGAACTCTTCACTAGAGTTTGTATTTCTCGATAGTTACAAAGACGGCTTTAAACTTCCAATGCTTCGTCGTGGTAATGATAAAGACGGTATTAATATTGATTGGTAATGGCAATAATAATGTACATATCATATGTGTGGAGCTTATATACTGCTTTATACTGGTCACTCTAACCATGCGTTGTGGTCTTCCCCACGTGTCAGTACTTAATGACGCCTGCTTTGGACGTCCTTTGTCACGGCACGGCCGGCTTTGGTAGCAATTTGGGCTTTGCTCGAGGCCATCTTACTCGGAAGGCAAATTTCGCCAACAAAGCGACACAATTAGCAGATGATCCTAAGTAATGGATGGTAAACTATGCATCAACTGCCAAATTGTTTCAGGAGCTGGATGATTGGATTGTCTTAATATTGATTGCCGTGGTTACAACCACCTCCTCTGGAGTGTTGTTTGCCAACTGTCTATTAGAGTTCAACCAAAATACGATGTTAAAAGATTTCATATCTAGTTCTGCAGATCTTTAAATCTCACGTGAGCCGAGATGAGTTGGAAAAGAAAGAAAAGTTTATAAAAAAAGAAAAACGTTAGTAGAATGTCATGTTTATGCACTATAATTTATCAATAAGTTGCCGGTAATGCGTTGCTGTATGATCTCGGCGAAGAGGTCCGAGAAAGGAGGTAAGTTGAAAAACAGCTGAAATTACACGAAAATGTGAACACAACACGAATCAACAAATGTAATAAAAAGAAATGAAGTAGATACCTATCTTCATAGTTTCTTATTCTAAATTATTGTGCTTAGAATATAATTACCGAGCATGTATAAATTAGCCGTAATATGCATCTCTTTTCTCTCTACCAGACATATTTGGTAGTTTATTTTCAAAATATGATTTTAGTTACCTACGTTGTAAATACATTTATTTCGTAGATGGATTTCTCTGAAACGAACCAATATCTACCTAGAATCCTGAATATTCAGAAACATGGCATACCGTATAAAATATTCATTAACGTATATCGAAAACAAAATGGCTTCAGCGATGGATTTCGCTTGAATTAAACGCACTAAAAATATCCGGAATATTACAAATACTGTTCCTCGCAGTACTGCTGAATTCCCCGACTCATGAATGCCGAATAATAATTAATTTACGAAATGCAGTTTTATGGTAATGCCTTTTTAAATTATGTACGTGCCTTATGCACATACATCCTTTTGTGTGTACATATATGCCCATAATAATTATGTTGGAACCCACTCACGTACAAGTTAATTCATGCCGCATTAGAAACAAATGACGAGCGAATGATTTAATTGACTAATGAAGTATTCGTCGAACGCGTCTTAGCTGAAAAATATGGTTACGTTTTAAGTTGTATAGTAAATCTATCACTTACATGGTGTATAATATCGGTGGCTGCGTAAAAAGTCTCGTGCGGGTCGGGACGCTTCATCATGTAGGGTCGAGGGAACTCCGGGTCCTCGCAGATCTCTGTTCAACAAATAACATCAATTAGAACAGATGGCCTATATCTTCAGTGGCGTTTGCTTAGGCTGGCTTTTATAGCTCAGGATACCAAGTGTTATATTGTTATTGGACCATAATTTGGGGCTTTCATTTAGGACAGTATTTTGATGACAATGGAATATCGGATATCGGTACAAACGTAGTTCCCGTTTTATATAAATATTGATTACGAGACTGAAGTCCTACTTTGTAGATGGACTGAGCTACGCCATCAAAGATTTGCAGCGCTTTCATTCGTCATAACAACTAATGTGTCTATAATTAGAGGTACTTTATTATTGTGTGAAGTGGCCAATAAATTGGAGGCGCCGCCCTTTACACTTGTAACACTCAGGGCGTTATTGATGCGTTGCCTGTTCTCTAAAACTCTTTTCACCCTTATTGAAAAGCCCCGATTCTAATTTGCGGAAAATATTCGACGGTAGCTCATTCCACATTCTGCAGGTGTGAGGCAAAAATGACTGTAGAGTAGACTGCGGGTGTGCTGACGATGTCGAGAGATGGAGCTGAACTCGCGATGGTGGCATAAGCTTAAATAGTTTATCAGTCACCCTGCATAAAAAATATAATGATACCAACAGATCCTTTTTCATTCCTCTGTAGTACGCGAGACATTTGATCAGGAGGTTGTAAAAAACCCCAAAATGTAGTCCACAGGGTCCTGACCCTAGTTGTAAACAATTCTACGGTGAACAAACTACTTCAGACTGTGTTTTTTTCTGTCCTAAAATAAGGGTCCGCCCCGTGTGGTTTGAGTTCAAACGAGTATAATAACAAATAAAGGAACACTGGGGATATTTATGTTTGGTTTTCGTAATGGTGCGTTTTTGGGATTAACGCTTAGGTATTTATTTACGATCTACTAATCGATTTTTATAACAAGCTCGGTGTCCATCTGTTGGATATAAGTGTAATAGAACATTAAGCTCGTATCAGATTCTAAGCTACGTGAAAATAAAAACGAAACGTGTGCTGGGAAATATAGTAGAAGTAAAGTTTCAACTAAAAAAATATTTCAAACAAAATAAAAAAAAAAAAAAAAATACGATATTTAAAAAAACAAACGAAACATTGCTCTCTTTCTCTTTCTATCTTCACTAACTTATATCTCCCTCTCAACTTCCGTTCGCCTCGCCCAGTCACATTTTTCGTAACGCATTGACCAGCTTTAACCCAAGTCAAGCGTGCGTAAAGAAGTTTCACTTCAAAAAATGCATCGAAATAGATTCAGTATCGACGTTACTTAGTTTGAGTCTCATAGACGACTTTATAAGTAATGTGGTCCTGTGTACGGAACACTGACAAGCCGATTTAATAAACACTGAAAGCCGCTTTGAATTCCACCTTGTTTGCAAAACTGAATCCTAACTAATACCGACCCACATTCGTCGATAAGTCTCGTATACATATTGCGTATGTGGATACGAAAAACCCGTGGCTTATTCTCATTAGTCAGTACATCGGATTTGGCGACTCCGCCAAAGGATAACGGGCAGTTAAATTAGCCGCTTGATAACGAAGCATGCGCATTTTGTGAAGCGTCAGTTTCAAAACTGACAGTTAAACAGTTTCAATGTTATTAGCAACCAGAATTCGGCTCTTTGAATCTAATCACGACAAATCTCTCGACCAGTAACGTTATTAATCAAGATATTAAAATTAAAATAACGAGTGAAGTAAAACTTCGCTATTACAGAAAGAGAGAAAGAATTCATATTACTATCTATTCTGTGGTAATATACGAAACGCAACGCAACAAGATACACAGACAGATCTGTGTATCTTCACTAACTTATATCTCCCTCTCAACTACATCGATCACACTTTTCGTAATGCTCTCGTCACGCATTTACCAGCTTACTCCCGAAGTCAAGCGTGCGTAAAGAGGTTTTACATGAAAAATAAAAAAAGAATTCAAAAAATATTGTTACGATGTCCGGCAATTTCAAATGCACATATTTCTGTCATTTTTGTCGTGTTTTTTCCCAGTAGTGCTAGTTAGGTCGACCGCGGCGGCACTTGCCTCGCTACTTGACTGCTCTCGTTAGCATCTAAAGAGCACTTGCTCTGGGTTGTTGCTTTTTCCCGTTCTAGGTGACTTGCCAGTACTTGGGAGCTATACGACCTAATTATGTCTTTGGCACTACGCGAAATTGAGAACATTTAACGTGAACTAAACTTGATGGAGTATTATTGTAAAAAAACTAAGAGTACGGGTTTTTTTTTTTCACTTTTTGAAGTAAATCTTCTATGCACGTTTGACTTGGGGAGTAAGCTCGTGAATGCGTTACCAAAAGACTGATCGGGCGAGGCGAATGGAAGTTGAGAGGGAGATATAATTTAATGAAGGTAGAAAGAGAGAGAGTTATGTTTCGTCTGTTAAAATATCATTTATATTTTTTTTTGTAATTATTGTTTAGTCGATGTTTTACTTCTACCATATTCCCCAGGACACATGTCGTTGTTTTTTTCACAAATCCAAGCAAACATTATTCATTCTCATTTTTCTAATAGTAGTCTCAAATATTCTTCTGTAATAGAAAGCAAAAAAGTTACAATGGAAACAATATGAAATGCACGTACTTATTATTTATTATATCATTTCCTGACATTTTAAAGAAGTATTTTCCACGTTTCGAGTCTGGCTCCATCGAAGTGGTGCCACTACAGTCCTTGGTCTGGTTCTTATTATGGATGGACTTTGACTGCTTGAACGGAATCGCACTTTCCATAGTTCTATCGCTTTGAGACCTTGTTTGTTAGAGCGAAATAATGACAATGTATAATGCAGGAAAATTCGATGCGTTCCTGAATGCGACGCCACTTCAATGTAATGATGGCTCATCTATGCATTTCGAAATTGAAAAGGGGTTGCGTGCTTTCTATTGTATTATTGCGCGTCCTGTTGTTGTATTGTGATGTGTTGTGCTTGTATTTGTCGTATTGTATTATATTGTTCTATGTGGAAGATTCAATTGTGTCCCCAGTTTCAGTTTGTTTTTTATTGAATTGGATGATTGTATATCTAGTTCTCCATTCCGCAAGTAGCTCGGCATCTATAGAGTTTCATTCTAGTTTATTTGGTTCTACTTCTTAACGATGGCTTCGTTTGTTTTGACTTGACATCAATTTGAGGCTGTTAAATTTAATTTTAAATTTACCGTTTAAAAAACCTTTTGTAAAATTTGCTCGTATCACTTAGACGAGGGAAATGATATAACATATTGCGATAATGAAGTAAGTACTTTGAAAACATTAATAGTTGATGACATTTATTACCGTAATAATTTTTAATTACGTAATAAGTTTCCAATAATAAGACTGTCAGAGACTTCTAAATTGAATTTGAAATGGGATAAAATGGGATTGAATTTGACTTCTAAATTGAATACTATGTGTTAAAAAATAAAATTTTTGAAAAATAAGGGACACCCTAATGTACGTATCTGCCTGTATCGAGTATTTTAAGAGCCGTGAAATGGGGCACGATCGTCACACGGACCGGACGTCCGTCGAGGATCGCGCCCATTGTTCAGCCCCATATTGAAAAGATGATGCCCGTGAGCTGCGGATAATGGGCCCCAAAAAGCGCTAGAGAAAATAGTGAACAGGTTTTCGCAAAAGAACCGCTCGGATTTATAAGAGCGCCGTATCCTTAGGCGTAAACTAGTACGCACTATTGTAGAGGAGACAAGAGAGATCATGTGTTGCCAGACTTTGAACGCTCGTTGACATCGGTTAACTGAGAATCTCAATCATCCACGTCCCCAGCGGTCACAATTGTATGGTCGACCGGTTAGTGGCGAAACGTCTGCGTGTTTCCGACGTTTGGAGGGCACGTTAATCCGTATGTTCTGGTTGTTATCGCTTAATTGTAAGAGGTATTTGGCAGTCTGATGAACTCAGACAATAGAAACGGGGGCTATGTAATACCTTATTCCAGAGCGATCAACTGGCAACTTTATTTAGTAGAGCATATGACACATTTAAGGTTGAGGATGCGTAAATATACGATTTGTACACCAAAGCCTATGTTTCTTAGCATCCTATAACATGAGCGTTATAAAACATTGTTCATATCACGGGATAGTACTCGTAACTATATATTGTCTATGGTATTACCCACTGTAAACCAAAACAAACGACAATCATAACTTTATATTTGGAACTTATTGCCGCAACTGTATGAGAATGTGCTATCACACAGTAGAAGATATTAGGCACTTACCATTATATTCATTCAGGTCATGGGTGTCTCGTTTGTCACGGCGGCCCAGGGTCTCCCTCCAGATGTTATAGGGCTCCCTGTAATCTTCGTCCACAACGGCAGGCCTGATGACAAAAATATTTTGTTAAAAATTTAATACACTTTTTCGTTTTTCGGACAAGTTATTTCAAAACATGCAATTTGGCATTGCAAACTTCTACTGGTATTCACAGAAGTACCGTTATCTTTTTTAGTTGTGAAAAAGGAGTCAAATTAATTTCATTTTGCCGTCCAAGCCGGGCCGACATTTAAAGCCATGGGACCGAGCTGAGCTGTTGAAGGATTTCAATTGGGACTTAGGAAAATTAATCTCAATAGATATCTTGGATAGCGCCTCGTCCTCTAACTTGCTATACTAACTTTGAGCGTACCACTTAACCGCTTCGCTGTATGAAATGCCATTAGTAAAACCACCTTTTCACTAATTCCATTAGTATAATGAATCGACAATTCGTACTACTGCAAGTATGTATAGTGGATAAAACTTTGATTGTGAAATGTCCAGTTATGCAGTCCTTTGTACACAATTTACATTACCATGTAATCACAATTAATACAAGCGTGAATTTTAAAAATTACAATCGACCTACTTTCACGGCAATATTATTTTTAAAAATCCCTTTGTCATTTACTCGGTTCGTTGCGAAATAAACAATTCTAAATGTAATGAATTTTAAAATTTACTTGTATGAAATCTGAATACACGAACTCGTTAGTTAAATCAACGAATTGATATTTTTTTTATATATAATAACTAGCTGTGCCCTGCCACGCTTCGCTGTGACACATTCGCATTCGCTGATATGTCACTGATGAAAAAAATAGATAAAAACAATCCTTGATTGATTATATATCATGCTAAAATTTCAAGTCGATCGGTGCAGAACTTTTTGAGTTTTTGAGGCGTACAGCGTACACAAACCAACATAACATTTTTAAATATATAGATCGAAGAGTAATGTTTTATTGACCGTTCTGTGGAAAGGCTAAGGTTCTCATGGCTGTGGTTCTCAATTCTAAATCCAGACTGTAAGTTTAATCGAAAATACAAATTATTAAAATTCTCACCTGAGCATGTGTATCGGGGGACAATTTGCCAGCGCAAGGGCAAGTCTCGGCGCCCTGCGATTGTTCCGAGCATTTGAATTGTTCCTCAAAGAGGGGCAGAAAGGTTTCTTCAGCATATTCGGTATCCTGCGGCGGATCTTCTTAGTCAGCAGAACCGCGGTGAAGGCCACGAACGCTCCTGCGCCTACGACCGCGCCGCAAGCTAAACCCACCGAGACCTTCATAGCAGAGTTTCTCTTCTTTCTGGACGATGGAGGGGTGTCTGTTCTGTAGTATTCTTCCAAGAATTCAGTCGACGCGTTGATGGTAGTCGGACCTGTTGACAAAAGACGCGGTTTAGAACGTTGATAACCCTATGGTCAAATCTATATTTGAGAGGATTGCTTTTGTGGTCATTGTTGATTTTGGTAGCATTTTTTCGTTAGGTTTGGGTTTTGAATCAGTAGTCTATGCATAATTTTTTTTATCTTTTTATGTTACAAATTACCGAGATAAGCAAGTCCTACATATTGTATTATTGTTTAAAAAAATCCAGAAATCAGTTTGATTTTCATCTGGATTCTAATTGCGAAAAATCAGTTGGATTTTCCCTATACCACACGTGCGTCGCCCTGGCTAGCTACCAATCAGATAATATGTCGCCTTGACACTTTTGGGCTGTTCCAACAGAGCAGCCTTAGAGAGACAACTTTACCACTTTCGACCTCATCGTCACATAAGGTACTTATAAAACACTTTACCTATTACCAGAATTAAACACAAAGAACTAACTTTGGAAATTTAAATCCTGAGTGCACTTCAACGAACTATTCGAAGATCAAAAAAGCACTTTACATTTATAAAAGCCTTACCGTTCTCTATGCTGAAACCTGCCAGTTTAATCTCCGTCTAAAACTGAAATCCCTTTCTAGAGGAATAACAGCACTTTACAGTTGAACACAATAGACTTCAATTCACCCTAACTAGATAATAAAGCAAGTAAACCCGCTTATCAAAGCTCAGCGAACAAGGATTAGCCAAGTTATGCATGAGAGGGCCAGCAGCCTATTCACTTACACGGCGTGCCTATGACGTGAACAGAGTTGGGTGTTTCGCATATCCCGGATATGTGATACTTTCGTTAATTGGAGAACACCTGTCTGTTATCCAAACGTAACAAGATATTCAACGGACCACAGGGCTAGGTATCGGTTTGTAATCAAAGCAAATTAACACTGTGTAGGCGATCGAGTTTCAAGCTTATTGATTAACTGTTTGCTTTGTGTCTGCAATGTAATTGGTATTATTGGTCGGGTGTTTTTTTCTAATCTGTGCTGTTAACAACAAGTTACTATAAACTTATAATATTTCTAGAAGTGAATAAGCGAGTATAAGGATACGTAGAATAATCAACGGACCCTAACAATAAAAAAATATATATTATTTTTATAGTTGTTGCGTCCAGCTGCATTTCGTGCTGATCTCAGAAACTACAAATGCAATTTTAATTAGGTTTGCACCAATAAATAGACTGATTTTATGATACGTTTGTAAATTTATAATTTGTTACATGTCACCTTTGCTTCAAAAGAAAAAGTATTTGTCATGTCAAAGGCACTTTGATGGCTTTTTGTTTTTTTGGCAGGGCATCGGAGAAATGAGTTATGACGTAAAAATATTTTCATCTAGCGGTACAAACTAAGCACCACTGTTTAAATTTCTTTGGATGGATGTTTGTTTACGTCAAATCTTGAGAGTCAATTTTAATCCAACTCACACTGTTCAAAGGAGTTGAAATGTGATTTAATCATGCTAAAATGTAGACAACGAAACTCGTTATGTAATCGTGTGGTGTTTAGGCTAGTATTCACCGGCGTGCAGCACCAAATATGTTTCTACAAGATCTGACCAAGAGAAATAATATAACTTTTAACGACTGAACCTTAAGGTATACGCTTTATCACGTATCGCCGCGACAGGCGGCGCCATGCGAGGTACACTTTATTATAAGGCACAATTACCAAAGAAAGGAGGCGTTTCACACTTGAGGACATGAATAGGTGTCTCGAGCACGATGAACTCTTAGGCACAATAGAGTCCCGGCTTGCATCTGCTTAGAGAACAGTCTACGGCGGTATGCTATGCGGTAATTACTGATGCTATAGTTCCAGGGTTTAAGATAATGGGGAGACGGAATATTCGTTTTGGCCAATTGCTACTTATTTGGGACCGCGGCTGCTTCACTTTCACTGCTGAGCCGATTTTTTTGTATAGCCACGGGTGCGGATCTGCACACTCCATAGTGTTTTCCTATACAGCAAACACAACAGTTGTGTTTTCAGCAATGAACTTAGTAAAAATCAGCTACATGAAATGGAATTTGGATTTCGGTACGTTAATATTAATAATGTGACCCAATGAGCTGTCTCCATTATAGAGTGGCAGGACAGTGCACTAGCCCGAGTGCTCGGGTTATTCGTATGCACACTTCGACAATTCCTAGGCTGGTTAACATCACATAAGAGGTTTTAAGAAAAGAAATTCTCAAAAATGTGCCGCTTTGAGAATCGAAATTGACTATCTTCCAGCGTGTAAATTTTCACGTGTCGATTGTTTAGTTTTCGATACTCAAGGTTTTAAAGATCAATTTAATTACTTATTAAAAAGCTTGAGTTTTAAATAACTCATCAAAAATATATAACAGTATATGCAATGCGAGCAACAGTATCATAAACAGGTCAACCAAAATTCTAAACCGGGTCTTAACTAAAACAGAGGTAAGTGCGAATGGCTGAGTGCCAGTGTAATGGTGTGTGGGTGCCAAAAGTCAGTTAATTCTGCACTAATTTCTAATTGTACTGCTAATGAGTTCACTGCAGGCCGGATAGGAGCGAGAAACAGATTGTACTGTGCATAATAATAAAGATAGTATTACTGCACGCTGTATCTCGTCGTTACAGTTTTTTTTTGCTTTCACACCGCTCTGATGCTACGGAATATTTTAAAGTAAATAGGTATCAAAGCATCAGTGTACGAAGTGCGTGATGATTCTAAGAAATACATTTTAGTAAGTGTATCTACTAGATGTTACATGGAGAAACTTTGAAAATCGTATCACGTAAGTTTGTAGCGTTTGTTGACCGGATCAAACGATTTAGAAAATTCCAATACAAATACACATAAGTTTAAAAGCTAAACCCAACTGCATCGTAGGAATAAGATATTGTTGTGGAAGTATTTTGTGAAAGCACATTTTTCTGAATAAGATTTTTATAAAAGAGATACCTAATGTACAGAGAGCTGATCAAAATGACTTCAATCAACATGCACTGTTAGTCATTGGGGAGTTTCGGCTATCTTCTGTCTCTATTATCATATCAGCTCGTTGTGAGCAAAATTTGGTATTGTCATCCGATCCGATATACGTCCGCCTTCCAATCAGAAGGTCGTGAGTTCAAATCCCAGTGCAGGCACGTACCAATGTGTTTCTTGTAAAACATATGTACGTTATTACCACTCGCTTTTCGGTGAAGGAAAACATCGTGAGGAAACCTACGTACCTACCCGAGAATTATTTCAGAGGTAGGTAGGTGATCCACCAATCCGGATCTGGCCCCCTTGGTGGATTATGGCCTAACCCTCCTCACGAAAGTGAGGGGAGACCCGTGCCCAGCAGTGGGACGATATGGGTTGATGATGATGATCCGAATTTAGCAAGTATGAAAAATTTTAAATCCAATGAACGGCAGCATCTGGGTCATAACTTGTTTAACTAGATTTGGACCTAAAAATAATGTACGTTTTTTAAAATTAATAAATATATTCGCGTTTGACCACTGTCTCACCTGATGGTAACTGACAATGCGGTCTACGATGGTTTACGCTTATCTAGAAGTAACCTATTCATTCGTGACTTGAAGACTCCCAGGTTGTAACTATCGGGACACAGACTCAGGCAATGAGATCTACTCCTTTGCGGTGCGCATAAATTGAAGTTTATACAAAAATATTTGGAAACACTCAATTAAAATATAAAGCATTGTTTTTTACGTATATTTTAATGTTAGCGACTTAAAAAAATTATTACACGCGTTTTTTCCCGAAGCTCCTGAAATCGTATGTACGTTATCAACCGAGCTAATGCCGTATTCACGTGGTCAATTCATATGTATTACGTTACCTACCTATTTACTAATGGATATCGTGTTCAGAATTTATCAGCGAAGTGGATGCATGAAAAAAAACGTTTTTATCTCGGGAAAATAATGTTTGGATAGATTTTATAATTGGTTATACTTTTAACTCGGGCCGTTATTTCTTGGGCTGAAACCTTATACGCAGATCGTACGAAATAAACTATGACTGCATTGAATAATACAAAAAATGCGTTGAAATTTTAACTAAACTTATATAGCGTCACTTTGCGCTCAAATTAAACGAAATGAAAGCGGCCAAGTGGGAGTTAAACCTCGCAAAATGAGCGATTTAATATATCATGTTTTTTTTTTCAATTTTACGTTTTTAATTAAACTTGTCGAACGAAATAAAAACAAAAATATTTTAGTGACTGATCTTAGGCATTTGTTATAATATTTTTTCTTCTAACTCGTCACAGTTATTATTTATTTATTTATTCTTTAGCACACAAATGGAGTACAAGGAGTACTTAATGCTAATTAGCATTTCTACCAGTCATCCTGGAGGTGTAACTGAAATGGTGGTGGTGTGGCAAAACATTATTATGTGGATTAATTGTTTTCTATTAAAACAAAAATGTAAATTTTTATTAACAACCCTGCAGTGCTGGTAAACTTTAACTATGTAAAACCCTACTAAACTATGTAAACTTTAACTATGTAAAATTTTAACAGTCCAAGTTGTACAGGGTAGCTTTAGCCAACTGAAATACAAAACGAGATTGAATGTCAAAGTATCTATTCCGCTATTTTTTTCCTCAAAACACTAAACAGATAGAGAAAAGTGAATGAAAGTTACTTGAATTTGATCCAAGAAAAGGCCTCCTCATAAACTACTACTTCGCTAAATAGTAAGTAATTAGTAAATTAAATAGGTAAGTTACTTCCAATGATTACAGCTGTGGTGAAGACCTCAGCAAAGCCCCTGCGGGTGGGGCCACTGTCCTGGTAAAGGTGAGGTCAGAGATCAAAGCTATTCACCGAAGTTTTGGTACACGTTTTAGGGAAACCGTGGCAATGTTTTATGCTTTCCCATCAGTCAAAAGTTTTTTCAAAATTAATAAAGCTTGGGTTTAAGAAATTTATACTATGTACTTTTATGTTGCTGTGCAATCCAGAATTGTAATAAATTCAAAATATACGATTATTGCACTTTACAATCACATTCGGAAAATAAGCTTATACATAAAATTATAAGATTAGACGTAGTTTTTATTTTATTTGACTGAGTGATGAGACGATCAAGTCGTTCACCTGATGGTAAGCGCTACGCCTGCCCATAACAGTTACAGAAGTTTGCATTGCATAATCTTGCGCGGTACTGCACTGCGCTCGTCACCCTAACTTTTACAGAAACAGTATATTACTAAATGCACAAATACAAGTACTGTTGACACACCTTAACTGAAGGACCTTAACCGATCACCAAAGTTAGGCAGTGTTCACAGCGGCACCCAATTACATGGGTGACCGTTTGACACGACGTGAACGTTTCCGTGCTTCGGGAGTTCGGACGTCAAGCGTCGGTCCAAGTTATAATCGATTGATAGCAGTCAGAAACCACGTCAGACTCCTTGAGCGGCCTGACTGATTTGCAACAGTTTGTATCAGGTAAAATTATGTGAATACCCTATCATACAAACCTATGTCTATCCTATCAACTCACTATCATCATCATCATCAATTAAATATGAAAACAATTAAAGGTTAGACTGTTTATTCGTTTGTTTCTCAAACACACACACCCGTAAAGTTTAAAAAGGAGTGGCTAATTTTATATGGCAACCAGAAAACTGCGGATGAAATCGCGAGTCACAGCTAGTAATTCATACAAATTATTTCAGCGTTAAAAACATTTTTGAGTACAATCATTACAGTACCATTACACATTCATAGCTTCTCATCAATTTTCAACCCTGGGGCGATGCCAGCACCATATATCGGGATTATAAAGAGTAATCAAAAAATATACGATAATAATTTTCCACAGCATTACTACCGTAATGCATGAAACTGTCAGGGAAACAACATTTATTCAATATCGGCATGAAAGGTCAATTACAATGACGTTTATATGCGAAATTTTCGCATTCAATGGAGGCAAAAGGCGGTAAAACGTAGGCAATACAGAAAATACTGGTCTATATGTATATATAGACCAGTATTTCGACTTGTGGTATCACAACAAAGCGTTATGTTTATAATAATATCAGAACATGGATTTGTTAACTCAGAGTTTTAAACTTAACGATCCTGTTTTATTATAGACGCAGCATTGATTTATATTATTGACCATAAAAATTCTGCGGACAGGTTTAAAAAAATAGTGTGTTAGTCAAGAAGCGAGGATAATTAAAGATTTGCCATGTCTGTAAAAAACGATGATAACTAGGTATGTCTTTATTAATCACAAGGCAATTTAGTTTCATAGTTACTTGATGTCGATGCCAATACAGGTATGTTCTCACACATCCACAGCACATCGTTGTCGGAAAATAAACTTTCATAAATCTACAGCAACGACCATTTAAATAAAAATATCTAATGTTATGTTAAGCGGTGGTAGCCTAGTGGGAGAACGTCCGCCTTCCAATCAGAAGGTCGTAAGTTCAAATCCCAGTGCAGGCACATACCAATGTGTTTCTGTAAAAACATATGTACGTAATTATCACTCGCTTTTCGGTGAAGGAAAACATCGTGAGGAAACCCACATACCTACCCGAGAATTGTTTCGTAAATAAGTATGTTATCCACCAATCCGGACTGGGCCCCCGTGGTGGATTATGGCCTAACCCTCCTCACGAAAGTGAGGAGAGACCCGTGCCCAGCAGTGCACTGCAGTGACATGACTGACTAACATGACTTATCCGCATGAATTTTTATGTATGGACAGCAAGAAAAACTTCCGAGTATATTTTTATGAACCATTTAATTCCCCGCTATCCCCTATCTATAGGATTAGTACCTATTATTCTTCAAAGAGTGTTTGCTTGACAGCCAGAAAAGCTTCAGAGAATATTTATATTACGTACTACCTAATGCCCTATCTATAGGATTAGCACGTTTTATTCTTCAGAGAGTGTTTGCTTCTCGACTTAAAACTTGGCTACATGATTTTCCCGAATATAAAGCTTACGATTCGATCAACGGAACTGTAGAATTTCTACAGCGAAATTCGAGAGTCTATTCTGCCCTCCACAAAACAAAATAAAAGTATTGTCCTCAATTAGAAGATTAACCGATTTGTTGACCGCGGGGATTGGTTTCCCTTGTGATTGAAAATTGAAATCCCAATGGTGGTTTAATTCGATTTCTGGTCTTTCACTATTGTGGCGTACTATCTTATCTTAGTAATGTTAACTACTTTTCGTTGAATTTGCTTCAGTAATAAGACCCCATTACGATATTCGTATGGTTTCCTAATTGGAGGGATTACGAATATAGATTACTCGACTTTTCGCACCCCAACCTTAATGAGACGTTTCTGAACACCCCCATCCCACCCTCTCATATGATTACCTACCCTGTGGTTTGTGATAGAGCCTGCAGACGCTGTAAAATCTCTTTGTACCTGTGTCTAATTAACCTGTTTGGTACACTACCAAGAATTTTTAATTAAGTAAATATATTTAAACAGCAAAATACATTAGGTATTTTTTAATTAAATCCATACAAATATTAAAATATTATGAAAGTGGCGTGGGTTATGGACAAAAGAGCCGTAAATTAAACTAATATTAAGGAAAGAATCCGTAGAAAGTTTGATTTATGTGTATTTTTCTATGGATAGATTCGTAGGCAAGATACGTTTTTTGTACAAGAGAGACTATATCAAGCTGAGTTATAACATAGATTCGCCCGAGGCAAATCCTCTAGTTGATAGATTGGGTGCGGGTTTTAAAATTCGTGGAGCATTTTCGTAAATAGTGGCAAGGAAACATGTGAACCCTTTCTATTCCCGATTTCGTAAGAACAACTTATGAAAAATGATGTTGTTTTAAGTGTGTTTTAACACAATACCCTTATCATTTAATAACACTTATTCGTGAGAATTAATTTCCACAAGGCAGTTAAAATCGCACAAGTGCGTCCAACGCGTCTCTCGTCCACCCTCAATGTAATTGAGGCCCGAAATAATCCAGATCAAAGATTTTCTTTAATTACAAGTTCTTCATTTAGCAGGCGGCGATTTATCACTTAAGAGGCGGTTTCCTCAAAAGAGCTGTGGATTAATTAGAGAAAGATAAAATTTGTGAAATAGCCGCAGGGTTGCGAGTGCTCGGAACAGATAAGGGAGTCCGATGAGAAGTAATGGATCTATTAGCGTGTCTGGCTGTCCTGCGCCCTCCGGGAAGCCCGCTTTTTGTTCGCGCGAAAAATCACCCAATCGTGCTTATGAATCTCTTCTGTTCACTTTTTTACCCTCGAGTTATTTGGAAAAATAATTTGTTTGCACAAAACATTTGATTCGATAAACTGTTTCGAAATGGAATGCCGGGAGTGAATCCGATAGATGTTTATCCCGAGGATTGAGCGTTGAATCCGACTGTGAATCCAGCAAGCTGCGAATGAATTCCAAACAAATTATCCGACGTTCCGCTGTATTATTTATTTTTTTAAGTTAAGGCGTAAATCTGCGATTGCGCGTTTTAATTTTACCGTGTTATTAAAGTAATGAGGCCTTCATACGGCAATTAGTTTTATTAACACTCGATCATAGTATTTATTAACTTTCTATAACAATTGTGGCGAGTTGTGCATATTTGTTTTTTTATACCGTACGTTTTCTGTTCATCATCATCATCAACCCATAACGTCCCACTGCTGGGCACGGGTCTCTGTCTCTCCTCTCTTTCGTAAGGAGGGTTAGGCGCCATAATCCACCACGGGGGCCAAGTCCGGATTGGTGGATAACATACCTACCTCCGAAATAATTCTCGGGTAGGTACGTGGGTTTCCTCACGGTGTTTTCCTTCACCGAAAAGCGAGTGATAATTACGTACATATGTTTTACAGAAACACATTGGTACGTGCCCGCACTGAGATTTGAACTCACGACCTTCTGATTGGAAGGCGGACGTTCTCCCACTAGGCTACCACCGCTTTCTGTTAACATTGCAAAATGTTGTAGAATGTAAAGTGGCTCCGAATATGAGGTGTGCTGGAAAGAGAAGTACATAGTGAAACATGATAGTTGTAACTTACTTGAATTGAAAGTGACTTCGCTGATCAGAACCCACTCATGTTGGAAATATAGCTTTAGCATGATGTGGCTTGCGGTGCGGTTTTCCAGGTCAACGTGGACAACACGGGCATGTTCGGACACTTTATCTTGTTTGGGTTCGTAGGAAACACAGTCTTCCTGCCAACGTTCACCCTCTAAGGAGAAACACGCTTCCACTTCCTTGAAAAGCTGAAAAGAACATGTATTTTTAGTTTCTTTAGCAAAATGTTAACAATAAAAATAATTAATTGAACCACCAATACTGCCTTCTAATAATTAATTTGATAAAGAAACTACTGAAGTATAGTTACAATTATAGTTCTGCCTTTAAAAATTACAATGGAAGCAAGATATAAAAAACAATTTAGGAATTTATAAATACCTGGACGTCTTTGGTAAACATGTTATTAGTATGGATGTCAACATGTCGAAAGAGTCGATAGTCGGTAAAATTGACGGTAACGTTGACAGCATCGTCGAACATGGTCCTATTCCAACCGACCCAGCGGCTCCCTACAAAAAATGACAAATCAAGCACAAAATAAGATAAAAATATTTTATAAGCCAATGTCTCTTGAATTTTTAAACAGTATATTTACAATGTCAACAATTTTAAATTTTCACCTACCTTTTCAATATAAATATGAGGCGCTCATAAAAAATATTAGGTAATGAAATTGAATATTTAATTGTCAGTCGTACAGACGCCACTCACCGCTAGTATCTAGCAAATCAGCCAATTCGAAATCATTAGGTCCAAACAATGAGTCAGTTAGCTGCCCCAATCCTTGGACAAATACCCCATTGGTAGTCTGATATCCATCATACGTGAGGTCTTCAAAACGCGCGCCTCCAGTCATAGCGGACATTTCACCGCCTTTTGGAGCCGAGTACGCCACTATAGCCTCTGTAGAAAAAATAATCAATAAATGACCCGCCAGCCGACGCGGGTCAATCACTAGTGAGCAAAGGCTTTTTATACCAAGACTATCCCAACTCTCTTTTACCCTAACTAACTAACGGTTACAAACCCTAACTCTTTCGCGGTTTTTGGCCATTTTGTATCGCTAAGTGTCACACCGCGGAGCTCGTGAAATAATTATTTATTAAACCAATCATTTTAAGGAAAAACACTCTTTTACCTCGGAACAAGGTCTTTCCTTTCGTAAGTATAAATATTATTTCAGACCAAATAGATTGCTATTAAATTTAATCATAAAAAAAAATTGTAGTCTCTGGTGACGGAAAAATGTCTGAAAAAGGCAAAAATTTTTGAAAATTATCATGTTTCAGAGCGTAGGCGGGGACACTGTGAGTGAATGATTGAATGAACGACAAACTTTTTTGAATGTTGTTTGAAATTTGAATATGTGAATCAAAACAATTGTTAAAAGATTTGATATTATGATTTATTAGAATATGGATTTATATGCCGTCTGCCGTCATTTAATTTACTACCGTATTACAAAATAAAACTGTCTAAAGTTTTGGATGATTTAAATGATTAAATGTCGTCAGCTTTGTATTGATTTAGAAGTTAAATAAGGATAGTTAAATTCATTAATAAAATCTTATTTCACTCTTTGTTTTTTTGTGATTTTTGTTCGATAGCTCGACTGAACATTAATTTGATAAAACTTCAATTTTATACTTTAATGTATTCCAGTTTTTAAAAAGATTTTTTATTACAATGGATAAAATCGTGCAGTTGAAAACACAAAAACGCCCGCATAGCACTATTTGTTCCGCACACTTTGATGCGTCTCAATTCCAAAACCTAGCTAATAAATGACGAGAATTAGTGCATTACGCTTTACCGACCTTTTTTGTAAGATGCCGATAGATGCTCTCATTTCATAGGTTACTTTATATTAATTATATTTCACCTTATTTTTGCATATAACAAATTACCTACAATATTCATAATTGTATTCATTCGTTCCTGTATCATTCATTTTAATCGGTCTTTGTTTCTCGCAATCACTAGCGTAATATCTACCTAGTCCCGCGCTAAACCTGATAATTTTTTTGTAAGTACAATTCGATACTAACCTAGATCGGTATGGTTCGTCTGAGCTAGTGATCGAAAACGTGTAAATAATCGCAAATTCGCATTAGCTGAGCAAATGGCGCACGCGACCGACTACCAGATCCTGTATACGTACGTTTCCATTTGCATCCGTACATTTCGACACGCATGCACGCCGTCCTGGGGTGTGCCGCGTAGGGGAAAAAACGCACTTTCGAGGTTATGAAAGGCGCCTCCAGTGTCGATTTCCTTGGTGTGTAAGTATTGACGTTTCCGGGGATGAGCTGCAATAAAATGATAATATTAGATCTTAATCAAACAAAAAAAAATATACAACAAATTATGAAAATATAAATATAAATACTTAGATATATTATTAAATAAAATGAAGAACTATCTGATTAAAAATAAACCTAATCTATTAAACCACTTTAAAGCTGACGATTTTAATATTAACTGTACCGACTTAATGGAAATATAACTTTAATTCGAATAATAATGATGTCCTTAGTTACTTCAGTCTGGATACTGTGTATACTTCAGTTAGGTACAGGAAAATTTCGATCTAGAATTCTGAACCTCTATATTTGAAAGGATTGTAGGCTATATTCGAAAATGGAAGGACTAATACCATAACCGGATTACAGATTGAGTGATTGGATACTCCTGCCGGAGGCTTGGAGGGCGACACAGGAACCTATGTTATCTCTCTGAGTGATTAGAGAACCCGTTGCACTAATTGATTGGTATTTTTGTTTTTTTTTTGCGAAGTGATGTTTCAAATCGGCTTACGGTATTTCCTTTTCTACATACTTCCTAAATAATTAATCGGTATGTTTTGTTATTCAGTATAGGAGGGGCAAAATCGATTATAAAATTGTATTTAATGTAATTTTAGAAATGTAGTATTAATTATTCGTGGCCATTATTTTCAATATTTTTTTTCGAAATTTTATTGAACTGTTTTGTTTTTTTATTATTGCGATTTAAAAAGTTTAAATACAAATTCTAACCAAACCTAGTTTCGTGAAGAATATAAATACAGTCTTTCTATAAATCAACCTAAAGTTGAAAATGTTCAGACGACAATGGGTAAATCCGCTTTTAATCTAGAAACTCTGGATTCCGTTTACTAAAAGTCGGATACCCTCTAGCATTGAGCGAACAAGTTAATTTTTTTAATTTAGGTGCTTTTCCCTGCTCCGGGATCAGTTATTTGAAACAAAAGTTTTCGAATAAAAGTTACAATTGGTGCTTTACCTTTTGGTAAAATGCAACGTTTTGGTTCCATAGAAACAATGAAATTGCAAACTAGAGCTACGTATATAAATAGAGCATACACTCATTATTAACTATATAATAAGCTATAAGCTATTATTGGTCTAGACCCAATTTAAAAGTAACAATCCTTTTCTGTGAACGATTATAGGCGTTCGAAACAATTGGATCACACGATGAATAAAGAAACATAGAATTGATATGGTGTGTGTTATGTACGAGTTTGTTGTCTTTCCCGTGTTTGTTTCTGTCTATTATGTCAGTGTTCAAAAGGAAATGCGTGGATATAAAAACGTCGATTTCCGAACGCTTTGTCTCCATTCTTTTGTTCTATATTCCGTTTGTCAATTTACGTCATTTCGTCATAGATAATTTATCAACATGTTTTTACCATCTATTTTCTCCGCTTTGTAACTCAATGTTACACAGTTGTAACGTGATGCGGCTAATTCTGTGTAACTTGAGCTACCGTGTTTTAAACTTTTCTCCGGGGTACAGTGTACTCGCAAAGGAAAACTTCGGCCGTCCTAATTGTGCCAAATTGTGAAAATAAATAAATTACACTGTTTTGATATGTTTGCGGATTTAAATGCTAGCGTGTTGACACCCAGTAGCGGTTTCAAATTTTCCGGAGGATTAGGAGTTGTTTAATCTGTTCATTTACTAGAACCATCCTGACCGTAGGATAATATAAACTAAACATCACATTAAAACACAGCGAGAGGTTTCTGTTCCTTAGCTTTACGAAAAATAAATCGTAGCAATAACTAAAAGCGGATTTACAAATTAGACTTAACGACTCATCTGATTAAAATATAATCAATGTAAATTTTTATCACTCGTAATTTTTTTTAATATTTAATTTTTACTCACTCTGCTTCCATTGAAGTCCTTATACTTGACCCAGTGGCCAAGTGCGGTGCGCCAGTACTCGACCGCGTAGCTTTCCACGAACTCCACACCCACTGAGTTGGCGAACCGACCCTGGGTCTCGGTGGCTGTGATGAGGTACTCGCCACGGAGGTCTATCTCCAGGTACTGGCGGCTACTGGGCGAGATCAACCCGTTGGGGCACCATGCGCCTCCACGGATCTCAGTGCGAATCCTTGAGGGAAACAATATTTCCTTTACCATACCGAATATAACGATTAGCATTGTCTTTCACCGTGGCAATTCCATTAGCCTGTACGCAGGGGTTCCTGACTTACAAGACGCAAGACATCTGCGAGAAAGTAGTCAAACGCTAAGCTATAACCAATTAAAATATATATAGAACTTCTATCGATACGCGAATTTTGAACACTTATCAGTTGCATCATCATCATCGTCCACCCAGTTCTTACGTTTCCATTACTTGTGCCAAAGTAACATGACTTGTATCCTTCACCCTTACGTCTTAGTGGGAATGAATTCAATTGACTTACACACGAGTTATGTGCTCTTTGTTATAGTTAATTGTATTATTGTTCATTACTCACCCGCACGTTGAAAGTATAGTTATGTACAGTATAGTTACATCAATAAGATAATATAGTTTATGACACGCAAACCAGTTATTATAGCTAATGGAATCTGATTACTGACGATTACGCACCGTCTGTGGTAAAGAAAATTCAATTTTCAAACTAAGTCAACACAGATCGAAACCCCATTTAGCTGCAGAGCAGCAATGCTTGTTTTTAAGCAGATAAGAGCACTGTTTGTTAGCTCAGCGACACTGCAACTTCGACCGAAGTAGCTATTTCAAATATATAAATACAAGCTTGCGCATAAGCTAATAAAATTAGCGTAATAGTCCCGGCAAGTAGACTAAAACGTTTCAGTGTTTCGTTTGTCAACAGAAGTACGGGCTCCGTCTGGCGACTGGTGCCCATTCCATTTGAATATCTCCAGTGCGATCTCATTGAAGGTGGAGTTGGAACAAAGCGCGCTAAACGCCGAATTAACGTGGCGTTCGCTAAATCGCCTCTGACCCTATGTAAAGTGGCTCAGTTGATAAGGCTTCGGCACATCCGGCCGTACTTACATCTTGTTATCTTTCGGAGTCCGGGCCTGAAAGGCTTTTGTAGGATCACGCTCGCTCAGAATTCATATGAAAATTTAATTTGGTGTCAGTGAATTTCTCAAACGGGAGTAGAGTTTTCGCGCTATTGTTTCGTGTCGGGCTTATGCGGGCTCGGGGCCCGAATGTGGAACCCTCTGTTAATTGTTTGAGCTAAGTACGAGCGTTTGCGGTCGGGAATTCACAATTATTGTTACAACTTAGCCGTATCATAGCACTTTATTGTTGCGGAACAATAGACACTTAAATGCCCTATATCGATTTCGGTGCTATTTGCTTTGAATTTGTTGGACCGGGGCATTTCGATACGGGCACAATGGGATGACTTATGTGACGCTCTTGCTCTCGTCACCGGCTTTGTTTACAAATATTCAGATCCATTCAGTTAGGAATTGTTGCTTTCATAAATGATCCTTCAAGTGTAAATTGAGGACAGTGGCAATCGTAGCGTGAGATTAATGTGAACATTGTATGTGACAACAAAATTATGTTTATTGAATCATCTAAGCTGACATCTGATTTACTAATTTAATTCCAATTTCACTTTATAGATAGGTACAAAGTTAGTTTAGAAATCGGTTTAAATGAGCAGCTGTAATGTAAGTCATAATTTTGTAGTTTCACACCAAACATGGCTTATGCAAGCGTACGGCCAGGGTAATAAATTCCAAAGTTTCTAAGACGCTCCAACTGATGCGGCTAGCTGGCGAGCGGAGCTAACTGCGGGATAAACTGGGTCTGGAAAACACCCTGAAAATACCAGCGTGTTCAAGAATCTCTAAAAACCGCTTTTAATTTGAAGCGGTCTCCCGCGACAGGCCCGCCCTAATCCCAGCATTACTTTATTTCTAAACTCATTTTCTTTCTGAATAAACATACTTTTTTTTTACCGCCATCTGGTGCATTGACGGTGCTCCAAGGTCTCTTACTCAACAGAAGAGAGGCGATAGACAAATCTAATTAAAAAAATTGTTTTACACAAACTAATGGCAAAACATTAATATTTTTTTTATTTCCCTATAGCAAAACCCGAGCAGTGGAAACGTAATAAACCGACGATGATGATAATGCTTGCAAGTGTTCAAACTGAACATGATGCCTTTCGATATCTGTAACACTTCACTAAAAATGTTGATGTCAGGAACGGTAGTTGCCATCTAATTTTATAGACGTTGTAAGTCGATTTTTCCTTATATTGAATTGAATTGAATTTCCTTTTTTTTTCCTTTTTTTTTGACTTACGCCACGCCGCCATACTTTCGTATTAAACGATGTGGTGCCCTTCTCTTTAACAGGTTCATGCTATTAGGTGCATATGCATGAGTTGTCTAGACCTAAGTAATTCCTAAATAATGTCCATGTGTTGTCTCTATGTGCTTTTTCACTCACCTCGAGCTGAGAGGCGAGACGCTCTGGTCGTAGTTGGAGCTCGATGAAAGAGACTCGTTTGTTATCAATCCGTTCTCCATTCCAAGTGGGACTCCGCAAGTACCCACGTCAGCTGCAGACAAAGAGAAAAAACCTTTAAATCATATTCTTGTTTTATTGCTTCATGGATTTTATTTAACTGGAAAATCACCGCCGCATAACATAGCGGTTCATCACTCAGCAACCATCACTGAAGTTGGTGGTTCAGATTTTGTTAGATTGTGTTTGATTATTTTATACAGTCGTCTGCAATATTATAATCTATCAAACAACGAGACTGCAAATGCTTACACAACACCAACTCAATATCTTTATGATAAAAGACGAAACATGACTTCAGGTCATTATATATTGAGACTAGTTCATATGGTTACAACATTTGAGAGCTTTGCTTTGAACATCTATATGAATTTTAAAACAGCAATAAAAATACCGCATTTATTATTAGTGAAGACGACTGTGAGTTTTATTTAAGCCGCCATTCTCCACCACCTCTAATGGAATACGCCATTTTTAAAATCGTAAATAACATTAAAAACATTCATAAATGCAGCGTTAGTTATAGCATCCAAGATTTTCATTTTACGACATGAAATTTTACCAGAAGAGAGGCGGAACATCATTAATTCAAAAATGTGTTGTCTTATGTATCTACGAATGTTAATTGCCTTACTTAATTAAGTATTATAATTAGATACGTACTTGGAGTCCACGGCTTTGAATCTTCCGAGGACGAAATATTGTTAGTCTTGTTTTTCTTTAATTAATGAAAGAGTCTGACTTTCGTCGGGTCGCCTGTCGGGACAACTAGGAATATTTAAGGAACAAAAGGAACCGAGTGATTAAAAAACTTGTGCTCTATCTTTTAAGTAAGTAAATTTTAAAGAGCTCTGCTGCTAAAACGGTATGATTTTATGTTTTTAAAAAGAAATGGCAGTAAGCGGAAAAATATTCATTAGCAAAGTACGTTTGTGCATCCCTTTCATCGGTTTGAGTGAATAGCGGAGGGATTTGAATTTATAAAAAGTCCTCCCAGTAGAGTAGCCTACATGACTACGAGTATATTATACTCATAGTAACACATCCCCTAAATTTCAAGGCTTTATAAATCGCTATTTGGAAGCATTCCTCTTTGAGCACCGAAGCTTTGAACACGAATAAATATTTTAGATATTGCTTTGCGTGAAATAAAAAATAAATATTATTTCAGCACCTACGGCACGATAGCTTTTAGTGATGGGATATTAGTAATGAAACATATCGATCAAAAAGTTTATTTTTATATAAGTTTTCGAATGTTATATTTCAATTAATTATTAAAACCTCGCTAACAATGGCTTATTGATATAAACTGAAATAAATAACATTCAGCGTAACATAGGTTCCAACTGCCTTTGCGAGGCAATTCATTGCGGTCTGCAATGATATCTAACTTTCTACCACAGCTTTAAGTTAAAATTGCGAATTGTAATACCACAGGGCAAACACTTTAATGCCATTACGACTTAATTATTGTCCCTGGATGATTAATTTTGAATACGGCATTGGCCTTTATTATTTACCTAATTCGAAATACAACTACCTGTCTGTGACAATCTACAATGAATTGAAGTGAAATTATTAAAAACACACACTTACGCATACATACACAATAATACATACATAATAAACACACACACTTTCAACAATCAGTCGGTATGGCAGGGTACCCAATATTCTGACAGCATTGCTCCGTTCACTTGCAATGCTAATACAAGAAAGTCTAAGCATTTTGGTCACGCGTCGAATCTACCAGACGATCAGATAGGTTTTTTTAACAGAAATATGATGATTCTGTCCCCCACGGACCTAATGTCTCAAAGTCAAACGGCTGAATATAATGCTGTGAATACAAAGTATAATAATTATAATGTTTTTTTTTTTAAATTATATTAACAAACTACCTATACCTGTATTTTTTTTAAATTTGATAAGCGTAGGTAAATTACTGTTTGTTTTTGTAGCTGTTCGCGCCACTTACATTGGCACTCATAATACCTTCCTACCTTCCTATTCCTATCATTTCTTGGCGACTATCTCTGTCGCTCATATCGTGGTATCCACGAGAAAACTGCTTGCCGCCGCAAGTAGTCTGCGATCGACCCTCGTCCTTCGCGGCTGCCGCTCTCGCCGAATCCAAAGTACTGGATCTGCTGCTCTTCTGTGGTGGTCCACGTGAATTCGACGCGCAAATATAAACAAAACCCGCTATAAACCCGCCGCGTAAACGCTCCTTGCCGACACGCACCAACCGCCTAAAATACAGTCCACTACATCGATCGTCATAACATCCTGAAGGAACAAGCAGCTTGGAGACGGACCCGAACCGAGGTGATTGCAGTTGCATGGAGACCAGGTTAGTCGCCAAGTTCCTTTGTACTACTCTTCTACCAGCCATCCTTCCCCCGCCATTGGAGGCGCGCTCAGCCTATACAGCTTAGCTGCCGCGCTAACATATTGTTGGTCCTCCGCCGCCGGATCTTCTCTGGTCCTCCCGCTATTCTCTGGCCCCTCTTAGGCCTCATATAGTCCTCTTTATAACCGCCCGCAATTTTATATTGGTATTTTTACCAACGATAATTTCCTATAATTATCGTGTTCCCGCCCGCAATTACAGTTCAGATAGTACCCTGTACTATCCTACTACGCTCTTATATACTTATTTCGTGTATTCCGCATTCCTAAATAGTAAAAATAACGATTTTTCCGTAATTCTTAATTTTTATTAAAAAGTGAAGGTATTCCTAACGACCGCCCGTGCGTCTCCACGTGGGTATTCAATACGCCGCGCGCGTGGCAGGTAAATGCTGTAGGCAGTTGCAGTAAATTAGGAATTTCATACTTTATCTAGTTTTTTATACTTTGTTAAGATGGCTATGGCTACTCGTTCAAAAGACAAAGATAGTGAAGTATACGAGGACGCAAAAGCGCTCGATACGTTACAGATCGAACGTTTGACCTTGATAGGTAAACGTGACATTATATTTTCCCGCTTACAAGATATTTTTAACCGATCTTTAAAGGCTTTCACTGATGATACTGAGAAGGATTTATTTCTATGTGGAATGATCTCGTTAGACCGCTTACGCTCCGATTTCAATGAAATTGTGAACAAATTAAATGTCACCGAGTTGACTCTCAACGCTTCGTACACGGTAAACTACCAATCTATAAACGTCTTCGAAGATATGTTTTGCCGTTGTCAGTTTGTTTATAATAAACTTAACCCGCCTTTAAAAACCGCTGATTTCAATGTTGCCCCGCAACGTAAATCTATCAGAATTCCTGAACTCGATTTGATGGTCTTCAATGGAGATCCGATGACCTGGAGGATATTTTATGAGTCATTCAAACGCACGATTCACGAAAATCCCGATCTCACTGATCACGAACGCGTCCAATATTTAATTAATAAATTGTCAGGCCGGGCCCTTGCAGTTTGTTCTGGTATCGTACCTAACGGTGATAATTATCCGATCATATGGCAGACGCTCGTCGATAAGTATAACGACAAACGTAACCTAGCCTCCGCTTATCTTGATCAAATGCTTGATTTTAAATCTTTTAACACCGCGACGAATAAAAACTTAGAATTATTCCTAGATAAATTCTGCACGGCTGTGTCAAGTTTGAAGTCTCTCAAGCTCGATAACGTGTCTGATTTTATTTTACTATCGCTCGCTTTGAAGAAAATAGATTCAAGTACTGCACGGTCATTTGAAATGCACATGCGAGGTAAATCTATGCCTACATACAATGAACTTTTAAAATTCATCCGCGAACAAAGCAAAATATTGGAACGCACTACGACCGATTCTCTTAGCCGCAGTGATAACAGGCCGCGTACTGCAAGGTCTACGCAGTCTTTTGCAGCATCATGCGTCACTCACTGTCCGCTTTGCAAACAAGCCGATCACGCTAACTTATATAGATGCCCTGCATTTGATAAGCTTTCTATCGACGACAGGTACAATTTTGTAAAACAAAGCAAAGGTTGCACTAATTGTCTAAGCACTACGCATATAAATACTGCTTGCAATTCTAAATTTAATTGCCGTTATTGTGGATGTAAACATCATTCTATGTTATGCCGCAAAGTATCATCTTCCCGTGAAGACAATCGCCCGTACCCTAGCGCTCCGTCACAGGCGCACGCGCCGCCTCCGCGCGCGCGAACTGGCAACTTCTCCGCCGCCGGGGATCACATGCCGCCTTCGGCATCGCCGCCGCCCGTCGCGGGCTCCGCTAGCGCTCAGCTGACGAACTTACCTACAACTGCTTATCAGTCATCACAACAACAGGTGTCGCTGTGTAATATACGCCCCGCTTCGCAGCCTAATGACACTACTTGTTTACTGGGAACCGTACAAGTTTATGCTACGGATTTAAATGGTCGCCGCCATGTAGTACGCGCCTTAATTGATTCGGCTTCCCAAAGTAACTTTTTAACTTCAAAATGTTGCGCTAAATTAAATTTAAAATGCAATAAGGTGACGAACACCGTTGTTAAAGGGATAGGTTCCGCATCTAACCCAATCAAGGGAGCAGTTTCTGCTACTTTATCTTCCCGCCTAAATGATAATTTTATTGCAATTGACGCCTATGTTATCGACCGCATAACAGACAATTTACCGGCAGTGAAAATTGACGTATCCTGCCTTTCATACCTGAACTGCCTGCCTCTGGCAGACGACAGTTTCGCTTCGCCTTCCGAGATCGACATACTTATAGGCGCGCCGCTCTTTTCTGAAATATTGCTATCAGGCCGCGCCGCTGGTCCGCCTGGTACTCCAACCGCTTTTGAAACCATTTTTGGTTTTATCGTAATCGGGACCGCTCCCGTTACTCCCGCTCATGTTACTCCCGCTCATGTTACGCCCGCTCATATTGAAACCGTTGTTTCTATCACTGACCCCTTGGTTGAAGATAGATGCCGCTCTCATATTTCCCTTTGTACCTTTACGGAAGGACCACGTTTAGATAATCTTGTCCAACGCTTCTGGCAGCTTGAAGAGGTGCAATGCACGCCGACTTTGAGCCCAGACGCTATAGAATGTGAACGCATTTTTACAAATAACGTTTCCCGCGATCCTACGGGACGCTATTCTGTAGCGTTGCCTTTCTCCCGCGATCCCGCGACCTCTCTGGGTAATTCTTACCCTATCGCTAAAAAACGCTTCATGTATCTCGAACGTAAGCTCGCCGCGACACCTGCTCTGCGCTTAGAGTACGATGCTATAATCAAAGAGTACATTCAGAAGGGTTACATTTCACTGATCGACAATGATAGTCCTTTTACTGGATATTACGTGCCACACCACGCCATTGCGAGACTACAAAAAACAACAACTCGATGGCGTATGGTGATGGACGCCAGTGCTGAAACTGACTCAGGCCTCTCCTTGAATCAAGTTTTATATACCGGGGATAATTTACAAAACGATCTTTTTACAATCCTCTTGGATTTCCGCCTCTACCCAATCGCTTTTACATCCGATATTAAACAGATGTACCTACAAATTTTGATAAATAAGGACCACCGCAAATATCAAAAATTCCTGTATCGATTCGATCCCGTTTTTCCGCTTGATACCTACCAATTCAACCGCGTTTGTTTTGGTCTACGTAGCAGTCCGTTCCTTGCAATGCGAGTGTTGCGACAGCTGTGCGCCGCCGACGGTGCCCACTTCCAGCTCGCAGCATCTCTTATCAGCGACAACACATACATGGACGATGTGTGCTACTCCATGCCTACTCTGTCTGCTTGTTTACAACTCAGAGACGATCTCCGCGAGTTGCTCAAGGCCGGGGGCTTCGATCTCGTCAAATGGGCTAGTAACTCACCCGCGCTCCTTGACTCCCTTCCCGTCTCTGCGTTAACGGAATGCGTTAAAAATGCGAAAAATGCGTTAACGGATCTTTTAAATTCCGACGAATATAATAAGTCTATCTCAGATGAGTTATCAGCTAATCGCATACACTGGAAATTCAATCCACCGCGAAGTCCTCACTTCGGGGGGAATTATGAAATATATGTGAAAGCGTTTAAAAGTCATCTTCATAAGACGATCGGTTCACAGTTACTCACCTATGAGGAAATGTTAACCGTACTCACACAGATAGAATGCGTTATCAATTCTCGTCCTATAACGTTATTGAACGAAGATCCGTCTGAGCCGACCGCGCTGAGTGCTTCACATTTCTTAATGACCGCTCCGCTGAAGCATTTACCCGCTTGCACGGTTCCCGATGAACCTGGACACTTATTGAAACGGTACGCTTTATTGGATCAAATGGTACAATCATTTTCCAAACGGTGGAAGTTGGAATATCTTCACTTACTTCAATCTAGAGGAAAATGGAATACACCTTCGAATCCCATTACAATAGGTTCTATTGTTCTTATTATCACTGATAATATTCCCCCGCTATCCTGGCCTCTCGGCGTCGTCGTGGCCACTCATGTCGGCGGCGATGGCATCTGTCGAGTAGCGTCAGTAAAAACGGCGACCGGCGTCTACCAGAGACCCGTCGTCCGTTTATGTATCTTACCTACCCAATAATTTAACCCCTTGCTCCCCGGTCAACCGCTATGTTATATTTAACCCGTTGACCGCTTTAGAGTTTAACTCTTATTTTTATTTTTTTTATTTCCCGCTTTCTTTTAAAAACCAATGGTTTTTAGGCCGGGGGCAAATGTTCGCGCCACTTACATTGGCACTCATAATACCTTCCTACCTTCCTATTCCTATCATTTCTTGGCGACTATCTCTGTCGCTCATATCGTGGTATCCACGAGAAAACTGCTTGCCGCCGCAAGTAGTCTGCGATCGACCCTCGTCCTTCGCGGCTGCCGCTCTCGCCGAATCCAAAGTACTGGATCTGCTGCTCTTCTGTGGTGGTCCACGTGAATTCGACGCGCAAATATAAACAAAACCCGCTATAAACCCGCCGCGTAAACGCTCCTTGCCGACACGCACCAACCGCCTAAAATACAGTCCACTACATCGAACGTCATAACATCCTGAAGGAACAAGCAGCTTGGAGACGGACCCGAACCGAGGTGATTGCAGTTGCATGGAGACCAGGTTAGTCGCCAAGTTCCTTTGTACTACTCTTCTACCAGCTATCCTTCCCCCGCCATTGGAGGCGCGCTCAGCCTATACAGCTTAGCTGCCGCGCTAACAGTAGCCTTATTTCACGATACGCTAACTCAATAATATGATTACGTACGTACGTTACATTTTTATGTTATTTGTTCAAATTAGCGCTTTTCCTCGTTCTGTTTTTGTACGCTCGTATTTCAAAGGTGGCTGTTGAACGTCATTATGTACGGAGAGCTTGTGCTATATAATTTAGAAAAGAAAACACGAGTTATCTCATTTTTACAATGTATGGAAATGGGACAGCTTTTGTGTAGGGCTTAATACATCTACCTATGGCGTGTGAGAGCGCCTCAAAAAATATATCGCCTCTCGTGTTATATTGTACGAACGCAAATGTTTTGGTGGAGTTCAATTTATTACTAGGAAAAATACCCGTGGTATATTCGTAGCATAAGCTTAAACTATTAAAATAAAAAGTAACTAGCATTTAGTATCGCCTTTTCGCTTAAGGTTTAGTTCAAATTTAGTTTGCATAATAGTTATTTGTTTGCAAATGATTCGTTTGAAACTAAAAACGGACCATCCCCTAAGCTGTGTGACATTTCGCTGCTAAACCGAGGAGTATTCATCAGTAACCTCTAATCAAGTGTGCGACAAGTTAGTCTAACAGGCGGGGTGCCTTAATCTGACAAACATCCGAGTGAGAGATGTGCACCTAATCCGCAGCATTTCTGGGACACGTGATAAATTACACACGAACAAATTACGTGAAACCCGTGTGAGAAAAACAAACAATTTATAACAAAGACGAATGGGCCGCGAGCACCGATGGCGCGGTCGCGAGGTGATTTCAATTAATCTGACACGATAATATCTGTGTGGCACAATGACGATATATACGGCCACGCTGAGCTTTCCGGGACAGCGTTTTATCTATACCTTATTAAATTGTAGCTAGCACAGCTTTTTATCGATAAGTTTATCGGTAAATTTATATCTAATTTGATACAACGTTTCCTTGATGTATTAATCTCTAGAGATATCAAGTCAGCTTTCGAAACGAGGCTCGAAGAATTGGAGTGTATCGATTCGATGTTAACTTATCGATAAAAAAATCGCGCTAGCTAAGCTCACTTTGGCACAGAGTGTACATCCCATTTCTAACGTTAATTATAACGTCATTTGTACAGCAATTAACGGTGAGCTCAATCGAAGCCACAATTTACTTTAATGTGGAAAAGTTCTTGCAGTTTTCGTTTTTAGGTGTAATTAATTTTATGTTTACTTCCTTTTCGCTTTTACAAATCCCAAACTCACTGCCCAGATGTCTTCGTAAATAACCGTGAACGGTATATTAAGTACATTGACATTATTTATTTACCCAAAACCTATTAAAACAGCCGTAACAAGTTATATGACGAAACATTGTCATTTCATACATTTTTGGCTCAAGCGGGAGGTCTAAATTACTGTTATTACGGAGTAAATTGCACTTTGTCAAAGCATTCTAATCCTTCTGCGCAGCTGATAAAGCCCTTTCCGGGTTATAGTGAATTAGCAAGTTCTGCGTAATCGCGTGAGAGTTGCGACACGTAGTTCCGAAGTCATAAACCGAGAAGCTCTCAGGGTATTACTGTGGGCTTTGCCGCGCCAAAAATGTAAGCTAAATCTTCGGTTACAGTTAATTTAACTCCTCTTAAATTGTACCGGGTGACAGTTTCTGCGGGAACTTATTACGCGTTATATTTTGTAGGCTACGTTTTTATTATAAACTAGCTGCGCCCCGCGGTTTCACTCGCATAATTCCAGTTTTCCCGCAATAACTCTGCATTGTCCGGGTTAAAAACCACTATGTTACTAAAAAACTTCAAACATACATATAATAAAAATTATGCTGTCGCGAACTTATTTTTAGAACGTTTAAAGGGGAACAATATTGTCATACATAATTTTTGCATAACCTTAACCGTTTACGCAGCGCACGCAACAAAAGCTCTTAAAAGCAACATTTTTTCCCATTGGTTGTAGCGTGATGTTGTATAGTCCATAACCTATAACCTTCCTCGATAAATGAACTATTCAACACAAAAAGAATTGTGCAATTCGAACCAGTAGTTCCTGAGATTAGCGAGTTCAACCAAATAAACAAACTCTTCAGCATTAATAACATTAACCCCCTTATTTATAAAAAGTTATGTGACGTTTCAGAAAACGCGTACTACAAATTTGTACTGCGCAGTACTAAGTGACGTTCGATACCTTTTTATAAATAAGGGGGTAATAGTATAGATTAAAAATCTTTGACCAATAGTAGACAAAATAGTGCGAAATAAGTTAATTCGACCTTTGCGGTTAATACGTAGCAAACGGTTGCACTAATGGACTCTTTTGAAGTTAAACTGTGTAATTAAAATAGTGTGGTAATAAAAGAGACAATTACTTGTGTTAAATAATAATTGCGACGTTCAAGATAAGGATTGGGAGATATCCAGCGTTAAATGAACTCCAGTTTGTACTTTGCAGCCACGCCCTGGGGTACCTCATTATATTAATTGATCGTCGCAAAGGAGAATAACTATTAAAAATTCATTGTTTTCAGCCTTCCAACAAATTCGTTCGGATAGCATTATTAATATTTAATTTTGCCAAGACGCCGCGTCTAATGCTCCCAATTTAAAATTCTTACTAACTTAATATTTGAGGGAAGGTTCTTTCCTGTGGGCCTCGTCACGGGCTTCGGGCCGCTCAAAATGTATAGCGGTGACCGGCTTTTGTTTATTCGCAGCCGTTTTCTTTACAAGGCTGCGTGTGTGGCCTCCGACGTAGCAGATTCGGGTGTGCGGTCGGCAGTAGAGCTCGTGTTTCGCTAAAATACCTCGCGGGCAATGTTTCAGAAGGGGTGACGTGGTAAGGGGACTAGACTTGCACGCTTACTGGTAAGTACATAAATTTTCGGTTCCTACCGCACCGGAACCGCAGTAGCTGCGAGACCGTGCATGTTGCGCCACCAAACACAGAAGAGATACTGTCGTAAGCAGTTGACGTATTCAGTCAAAGAGAACATAGGCAATGTGTAGCGCCATTTAGTTCACTATTGAAGCTATCCACAGTAAAAACGAATAGTTAAATGAACTTTTTGTTTTACTTTTTGGATCGAAACTAAAATTTGGTCTTTGCCATTGTATTTTTCTTAAATAGGTACGTTGAACGGCATGGACGTACCAAATTTCACAAACATAAGAAAAAAACGTGTAAGCATACACTGTGCAACATTTTTAAAGTAAAACTTCTTTGCGCACGCTTGACTTGGGGAGTAAGCTGGTGAATGCGTTACGAAAAAAGTTATCAGGCGAGACGAACTGAAGTTGAGAGGGAGATATAAGTTAGTGAAGATAGAAAGAGGGTTACGTTTCATTTATTTTTAAAAATATCTTTAAAGAAAATTTTGTTTGTTATTATTTTTTTGGAATAATTTTTTTATTTGTAGTTTTATTTCTACCATCACTTTGTGTTGCTACAATATTTAATGGTTACATAATTATGAACAGAAATCCGATCACATGTTGCTTATTTGGAACAAGAACGTGCTATCTCCTTTACACGTTGAACGTGAGATATCACATTCCTGTCCCAATATTTAGGTAAATTAGAACACAAACCGTACCTAATTATTAAGAAATTTCATTTGTTTATCTACGCATTTATTATGTTCACGTTTGGCACCACAAATACTTTTAATTTGTTATATTTACAACGCTACGCGCTGTACGATCCCTGTCAATTAAGGTACCATGAGATTGGTCCGTAATCTCAAGAAGACATAGCTCACAGCATAAAGTTAAGACATCGCTCTCGGTCCGGTTCACAGGAACACTGCTGGGGTTGCAGAAGCTTTTCTTCAATTAGTGTTATTAAAAGTTCACCCTTATCAAAATAGTAGAGCGAAGCCAGCTATTAAAATTCTGTCCCAGGTTGCAAACGTATAAACGCTGGATCCAGATAAATAATTCATGTCGGAATTTAAGAAGACAACTTCACTAAGTTCTTCCATTTTTACGAGCCAGTTTAATTAAAGTATTTGCAATGGAACTTAATCAAATTAGGTAAAAATTTCTTTGCAGACGTTCCTTTTATTAAAACTAGTAATTAATTAAGAAATCTAATAAGGTGAATTTTACACATTAATCTATAAAAATAAATAATATGAAGTGTCCGTGTGTCATATCAAATTAACAATTGTTCACTGAATGCATATGCGAGTACAATTAAACGGTACTAACATCAATAATTTTTTTTTTAATTTAGGTCTGTCTGTCTGTCAGGTTGTTCCGGCTATTCTCTGAAACGGCTGGACCGACTTTGATGGGACTTTCACTCGCAGATAGCTAATGCTATAAGGAGTAACTGAGGCTACTTTCATTACTTTTTATCCCGTGAAAATTAATAGTTCTTGCGGGATGATACTCTGGGTGAAACCGCGGGGCGCAGCTAGTATTACAGTATAATTAAAGTGCGGGATAATTATGTGCACCTAGTTCCTTGTTCCCAATGTGTATAAATAGGAAGCAGGTCGGTAAATTTGAGTTCCGCAGAGCGCGACAAACCGCTAAAATATGGGTCACCTACCCTGGCTCACATATTAAACAGCTAATATAGCTTAGCTATGCAGTATCTAAGCACAGGGTAAATAATGTTCAAATTAATTGGTTTTTAGAGGAAAATAGCAACGACAAGATCGAGGCAAACTGTTTAACTTTAAAACGTACTATTTAAAAAAATTCAAATGTTACAGCCTTGAAAAAAATATACTCCACAGCTTGGAGTTTATTTGAGTGAATTTTCTAGAAGCATTATTATATTTTTATGAAATAAACTTATAGTATAGAAAATATTCTGTTTTCTGTCTGTCTTACCAGACTACGGCGAAACCAAAAGGAATATATATACCTTAACCTATCCTTGTTTACCTATTTTGTAATTTTTCTGTACTGTTTTTTTGTGTACAATAAAGAGTTTTCTATTCTAATATATAAATTAATATTAAAATTGTTTATTGCCAATAATTAAGAATGGTTACATATTTTTTTACTTTGAGCAAACTATTTTTGTCACCGTAAATTATAAGGTAATTTTGTTTTTGTATTTTTTGGGTATCGTTTACATCTGTGTAGTACATTTTCAAGCAGCATATTCGCGTAGTAAACTGAAAGCGCAACAGCATTCAAAGCTATCTTTTTCAACGTGTCTGGATGCGGAGCGCTTGTTACAGATATATTAAATTTCAGCACGCGCTGATATGATCGTTATTTCAAAGTAATTTGTATCGATTTATAAACAGTTACGCATAAAACTGCAGTTTTTTAGGACTTGTCCTTTACTGCAAATGCTAACCACGTCTCACGGATCGATCGATTTTTAGAACGTCTCACGAATCGATCGATTTTGAAGCGTCGTTTTCAGCCTGAGTTTGTAAGGGGGTCCGGGTCTTTGAAACGCCTTAACGGCTACAATCAACCGATGGTGTATGGAAGCATGGAATACAAGTTTGTTAAAAATATTCTAAACCCCCGTCATATATTTGGGTTTTCATTGGAAAAAACAATTGTTTTTACTATTAGGTTGATGTAGCAACGGCATATATTATTTCTTCATCTCTCGTGTTAATGTTTCCACCATGCTATATACTTGTAGGTAGCATTTAACTCAAGAGTAAAAGTTCCTACCACGGTCTAGCATTATAACCAGACACCCCCCTTATGCCACTATCCCTAGCAATATTAAACTAATTTATGGGTACTTTATCTACGTAAACTGGGATTATGTAAAATACGTCTGATGCGAACGTAATAGCATATTATATTCCCCTTACCTGCCTTGTGTACCATTCATATTAATTTGAATATCATTTTACGAGCTATTTCTTGTATTTGATTGTTATTTAGTGGGGCTTGTTTTAATATCAATGAGACGCATTAGGTACGTTAAAGTATGATATACAAACATGTTAGATTTATTTTTGTGTTGAATTATGTAGGGAAAGGAATGGAGGGACAAGGAAAAGATTGCCTTATAAAAACTTCTTGAATCAGCTGTGGCAACCGAACCGTCAAATTATTATTATGTAGTAGTTTTTTGATAGTCGTAATAGTCAGTTATTAGTGAATAAACTATACATAGGTACCAAACTAAAATAAATAGCGCATTATACTGACTCCCAGCTAAGATTCTCCATATCTAGATAATCAGGAATCATCAGGACCATGGTCCAATAAACACCATGATTTGTAGCAAATACCAGTGACTAACACACATATATATTAGCTCTGTGCGGGAAGAGAACCCGCTACCTAACGAGTCGCAGTTGGCTCATAACCATTTTACGCCACGGAGGCCACCATAAAGGCAAGGTAAAATGTGTATAAGGTGTATTATGTATTCAAAAACTAAAAGCTTTGAGCTAAGCATGTTCATCGCATTATCTCGTACGGCTTTAGTCGCGAAGTAAGGTACACAGTTACAAGATTAGTCCTGTACTTAAGTACAGGATGCCGTTTTGCAAACTAAAACGGATACACTCGTTATGCCGACAGCTTGTACTAGAATTTTCGTCGAGAATAACCAGGTTGGATTAATGGAAATTATTTTAAATGAGGTTCGCTTACAACGCATAATTCACTTTAGACATTATTCCATTGAAACTGATACCCTCAATCGTCGTCTTATTAATTATAAACGGTTATTAACCACCTAGGACCACTCTACAATTATTATCTCAATTATGATAACATCGGTTAATTTGTAACATGATTAGCCTACTAGTTGCGCCTTGCCAATGCGCCTGTAATTTATTTAACAAAATGATGGAAACATTAAACTGTATCAATTAAGGTACTGACATGTGTTCGGTAAAAAAAAAGAAATAGCGTTACGATTTCATACGAAAAAAATATTCAAGAATTAGGTATACTGTAACGACGGTGAGCGTGTTTTGAATATAAATATCGTTTGGCAACGATTAGCACTGGCAGATATGTCCAACCCTTAATGTAAAATCATAATCATCAGCCCTTATCATCCCATTGCTGAGCACGAGTCTCCCCAGACTTTCATGAGGAAGGTTAGGCCATAATCCACTACGGGGGCCCTGTCCGGATTGGTGGATAACATACCTACCTCTGATATAATTCTCGGGTAGTTATGTGGGTTTCCTCACGATGTTTCACGAAGCGCGAGTGATAATTACGTACATATGCTTTACAGAAACACATTGGTACGTGCCCGCACTGGCATTTGAACTCACGACCTGCTCCTTAGAAGGCAGACGTCATGTTAGACGACCGACGAATACAGATCACTAGCAGAACTGTGTAAACTTCCAACATTCGACGTTGTTTAACCTGCGCAGCAAACAGCTCCGCTTGCTTTGTTATCAGAGATGTAGGGATTATATAGAAATGTTCGGGAATTTAGGCAAACACTTGCTCTGTTAGTCGTACAACAGATGTGAGCTGGAAGGGGGTTTTTGTAAATAAGAGCGGCAGTGCAGTCTTACCGAAAACAGCTCCCGATGTTTTCTATGCCAAAATGTTATTGTCGCTGAGTTCATTAAAGGCAGGAAGGAAACTAAAGTAGGTAGAACCTTACAAGCGTGAACACAGAATATGGTCGGAGCCGCCCGCCGCTCCAAACATTAGGTAGAAATTAATGATGTGGCACCGAGCTCTGCGACTCTGACAGACAAGCAGGTTCGTTACCGTCGTCTTGCCAGATACGGGTTAAGATTCGGCGGCAGTGCGAGCGAGCAGCGAGTTACTAAGGAAGTGGTTTTAGACGGGATAAAAGTAAATTGCGTACATGTATAATTAAAATAACTAAGTAACGCCTCACGATCATATATTATTATATAGATCCTGACCCCTATTTAGGATTTATTGCACCAAGTGGTTGACACAACAACAACGAAGGGTTCCGTAATTTGTTGTATGGGAGCCCCCCTAAAATATTATTTTTAATATTCTGTGAATATTTCAAGCGTCTACCTGTTTCCGTTATCAATATCGAGCAAAATTTGCAAAAAAATATCACGTTTACTGTATCGCATCCTCCCATTTATATTATTCTGTTTTTTAGTATTAGTTGTTATAGCGGCAACAGAAATACATCGTCTGTAAAAAAATCAACTGTCTAACTACCACGGTTCATGAGATACAGCCTGGTGACAGACGGACAGAGAGACAGACAGACACAGCGAAGTATTAGTAATAGGGTCCCATTTTACCCTTTGGGTACGGAACCCTAAAAACTGATCGTTTCATAAAAGGATAAAAGATCAAAGATGAAGAAGCCTTCATTACTTACATTGATGTCAACGTCTACGCGAAATACTTGGGCCACGATTCCCTGTGTTTTGGTTCGATGAATTTTTAAAACGCCCCAAAGTTATGAGGGAGAGGTTAGTGGCGGTTGGAGTATGATTAATATGAAAGCAAGGGTTTTCGTGTCAGTCTGTTAGTCATATTGAATTTTCAATGAGGTACTACCGAAGCAACAAACCAAAGTTTAAGTCAGGGGCGGTGACTAACGGTGACGGCGGTTTGTCATAAGATATTTCAAATTAAGTTTTGGTTTTGCTACTGGGATATAAAGCTGGGAGAGAGGTCCGACAATCAGTTTCCCGTTAAATTTATTTCTTTTCCATCTTTTCTAGTTTCCTTTACCTTCTAAGCCTGATTTTAACGAGGGGTTTCAAGACTTTCAATTAGCGTTAAAACTGGATAACCTTGTGAGCGTTGTACTTATTTTTTGTGCCGATATTTTTACGATATCTGCCTCGAGTTGGTTTATTTTTTTGTTGCCTTGATAACAAGGCCTGATCCTGCATGCAATTTCCTTTTTTCTCCAAATAAACTTACTTTCCTGCAAACATCACACCGTGTTTAAGGCATTTGAAGTTTATTTTATCTAGTCTAAGCTTTATAAAGAAAAATAAGAAAGAAAGAAGAAGGAACTTGCCCACTAGTAACTGTATAAACAACTGTCATAGTTATCTTTAACGACCCCGTAGCAGCAAAAACAGACAACACCCCAAGGAATATCTTTCAACTGATTTTAATAAGTTTTTTTTAAATTCTAGAGCACGTTACCGTTGGCACTGAAACTGCACCCTTCTCCTTTCAAAGTTTACAGTAATTTATTGTTAAAGAGTAACATTACTTGAGAACTGAAGACGGGAACTTTTGAAAGAGAATCGTAACTAGTAACTACCCTTCCGCTAGAAATTGTAATTGTTTTGTTTACGGTCCCTTATCCGCATTGTTTCGCCGGAATTAAACTTTACTATAATGTTTAATGTCTCTCCTAACGCCAGTTCACTCCTTCTCTCTCTCTGTGCGGAAATTGCGTTTGATTGCAAATCCTAATTCACGCAAATTAATTGACTTACCGTAGTGCTTTGTTACGTTAGTTTTTTTGCATTATTGCGATGCTCAATACGGGGTTTTTAATGGTAAAGAAAACATCGTGATTCTTGTTTTTAATAGATACATTGGTCGACAAACAAGATAACGCTAACCTGATTGATAAGGCTATGAAAGATAAATCTATCTAGCTAATTTTATTAACAACTACTTGTGCTCTTTGGCTGTCCAGGTATATTTCCCGGTTTCCGAAGGTGTGTCCTTCAAAAATTGTTTTTCATTTGAGCAAGAAGACAATGTTTTACTTTGTATATATGACAAAAAAAAGTACAAAAAGAAAAAGTTCTGGGTGGCACTGTAACTGTTACGGGCAGGCGTAGCGTTTACCGTCAGGTGAAGCTCGTCTCGTCACTAAGTCGAATTAAAAAAAACAATGTAATGTTAGCAAAAGAGGATAAGCAATCCAATCACATTTTACAAAACGTAAGTTAGCTATTAATGAAAGGGCTTCAATTAATTATTTACAGCCTACGTATATTAATTCCACAAAAGCAATAATGAAAGTTATGCGCTAATTACTACTAATGTTAGCATCTGAATCAATCAACTTAGTGAACAGTTTCAAATTTTCCTTAAAAATCTGTTCTATAAGTTTTTTCATGTAAATAAATCTGTGAAACTTAGTAAGTCTTCCAAAACAATGTAATAAATTTTAAATTGATCTTGTTTACAAAATGTAACATAAAGTATACGTTTAAAATAAAAGATCAAGGTGCAGAAAATTATATTTTATCAGTCTGGAGTACCTACGATGTCTCGACAATGTGGATTTCTTTGAACCACTCCACTCGCTGAAAGCACTATATAATCACTTATTCAATCAAGTACGCAGTAAACAAAAGCTTACTTGTAGACCGTTTGATCTAATATTAATGGCAAAAGGAACTTTGTTTAGTACTATTTTTCATATTTATTGAAAACCGTCTCGGAGACGCAAAGAGTGCTCAAAATGCTAGTTTTATTTCGTACAAAAAGAGACAGAGCTTAAGTAGTTGATAAAAAAAATAAACCTCAACATTTACTTTTGAACCGTAATGTGTGAACACTTCGGATTTTTTCTCCTACTCATGCAGCATCGTAATTCTGCATGACATGTGTGTGAGGAAAGTTTTCGAAGGTTATTTGCCTTTTCCTTTGGTAACAAGCATATTCCCGTTCTTACATACACTTGGATAACTTCAATGTTATTTTTCCGTAAATTCAGATTACCGGATTTTGGTGAGCATGAGGGAGAATGGAGTTTGCTAAAAGCCAGACGCATATTGTGTTTTCTTTATGATTTTTAGAAAGCGTAAGGTAAGAATATTTTAATATAAAGAAAGGAGATTTATTTTGTGGTGTAATGAATGTTAGGTTGGATGTGAATTTCGCATTTAGTGTAATGCATTATAAAAATGAGTATGAACATCAAATTTTACATCTTTGTTTGTTAACTATAATCATGTATCATGTTAATTACATGTGAGCAAAGCCGCGAGACAACATTTTCTTTCTTTCTGGTAGATAACTAAAATTTGTTTGGCAATAGATAACATTTTAATACTAAAGCGATCTCTTCATCGAACAAGCTGTTATCCAAACAACGTTTCTCCCATAAAATAACTCACAGCGCGTCTCTTCGTCGAAAAATCGTTCACCGAATAACACCACCGGTTCGTTGAATAAATTTTACGCCGCGAACCTCTTCAGAGAACATACCATTTTCCTAAAAAAGGTTCGTCAAATGCACTTTTAAACATCATTTCAAAAAAAAATATTATAACATATCCTTAGCGACAAAATGAGTAAACATCAGCTGCGCACACCAGACCTTTTTAATTTTAGGCACATCACCCTTTATTGGGTTCGCGAGAAAATAAAAGAAAATGCATTCAAGAGCAGTAAAGAAGATCTACGACGTAATAATGGTGAGAGAATGAATTGTGAAGCCTCACCTACACCAGCCTAGTGTATACACCGCCGGCGTCACTAAAGCCATTCCCTTCTGAGACAAAACTCCAAGCCGTGATATACTGCGTCATCAAAATCTTTACCACATAAACACAAAACAAGGAATTTTAACGAGAAAAAAAACACAAATAATTGGCTTCAAGAGTACGTAACCTCTGATGGCTTAAAAGTTTTTGAGTGAGGCTTAAAAATATAGTATGCAAACCTCTGCTCCATTTACGTCGTTGGAATCTAGAGCATGAACTACGCGAAAGCTATTCGATAGGCATATTCGCAGTGTAGTGGGCTGAAGGACGTATGGACGGTGGCACAACAGCTGAGAACCACAGCGATGGTCTATTGACCTGCTTTCTTATTAAACCGACGGCCCGATTTGTAAACTGGACTATCAAAATGCACACATGTTGAACAGCACGGACAAAAAGTGCAATGAAATGAAATAATGCCAGCGCAATCGCTATCTATGGCTGAATAGCCGTTACGGCATCCGCATTGCGTTCATGTTTTTATTCATTGAATTTTATATTTTTCCAGTATAATCCCTGGCAGGTATATTATTTTACTTATTCACAATAGGCCCACTTGAATATAAAAAATGCGAAGGATTGGAACGTTTGTCGATCAATTTATAACAGTTGAGTGCGCAAGAAGTGACTTAATTCCTAAGACTTATTGTAGATGGTAATAAAGATCCTTGTATTGTTTTTCAATTATGTGTTCGTCTTTATCGTGAGTGTTCGTAAGTGGAAGTTAAAAAGGCGTGGCGTGTTCCCTGAAAATTCAAAGTTGCAGTATTTATGTATTTTTTAGATTAACATTGGGCACTTTAGTTAGCATTGTGCTTTACTGTATTTTTTTTAAATACGTCAAAATTTTAATTTTAATTCGGCTTTGTTCTTTTGTCTGGTTAATTTTGATGAGTGATCGCAATAATTTTTATGAATTTGGGGTGAACATTTTTATGAATTTAGGGTGAACGCTGTGTAAAGCCGGGCTTTTGTTCTATGTGTCTATTGAATTACTGAGTTGTAGGCCACGTTTTTCTTTCTAATTAAACGTTATTTATTTTGGCAGATGGTCGATTGTTAACCAAGGGTTGTTGGCAATGTAAGGTTATTGTGAGCTGGTTATTTGAACTCTTACAATTACAAACCTAATACAGTGACGGAGTGCCTTTTTTGTTACTGAGTAATGTGCATGTAATGGCATGTGCATGTCACTGGTCGGGATGGTAAGCGCATTGCCAGTCTGTCATAGTTATATTGCATTCCAGAACTTTATTATGATGACATTCATGAAGGAGGCCTCTTCTGCCAGACACCGCCTGGGGAAGTACCTTGCCAGATATTCACCCGCTAAGCAGTAGTGTGCAAACATTAATGTGTTCTGATTTGAAATGTTCAAGTGAAAATTTCAAGTGAAAACCGATGTTTCAGTATGACGAGCGCAGTGGAGTGCGAAAAAAAAAGTTTTGCAATGGAAAGTTATGGGTGGCACTGCAGCTGCTATGTGCAGGCTTGGCGCTTACCATACAGAACAACTTGTTCGTCTCGTCACTTAGTAACATTAAAAAAGTCGAGGAAAATGTATTGAAGAGTGCGCACATGAGTTTTCAGAGCGAGTGCCGGCCTCTTGCGAGCTGCGGGCACAATTTGTCACTGTCTCCGACAATTTCAGCTCGTAACTAGTTTTTTCTTGCGCCACGTAAATTTAATTTCAGCTCTTTGTCGAACCGGTTTGAAGTGGTTGTAAGGAACTTGCGGCTTACTTTTTGTGTGGGAATCAAGTGGGAATTGCGAACAGGAGGCTTACCATGACGTCTTATAGCGATTCAGTTTAGGACCTAAACTGAACTGCGTCGCATAATCGTACCATGACGTCTTATTAGCGACTCAGTTTAGGTTTCCGCCATTTTGAACCTAAACTGGATCGCAAGTCATGACTTCGTTCATTCTTTTCGTACCATGAGCTATATTTAAAACCTATTTGAACCTATACTGATCCTATTAGCTGTCAAAATTAGCGTCTCAATAAAAGTTAATATTTTCACAACCAAAGTTGAGCCTTTTTGGTTATATATCTTAATAGCGGCGGCCACGCGGTTTCACCCGCGTAGTTCCTCTTCCAGTGGGAATACGGGTATAAAATATAGCCTTTATTACTCGCTCATAATGTAGTTTTCCATTAGATAAATAATTTTAAAAATCGGTGCAGTGGTTTAGCCGAAACCTTATATACAAACTTTCTTCCCCTATTGCTATTTTACCTTGTGGATAATTTTTTTACAATATTTGAATGACACTTTTATTTCTATCTAATCAAAAGCACAAAAATAAGTTTCCAGCTTCTAGCTTAAAATATGAAGAAACTTCCATACTAACTTTCATCCCCTATTTCAACACTTTACAACCCTTTTCTCGCATTAAAAAGTAGCTTATGTCCTTTCTCAGGCTCTAGAGTCTAGGCTGTACCAAATTTTATTTAAATCAGTTCAGTAGTTTTGGCGTGAAAGCGTAGCAGACAGACAAAACGACGGACAGTTACTTTCGCATTTATAATATAAGTAGGGAAGTAGGGATTATTTTGATTTCAGTGTAAAAATCATAATAATTAAGTGTGTGTATTTGTGTATGCACTGTCGCCTTGGGAGTTTAAACTTAGGGCTACTGATTCCCACAGCCGGCGAGAGTATTCCCTGGCTTGCGTGATTTTATTATAGTACGTTGCAATCTCGTTGTGCCTATTTATGAAATCCCAAAGGTGTTTAAGTTGCTCGTAGCTTACTCGTTGACGAGAAGTTTCACTGTATAATATAAAGAAAACCACTTAAAATAGCCGCTAACACTTGAGACGTAAGCTTGGGAATTTTGGAGTATAGATTCATGCGTATAAGTACCTACTTAAGAAATAAGGTTTTTATATAATATGCAAAATATTAGTCAGAATTACTGACGCCATTGTAGTGAATTTATAAACCACATAAAAAGAAATCGAAAATAGTATTTTATAAAAATCAGCACAAAAGCGCGCGTATTTTCAATATACGAACTCTTTCGTGCTGTATTTTCTAATTAGAGTCGAAGAACATTCATCCGTCCGTCACTCATTAATCAAATGTCAAATGTCGAAAATATAAAAGGAACGTTCTAAAAAAATATCAATTCTAGGACCACAATATTTTACTCGTAATTTAATTTAAAAATGATCTTAAATTAATAATGAATCAATAAACATTATTGATACATACATCTAAATACTTAATTAAATTACTTAGGTGTTGTGTCTTCACACAAATGACAAAATATGCAACATGAAAATAAGCGTAATTTTCCGAAACATTTTTTGATTTATTTCTGAACGCAACCAAAAGAAAGAAACACGGCTAAACGAAGTTAGCAAAGGATGTTGATATAGTGTTGTCTCTTTCCAACAGAGTGACGTCATAATAGACGTGAGAAACTATCGTTCAATTCTTTCATTCATTCTTATTGTTAACGATCCAATAACGATTTTGTTTAGGTGTAGGTCATGGTACGAAATTATGCGGTGCAGTTTAGGAACCTAAGTTGAACTGAGCCTAAACTGAGCCGCTAACTAATAGGTGAGAGTAGGCCCCCAGTGTATTTCTAGTGTGTTTTTTTTTAATGCTATGTTTTTAATTATTTTTATGTAATGACTCTTTTTTGAAGTAAAACTTCTTTACGCACGCTTGACTTGGGGAGTAAGCTGGTGAATGCGTTACGAAAAATGTGATCGGGCGAGGCGAACGGAAGTTGAGAGGGAGATATAAGTTAGTGAAGATAGAAAGAGAGAGAATTACGTTTCGTATATTTTTCTCAATAACTTTTATGTTTTTTTTTTTGACAGAATGTCTGAAGTATTGTGAGATGAATGCATGCTAGTTGTTTCTATTTATAATTTATTGGTTTTTATTTTATTTTATTTTTTTCACTTATTTGATTTTTATTTTTCTTTGGATTATGATTTTAGTTTGCCATTGTAATTATACCTGCTAATTGATTAAATGGTTATACCGTATCAACTATTTTGTTAATAAATAAATAAATAATAAATAAATGTCTTTTTGTAATATTTTTAGTTGAACTTTTACTTCTAATATGTGTACCAGCACATATTTCGTCTTTTTTAGTGCTAGGTTCAGTCACAGAAGAGACAATAATATAGTCCGACATAGTTCAATGCTAGTGATTGTTAATAGGGTATCAAAATATAAAAATGATGGTTTATATTTCCGTTTAATTAATTAATTATAAAAGCTTAGCCAAATGACTTTATTTACAGTAGTAATATTAATCGTCAAAAATATACTGTAGATATTAATTTTTTTTACTTATTTTAATTTTTAAAGCACAAAAAGTTTCATATAAATTTTTATTTTGATAGTGAATTTTTACGACATTAATCGTGTGTCTAACATAAAACAAGGAAGTGGGTGGGACTGTGGGACATGACGTATAAAAAGGGCAGACCCTTATTTCACGGCATTTGGTTAGCAACCCTCAAAACTATCGCATAAAAAGTATTATGAAACCGGAATTTGTGCACTCATATACCTAGAGTAGTAAAAATAATAAATATCCCGCTTGGATGCTTTCCAGAAAAAAAGGTGATTACGTTACATTTTGCACAGGAAGTGAATTCTATGAGGATTCATACTTATTACTATTTAGTTCATTTCACTTCCTAGATAATAATTAATAATTATAAATAAAATTACAATTCAATTCACTAGTATAGTACAGCATGATCAAGAGAGGGGTTTTCCCAATAAAGTGGGATAAGAAGCAAAGTAAATTTAATTTTCACAATATAAAATATTATTGGAGCAATGAATACCTCGATGTTCAGTACATTGTATTGTATTGTATTGAATATGCCACAATTTTTATACTCTGCCGCTACGTGTATGGCGTAGCTGATTGTGGCAATCGTAGCCAAGCGAAGCAGAACTGTAGCAATCGTAGCCAAGCGAAGCTGTTCTGCAGGTATCGTAGCGAATTGTAATTGATCTGAAGCAATCGTAGCAGAACTTTAGCAATTGTAGCAAAACTTTAGCAATCGAAGAATATCGTAGCTTCCGAAACCTCGCGAGGCGTTCGAATTTTTTTCAGGCCCGTAGTAATTATGAAATTTAATGAATTTGGCCTGTTATTTTGAAAAACCTTCGGGTATTCCGTCGTGATCCGATGTGACGGCATTTATACCCTGAATTCCGAGGAAGCTCCACCATTTTTGTGTATTTTTAAGGAATATTATATTGGAAGGTTTAAATATTTTACAACGAAACCTTGCCAAATAAATAAGCGACATTCTAACGGCAGTGGGCAGTCAAAAATACTCCATGTTTGGGATATAGCTGTGCAATGGCATTACGCCAGGAGCCCACAAAATATTTGGTGTGGTGAAATTGTTATACCATATATTTTGACATGTTTTCTATGAATCGGTACCGAAAGTTAGCCTACAACTCTGTAATCTAAACCTACTGCCATTTAATATGTTGGAAGATTTGATAATGATAAAATAAATAGCTAAGAATTAATTAATCCTTACTTATATTATAAATGCGAAAGTAACTCTGTCTGTCTGTTGCTCTTTCACGCCTCAACTACTGGACCGATTGAAATAAAATTTGGTACAGAGATAGTCTAGAGCCTGAGAAAGGACATAGGGTACTTTTTAATGCGATAAAAGAATTGTAAGGGTTTGAAATAGGCGATGAAAGTTTGTATGAAAGCTACATTGACAGCGAGTAACATAGGCTATTTTTATCCCCATATTCCCGCGGGAACAGGAACTACGCGGGTGAAACCGCGGGGCGCAGCTAGTGTAAAATAAAATGTCTTCAAGTCTATAAATCTTTTCCAATATTAATTGTTTTGTACTGACTAAATACCTGTTAAGCGTAAATGTTTTATTAATCAGTTATCTATTCCCACGGGACTCTAAAGGATCTGGAAGTTTAATGAATCCAGCCTCAAAATAAAGTCACACTAAGCGAACAACAAGCAACTCTCTTTCATCCCCAAAAATATGAAAAGTGGTTGAATTAAAAAGATTTAAAACTAATTAAACTCCACTTAGACGAATATTATTGAAGTAAAACTTCTTTACGCACGCTTGACTTGGGGATTAAGCTGGTGAATGCGTTACGAAAAATGTGATCGGGCGAGGCGAACGGAAGTTGAGAGGGAGATATAAGTTAGTAAAGTTAGAAAGAAAGAGAGTTACGATTCGTATATTCTTTTAAAGAGTATATTTTTTGCTGAAGTTTTTTTGAAGTCCCGGCAGACATCGTTTTTTTTTGGTAGTGGATTCACAATTGCTGCGTGAGTGAGAGTACCAATGTGTTTTTTTAAAACATTATTATGTACGTAGTTATCACTTGCTTTTCGGTGAAGGAATGTGAGGAAACCCACATACTCGAGAATTATTTCAGAGCTAGGTATCCTATACACCAATCCGGACCGGGCCGTCGTGGCGGATTAAGGCCTACCCCTCCTCATGACAGCGAGGGGAGACCCGTGCTGATGGGTTGATGATGATGATATTTGGACTCTACAGGTTTTTTTTTTTAATACTGCAGTGTAGTGGCAGTCTATGACTGTACTGTTACTTTACTGTTTATCAGTAACCTGTAACTAATTCTTTCTGTAAAACGCCTACTTGTATTATAACCCGATCGGGAATTTATTTAATTATTGTTTTATTGAGAGCCAGTCGTACTTTGAATGCCATTACGTTTCATTGCTGTCATGCAAAGAGAGGGTTCGGTGCCCATAAAAGGGAAAGGGACATTTATTTTTATACCAAATTGATAGTAAATAAGTAAAAAGAAACCTTCGCTGAGTTCATACAATTATTTATTCAAAGCCGAGACTGCCGTCTCAAGCACATCATACCAACCGTCTGGTAGTTAAACTTTGTTTGACAAATCTCTTCGAAAGCCGGTTAGGAGCGATAAAAAATCAGGCAAGGAAAAATGAAAAATCGCTTTTCACGATGGCCCATCTATCTAATAAACCTAATATTGGTTCGATACGCGCTCAAGAGGCGTGAAATACGCTCCGCGCGGCCGGCGGGGGGCGCAATCACCAGCCGAGCCTGACCTGCGTTGTTTTTATTTTACTTCTCGCGAAATCAACCCGCCAATTGATAGAGAAATTTTCACAGCTCCCACTCGACTGGCCGGCCACTTCTTAACACCCCACTCTGCATAAAGAACTGATAAAGTGGAAACTTTTATTAGCTGTATTTAAATCTGTGCAGTGGACTTGAACAGGGATATTTCTCGGAGCGTTTCATCGAGCGACATCTTGAAATGCCGCTAAACCAGCGTTGGCAACTCGGCATGGCCGCTCGCCAATAAGTGCATTTTGAGTGACCACTGCAAGATGCTGCTTAGAGAAATTTATTAATTTCCGAGCGCAATACTATCGATTTCTCAGCAATGCAAATATCTGTCAGTGTGTGAGTGGACGTGTTAACTCAGCGCATTCCACCGATGACCGGAGAGTTGCTTTTTCAAATTACGCCCGCCCGCGTCGGTTCGAGGGAAACAATTTGGATGTCTTCACGTCTACGAAGGGGGAAGTGGCCATTCCTTAGAGTCCCTCGCCAAACTATTCCCCTTAAAATGGAAGGCACGGCAATACAACGCAACTACACTCTCTCTAGCATACTTGACGTCGAACTATTCAGAGATGGGCGCATCTTCTTAGTATCGGTATTTTGTAATTTGAGGTGTTAATCCAATAAGAAAATGAGGAAATAGTTTAGCTTTAATCTAATTTAAATAGGGAATCGCTCCGTCAGTATGTATGATCGTTTTATAGAGACAGAAGACAAATCAACTTGTGACTAACAATATCTATAATTAACAGTCACATCATCATCATCATCATCAACCCATTTCCGCCCATTGCTGAGCACGGGTTTCACCTCACTTTTGTGAGGATGATTAGGCCACAATCCACCGCGAGGGCCCGGTCTGGATTGGTGGATAATATGCCTACCTCCAAATTAACAGGGCGTGGACTCAATTTGATCAGCTTGCTGTATCGTATAAGTATCTTCTTTATGTCGAAAGTTAGAAATTTGTCTCCCCTAACAGTACTCTGCGTTCTCGTACATACTTTTGATATCATAAAAACATATTTATATCTTGGAAGCCGACGACGCGTTGAGACTAATCAGTTAATTAGCGGGTCACGTTCGAGTTAACGAGGGCTTGATTATAACTTGATTTATGTTCAGAAACACAGGTGTCAGGTGGCGGCGGAACACTCCGAAAGTTACTCAATTTTGATTCAGCTCAAGAAAAAGAAAATAAAACTAAAATAAACCCACTTTCATCAATCATCGTTAAGGCCCTAAAGTGTGTATTCGCTGACTCTAAGTAGTTAAAAAGAAAAGTAGAAAATATGAGAATTATTGTGAAAATTTATCGTAAGAAAACCTAATTGGCGTATTATTATTCAATCGGTACTAGAATATAGTGCATCCATCATTTTTATTATAGTTTTATCGATGCTGGATTATTAATATATGGCCGATAAAATGTTTCTTCTTCACGTATCTTACTTGGATGGATTATTTATGTGGTAAACAAAGTAAAGTGGTACTCACTATGATCAAATGTCCGGGGATCGACAGTGGTCGTCGAGACAGTGGTTGTATAATCCTCATCGTCGTCATACGGCTCAGTGGTCGTAGTTGTAGTAGTAGTGCGCCTTCTGTTGCGCTGCTTGGACCGACGCGGTGGTGGCGGAGCCGTGACGACGGTCCTCCGCACTGGCGGTGCCGCTGTGGTGCCGCTGGCAGTACCCGCGCCCATGGCAGTACTGGCGCCCGTACCATTGCCGGAGCCGCCGGAGGGTGCGCCCCCGCCCGGCTCGGCAATGGCGAGCGCCACTAGTGACACGGCCATCAGCCGAATCACCAGTGGCGCTAGTCGCCGCATGGTGTCTGTGAACAAACAAAATCATTTGTTAGTTTTTATTCGGTTAACATCTAATCTTAGAAAATGTAAAAGCCATGAAATTGGCACCCAAACTCAGAACCACGAGTGAACATACCGAAAAGTAATGTCATATAATATTTGAAAAAACCAAGCGGCTTTTATAAGGTTGAACTTGTGCTCATTAAATCTGAAATTGCATAATTAAGGTACAAATTATGTACCTACACGAAGTACATATTTAGAATACTAGTAAAAAATAAATAAAAAATGCATATTCATAATTATAATCCCCAAGAATTCATGAAAATTAACCGACTCTAACATCGCATTCGGAATTCCACCTATTCGAGAAAAACCGGAAAGTGATTACACGACAAGTATTTTTCTCAATATTTGTTCTTAACATCGAATACATCACCTCATAATTAACTAAAACGGTTGCACACTACTCAGTTGGACGGCCTAATTAACTAAAAACCTATTGAAGCTTAATAGATAACCCATTTTTAATTATTTTTTATGGAAAGTAGTTTTTACTACAGAATAAAATGTTCCCAGATAATGAAGTTCTAAAATCGTTTACAGCAAAGAAGTACCAATTACGTATTCGTTTTACTGAGTCTAACAGATGAGCTAATAGTATTAATGTTATGTACATGGTGGTACAAAGGTTTTTACGTACTTCCATTAAATTTTCATAGATGCATAGCTAATGCGTCCCGCTTTGTTAATGGAAAATGGTAACCATAACTTTGTTGCCCCGGCGGTCCATGCAACCACTAGAAAATTCAATTACGGTACCGGAAATTTCTCAAATGGACTTCCGGATGCACCTCCGGACATTATATTGAAAATTGAGAAATCAACTAGAAAGCTCAGTCGAATGCGAGCAAAATGTAGCCGAAACGTCCTGCACGTTTCGGCTACTTTGTAGCCGCTTATGGTAACGTGGGATTGTAGGATCATATTGTGTTTGAATGTGTACATTCTGACTGCTGCTAAAGTGACTGGCGGTGTCTGTCTGTTCAATTCCGGTTTGAATGCACGTTCATTTGCTCATTCCCGTATGTTCCCTGCTGTCTGGGCGTTTACTGCAAAAAGCGATAACGTTGCTGGCTGCTGTTTTGTCCGGAGCTTGAATACAATTGTAATGAACACCGTTTTCAGAAGCAGAAACCCCTTTAATTTTTTTAATGACTAGCTACGTCACGTGCGTGTAGTTCACCTGATTCACTTCGCCTGCCCATAACAGTTGCAGTGCCAAGCAGAGCTTTGCATTGCAAAATCCTGCGCGCCACCGCACTGCGCTCATCACTTTGAGACATCGGCTCTAAAGTTTGACATGCCCAGTAATTACACTGGAAGCTGTGCCCTTCAAACCGGAACACATTAATGTTTGCACACTATTATTTGGCGGATGAATATCTGGGAAAGGTGTGCCATTTGCTTGATAATTTATTTATACGGTTTAGTGAAATAAGACAAGTCAAAACAATTTGAAGTCGACCTTTCATACCTCTCTAAAGTTGCATTCGATAGTATACAAAGCTTGAGTATCTAATATCAGCAGCTTAGAAGCAACATTTCTCCACAGTACTCATAAAATGTAGTGTCCAAGGAAAAAGAGTGAAAACTTGAGTTGTACCTTCCATTGAAACAATTCGAAAGTACTAAAGTTGTATTCACTTTTTACGAGCCGAAGTAAATAGTAAAACCAAGTGTCCGCTGTCTTTCACTATCAGAACAGGTCGTTAAACTTTAAGTGAGCGCTACTTCAGTTGTTCTACGTTCTGCACTTGCTTCAGCTAACATTCAACATAGTATAAATCTCTTTTTTTTTTTGAAGTCTGGAATTAAGAGTTTCATGCGAACAATTCGGATGAGTTTACTCAATCCCCAAGGACTGGAAATACTGGAATAGCAAAGAATTAGATAGAAAAACAAGGAAAAAAGGGTAAAAAGATCTTAGCCCTGGAAAAATATCGAGAATAGAAATAATAATCGATATGTTTTTTATTGATCACTATACTCATTAGAGATTAAAACACAAAATTAAAACTCCAATATGATAATTTTCAAAGCATAGCCATGAATAAGTCAACAAGCAGACTGCAGACTAAGATGGAGCGATTTGGGTGACGGAAGTTGTAACCGTCCCCAAATATATCGCTGTCAACATCTGTCAACGCACTAATGCCGTCGTTTCACCTCGGCTAATGCTCTGCGGGTCAAAGGGCCACTGTAAATTCTTTATGGCATTCAATTCACCTAGCTTGCCAAATGGAATTTCGCTGTAAGGAGGCATCATGCCTGAAAATGTTCGCCACACTAAAGTTTCTCGTAAAATATTTTGGCTTTCGCTATTTTAGTCATTTAAGCTCGACCTCGTGGACTTTACCGGGACGAGTAATGTTTGGTATAATTTCGAATATTTTTTCCTTGCCTTTAACTTCACTTTTATGCCAAACTCTGAGACGTAAGCGAACATTAATCAGACTTTAAACTTTCACAAATCCATAGGTAAGACAATAACCGACTGATAGATTCGACGTCTTAGACTGAGAGCGGCAGTTAGTCTCCTTCCATCTTGCTATTACGTAAGCCTATACAGTAGTATACAACTACTATAAGACGCAATTATAAATATTCAAACAATTCTCTTCTCTATTAATTTTATTTGCTTGCATAGAAATAGTATTTCCACAAAATAATTATAGAACGTACGATTCAACGACCTCATGGTAATGTTTGTCCAAAACTGAACGCTGGTTAATTTACCGTTTAAACCACAAATTACAATATTGAAATACTGTGGTTAAACTAACTAGTGTTTAATTGTCCGAACTAATAGTAGATTTTAGTTTTTACCTTTAGTTGTTTGACATTTTTTTTTAAGTACGCGAAACACGCAAGCTTTATTACATGTCAGATAATATCAGAAAGTAAAATAAATCAGTGGAGTGGCAGCCCTCTAATAGAGCTAGAAAGGGGTCTTGGAACGCGTCGCCTATGCAGACACTTCCAAACCTACTAGATAGAATACATTTACTTAAATCCCCTGGGCAGTGGACTGAAAGCCCCAGGGATCCGATCCACTCCGATAATGTTTCTTCGAGCCCCTCACTTTTATATTTCCTTTAAGAGTTACAGATGGCTGACGAAGACAAAGGATGTCTGAGGAAATAACCCGGAAGCTCGTCTTTGTTTTAAGTTTCTGAACAGTTCTTGGTTACTTAGCTTTTTTAATTAGACGGCGGCGGTGAAAAGTCTGCTAAGCTCTTGATGGTTATAACATTTAACGCTAAATTAAATAATATCGGCCTGAGCAATATTCGAGCGCAACTGTGTAATATTCTAAATAACAATTTAAAAGCACCCGATCGAGTGCCGTTCGTAAGATCAATGTCGAACCAACTTTAATTAAATTCGTTTTGTTATCGAATAAACTCAGGCGGGTGGTTCGCTACTTCTTAGTTGAAACGTTTCGTGAACGGAACTGGTGGCGGCAATAATAACTTTGACAGTTATAACCTTCGCGTTCTGTTCGCCGAAGTGAACGCCCGCACAAAGTTTGACACTTAAAGTCCACTTGCAATACATTGTCTGTCATTGGGAAGGCGACGTTGACTAAAGTTATTTACGGATCACCCAGAGGAAAACGACATAGGGCTGTCCAATATACTCCAATTCAACGTTCTGTATCGTTGAAAGGGTGCCAAAAGTTGTCAGCAGCCTGTTTATTGTCAAGCTTACAGTATACTTTCGAACCGTTTTGCGATAAGGGTACACAAATGAAGCTATTTGTCTTACGCATCTTGAGTACTTCGACTGAACGCTATTACTGTATTATTATTCCATCGGTTGCCTTCGAATAAATGTCCATAGCTGAATCTTATTATTTCGCTGCCTACAGTAAACGGCAGCAAGCAAGGAAAATTTATAGGCACTTACTCTAATAACCTGAACGCGGACTATTTCACTATCACACACACTTCATGATATATCCTGGCTTTTAGGAACGGCGTGTTACATTGCCGTTGAGAATACATACTCGCTGAATATTAAACACGTATACTACGACATTTTTTTGCGTGGTAACATGTAATTACTATTGGAAACCGTTTTAGCCGTGATACGTTGAAAGAATACTAATCCTCCCACTCGGTGGGACGCGGATTCGGGAACGAAGCCATGGTGAACTCAGCCGCGAAATTGAGGCAAAATTTCATTTCAATGAAGTGATGTAGAAAATCTTCTTAGTCAGTGGCGGTTCCCGAAAATAAATTCGTGCTAATGTATCGGTAGCCCTTCCCCTAGGAAGGGGGATGGCTAGCAACAGCGGTGGCCGGTCACGGTTTGTCACCCTTTAATTTATAAAAGCGGTTTTGCGGTGCGCGGGTCTCCGACAGACTTTACCATTGATGAAGGTCCGAGTTTTTACCGAAAGATTTGAGCGTATATTTTCGGTAGCATAAAAGTTTCCCGCGATGGGCCCACACAAACCTTTTCTATAGGTTGGCCGGGTAATCTTTGACAAGTCGTTTTAAAAGCGGCTCCTTCAAGATTAGAGCGAACATGGTGGTGGTGGTGGTCCATTGTATTGAACTTCGATTGATAGAACACCAGTACACAGGTGGTCGATAAATGAATCTTCCCAACTGTAGGAAATTGCTTTTCATTCAGGAAGTGAAAATCGCCAACTTCCATTATTATGGAAATGACTTTGTGCTTACCGCTTTGTGGTTATCTGCTAGTTTGATTAATAAAAGAGTACTGAGAGCTTAGCTTCGACTAATTGAAAATGAAATATTATTTAGGTAAGTGTATGATATTGTTTAGCTTTATATTATAGTATAATTTTTTGGTGTAACACTACATAAAAATATTTTACGGGAATATTTTAAGGTGCATAGAGTTCTGAATTGCAAAAAAACAGTTACAGCCATTTGTGCGTAAAGCCAAACAATATCTCACTACACACTTCTCAAAGGGATACATTTTTTGAAACATTTAAATAATAATTCCGATGAAAGTTCCGCAGATTCCAAGGTGGGGCAATATGAGACGTGTAGAGTAAACATGGCATGGGTGTTTGAGGGTAATCGCAAACTTTCTGCTGTGCCACTGCCGCACACCCGTTCCCCAATTTATGACGTCGGCGTGCATTTGAATAAGTTTACCATAAAAATAGGCGTTCTGCGGCCAGAAACTTTGGCAATAAAATGCAAATGGTGACATTGGTGTCGCTTCTAGTTTACTCGAGCGATGGATCTAGCCTAGGAGGGGCAATATTCACGCGAATGCTGAATTGAAGACGACGCAATATTGGGTTTGCGAACACCTGAGAACTCGACATTGGTAGGGTTGCTGATTGCTCGGACTGCTGACAACTAGTTTACTTTTAGTTTGGTTCCGTCAAACTTTGTAACACGAGACGGATGTGTCATTTGTGTTATATTATTGTAGGCTGAGTCTATTCGTACGGGTACTGGACTAACGATTTAATATTATTCTCGCAGTAACCGGAAGAATAAATTTGTTTTAATATTAATCAACAGCAACTAAATATTCGTAATATACCTAAATATATTTTTCAATTTATTTTTAAGATAATCATAAAGCTAGATAAGCTAAAGCCGAATTTAGTAATTAAAAAAAAATATTCTTACGAATAAATATAAATTATTCTTCGAATAGTAGCTTCGATTATTGTATTATTTGTAGATATATTAGCGTATCTTCCAATAAGACAGGTAATGATAGCATGATTGATATCAAATTAGTTAGTAGGATTAGAATTTATCGACACAACTTAAATAACAATATAAATAAAAGGAAAACTAATTAAAACTAATTTGTAGTCGAGTTTATGTCAACAGAATCAGGCTGTATTTTTGAGAAAATGCTTACAGAGGAAGACTAATTTATTAAAGTAAATTATGAATTTTACAATAAATCGCAATTTCAACATGCTTGTGTTGTGTTTAAGACTTTATTCGATTTCCAAACACACGGAAAGGCTCTAACAGACTTAATGACATCGCTGTAACGTATCAAACTCGTAGACAAATGTGATAATATTATCTTATTAGATTCCCCTTCGCCATATCTTCTGTGTGATAACCATAATTCAATATGAATGAGATGAATTTAGAATATTGTTATAATAGCGGTTAGTTTGTTGGCACATTTCCGATATTTTGGTCGGTTAATTTTTTTTTTATTGGGTACCAGCTGTATCCAGCGTAATTCCAAGTTTTCTGCTATAACTCTGAAGTCACAAACCACCATATTAGGTACTTGAAATAGCTGAAGATCGCGAAAAAAAATAGTTTAGAAAAAAAATAATTCACAATACTTTTTTAATTTACTGGGTAAGTTTTCCAGTTGTTTTTCTTCAAAAGAACCTGTCTCGGACTTCAAGGAATATTTGAAAAAAAAAAATGTCGAATTGGTCCTGTCGTTCTCAAGTTATGGCGTGACCAAGGGAAATAGCGATTAATTTATAATAATTATTTTTAGTTAAGCCAGACCCTGATCATTGTATCTCACTTGAGAGTGATTACGTACGCGTAACTTCGGCTGCAATCACTTCAATCTATTTTATACATCATATAAAATAATTTATTTACCTACAAGAAACCAGTAAACAACTACAAAAATAAACAAATGCTAACATAGAGGGTCCTCGCACTTGAGCACGCCTGTCTCACGGGAAACCATAGCCTTTTACCATTACAATGATTGTGAGAACTTTAATACATTAGAATCTAGATACCTACGGGTACAATTCGGAATTTCATAATATAATTTTAAATAACTAGCTGTACCTTGCCATGCTTCGCTGTGGCACATTCCCACATTCGCTGATATGTCACTGATGAAAAAAATAGATAAAAGCAATCCTTGATGAGGATTATATATCATGCTAAAATTTCAGCTCGATCTGTGCAGAACTTTTTGAGTTTTTGAAGCGTACACAAACCAACATAACATTTTTATATATATACATTAAATAATAGGATTCCTGTATCTAGGGATTCAGGAACTAAGATAACTTAAGATTTATCCATCTAAAGATGTAAGATTGTAATTTGAATATCAGATGATGCATTTAAAAAATATATGATTCATACTAAGCAAAGAAGAGATTGAGGAAATGGAAGTACTTGCGTTGTGATTGTAGCATATCTTGTCTAGAGAAGGTCCTCTTCTTTGTATCATAATCTAATTCATCATAATTATAGTGCATATTAAATTATTATTTTATTAATAATTCATTATCTCTTAATAGTCATGGTATGTTTGTTGCAATCAGTTTGCTAGTTGAAAACGGCCCTTCAGCGCACGTTTTAATAGTCTTTTCAACTAGGTAATTGAAATTGGTTGCAGCAAGTTACGTAATCAGACCTCTGGTAATGAAGTGTTCAGTTGGAAATGGTGAACACGTTACTCGTAGAATGTCGAATTGCTGCTTCATAAATTTAATTAATAAATTACTAAGTATAATATTTTTGGAAAGCTTTAACAGTTCTAAATTGTGTAATTGTGACCACGATATTTTCTATGATATGACGTGTTAAGCTGAGTCCGCATCTGTGACGGTAACCGTATACACTTGTGTTTTGTCTCGTTTTGTTACTGCCAAGGAGTCTCGGTTACATATGTAGGCGCAGATTTAGGTTTGGGTAGCAACAGTGATGGCACGTTCCGTTTATTTTCCGAGATTGTCAACAAATATCTTATTTGTATTTCTGCTTTCGTAATCCCGTTTCGCTTGCCACGTGTAAGTGATTATACCAAGGTTGTTATTTTGCCACAATAAGAGAAAAACTTTTTTTTTTATTTGACTTAGTGACGAGACGAGCCAGTCGTTAACCTGATGGTAAGCGCTACACCTGTCCACCACAGTAACAGTGCCACCCTAAACATCGGCTCTAAAGTCTCATATGTCCAGTAATTGCGCTGGATATAGTGCCCTCTAAACCGGAACACAGTAATGTTTGCACACTATTTCTTAGCGGATAAATATCTAGCAAAGGTACCACTATCTATCTGCTTCCCAGGCGTTCTCTTGCATAAGAGGTTTACTATACAATAGACTGAGGATTTTCGCCACTTACAAATGAAAAAGAGAATGAGTATATACCTTGAATTTCACCGATCCAAACTAGACGTGTTCGGGGAAAATGTTAATAATTCTCGAAGTTTGAGTAAATTCACGGTTCGTTTCGTGTTCCTCTTAAAGTGACATAATGTTTTTATTTTCATGTTAAAAAAATTATGATATATTTTTTTGTATTCCAAAATTCTTAGAAACGCTCGAAATGGAAAAACACCATTGTGAAAATTATTTATCACAACTCCACGAAAAAATATAATATTGTATACGCATGTATGTACCGTACCAAATCGGATTGGACCTTAAAAACAAATAATCCTGCAATACGTAAAAAGAAAAAATAATTTGCCAATTACTTTTATTAACTAACTATAAAACACAACAGTTAGACAACCCAAGAATCTTTACACGGGCTAATAGGCAGCCCAAGGGTTCTAACCCACTGCTAATTGACATTGGTGTTTAATTAAAACTAAATATATCATGGATACTTTTATAGTGTAGTGAAGTGTAGTTTGGTTAAATCTACTAGTAAAGAACACATTAACAAAGTGCCTTTGCCTTAATAGAGACAGTAAGAAATGTGTCAATGGACACAATCTTAGCATTAACTCTACTTAGCATTTTATGTTAAACGCAAAATACTCATTAGTCTTTCAGGCTAGATCGTAATTTTAATGATGTACTTATTGATAAGAAGTATTATTAATAAAAAAAAAAAAACTTTTATATCACGTCTACATACACGAATCAACAATAAAATAGTACTTAAAAACATAAAAATCCGCATTTATTAACAAAAAATAAATATAAAAGCAATATTGTCCACGTTTTTCGTTTGAGGACTAATTATTTTACAATAGCACTTTTCTTGTCTTGTTTTTATTACGTGGTAATTTTTTCGTAAGTCTTAATGGCTGTCTCACCCACATTCGTTAGGTTACAGTGTAAATGGTAATGGTAAATGCCCTAGAAATAGACTCAAGGACTCAATAGCTCTCAAGTATTATGAAAGCGCTATGCTCTGGAATAAAAAAAAAAGAAATAGACAACTTTTGTATCCATACATCGCATATGCCTGCCACAACACTCCGAGAGGAGCCTGACGGTAGGTATTCTACTTAAAGGCACTACCTAGACAAGAAAACACTAATGCCTCATTACTAAATTCATTAACGATATTTTCTTCTGTCGGAAGCTCATTTTTGCACGGTTAGTTGCTTTTGATTTGTGGCGCGGCGTCCGACCACGTAATTAACTCAGTCGATCATCGCTTCAACATCGTAACTCCACTAATAATGTTCGTTATACAAAATTAATTAAATTAAAAGTACCTACTGAAATACAGCGAACTTCTGTAGCAAGGATATCTTGTTTCACGACTACCACTCAAGTTGGATCACTGAATAAATAATGTTGCTACCTATCAAGGTTTAGATATAGTTGTACTATATACTGAAGGGCACGTAAGTCTGTGAGTGTTCATATAACCGGACAGAAATCCATAGAATATATAATTATAATAGAAAATATTTTGATATACACCATTTTACAAAGTACACAATGTATTTACATAATTAAACTTAGTTAAATCTATGGTAAAATCGGTATAATTATATAATACTAGCTGTACCCAGCCACGCTTCGCTGTGGCACATTCGCACATTCGCTGATATGTCACTGATGAAAAAAATAGATAAAAACAATCCTTGATGCGGATTATATATCATGCTAAAATTTCAGCTCGATCGGTGCAGCACTTTTTGAGTTTTTGAAACGTACACAAACCAACATAACATTTTTATATATATAGATAGTAAGTATGTGGTTGCAGTAATACTGACGTTAATCAAATTCATGAAAATAATTTCCAATATGGTGGTCAATATTCAAACAAATCAATCATTCGCGGCATCGAATACAATTTCTTTCGCAATTTACTAAGATACAGGGGGTTGCAAAAACAATCTGCCGTATCTGATACACAGCCGGATCTGCGGATCGATCTGCAAAAATGATTGATGGAACATTGCCACATCAAATAGATCCGCCGGCGATGCCCGGAGACGGGGAATTGTCTAATGGGCATTTGAAGCTTCGTATATTTGCCAGAACAATTTGTGGACCGAGTTTATTTTCATTACGGCTTAATTCGGATCAAATCAGTTAGCAATTTAGATTCTAACTCAAATTTGGTCGTTATCTATACTTCGAATAAAGGAGTAAAATACTAAAAGTCTGGATGTTGAAGATAATTTTCAAATTTAGCGTATAATATCTATTAAACATGAATTTACATAAAGACAATAAGCTTGTTTTTTTCGGGTCCCGTTACACAACTTTGTTACTATGAAAGTTAGTTTGAAAAATATGTGCGCTGCATCTAAATGCAGTGGGTAAAAGCCGAACCATAATACTAACCAAAAACATCAATTTTGCTGCCAGAAACCACTGGCTTTGATGGAAAACTGTTACGTATCGAAATAAAAAAAAATGCTAAAGCGAGCGAATTCGTGAACAAAACTAACCTATAGAATATAAATCGGTTAAAAAGATATCTTAGTCTGAAACTGTTCCCAGGTGGTGTTCTGAGAACACAACTGGATAGCGAGCGCTTAGTAACGAGTTCTACGACGTATGTTTGTAATATAGTATGCAAGCTATCCCACTGTATTGCATTGCTTATTCTTGCGTGACGTTTCCAGGAAGAAAGTTTTCCTAAAGTAAAAGGATTTCACACTAAATTGGCCACTTGTCACTAGTTGTTCACCAAATCGCCCACAAAACCTTCAAGCCATGAATTAATTTAATAGCAAATAGACAACCTAACTAATCTATCTTGTGGACGATACTTGAAATAATAAAAACCTTGAGACGTTTCTTGTTTCGTTTAATCTTCCTTCTATAACTTGTTCTTAATCTGAGGTTGCCAGCAATACCAAGTTCGACTCAAATATGGCACGAAGACTGTGCAACTATTTAAAAGAATTATAATTATTAAAAACACTATAACTCCGAACTGCTGGCAAAGGCTGGATCAGGAGAAACAAAGATCGAGCTCAGTGGCTTTCAGTGGGAGAGGCCTCCGTCGTGCACTGGACGAACATAGGCTGATGACGATGCTACAAACAATATTTGTATAAAAAATGCAGTGTAGCTCGCCGTCCATTCCCGGAATCAAAAAACCGACCCGGCAGAGTTGTATCTCCACCCCCTGTATGCTAATTAGCTACAGTAAGTAATAACGAATAACCGTAACATCCTGTATTATAATGCCATACCCGGTATGGGTGAGATTTATGTGCTTTACGTTTCCTTGACATTTTGTGCTCGTTTGTTAACTATTTATTTATCTTTAGTATCGTTATCAAAATACTCATAACCTATGAAGTAATCTAGAAGTTTGTAAGGATAAAAGAGCCCTGAATATTTAGATTAAATTTATTGCGTAGAAAAAAATTTTTTTACCTATAATTTGCTGTATTGTCACCAAGTAACATATGCTATATTTTATTTAAAAAAATGGGTTTCTTACAAACAATCCAATAATATTACCCAAGTTGTAAAACATACCCTATAAAATTCCTTACATCGCGTGCGCTACGGTAACCATTGATGATTGCATAAATTAAGGTAACTGCAGTTTTAGAGAACAATTAATAACAAAAAAAGTGGCTAGTTATGTAATTAATAAATATAAAGGTGCCTATAATAAAACAGTGGAGGACAAAAAGACAGCATTAAAATAAGCTAGGTCCAGTCCGAAAATAACGAATTCAAATGGTTTACGGTTATCTGTTTGTTTTCCGATTACGTTGCGGTTTGCAATGTTTGGTAGCTTAAAATTAAAGACGACATGCGAAATTGAACATTACATTTAAATACGACGAATTAATACTGTTTGCGGTCGGCGCGACGGTATTGTAAGATAGGTCAGATTTTGTAACGGAAAGTTCTGGGTGACACTGTAGCTGTTACAAGGAGGCACTTACCATCAGGTGAACGACACGCTGTTACGTAGTAAAATAAAAATTAGAGCAAGAAAAATGTCACCAGGGCTTAGTGGCGATGTCTTTAAATATCATTATTACAAATATAAATAGGAACGAAAACATGAGTACCAGGTAGAATAGAATAAAATAGAATATAATAGAAAACTCTTTATTGTACACCAGAAACATAAATTAACACAGTACAGAAAAATTACAATAGGTAAACGGGTATTATGAAAAGATGCAAAAATTTGAGAGGCTATAATTATATCTGTCAACAATTCACACTACCATAGACCGTAAGTTATTCACAAACTTTTTGTATTGACCCAATTAATCAATGGACAATGTTGAATACCGTCGTCAATGCTGTTAATTAATATTTTTCTATAGAGTAGCGCCCCTCTGGAAGCGGATTATTCGGCAAATACAAACCTGCCGCCCGAAACGCAAGATTTTAAGAGGATTAATAGTCCATATAATTGGGTATTTTATCCTACAAAGGATTGGGTAAAAATCATTTCAATGTAAGAATAGAAAAGTTTCATGTTGCATTTTAAAATCCAATCAAGCTTACTTCTATTTTTATTAATACAATCATGTTTCCGGCGGCGATTGGTAGTTTAGACATTCATTAATCAGAATATATAAGTAAATGCTTCCAAACTATCTCTACGTCCTACATCTTGAAGACAACCAGAACTAAACCAGCCAAGCAGTTTGTATTCTGCTCAGAGATACGCTATTGATGACTTGATTATTATTCCAAGCTTATTTTACAAAGTTAAATTTAACATGCAGGTGCTTTTATCTCAGATAGAAGCGTCTGTCGCACCCACTGTTAAATAAACACACATTTAATATTCAAAATCTTCCACCTTTTCTTCGTTTAAGGTTAGTTAGGTCGACTAATTGTTCAAATTCAAATTTAAAACTCCATTAAAGCTGCACCGGTGCGTAGTTAAAATGTCCTTTAAAATTGTGAATAGCAAAACCTCAAAACATAGATAAGTACATATACTCTTCTTTATTGTCGCTGTCACCACTTAAATAATAAAACACCAAGAACTGTGATGCTAGAGGTAAAGTCGTCTCGAAGCACCAACCATTGAGGTTACAATCATTGTTTTCCTCATCTATTTCCCCAAAAAAATTTAAATACACTCCACCGCTTTAAGCTTAAATCCATTGTTATGAAACATACAAAATCAGAATAAGATTTAAGAGTACATCAAAGCGTTATTTGCATTTGGAGAAGGGACTGACCGGGGACAGATCGCCCCCAAGAGGTGACTATGAATTTTGATACCACAGCTACATTGGACTTTCTACAGATTCTTTAGGGTCTTTACCTAATTTTACAAGTTTAGAGCTCTTTGTATACATTGTTAATATTTTTACAATTCCAACCATGTATTTGTATACACAAAAACACATCAAAACATCTCTATAATAGACTTTGTTCTTAGAAATTGAGACGAATAAACATCGATGGTTCAGCTTTTATTATATTATTTCACATTTAATACAAAATGTGGAGAACTCCTGTAGTTGAAAATATAGTCGGTATTTCAAAAGGTAATATTTGCAACAATCAGCGAAGTGTGAATCGTGGAGTGGCGGCCCTAGCCGTGATAGGTAGAGGCGACTGCCCATAGAATATTGACTCGTATTTAAATAATAAATGCGCACCGAAACAGTGTGCTTTCGCTACGTTGCCTCCGAATAGCTCTACCCATTTACTTATATATGCGACTTCAATTCACCAAAGATAAACTTCTTATACCTAAAATATTTTCTATCTGCCTAACTTAGAAATAACAAGCTCCGCTAAACATTATTAGAAATTTTAATAATTTTGCCAAACTCATTTCAAAACTATCGTACAAACCTTAAATTCCCAAAAACTTATTTACTTAGTTTAATGGTGAATTTAATAAGTTTCGGCCTATTGAAGAGACGGTAGTTAATTAAGATTTGAGTTAAAAGGAATAGGCAGGGGCAACATTCATGATTTTCAGGTGAGCGAATTCATTCTGATCAATAAGCCACCCGGTGGGCACGAAAAATGTTTCAGCTGTGTACTCGCGTTTTCATCTCTGCGGGGTAGGTAATTAACTGAGAGGAAACTTCAAAAGACCCTTCTGAGGGTATTACAAGGAATATGAAAAAGGAAAATAAGCAGGTAGCTGCTTTTCTGCCGTTAATTAACAATATATATTTCAATAATAAAAAACTTTCATTAGTCTTATTGTTTTGTTACAATTTTCCGTGTTTGGCTCAAAGGGATTGCCTAAACTTTTTCCGCTGGGCTAAGCGAATGTGTGTTTAATATTTACGCCTCACGGTAAACTATGGCTTAGCGGCGACTCGTTCGGGAACCGAGCGGATCCAATCAACTTCCCAAGAAATAATTTGTAAGCTCGACTTTTATTTTTTGGTCTGTAACTTTGTTACCGGTCATGCCTGCCGGCAGCCCTTTGTCGTTGAGTATGCTATAGAACCGACCGTATTCAATTACTGGGGCGATATTAGGAAAATATTTTGTCCTCGACACGCCAGTAACGCCACTTCCGAGGTAGAATGCGAAGGTTACAAATGTCCATCTACATATCACGTCGGGAGTGTAAAAAGACAATGAATCTAGCGCTACATATATTTTACAAATACGTAGATAGTAATCAGTGTTACTTTGGGTTTTTCTAGCTATCATCACCGATCTGAAATTAAACATTCAAAGAGAAACGTTAAAATAGTGTTTTAATGGATATTAAAATTATAGGTACAATGTTCAGCACGCCACTTTCAAAGTACAGAAGAGTCATGGCACCGCACACCGGCGGTGGTTCATCACGCACGCTAAGCTGATACTAATGACTACAATAACCATGCCATTCTATCAATTACTTTATCAGTCCCAAAAATAAATGTAAGTAACCACCATTCGTACATTTAATTAATGTTTACTTAGGTACCGTTAGTAAAAGTACTTTCAAAAATACAAAGGTTCAAAGCCTCAAGCTCATTTACGTAGATACACCTCTTGTTGGCACACGCAAACTTTCTGATGGTCTTTAGCAAGGTGTCCTCGAAAAAGGGCCGACCCTCTATGTATAACTAAGGTCCCTATGCGTCAACTTTGCTGATGTGGGTTCAAAAGCAATGCAAACCCAGTAGGTATATCTGTAAAGGTACATGTAAACCCCACAGGCGTATTTGTTGAAAATCTGAGTCTCCGGCCATTGTAATTTGCGTTATTCCGAATGAGAATCAGTGTTGAAGTTCAGAAAGTCTCTGCCTCCATGTCTTAAAGGAAGGTCTTCCGTATTAAGATGGTTCAGAATGGATAGACTCAATATTATTTATTCAGACCAACACATTATGTTGGTCCAGTTATATTTACGTTGATTCTTGTGGAGTCAGTTCAAGACTTCAAGTTTGGTCCTCACGTATCGGACGTGCGGCCCGGTGCGATCGTGCGTCTCGCTCTCTCTAAGGACTTGTCAATGGGTGAGGGTGAACTAGACATATAACCACACCGATACTACTAGGTGGCAGACTGCCAGCAAATGTAGACCGTTCAGGGTGAGCTTAATTATTTTAATAACATTACATTTATTGTTCCATAAATGTACTGACAAAAGCAAACATCATAGACGGTTGTATGAGCCGCTTTGAAAGATAAAATTTGCCAGCAAATTGCCTTTGTTTTAAATATTTTCTTTATTAAAAACCTTTCATGCGCCTGACAGATAAATAACCGCACAATAATACAATAACTCGACGAGTCCTGTACACAAAGAACAAAGTTAAATTAATTCTAGTGTCTGTTTGGAGCAGAACGCAACGAAGTAAGAATCCTCTCTCGAAATCGCTTACCGCCAGTCATTGCAAAAAGTTGAGACTTTCTCGTGACTTGCGCAGGTAAGTATCAAATGGCGGGATGTCACTTCAACGTCGAATTTTCTAGAATTATACGGGAATTCGAACGAGATTTTGGAATTTGAGATCGAATAGAACGGCAGCAGGGAAGGGTATAACTTAATTTTCTGGATCGCCGTTCCCGAGCGCTGTTTGGCTGCGGGCATGGCGCGGATGGCGGCGACGACGCGACGTGCCGTGTCGCACCCGCAACGCCGCCGCGCCTATTACGCTCGATCAAACAGAATTCCTGTTACGATAACCGGCAATCTGGGCCCGGAGATCATTCAATAATATCCTCATACCTCACACCTTCTACCCCTCATAACGTTGTTTATAATATCAACGCCGAAATATATTTTATTTCCCTTCAATATTTTTCACTTGCTTCAAGTAGGTAACGGAAAGGAAAAGACTTTGAGTCTTTAAAATGCGTCTCTATAGGAGCATTATATTCAAGTGAGTGAACGCGAGCGATTGACATTGTTGTGTTGCCAGTGAAAATCACCGTTGCCAATCCCTATTCAAAAACTCTGGTTTGCGAACACAGAATGCGGGTTCGAGATAGAACGCTCAGTGGGCGGGATGCAGTGTCTGCATGCGAGTTACACAAAAGCAGAAGGTTTTCCTTATTTTCTCGCGTCCCCCCATTTTTCCCGGCGCCCACAAGGGAGACGAGAGTGTACACGATTTTTAACTTAGTTCTGTACAGGTGAGTTGGCATACTAATGCATTGCGCGTGCTGTCGTGAATCCTGGACGGGTGTACCTAAATTAAACCCGCTTTTAAATTAATTAAAGTCGAGTGCACAATACATCAGCGATGATAATGGAACAATGGCTTTAAATCTGTACTTTGCAGAGGGTTACTCATGCTTAGGAATAATGCGCTTCGTAACAGCTTTAATCTGGCTTTAATTTACAAAAAGCAAAAGTGATGTAAACATTACGGACAACACGGAGCATAAAAAACGCGGTTTCTTTTTGGAATTTGATGCAACGTCGTTGCATTAGTTTTTAATCAGATTGCAATATATACCGAACTGTGAAAACTAGACTACAATAGAATTACTACTTTTCACGGGATGTAAAAAAATACAGACTATTGTCCTTTTTTGCGATTATTATAAGTAACTATAGATAGTTGGCTTTATAAATTTGTTGCGAGTAGGTAAAACCGTTTCCATCTTCAATTATTTTCAAATAAGCAGAGTGGAAGTAGAACCCAATAAATCGTTACTCTTGAACGTTTCGGTCCTAGAAGGGTAATTTATGTACCTAGTGCTTGGACTGGAGTGCAAGTTAGTTTGCTGTGCAATCAATTTAGAGCGTCCGTCGTGATGCAACCGAAGTCCGGTGTCGAGGTAATTTGAGCGGGCTATTTTCAGCTGGTAAATTGCATTTACCAGAATACCTACCTCACCGCAGGCGGCTGAAGGTAAAGACTTGGCGTTTAATTGCTTTATTCATATTAAAGCCTCTCTGTTACTAGTGAATGGACAATGCAGCGCTTCGAAAAGTTTGACTGAGAGTTTTTAGCCGTTACCAAAGCAGCGGAGGGTTACTTGTGCAGAGATCAGCACCGATTATAACGGGTATAATGGGAAACCGCTAAGTGGCACAACATTAAAACGCATTCATAACTAAGGAGGGATGAACGGCTGAACGTATATTAACGTTTGGTGTGCAAATACGTTATATCCTTGAAAATTTGACGGTCTGTGGGATCGTTGTTTACGCGGGTGTAATTTAACCCATCGCGTGTTGCACACAAAGTGAAATCTTTTGTTTAACCGGTTCTACTATCTAAAATTAGGGAGGTATTTATAATTGACTGAAATGTGCTTACATAATGACGTTAGTAGCGGGTTTCAGAGCGTTTGGGGCCGGCGGGCGTCGAGGTTTAATGTCAGACATTTTGACGTGGACGAGCCTTGATTGCGGACGAGCCAGGCTACCTATAAATGTGGCGCGTCCACATGAGCGATACGGCATGGTAGTTTGCATTTATTGCTCGCATCCGTCGCAGCTAAACTTGTCGAGCGGGCTGATGGATCCCGCTTTATTTGTACATGCCGATCGCTTTACGCTTTATATTATTGTGAACACAGCACTTTTTTAACAGTGCATTTGTAGGCATTATAGTGTAATAAATCGCTTTACGAAGCGAATACGGATGTTTAACAATTGGTACTGATTCACGTCCCTTTGTGATAACTCTTTTATTCACAAAGCATTATGTGCAGATTTATTATCGTTATAATACCGACGCTCGACAGAACCCATAAGTATTAAGGAAAATAAATTGTTATCAAAACAAAAGCGGATAAGTAAAATCAAAAAGACAAATTACTCGCGCCTCGTGATATTATCTCAGGCCTGAAATAGCTGGGAGGAACAATAGGGCCGCGTCATGCTCTCATCAATATGATGAAGCCCATCTGTGCCGCGCGTGCCGAAAGCCTTTTGTCAAATTCATTAATTTACTTAATGAGCTAAACGCATAATGAACCTTTGTTTCAGCTACTAAGGTGTGGCAAGCCGGTCTATTGTGACAAAGGAAATTACACGGTCTAGAGGCAAGCTGTTGGGTTCAGCACTTTCAGCTTAAGAGATAACGAGCGCTTCTCACGTGGTATTTTAATATTCTCTTAAATTTGTATCTGCGGAAGCTATTTTTCTTCTTCTTTTATTGCAATGTTTTATAAAGGATTTGCACATTAGAAAAATCAATTATGGATATGATAATTATTTCAATTTTTTTTGTTTAAAGTCAAAGCATTAAAAGTAACTAAGTATGCTTAATTGTTTGCTTGAACATAATTATTGTAGCATTTTTACAAAAAGCTGATTGGTACGTTTACTAAGTACCTACCTAAAAATATTCTTGTCCAGTGCCGATGAATGGCTTAGTATTACACAGGTAAACACACGTGAAATTGTGATGAGCATTGTGAAAGAGAGCTGAATGATTCCAGTTGGCGCTTAGATCGCGTCTTATTGAATTATTGCTTGTCGGTACGTGACTCAGCGCAGTCCGCGATCGGGCCATCGAGTTTTCGGTGTTTGCTCGATTCCCGTACGTGTGCGGCGAACTTTAATCGATTCTGGAATGGATTCACTCCATACCGTGCGTCCGTGCGTGCTCAGCCCGCTCGCGACAAGATCGGAACGACGACGCTTGTTCTATCAATTACCCGCCTCTACACAAGCGGAAATATAAAAGCCATCGCTTATTCGGAAACACACAGTTACAGCCTTCGCGTGACTTCTCCCACATCTCCCGAACAGACACTCGAAAAATGTTGAAATAAATAACATCTAAAGAAATTTAATTTCACGATGTCCCCCTTTCAGGAATGAGACAAAAGTAAAAGGGTTCCCTTTCAGGCACCTCGGCGCTAAAAAATTGAGGTAATGGAACGTGAATAACAATTCGGCCCGAGTGGGGGTAGACATCGGCAGGGGGAGGGGGAATAGATTGATGGTATCCGTTTGTAGCATCTGTCGTTTAAGTCAAATTCGATTATAGTTATACACCTTGGTGTTCTTTGTTTAGCGAGCGAGGTTTGACTCGTGTCAAATTCTCGCTGGGCTTGGGCGGGATTAATTCTGCAATATAAACAAATGACATGCTGATATTCCCCTCGGTGGGGGCGGGTGGGTGTCTCTCTCGATGAAAAAATACCTCAGTTCCGACTATAGCGAGAAACATCGCTTTTATCATTATATGTAAGAGGTTTTGTGAATATTTGATAAATTAAGAATGACTTACGCGAAGGATGTTTAAAAGGGGGAGGGTACTTGTAAGGAAGTGTAACAGTTGTTTATAAATAATAAATTATTGAAGCTAAATATAGCGTAGTATATTAGAAGAAGCTAATGTTTAGCAGATTAATTCTTATTTTATGATATGATTTGCTTTTATCTTTTTTTACGAGAAAGTTAGTTTTTTAAAAAAGCCCCTTACCCTTACTTACCCTTTATTAAAATTACCTCAATATCAATTTCATCCATACGTATAAAAAGTTAAGTAGTAATTTAGTACAGAGCAGTACAATATTGTGTGCTCAGGTTTACTAATTTTTGATAATTTTTTATAAGAAGAAAATGCTAATTAGTATTAAGTTTGATTTGTATTTGCTTGTTAAGTCTTTACTTAACAAAGTTCACTGCTTAACCGGTTTTCCTGTGTGTGTTTTCCAGCAATGGCGTGCCGCACTGTAGGCGCACCGCGTTAAACACACACGTCTGAGTTTCGCCGCACAGCCGGCACGTAAGCTGCGCTAACACAACCGATGTGTTTTCCTGCACCCGCGTAAATTTATTAAAAACACAACGTACATATTTTTTACCAGTAATAGTGTTAAAAAATTACAAGTGCCTGAAAGGATAGGCTCATGTATAAGACCAACGCATAAGCTGGATAAATAAAGAGGCAATTCGTTTCTAGTATTTTGTGGAGTCTGTCATAGTCCGCGCAATAAAGCCGGTATACACTAGTGTACAACTTCGGCGGCGTCCCACCGCATATACCCGACTAGCTACCGCCTCAAGTCGTGTCAAGATTTACTGCTCCCCGGGAATTAATTCCTCCAAGTATTAAAATATCTCCGCTGTTGTTTAAATTTTATGTTTGTAACATCGTTCATTGTTATGAGCTCGTTTCGTGTTATAGGATATTTGGCAGATATTATAAGGATGTTAGTCAGTCTGCAATACGTTTCTAAGTACACCGAAAATGTTTTCTCCTGTTGTGAATTTCCGGAAAATTGTAAGTTTACTTTATCACAAACATTTATTTGATAAGTTTTTTTGTAGGTTTCGGTGGCGTCTCTTAGCACAGCGAGGAAACCAGCATGTTCTAAAAATTAAAGCAATAGGCTAGCGTGGCTGATTAAGGCCTATGCTGCTCTCCTAGGAAAAGGCTGTAGTCTCAGTATTGGGAACGACATACACTAATGACCTAAAAAATATTTTTTTTATTTGACTTAGTGACGAGATAAGCAAGTCGTTTACCTGATAGTAAGCGCTACGCCTAACAGTGCTACCCAAACCTTTGCATTGCTTAATCCTGCGTGGCACTGCACTGCGCTCGTCACCCTGAGACATCGGCTCTAAAGTCTCATATGCCCAGTAATTTCACCGGAAACAGTGCTCTTCAAACCCGTACACAGTAATGTTTGCACACTACTGCTTGGCGGATGAATATCTGGCTAAGGTGTGCTACTACCCCAAACAATTTCTTGCAGAAAAGGCCGCACACTACTAACATCGTCATTTCTTTACACGCCAACATTGCAAACAGAATGATATTGTTGAAAATATTGTTTAAAATGATTTATCTACAAAGAGCAGGCTTTCTATTGTCTCTTGCAAAAAATGTGTTTTTTTTTGAGGGTGGGTGACTATGACTGAAGCCTTTAGAGGCTGCAAGGCTGCATTCGCACGCTGCCGCAAACAAAAGGTATTTATGTAAACCGACGAGCGCGGCGTGAAACAAACGAATTACTAATCTTTTGTATACGTGAACGAGTATGAATTCAGCACTTTATTTATTAGCATGTTGCTCCTGTGTTTATTCAACATAGCCAGTCAATATTACACATTCAATTACTTCTACTTTGAGACTTCGTTTATTTAATACTGAATAAATTGCCATAAAATTTTACTTACTAGCTTTTGATTAGTGAAACTTAAAATTCAAATCATTATTTTCTTAGTAGGCAAAGTGAAGCACTTTAAAAAACATCGCAGTCGGTTGAAAATTGCATTAAACAGTTTTTTTAGTCGTCTAAGTGACGAGACGAGTAGTCATTCACCTGATAGTAAGCGCTACGCCGGCCAAGAACTTTTGCATGACAGTAGTTCCTGCTACATACAGAATATATTCACCATCATCATCATCAACCCATAACGTCCCACTGCTGGGCACGGGTCTCTCCTCACTTTCGTGAGGAGGGTTAGGCCACATTCCACCACGGGGGCCAAGTCCGGATTGGTGGATAACATACCGACCTCCGAAATAATTCTCGGGTAGGTATGTGGGTTTCCTCACGATGTTTTCCTTCACCGAAAAGCGAGTGATAATTACGTACATATGTTTTACAGAAACACATTGGTACGTGCCCGCACTGGGATTTGAACTCACGACCTTCTGATTGGAAAGCGGACGTTCTCCCACTAGGCTACCACTTACCATAATATATTAAAATAGCTAAAAAATCACCATCATCATCATCACATTCCTCCAGGACACAATCCTTCTATAAGAAAGAAAGATTTATATTTAACTGATGAACGAGACACATAGGTGAAAAGGAGGGGCAAGAAGCTCGCCACCCTGGCCCAAAGAATACTAAAGAAACTAACAGATGATCAATTCCTTTCTTGAACAAACAACAATCCAATATACTGAAAAGTAGTCTGGTTGTTTCTGCATTTTGCTCTCAAAAGGCTAAAACAATTTAACTACAATTTTGCACCAAGATAGTGTACACGATAAAGACTAATATGAGGTACTGTTATCCCAAGAAATGCCGGCGGGAAAACGAGAAAATTGCGCTACAGTCGCAACTGCAGCTAGTGATTTTTTGTATGTTACTGAGTGACGAGATGAGCAAGTCGTTCACCTGATGGTAAGCGCTACGAATGCCCATAGCAGATACAGTAACCACCGAGAACTTTGCATTGCATAATCCTGCGCGGCACTGCACTGCGCCCGTCACCCAAAGTCTCTAAAGCCCAGTAATTCCGCTGGAAACAGTGCCCTTCAAACCGGAACAGAATAATTTTTGAACACTACTGCTTGGCGGATGAATATCTGGCGGCGGTGTGGTACTTTCCCAGGCGGTCTCTTGCAGAAGAGGCCTCCCACTACGTATTACAATATTGGTATTATAATATGATTACAAAAACTGTTCTTATCAAAGCTTAGCTACCTGTGACGAGTAAACATAGATTCAAAAGAGCCGACAAAAAGGCGGAATGGGAAAATATACGCACCTATTGGTCGTGTGGTTACCATTTCACTCGGATAAACTTGCGTGTCCGTTCTGGCTCCGCCAGTAAATAAGAATCATGGGATTATCGAAAGTAGCGTGTTCACCACGAAAAGGGTTCCGTACCTACGGGACGCAGGATGTATCGCAAATGCGGAAATATCGCGTATTTTTGAGCGGATGGGATTATCAAGTGATAGTGGGTGGCAGATGTCACTGTTGATTAGTTTTCCATCGCGGAGGCGAGCACTGAAATAGGCCTGCGTCGTGACACCACGATACATTACCGATTACCATGACAATGTTGGTAGTAATTAAGCTGCGCAGAGCTACGTAACATTCAATTACTGGACATACATTCTATTACAAGATAATAATATTCCAGCTGTACGCGTCCGTGTGATACGATTAGTCGTTCCTATTACCATGAAAAGGTTTCGATTTAACGCAACTAAACAGCGCCACGCAGCTGGACTTGTGTACGAAATATTCAATTGACATTTCACTATCGAACCATTGAATATCTCTTTCAACCTATTACACGCCCATCGGCTCGTGTGTTATTTTGCGAGAAAAATGTTCGACACTAATGTAACTAACTAGTTCCACGAAAAGTTCGGAACATGAAGTGTTCACACATACAGATTATGTGCGTCGCGATAAAGTCATCTCCCCGCCCTCATACACAATGCCCGCCGTAATCTCCTTACGGCGGCTTCTCCGATCTCTACTGGATTTCCTTCACAACACTCTTGTATGGAATATTTTACATAAAACCCTTTGCTGTTTTCCTTTTACCCACGCCTTTTGTGATTTATAAAATAGCCCTTCTGCAAGATCACATTTTGCGAACGATGTATATTTATATCAAGTCACAGATTTCAAGAAACTAAAATTATAACACTACTCTACTAATTAAGTAAATTAAATTATTAATTTTAATTGAATTTGATATACTGAATTGTTACACTGTTTGTTAGGAAGTGCGTCTATGGGGTAGCAATAAAGCGACTTATCGTCGTAATTTCATTGTATTTACTTGCATAGAGATTAATGAAGAGCTGGAGTGGTACAAAGACTCTTTATCCCGGAAAATGTTCGATTCCCGTGGAAAAATTACAGGCAACGCGAGTGCAAATAGGTAATCTAAATTAAAAAGTGTCCCTTTATTTTAATATGTTTTTTTTGTATGGAATAGGTACTTGTACTTTTGCCTCTTTGGGTTTTAAATGTTGGCACATTTAAATGGTGTTTAACTCATACCAAACTTGCAAAGCGCTTGTCAATTTCAAGTGTAATTTAACTGTGGTTTAATTAGTGAACGGTGGAGTATAACTCCAGACTTAGTGATTAATTAACTTATTATAGATTGGCTTCTTAATAAGAACTCTATTAATTGGAGCCTGAACTGTACAAGATAGAGTAAGAACAATATTAATTATCCGGCACCTCTCATTGGGGTTTCCAAGTTTTCCCTGCTCAATAGCAAGGAAGGAAAACTCCATAGTTCTTGAGTGCACGTCAGAGTTCAAGACTTTTTAGCATCTTGGATTAATATTACAATTATATCTTTTAAAAATGCCCTTGCGATTTCACCCGTGCAATAACAGTTTCCCCCAAAATCTGTAAACTGAAAATCGCAAAAACAAACAAATGTCCAAACGTGAGTTTATAGAAAAACCACTTTAAGACTTCCCTAATTTTTCAATTTTTCTGGCATCTTTTCTCTTTTTTCTTGTCGTAACAACCTTCACCGGACTTCAACAAATATTTGAAAAATATAGCCGAATTGCTCCAGACCCTTCTTTGTATGTATCTACTAACATTTATGCAACTCGACCACAAATATAATGCGAAGGAATCCTCTGGTACGCATAGTACCCTTAATAAAAGTAGACGGAACATGAAAATATAAACCTAAGATTACCGCTACAGGGTTTACTTTATATGTATTCCATTCAATTATTTTTCATGTCTTTAAACTGGCATACATTTAACCACCCGCAAAAACAGAGGTTATTAACTTAGCGCGTGTCCATCCGCGTGTCTGTGTGTCTGTCTGTGGCATCGCAGCTCCCAAATGGAGGAAACATCTGACAAATAAAAATTCACTTTGAATTTATCAATGGCGTTACTGAAAATAATCTCTTTTGTCAGTCAATGTTTGGCCCTCGATTTAGTTACGAAGGGCTTCAAAAAGTAGCCTCAAGTCCTCAATATCCGAGGTACATCCAAGGGTTAAGCACTTCCATCACAATAAAGCCTAAAGGGTGAGCAAAGTAAGAAAACAATCTAAATTAATGAAAGGCCATGGCCGAGGTAAGATTTGGATCCGGTGAGCCGTTATCTTGGATTTTACCTATACCCTTACCTATGAGGTATTCTGGTGAGGTAGTTAATATCTATTGGCAGAGGCCAGATCTCTTAGTGAGGCTGCTACTCCTGACCTTTTGTCTTTTGAAAACTGTTAATCTTTGTTCTTATGAGAAATGCTTATCTGGTGAAGCAGTATAAAAAGTATGCATGTCGATCAGTTTACGTTTGCAAAGACGACGACTAAATATTACACGATTTGGTTGCCTTCTAATTGCTCGTGACAATATTTCAAAAGATTAAACCAATTTGAGATGAGCTGCTTTGGATTAAACATTGTCCTGACAGGATTGGTCAGTAAACTGCAATAACAAATACATTAAAATCTAGGAGCCTATGCAGAACAAGGCATAGTTAAAGATAGACGTTAGCTGTTTCTGAAGTAAAACTTCTTTACGCACGCTTGACTCGGGGAGTATGCTGGTGAATGCGTTACGAAATATGTGTAAATAATAATAAACAACAATAAATAATAATAATATTTAAATAATATTATATGAATAGTCAATAAAAAAAGAGCTATAGAAGTTTTGATTCAGTCGTGTGGTCTAAACCATACTCGTTTTTTTTTATAAATGTGTTCCAATCGGTAGGGTCGTCATAGCGCTATTTTGCTATTACGATAGGAAAATTGGAAAGTTACTATACCCTGACTGTCTACTTTATAATTATTTAAATTATAAAGCTATCGTTCAGGGAATTAAAGTAATTAGTTAATATAAATCAAGCAGCAGCAAACAAAGGGAAAATTCTACAAAAAAAAGCGACTAAGTTTTTCTCTTACTCCCCGAGTCAAGCGTGCGTAAATAAGTTTTACTTCAAAAATGTATTAAGTATTTTAAGTATAATGCATTAAACAAAACCCAAAAAGCAGTCACATTTCTTCAGTTACGGCCAATTGGACAATAACAAATGACAATCAGTCATATTTATACCTAGATTGTTTATGTAGGTCCCTATACCCACTTAAACAATCAAGAATTAAGTTATATGAAATTAAAGAGTATATCCGTATTTGTAAAGATATTTCCATATGCTCAGAACATTTAATATTGTGGTTTATTTTATATTTTTATCCTTATTACGAAAATGACGAAAGATCTGTGCACAGCAGCAGGTGGACATAGGTTGACGATGACGAAATGTGGTCTACTGGTCTTAAGTCTTAAGAATTTTAATAACGCGAACTATTTTTTTTTCTAAATTGTCGTCTTGTTACGTTATTTAAACAGCGCCCTATCTTTGCTTCTTTTTACGTTAATACTTTGTAGGCGCCTAAGTAGCACGAGGACTTTCCAAGCGTATAAAACATACTTGAGGTAGCGTCATCCCAGTTAAGCTTGAACCATTCAACTGAACTAATTAGTTCTTTAATCTTTACACTGTGAAGTTTGGTAAGCGGTATAATAGCGTTGTTAAACTCTGTTTATTTTTTATACTTACTCAAAAACTTTTCTGACAAGTGCAGCTTTGCTTTAGTAAAATTTCTAAGGATTGGGTTATAGATTTAGGACTAAAAACTCTATGGTTTGGCCTCTGATAAGAGCATACTTTTTCATCTGTGGATTCGGCTATAATTGTCATTGTCATTGGAAAAACATTGCATTTTTATTATTAAAAAATAAAACTAAAAAGTAAAAGTTCGTGATTAATTTAAAAAACAAACAGCTTTTTAACAAGATGTATTCCAATCATTTCCGTCCTTACTATATACAGGTGAAGAAAGAAGAAGAAAAAGGAGAAAGGATTGCCAGGATCAATATGGAGCTGCAGCACCGTGCTGCGGCCGAACCGTTGAACCCATTCAACAGATACGACGTTGCCACGCAAACCTATCCAACTACCCTTATCCCTGCTGCTCCGAGAAAAGCTTGCTGCTTCTATTGCTCCTAAGCTATTAAGCTGATGTTGACCAATGGAGCCATAAATCCATATCACGGTCTTAACTTTTCAATAGATTCAAAGACTTGACCTCACTAGACAAACTCCATTGTTTGATGGTCTACCTCTACGCGTAACGGGAAAAATTGTAGCGGTCCTCCAAAACTGAGCATAACCCAGAATTATCAAGATTCTTGGACATACAAGAATATACTTTTGAAAGTAGCAAAAGTAAGACATCACTCATTGTTTTAGAATAATAGAGGGTGTCACTCAATAATCTCCGATGCCTCAAGGTGATGAGCGCAGTGCAGCGATGGCACTGCTACCGTTATGGGCAAACGTAGCGCTTACCATCAGGTGAACGGCTTGCTTGTCTAGTTACTCAGTCGAGTAAAAATACAAATAATAATGTATCATACTTTTTTTAACAACAATTAAATCACATTACTACGAATTTGTGTTTCAAAATGCATCTATGTCCATCAAAGTTTTGAGTTGCAATTACCGGCCGCGAATCGAAGACCCTTACAGTTTGAGGGTGGACAATTTGTAGTCAAAAGCTGAGAGGCCATCACTCGACCTAAGTAAATTACAGTTCAAAGGTAAAAGCACTTTAGGAGCACTTTAATTAAAAGTCAAATCAACTTGCATTATAGAGCTGCTATAAAACTAGGTACTTTATAGTATAATAGTAGAAGTAAAGTCAGCAATACCTGAATTAATAAATATAAGTGCATAAATGAAATAAAGTGAAAAAGATAGAATATTTCTATAAAATGTTTAAAATTTCAAAAAGAAATCACGTTGGATTTATTAGGAATATGCTTCATTTTTAATCTTTAAACTTAGGTACTTCCTTTTCCCTTTTAAAACGGTCCTTGAACTTTCAAAACTAAAGTTAGTATGGAAAATAAAACTGGTTTATTAGTGGTTAATGGCCATTGCTGACGGTACATAGCCTGTAAAGTAAATATGGAGTAAGTATCTATGGCACCTGTTTTATTAGCCATTTTGTTGCGGGTACCCATACTTTGCCGACGCATTAAAACAATAATAAAGTAGGGTAATGATTTCGTTAATTTTGCCAGGCGTGACTTAGTTTCACGTATAAAACAAGTTATTAATTAACGGTATGGGAATCCAACAAACTGGTTCGCATGAATGAGCAATATTAAAAAGTTGTTGATAAATCGTAAAACTGTCTATTTTTAAAGCTAACAATAAAACTGTAAAAAGCAAAACGTCGGCATTGTATACATTATTATTATATAAAAATACTCAAACCAAAACACGCGCAGGAGAAAACGGCTTATGTAATTTTTCAATAGAATTTTCTGTTAGTTTTTGCATTTCATAAAAATCACTTAGATATCGCTTGATAAGTCAGACTTTGACTTGAAAACTGAAATACGCTTCTTCTAAATACCACCGCTTATAGAAACGCTTCCAACAAATTTAATTTATCTTTAATCTTACTATCCTTGAATATGATCTAATCCAATCCACTACAAAACCAAACAGTATGCGCAACCCGTTTCTAGAAACTAGTGGAGAAATAAGCTCTCTGATGGATGCACTATGTTGTAAAGAACCTTTTATATTCCTTTACATCGATGGATTAACTATTGTGAGAGGCTCAATAGACCTCTCCTGGGTTGGAAGGTGCATTCAATACTAGCCACGTACACTCGAGTGCACCTTTTTTTGTAACAGGTCACTAACCGCAATAAAAGGTTTACTGGCAAAATTTACGGACCACGGCTGTACTTTGTTGTTGCGCTTTGTGGTAAGCTGTTTTGGTCAAAACATCATGCTGACAGGGTTAGTCTGGCTGCTAATCAACTATTGGGATACGCCCATATAAGACCGCCCATTGTACTACCCTTGTTTACCTATTGTAATTTTTCTGTCCTGTGTTTAATTTTGTTTCTGGTGTACAATAAAGAGTTTTTCTATTCTATTCTATTCTATGTCGTATGCCAGACCAGCTGTGGGCCAAAATCACAACTGATTGGGTTCCAGCCGGAGTAAAACGACAACGTGGTCGACCCGGGCGAAGGAGGCGTGACGAACTGTACTCGTATAGAAAGGATTGGCTAGTAGTAGCAATAGACCGGAAGTCATGGAACGAAGGAATTTGCCCAGCAGTGGGACGATCTAGGCTGTTAATTAATTAGTTATTGGGATCGATTTATTTAAATGTTATATTTTTTGACGTGCGTATTTCCAAAGCACTAGCAGAGTTTATGGACATTTCTTATTGAAGTGAAACTTCTTTACGCTCGCTTGACTTGGGGAGTAAGCTGGTGAATGCGTTACAAAAAATGTGATCGGGCGAGGCAAATGGAAATTGAGAGGTAAATATTAAATGATTTATCGATTAAAATAACAAAAAAAAACTAAAGATGTTTTACTTCAATCGTGTGGTCTAATGCACGCTTATTTGGATGAAATATTATTTCAAACTCAAAACTCTTCTCTTTCTTTATGACACTTGAGTGTTTGACTTATTGTGCTGTATTATTGGCTAATAATTCGAATTTTCAGTATTGTAGTTAAAAATATACTGTAGGTACTAGGACACGCGTAGGTACTGTACTATGAAAAGTAAAGGTAAAGAAATAGGATAAACATAAATTCAATTCTCGGGTGTTTAATATTTAGGGCGATCTCGTCCTAAGTGGTTTAGGGTTATCGGGTATTGTTGTTGGGTTTGTTGTAATCTATTTTTCGAAAGGATACCTACCTTTTATATCTTAGATTAAATCTGCCCACGTCGGTGTGTCTTTTTGTCGCTTACCTGTAAACAAACAAAAGAAAATTAGTACATAGATAAGAAGATAAAAATAATATCAAATAATTATCGGTCTCCTTCATTTTGTCCGGAAAGTGATCATCAAAGTCACATATTGATGTTTAAACTTCAATATGAAGATGGGATATCTGATGTTTAGTAGAATTGCTACAATTTGTGCTGCGCAGTGCCGTTCGATATTTTTTATAAATAAGGTGGTTAATAAAAACTTTTAATTTTAATGCCACTTACGTAAAATATAGAAAACTCAAAACATTTTATATCACGTAATGCGAACACGGTTACAACATTAAGAGGAGGGGTAGGTAGACTGTAACAAATGTTTCTGGGGCCAAGGAATGAATTAGGAAGTGCTCCTTGTCTCTCATCCTGCGTGATAAAACAGCCCCTTTGGATTTTAATACGTTCTCCCCTCAAAGTGTTTACTTGTGCCTTTTTAAAGCTAAAATAAACTGTCCTCTCTCTCGCTAGTCACGCACTTGATTAAGAATCTCAGTTTCCGAAAGATTTCAAATAATAAACTTGGAATTTTCCTAAGTCATGTATAGTGGAGTAATACATAGACCTAGTGATGATACAAAAGGGGGGTAAATCCTTAACCGATCCAAATATTCTATCTATCATTAACATGATTCGGAAAACTTCATATCCAAGTATCCCGTCTCCGCATCCACGCAACCTTTCTTTATGATAAAGGTAAAATGTAGCAGGCATTCACAAAATTCCCCCAAGTTGGAGAGAAAATTCCCAAGAACTCATTTTATATATCAGGCTGTAAAACATCTAACTCACGCGTGAAAAGCTAATATTTTTCACAGGAAAGCTTTAAAAACGTTCATTACATTCAATTTAGAAAAGGCAGGGAATTAGGAAATGGATAAGATATTTATGTTGAGTAGGTACGACGTCACTTTTTATTTAGATTGTATTATACCAAATTCATATACTCAGAAACAAAAATCACCCTGTTCTTGTAAGATATTCCCTCTGTTTTCTTAGATTTACCTCCTACACATTTCCTACAAAATTAACCTTTGCTATAAACAGTTGTTACGTAGCATTTTGTTTTTTATTAACATAATCATAATTATCAATGTTTGACTTTGGTACACAGAAATAAAAGTCACTGAAAAGTCCAGAACTACCAATCAGTTTATGGGTCACTGCGCTGTGCCTTAGCTAAGCTTTCCCATGCTTTGTTTTTTCCACAAACAACTGTAAGCCGTGAGGTATCACCATTGTTGCTAATACTACTGCTGTTTACTGAACTACGGCCAAAAAAAAAAAACAAAGTTTTAAATGCTATGGAAACAACTCTATGGCCGTAGCAAATTCTACAGCAGGATCAGATCCAGCCGAAATAAACACGCTTTCACCAGACTTGTGTCTGTCTGGTGGTGAAAATTATGAAATAATTAGAAATACTCAATATTGGATAGACACTTTAAGAGTTTCATAGCAGTGACGAAAGAGAGCGAGTCAACACGTATGGCAGGAAGCGTACCCGCACAAAGCGCCGCGTAGTGCACGTCAGCCTTAAAGTGGACCGAGGGTAAATTTGTCAACAATACGCACGCTAAAGACCCTGTGCGTTTAGTGAAAGGTTTGGATAAGTTCAGCCACTTTTGTCGACGACTGCACGGCTTAGCTATGAGGCCTTTGATAACCCTACTGTTGCCTGTCTGACCTTGATATTTTTATGTGAAATATTTACGTGCTCGTATCCCATATAAGTATCTATTTGCAGGTCGATGTGACATTTTTACTGGCAAGCTAGGATTATTTATAGCAAGTGAAATGGGTGGCATCGTGTGGCAGGAAGGCTGGCACCTGTCACGTGTACTAGTATTTTCAATAACAGAAGGATATTTGGGGTAACATATCTCGAAATACAGATCTGCCCCTTTCGGCATACCGTATTGTATAAGGTACCTTTTATTGAGCTCAACTTTTTCTCATTTGGTTATTTATTTACTTATGCTACGGAGATCTTGGACAAGGTTAAGCAATACCTATTTAGAAGAATTGACATCCTACTAAGAGGTAGGTAGTGTATGAATGCGGATGTAAGCGTGGAATTATGTGTAAAAAAATTTAATGCCTGTCAACCGCAGCATAACTAGGCTCCCCCTAAGGATCTACAAACTACAAAAACCACGGTCCTACTCAAACTTAGACTTTAGAGTAAATACCTATAGTTCATACAAGTGTTTGCCTTGCGCGAGAATTAAATCATTAACCTCACGCTTTGCAGTCAGCTCATCACTAACTTACCTACTCCACGAAGGCAGAAAATTAATCACACCTTTTTTCAGTTGTTTGTGATTTATCTAGTAAAATTATACATTCTAAACATTATAATTCCACCAGTGAGCGAGTGGTATTCAGCTTTGAAGTTTACAGATTTTGACGACTGTGCAGACACGGCTATCCGTCTAAAGTGCCAATAAACAACCGAGTTAGAAGCGACCGTCGTTGAATTTCCCTGATAAAGCAGAAGGTGCGAAACGTGTTTCAGTCAGGGTTTAGTAAAATAAACAACAAGCGGATGAACAGCCTGACTATGGACACGCGTGGGCATAAAACCTTGTGTTACCGTGTTTATCATGTCCTCGAATGGCACGCCCTTCTGAGGCAATCAAATATAAAGCGCGGCGAAACGCGGCATCGAGCCCGAGATGTATTTTCCGTTGAAAAGGCCACGTCACGGTTTTAATTGTGCTTGAAAAAGGAAATATTCGCATATTTCCTTTTCGTTTACGGATGATGTCGTATTCTACTTACCGGGTAAAATGTCTGCTAAACTTGTTATAGCTTTTTGTTTATGAAAATGTTTTGGGATGTCTGGAAAAATACTTACTTCCTACTAATATAATAAATGCCGATAATTAGTAGTAGAAGGCCTCTTCTGCAAGAGACCGCCTGGGGAAGTACCACAACTTTGCCAGATATTCATCCGCCAAGCACTAGTGCGCAAACATTACTGTGTTCCGGTTTGAAGGGCATTGTTTCCAGCGAAATTACTGGGCATATGAGACTTCAGAGTTGATGTCTCAGGGTGACGAGCGCAGTGCAGTGCCGCGCAGGATTATGCGATGCAGAGTTCTAGGTGGTGCTGTGACTGTTATGGGCAGGCGTATCGCTTACCATAAGGTGAACGACTAGCTTGTCTTTTCACTCAGTCAAATAAAAAAGTTTTCTGCACTTATTCTCCATTTTAACTTTAACTGTGCCACATTTCATAGTCCGTCCGCACAATTTTCGTAAATAGGGATCACAAGTATTAATACACAGATATTCTAATAATATCAAAGCTAAACAAACTGTTTCGGAAACCTTCTCATTAGAGAAGATACCAAAGTTCCGGTTATCAGCCCGAGGGGTACAAGCTCCGGCGATGTTCCTTATTATTTCACGAACAAACCGCGAACGTTCTTTAACAAGAATACATATTGCAATACCGACGTTTGATTTATTATCCATTATTTTTATAGAAAAGATTTTGTACGGAGGTATATTATTATGGAACATGACCTAATTATTATCACTCAGGAAGTTCCTGTCTGGGGTACTGAGGAAATAGCTGCGGGCACAAACCAATAGGGTCCAAAAGGCGTAATTTTTGATGATCAAATCAGAAAAATATTCTATTGAAATAATGTTTATCTTAAATTAACCTACTAACGAGTTTTCAGAATAAAGGTTATATTTATTAAATACAAGTATACATAAAGTAAAAAGTTACGACGCACGGTGAACTTAAAGGTCTCGCTATCAAAATTAATTATACGAGTACATTGCACTCCGACAGGTGAATAATCAAAATGCCCGGCTCGTAAGTTAAACTATTTGGAAAATTGGATTTAAAAGAGGTTTTGCAAATTAATTTGGAGCCCGTGTCGCGCCTATCCGCGAACGCCACGTCAGCCGTTTCCGAGCGAAGTAATAGCTTTATGAGTTTTCCTCCGCTTTTTCCGAATAATTCCTTCGCGTAACGAGCGAAATTAAATTATTGTGTCCGCGAAAGTACCTGCGGCTGAGCAAAAATTGAAAAGCTTGCATTCTTTTTTCTCTCGCTCATTTCCATCCGAGTGGATTTTATAAACCGCAAGTTTAGATTAGAAACAACCCCAGGACCTATATGTTTTTGTGACAAAGTATGAAATTAAATGTCGGGCACAGTTATGCCGCGATTTGGAATTGCGGACATCGTGAGCCACGTTTTTTAACGGCATTCGACATTTGGTCTGTTGATACGAAGTTAAAGGTTCGTGCGTTTTTGTGTATTTCGGAATTATGAAACGAGCATGTCGTTCGCCGGATGGTGAGTGCCACGCCTCACCCTAGCAATTGCAGAACTTAAGTTGGAAGTTCTTGGCAATGCCCATTAAAATGGATCAGTACAGTAACGTTTATCTTTTAAGAACATAATTATGGGACCACGTACGCGACGCGATCGATGACATTTGAAACGCCTTTGCACAGTCACCTTTTTTTTATTTGGATGGAGGAACGGCGAACTCCGTCGATCAATGTCTCGCGAGCGAACGCTTAGATTTTTATTGAATCAATGTAGGAATGTTTTGTGCTCGGCGTCACCGACCCGTTTCCGGACGAAGCGGTTCAAATCCCATAAACACACTTATAAAGCCACAAAGGTAAGCAATAACGCAATGTTACCTTACGGTAAACCGAAAACAATTCTTTCTGGGAGCCCCCCGCCACCCTGCTCCGCTTCGTCACGTGCCTTCGCTCCAACTCTCGAGGAGTCGCGTAATGCTAGCCGATCCGTAAAAAGCAATTCTGCCCGCACCATTTGCCTTTTTACCGTACGTTTAATGTGAACCAATGTAATAGTTATTTTTACTTCCCTTTAAACTACTGCCAATTGGACGTGTTTGATAGATTAGAGAGTTGCCCGACGACGTTTTTTTAAATTCAATTTTACCTGATGGTAAGCGTTACGCCTGCCCATTACAGTCACAGCACTACTCAGAACCCTGCATTGCGTAATCCTGCGCGGCACTGCACTGCGCTCGTCACCCTGAGACATCGGCTCTAAAGTCTCATATGCCCGGTAATTTCGCTGGAAACAATGCCCTTCAAACCGGAACACAGTGTTTGCACACTACTGCTTGGCGGGTGAATATCTTGCAAAAGAGGCCTCCCACTACAAGAAGAGGCCTCCCACTACAAACAACGTATCTTTTAAAGAATATATTTCTACACTAAAAAACGTATTTTGTCTTGGCCATTTTATTTGCACGTAATGTCAGTTTTAATAAGAAAACCTCATATGAATAAAAGCCAGTACTGTACACGTGTAAGGGGGTATATTACGCTTCTCTCATTCTTTGTGATATGTAAGACCGCGCACACTAAGAATCCGTGTAACATGGATACTTACTTCAAATAGAAAAGTAAATTTTTCCACGAACATTTCGTTTGCCAAAGCGCGGAAAATCTTACGTTCAAAAACCGTAAAGTGTATATCTTACTTACGTACCTCCATCCGACGGAAATATTTTATTTACATAATTCCGCGGCGTCTACGAAAGGCAAGATTTTTTATTATTTTATTTAATGGCGGTGGTATAGATGTTGTTTCTGTTAATTTATAATAAATTACCAATGCCGGGCATGCGTTGCAATGCCATATTAGAAAAAGAAAATAATTCTGTTGAAGTAATTTTTGTAGATATAGATTTTTTGGGCGAGAAATATTCTTGGGCTCTCAGGAGGCCCTACCAAAGGTTAATCACAATCTGATTTAATAACGCATAAAAAATATTTATTTTTTTAAATTTTTTTATTCTGATACCCTATGTGTGTTGCCAGCTACGCCATTACGGCGGAACGGATTTTGTCGTTTGGTTTTAACGGTCCTTTCAACATTGTCCACGCGTGTGAAGCCACGGACACAGTTGCTGTATCTATACAACACTTCACTTAACACCGGGTGAGATAGTGGTCAAACACGTACAGGAAAAATGTATACCATTTGAGTGGAGAGTAGCTGGAACGCTGTGCATGACCTTGCATTATTCAAGCGGCGAGCAAGTGCGCAGCGTTTATACATCCCCGAGGAATGCGCCACTGCTTTAAACGCTGTTACGTGCTTTAGCATATAGCCTATTTATTAATATTTACGCCAAAAAGACAAAACATTGAATAAAGTAATATCTAAAGAATCGAATCATGTGTTGATGTTAATATCACACATAGAAAAAAGCACATTCAATTTTCCCAAATTTCCCAAGTGTCCGGGCAACTTTTCCAATTTTTTTCCCAATAATCGGACTGAATCTGTTCAAAACATTCTAAAACATAAATAGCTAAATCGGTCCAGCTTTTCTAGAGTTTTGGATTAAGTTACATATTTAGTCATTTATTTTTATTTATTTAGACTTCCGTACATTTACTTAACATTAAAATTTATTACCATTATATTCAGCTAAGTATATTTTTATAATCTTAATTAATATGAACTAATACTCTAATTATTGTTATCTAACATACGACTGATGTCACATTTGACGATGTCATATAACTATAATAAATAAAAATAGACTAGGATTTAACGATATGCCCAAATAAATAAGGGATAACGATACAAAGAAAAGCCTTCCTTGTAATAATTATGGTATAGTATTTTTTTTGTAAACGTGCGTCCATCGCCATCGGGAAGCTCGAGGGACGGGGGTGGATGTTTGCCCATATATGTGGCTTTTATATTGAGCTAAGAGGCCGTTTCTTTGAAAACTTCTTATGTGGACAGATCTACCCACGCACTGTAGGTACGTTAATCCTGAATATATTAATATTGATCATCCATTTAGTTTTTTTCTCCGATGATACTTTTTTATTCCGGAAAAATCCGTTTTCAGGGTGAAAAAGGGTGTAACGCATGCAAGAGATGCTGTAGAAGTGGGGGTAGCATCCAAAGTATTTTACACAAAAACGATAATCTGTTAATTTATTATCGTCGCGTTTTCAGTTGTTTGATCCAGTTGCATTAGTAATTAAATATTGTATATTATAGACTATAGAAAACATTGTCCAATCTTGTGGGGCACCCCAGGTTCATAGATCGTATGGGTCGTTACCCTTGTTGATTTTATCGCCGCGTCCTTACGTCCTCCGGTCGCGGACAAAGACGAAAATTCGGAAAACTCCAACCTTTACTAAAGAATTAAAGAAAACACAGTATACTGACACAACTGCACACAAAAACGAACGCGCGATGCGGATATAATATATGAAATTAAGCCGTTCCCTTTTTTAACGAGATAATTTGTTAACATTTCGAAATTCATGCTTACAGAAGTTTATTTAGAATTAATAATTATAATTATTATAATGCAAGCATGAATTTCGAATAAAAGATAAAGATTTTACAAAATTTTATCACACATTGTAGCAAACCCATTTAAGTATGTTAACAAATTATCTCGTTAAAAAAGGGAACGGCTTAATTTCATATATTATATCCGCATCGCGTTTTTTATCCCTATTGTAAACATATTGGTGGTAAAAGGGACAGCCATTGTAAAGAAGACGAAAAGTTTGTAATTCAATATTATATTTACTTTCAAATTGATTAATACAAAGTTTTAATAACAACACTTGAGGGTAATATCGTAATATATATATATATATATAACTAGCCACGATATCACCCACATAATTTTGATCTTACCGTGGTTAACCTGGATAAAAGTCTTAGCCTAATTATTAAGTAGACGGACTACCTGGTAATTATATCATATCTTCGAATGAAGCGACTCATATAATAATGATCGAACTTCACATCGGGGAAGTTCGTTTGATCATATATTATTGCTGTCTGTAATGTTTTTTTTATATGACTGAGTGACGAGACGTGCTAGTCGTTCACCTGATGGTAAGCGCTATGCCTGTCCATAGCAGTTAGAGTGCCACCCAGAAATTTGCATTTGCATTGCACTGCGCTCTTCACTCAGAGACATCGGCTCGGCTCTAAAGTCTCATATGCCCAGTAATTTCGCTGGGCCCTTCAAACCGGAAAGGTTTGCACACGTTGTTTGCATATTTACAATGTTTGCACACTACTGCTTGGCGGATGAATATCTGACAAAGGTATGTAGGCACACCATCAAAATGGATCCAGTCATTATGTTCTGAACGTAAAACTAATCATATTTTTACTATTGGGTTAGTAGTGCTTGTGTTTTATTAAGAATTTATGGATTTTAGGTTTTTTTTATAGTATTTTAAAGCTATTTCCGAACCAAACAAAAAGTGTGAACTGAGATTTCAGATAACAATAATGTGGAGACACAGATGTACTTGTTCCTACTTAAGACATTAATAAAGGGCTCATTTACTTCTTACTGAAACGGTGTGGTTCTTGTATAATTCTAAAGGACTAAACGGCATTTATACAGCATCATAGTAGCTTTGAAGAAGCTGAAACGGCTGCAATAAAAGATACTTAGTTGCCTGTAAATTGGCGAAGGCATTACCGGCTTAAGATCTCGTGATACAAGAAAATGATTCGAGCTCATTCTTAAGCGAATTCTTTTCATAGCCACAGTAAGCTTAAGCTGTTTGGATGCCCTAAGAAATTGTATATTTACTTAGTTGCCCTGTTTCTGCAGAGAGATGGGGATCGTCCGGTTCTCCGACTTTTATCTTTTTTAAAAGGGAAGAAAGGTCCTTTCAATTATTTTCTATTGAATAACTCGTAGAACTCTGGCAAGCTCTGATTCGTGCAATGCAAATGCATTAAGTAAAAAATGCCAGACGTTTCTTGTGCAACTATATATTTTATCATAATATGACGCTTATGTTTTAAGTTGAAGGGTATGAAATTGCATGGCAAAGCATACTAATTTCGCTTCAACATTGCAACTCTGAACCACCAAATTTATTTTCCGTTTAGACTTCAAGTAACCCACTTCTTTATAGTCCCCTTTTCCGTGACTACAAAATGCTCCTTAACTACAGTAAAACGACACGGTCCTCCTAAATATTTACAAAACATTTTTTTTACTTAAAAGAGAAAGAAAACACGATACCTACAGTGACTTGCTCGTAAACCAGGAAAAAGTCGTCTCATTTATTTCCCTCTAAGCGATAAGGAGGGCGTACCCATTGTGGGCTGGCTCCCGTCACCTGTCAGATTTCACAACGTACGTTTTCGAAAACCGCCCGAGCTACGAGCCCGGATAAATTGATTTAATTTCTTTCCGAGCCAAAGAAAATAATAGTAAGAAAACTGATCTGCCTCCAACAGTAACACATGACCGGAATTATTTATAATATGAATCTCTGGACCGCCCGCCGGGCGACGGGTCGTCGTCGTCGGGACCGGACATGCGGTGAGCCGGTGTCACGTGTATTATACGCCTGTTATTTTCCAGCCACTGTACTAGAGCAATACGGAAAACAAATTTGTTTTGTGGATTGTAAACGTTCGCGACGGTACACCCTGTGGGATTGCCCGGACAGAAGACGCTCGCTAGTTGTTTGAGTGCCGGTTATATCGATCGCTCGTAAACGGCGGTACTGTACCGTCGAAATTAGGACGAATGGTCACGTCAGGATCGTATCGCGTGACGGCCGCGTGTCTTTCTAGGTACGGTGATATAAAATACTTTTATTATACCGTGGCTTACTTTCAAGTTTTAATACTTTTACTATACCGATAACAGTAAGGGCGCTGTAGCTTAGTTTTTCTCGTGAACCCGAGTGCTGTGCGAAATGCGACGCTACCTAACATAGGTAGAACCACAGGAGACAAAGGGCTTAACATATTTTTAATTTAGGCGACGAGCTGACTCATAAATACTTTATGCAAAAGTCAGGCAATAAAGTTTGTCATGGCATCAGACCAATAAAGTTGGTTACGACTGTGTACGGGTGCAGACATCTGCGTGACACCTCCACATTTTCAGAAAATACAAGAGATTTCTTTATTTCATCACAAGGACTGAGTAGGCTAGATTTGTTTGAGGCACGTTGCGAATATTGCAATTTGCAACTCGACAATGTGGAGAAGGATTTTGTTCAAATTTCAAGAAACATTTAAATAAGCATGGGGTTTAGAAAAGAATGGCCTAGACTTGCAAACGACATTTACCCTTATTATTTCTTCCCTTTGGTTTTCTTTTTGAATGGAAGTATTTATGTTACTTATAAATGCAATCTTAACATAATGATGTTGTAAGCATATTAAGTACTCGGAATCTAACTCGCGCGTGCATTGAACACCGCTTTGTTGTTTTTTCCGGAAATATGAGCTTTAGAGATTACATGTATAAATTTAATATGTATGTTTCATACATGTCGGCTGTGTTACACGCGGTAGGCTTGCAAGCTTGGATTATGTTATAAATCCTTTCTAACTTTTCTCAGCGAATATAATGGCTATATTGAATTCTTTTCAAGGACGAGGTACATTACGCGTCGTTCATTTTTCTAGTAGCCAGTAAGTAAGTACGGAAGATCCTTACAACTTTAAGTCTCCTCTTCACTTCTAGTGTGCATGAAACTCGAGTCGCCTGAGACCTAATTCAATTCTATCAACTACCAATAATAAGAGTGATAAATATCAATTTTATTAGCACAGTCGTTGACTTGCTTGAAATTGCAGCGTTAGCAAAACTTGAATGAATAGGCGGCTGTTAGCAAGTGACAAGCTAATATCCTTATACTATAGATTGTTTGAATAGAGCAATCAATATGTTCTTGGCGATAGGCCCGCAGCGGAACAAGCTCTTATCTAGACTATAATATCTATGTGGCTGTATACACAGTACACACACCTACATGTAGCAACGTATGCATACGGATGTGTAATACAGAACGGTCATTATCGTTTATACTACTATAACTACGCTACAAGATGGCGCTGCCAGTAAATTATTATTGCTACTGTTTTGGTTACGCTCTGTTTAAACTCTATGGCACGTGAAGTAAAGGGCAGTCGACTCGAATCGGCCTCTAAATTAAATACTTGAAATGCTTTATGCTACATAGTAGGAGTCAAGTGGATCAAATATCTCAGTTAGGTATTTGTTGGTACGTGCGTGAGGTTAGGGTTAACCTTCGTCTAAACGCTGTGACAAATGAAGTAAATACGCAACGATAATGGCCTCAACGGCCTACCGTTAAGTCAAGATTAAACATTGTTAAACTACAAAAATATCAATGTACGGTAACAGCATTTTAAAAATGCTATCGAATCTTTTATCCGTGACGGCAAATCGACATTAATCGTCAGCACGAATGCTATATTTGCATATTCATGGCACGAAAAACCCCTTGATTTAACGACAACCGCAAAATGATCGTTAAACCCGGGCAAAAAGTGTCACGTCATTTTTTTTATTTTCTCCTAACACGGAAAATATTTTTAGAGTTGTGCGCGTGGAAAAGGGAAATTCTTTTGACGCCAGCTAACAGCTTTTGTTTGCTTCTAGTCGTGTGAGCGCCGTAATCTGCCGCCGCTGTAGCTACCACACTGGCGGAGGCGGACTTTGAAACTTTATTTTCAATTGTAGTGCCGTTCAAAAGCATACGTACCTACACGAAGCATTTAACACCTCTTGTAATTTTCTACACGTTATTTATAGGTAAAATTAACGTTTAGAAAGAGACGACTGTTGAAATCAATGCTTTATTTGAAGCGCGGGTCGTAAGGTATATTAACTTACGTGGGAGTTGGTAGCTACATTGTTCCACGGTTATTTTAGTGTAACGTCAATAGTTGGAATTAATATTGTAATCTAAGGTATATTTAATTAAACCTAAACTCGTCAAGTTACTTACTTGTTACAGGTCGATTATTAAGAGCTGGCGTGATAATAGTATGAATTTTGTTTTCTTGCATTAATCAGAAAAGGAAAATTTACGTTAGAGAAACTTATAAGTGATTTCGTATTGTTAGCAACAAAAAACGCTAGTTTCTCTCTCTCACGCTCATTAGGGTGACCATGCATGAGAGAGACGGAATGCGGATTCAATGTGTTGTCGGCAGGTTAGTGCCAGGTATAGACTATACAGGGACTCTAAATATGGGCCAGGCGCCTATTGGTAGGCACTACACACCTGCATTGTGTAAATGTTTTAGACGTGTAAATACATCAAAAACTTTTCCAGAAATAAGAAAAAAAAATTGGTATCAATTTCTAACAGTGGCTTTTTATTATTTGCGCGGTGATAGAGGCAGTGTACTTTGTTAAGATTTTTCACTTTTATTTTGGTTTTGGTCTACACAATACACAAAAACCTCTACACAAATCATTGTTATTTTTTTTTTTTTTTTTTTTCTTATACTTGATGTTTTCATATGAAATCATACCAAAATGATGTTGCAGACAACATGTAGATTTACGAATATAATACCTTTAACAGGAGCAAAGGACCTTCGACCCAGCCGTTTGTGCGTCAAGTAAGTACCAAGTGCCTTGTAAGATACTCAGCTCGTGTTTGACAGAAGGTATAACTTATGTCGTCGGGTGTACACTGTACACGAGATAACTCTCCTTGGCCATGATTAATGGGCACCCTTGTCCCGGCACACGTCATCTCGCCGCCAGCTTTTATAAATATAATTATTGTTGGAAACTTTGTTAACGGTGAGTAAACAGACTGGGTTGATCACTTGTTTTATTCATTATAATAAGGTAAACAGCTTCATTGATAGTTTTTTTTTGCGGTTAACGTCATGGTGCCTATTTTAGGATCCTTATGTGGAGAAACATAGATATGTAAAGGATGAGGATACCTTGTAAATAATTAAATTAATCTTGTAATTGTAATTTTTCTGTACTCGTTTTATTTTTGTTTCTGGTGTACAATAAAGAGTTTTCTAATCTATTCTATTGTATTCTAAATAAATAAATTGTAGGTAGATGTGTTGTTAAGCGTATCGACTCGAAAACAGTTGGAGCAAATCAGTTTTTTTTTCGTCTGAGGTCCGTTCTTGGAAAGGAAACAATTGGGAAAGTTGCCCGGAAAATTGGAAGGTCCGATCAAAACTGAACGTTGCATTTTTCTTTGTGATTTTTGTTCAACTCACGGTTCGACTTATGTTTTTTCGCGATCTTCCATTGTCTATTTTCATGTGTGACATGGACTGTTTGTAATCTAGGAAATATAGAGTTCACGCGGAAAAATTGTAAATACAGCTGGAAATAAATAAGTGGTTTAGTAAGTAATTAGTATTATTTAGTCATTTTTCATGATTCCCTAGTACAGGGAATCCTAATTGGAGTCAGGATCTATGTATGTAAAGATAACGCGTTATTATTGCTATCGGATATAATATATTTACCATGTTTAGGTAAGTATAAGCATAAGTACGTACTTGTAAGAATACAATTTAAAAAAAAATAATATCTACTCTCATTAAAACATCCTAGTAAGATGTAAAGCTCAGAAATGTAATTAGCAAAGGAAGCGCTGATCTAGCCGCCTCGCCGACTTCATATCCGCGCAGATAACTCCAATAAGTTATTCTTCATAACTGCGCACTAATTACGTTAATGCTTAATTGGCGTAAAAATGCGATCTGCTGATAGTTGGTTTATTATTTATGATATTTTATGATTTTGTTTTTCTTTGTTCCATTGCTTGTAAATTATTTCAGATTTGAGTAGGGGTTTATTGTTACCAGATTATGAATAATAGACATAACGAATAAAATGTCTGCTCAAAAATTGTAGATATTACAAATTTTTTAATTGTTAAATAATTAGTGTTAAACATTAATGTTGATTGTATAAAGGGGCCAACTATGTTATATAAAGGGGCCGTCCATTAATCACGTGATGTTTTTTTACTATTTTAAACTCCCTCCTCCCCCTTGGTGATACGTGGTGAGGTTTAAGACTACCCCTACCCCCCCCCCCTCCAAATTACGTGTAGTTACAGTTAGTACAAAAAAATGTTTAGATTTTTAGAATATTATCTTTTTTAAAATTGTTAGAACTGTTTTCAAATAAAATCTGTAATCTGTTTCTGTAGAAATCAGGCGTTTGACGAAAAATTAATACACGTAATATCTTACTACACCCCCCCCCTTCCTTTGTGATAAATCGTGATTTATGGTAACCCCCCCCCCCCCCCCCCTTCAAGCTTCACGGCGAGTAATGAACAATCCCAAAGTAGTACATCCAACTATGACGACGCTAGTGTCTTTTACCTTGTTACGACAACACAAGCTCTCATTGGCGTAGAACTCTAACTAGGATTTAGCACGTAATTTCCCGAACACATTCATAAATCTAAAATCAGCACGCCGAGCTGACCGCGGATACAAATCGTGGTAAGCGAACGTGTTCATTTGACGTTTAGCATCAATCTATCTATATATATAAAAATGTTATGTTGGTTTGTGTACGCTTCAAAAACAGAAAAAGTACTGCACCGATCGAGCTGAAATTTTAGCATGATATATAATCGGCATCAAGGATTGTTTTTATCTATTTTTTTCATCAGTGACATATCAGCGAATGTGCGAATGTGCCACAGCGAAGCGTGGCAGGGCACAGCTAGTGTATTATAACGGCTGTCTAGGCTAGTCGAAAAACAGATCGTATCAGGTTTATATTTGTTCGTGACTGTGATTTTCGATCAATACCTATAGAAGTGGTGGTTGTGGTGGTGGTTTTTTAGTGGCCTCTTCAACAGACCGCCTGGGGAAGTACCGCCACAGCTTTGCCAGATATTTGTCCACCAAGCAGTAGTGTGCAAACATTACTGTGTTCCGGTTTGAAGCGAAATTACTCAAAAGACTTAAGAGCCGATGTCTCAGGGTGACAAGCGTAGTGCAGTCAGGATTATGCAATCCAGTTCTGGGTGATGCTGTGACTGTCGTGGGCAGGCGTGGCGCTTACCATCAGGTGAACGACTTGCTCGTCAGGTCTACCGGTCAAATAAAAAAAAAGCGGGGACATTGATTTTGCAATGAAATCTCAAAGTAAACCACTTAAACGAAATTATTAAATCCTTAAGAGAATATCGACAAGCGGGAGCTTAATTAAATGGTTTTGTTTAGTTACTGATACAGACATAATAATTAATGGAAAATCCGAATTGTATTTCTCTTTATTCTGTACTCGTTTCAAGATAATTATATAGAAATTTTGTTGTTATTATTTATATGCCCGTACCGGAAGTTTCACGGATGCCTAGTTTCTGCATACATTTTGTTATTTTACTATGTAATTGTTATGTCATTAAAATACATTTCAATTATAAGAAAATTTTGCGGAGTTTTAAAAGTACAGTTAAAATAGTCTGGATTTATTATTTTTAATTTTCTAATACCTTTCAGTCGAGTCAAGCTCGTGCAATTTGTCTTTGTCCTTTACCTGTGAACAATAAAATTATAAATTAGTACGTAACTATATTACAAGAGAGAAAAAAATATAACTAAACATGGAAAATACAGAATTATAATATTCTAGCTGTACCCGGCCACGCTTCGCTGTGGCACATTCGCACATTCTCTGATATGTCACTGATGAAAAAATAGATAAAAACTATCCTTGATGCGGTTTATATATCATGCTAAAATTTCAGCTCGATCGCTGTAGAACTTTTTGAGTTTTTGAAGCGTACACAAACCAACATAACATTTATATATATATATATATATATATATATATATATATATATTTTAAATATCAGACATGTGACAATTCGTTGTTCATACAACAGATTTTACCGTTAAAGTTTATTGTTGTCCTTGTTTAGTACCTGACAAGGACAACTATAGTCTTAATGTGCTACCAAAATTAACATAGGTTCTAAGAAACTTAAATTTATAGTTTGTCTTTAACAAATTGCAATAATAGTGTTTCATCAAGTAAAGTGTATGAATTTAAAGGTGTCCGTGGCGTAATTTGCTGTTAACACTTTCACTGCTGAGCCGATTTTCGTGTCTAGCCACGGGTGCGGCTCTGCACACTCCATAGTGTTTTTCCATACAACAAACACAACAGTTGTGTTTTCCTGCAATCGTGGCAAGTTATAAAAATAGGACAGTTGTGTTTTCAGCACTGAACGTGTTAAGTATACTAAATAGTAAGAGGTTGCGGGTTGAATTCCTAGACAGCAAATATTTGTATGATCTATATATATTTGCTCTGTGTCTAGGTGTCTGTGGGACCATGCGCTTCGTATTTATATTCAATACTGGGAATCCTAGTGAGGGGTCAGAATCTAGTAGCTAAGTAAAATCGCGTTATGGTATAAATTATTTTACTAGCTGCAGACCGCAGCTTTGTTTGCACAGAACTTAGATAAGCTCACAAATATAATAGAGTTTATGCATTTTTGTGTTTGTCGTCTCTTCACGCTATAAGGGTTGAAAGGATTTTATTAAAATAGCATAGGGATAATAGGTAATCTGGATGAAACCACGGGTTTCTACTAGTATATTTATTTTCATATCTTCTGAACCATTTTTGTTTTAATCCCTGGTAGAAGTGTGAAAACAATACTATAAAAGGCACTGTTGAAAGGCACTGTTTCCAGCACAATTACTGGACAGTTATGAGACTTTAGAAACAATGTCGCAGGATGACGAGCGCAATGCAGTGCCGCGCAAGATGCAATGCAAAATTCTGGATGGCACTGGAACTGTTATGATCTGGCGTAGAGCTTGCCGTCTCGTTCGTCTCGTAACTCAGGCATGTTTGTAATGTTTTGCCATTATACACGTTACGTAGTCTATCAGACGTCCGTCACATCGCCGTTATAATTTGGTGCACACGGTTTTGTTTTTCGTTTTCGTTTCCCGCTGCCTTCGGTGTCTGCTGTCAAGTTGTCAGTCTGTTTCAGTTCTCTCTGAACAGCCCGAGGACAGTCGCGAAAGATAACGTATAATAAAAATATGAGAGACACGCAATAAAATTATATTTCGGATTCTCATTACTTTGTTATTTATTTATTGGCTAACTCCACTGTATTAGAACGATAATCTCTATTCGAAATTTAACAAATTTTGCAATTCTCTAAAAAAAAATAACACTTTAAGTAGCACAATAAACGGTTTTATCGCTTGAAGTAATATCTTCCAGTCATTTTTTAAGGGACAGTACCAGATGAAGAAACAATAGACGGCAGTGTTCAATAATTCAATAATGTATATTTAAGAGGTAAATTAATCCCCCAATACCGATAAATAAATATTTTTAAACTAATGTAAGTATTCACAACGTAGTCAAATATAAACTGCCAATGGCATGTGAATTAAACATGATTGGGTTTTCAGTTCGATGAAACTGAACAAACTCAACATGAATTTGAATAAAATTGTCAAATAAAATATCGAGAGTTAGGTCACTAGTCACAGCCCTGTGCACTGTGGTTATAGCAATGTCAACATGGACGCAGTTGGCCAAGGCAGCCGTTCAAATATGTAACTCAATCCATTTTCGTTTTCTGCTACAATCCAGATATTTGAAACGCTATCGTACGATATTAGACTTTTGCAAATATATTTGCAGTGCGATTTTACTTTACAGTGCGAGCCAGTTAAATTGGTTTCACCACTAGCGAGTTAGTTAACCGTTGCTTGTAAGCCCTGCTGTTGATTTGGTTAGCAACTGATTTTCATGCTAATCATTGCCACACAATTGACTCTAACTAACAGCTTGTCAAACAGTCACACAGACTAGCTCAATACACCCGACGTCGGTAGGGTTGCTACGTGACGCGCATGGCATAGAACATCCAAACAAGGCATCTCGGCAAACAGCCAATCTGTCAGTTGACACCTAATTGTGTTGGCATTAAGCTCAACCCTAGCGAACAGTTTTTATGGAACATGTCGTTGAATTCAAATGCAGTAAAGGGAATATAATTTTTCTTTACTACCTTTTTTAATTTTGTGAAACAAATGTTCGAATTTCAAAGGAATTCAATATTCTAATCAAGTCACAGTTAACATCGCGATTCAGTTAAGTGGTGGACGTTTGAGTTTTGAAACTATTGGTAATTATCAAATAAAAACTGGGCTTAAATGGCGAAAGATAACGTTAATTATAATTTGTACTCTATACTACGAGTAACTGGTAAGTTAATAGTTCGTTGGCAAATGAGTTTGAGCCAATAGTTTTACTTTCAAGAAAGTTATAACTTGGATAATAAATTGTCGTTTAAAATAAAACTTTAAATCTAAATATGATTTAAAAGTTACATTTACGAGGTCTAATTTGCGCAAAAACTAGAAAAAAAGTTTAGTATAGTTTTAAGGCGAAACATTTCATTGCTAGCTGGTGTAAACGTATTTAATTTGCCAATAACAATTCTATAACTAATTGGTACCGATAACATGTATTTTAGCAGACGGGTTGACAATTGTGTGACTATCTGCCTAGGGGATGTTTGCACGCGACACAAATTAGGTTATCACGATGGAACTGTACCGCGTTGTCAACTAACTTGGGTCTTATTGTCTTACAAGGGAATCGTAATTTGTTTGTTACAGATATGATTTGGTATAATCTTGAACGTTTCACTAATTAATTCAATTACTAGAGCTGTAATACCATTTAAAGTAGATGTTATTTTTGGAATCTATAATACATTTATAATACATTTTTGTATTTTTTTTTCTCGATATGTATTCAACCGCTAAGCAGGAGTGTGCAAGCATTAATATATTCCGGTTTTTACAATGCAAAGTACATTGATGTACTTAGTTTTTTTTCATCATATTTGTTTTGTGAAGAAATCCTACCCGAGAATTATTTTGGAGGTAGATGTTAACGGACCGCCGTGGTGGATTGGGGCCTAACCCTCCTCATGTAAGTGAGGGGGACCCATGCTCACCTGTGTGCAGATATGGGTTGATGATGATTTACTCCTCTCCGTGCATGATTGTCTGGAAGAGATCGCTCTGAGCGATAAGACCGCCCATTGTGACACTAATTGTAAAATTTGTTTTGTTCTAGTTTTAAGTTTTCTTTGTTCTGTGGTGTTTCAATAAAGAGTTTATCTATCTATATATGATATTATGACGCTTAAGTATTTTATATATCTAAGAGCTTTACATGTGTTCAGCAAAAACGATAACAGTTGCTAAGCTCATCGCGTGGAACCGCGTCAGGTACGGTACATATTCAATCCTTTTAATATTGTTAAAGCAAAACGAGTTTGTTGGTTCGTCCTATATCCACGCACCAACACAGTACCGATTGACGTGATTTTTCGCTCAACAGACAGATTAAGGGCTGTAAAGTAACATAGGCCTTTTTATCCTGAATTTTTATCCCAGCACGGTCTCCGTGACGTCATCACACGCGGGATTACATGCACTGTTTTGTCATTGCTCGAACTAAATACACAACGAGTTTATTTAGTTTCGAGTGGGTGTTTGTGGGACCATGGTCCTCGTAGTTCTCGATTCTCTGGATGCAAGGAATCCAAAATCAGTATAATACTGTAACTAACGATTTATAGAAAAAGAGACGTTATAATGTATGGCAGTTGCAGATTTCTTTGCGTGTAGACTAGCTGAGTGTAGTAGCTACAGCCTTGTATGCAACAATTTGTGATTAACCCTACAATAGTTGCACCTTTAACAATAACGCAACTGGTCGTGTGGTTTTTATATGTAGTCTACAGACTTTGCGGACTCCCTGTGACCCAACCGCGCGTAACCCGACGCGTGTACTGCACTAAAAGCGTTCTTCTAACATCGAACTTAAAGTAAATAAAGCCGCGAATAATAGACGGAATCCATTTCTGAGAATTTTACGATTTCGTATGAGTGGACTATATCTGTGATTCGCGTGACCGAGTGGTCACAGGTCACAGGGTTAAATTGTTAGTAAATATATTGGAGGCTTTTACGGGGTTGCAATAGCTAAAAGTCTTTAAAAATAATTAGATATAAAAATATAAAAATAATTCCTTGGATACAGTTGTGCCTAGTCTAGTGTGTAGGCTGTTGAAAGTAACTTAACATTTTTTATTCGACCTTAACTTTGTCTTGGCGTACAACGTATGAAATATAACGCACGTTAGTACGAACACCAACACCCACCAAGAATTCTTAATTGAAAACAAACAATATCCGTTAGGTTTACTAAAAAACGGTCTTTATTTAAATTTCCAGGGAAGGGGAGACAGACCCGTTAAATTTACATTTTGTGGCGAGAGGGCCGAGCTCACTTACAGGGTGCGGGTTAAAAAGAACACTACTAGTGCGGTGCACTGTGTAAAATATATTTATGAGAGTTCGCAGCTTTTACTTATCATATTGATGGAGGTATGAATAACTTCGATCCACCAATCCAGACCCGGATCCAGGTGGTGGATATTGCCCAATCCTTCTTCCGAAAGTGAGGATAGACCAGGTCTTGGTAGTGGCGGGTTGATGATGATGATGATATGATAACTTTAATGACTTATATAATACTAATTAATTGTTCGATTATTTTCTAATCTACTTTAGGCCTGTTTATTGCTCGTTTTGCATATATCCGCTGAAGGGGACCCTCTGAAGAAAATTAAGTATAGCACTGCGAACGTGCTCAAAAATGGGCTTATCCCTTATGGAACCGAAAACATTAATCTCTTTGATGTACGGAAGGAGATGACCCTGCTAATTAAAAAAAATAGCTTCACCCGGTGACAATACCGTCTCGTTTTTTTGGGATAGAATAAATGTTGTTTTATGTTGCTATCCGAATTTCAGACTTTGCCGTAACAATGGAAAATCTAGTATTATATATGCAAAAGATTAAGTATGAGTGTGTTGTTGTTCACTCTTCACGGTGATACGGCTTAACAGATTTTGATGAAATTTTGTACACAGACACTTTAAGTCCTGAAATAGAACATAGCATACTATTTATCACGTAAAAATTAACGGCCATAAGAAACAACGCGCACTAAACCGCGTGGCGCTGCTAGTAAATAATATAACAAATACCTACTCAAGGCCAAACCCAGCAACAGCCACGTTTACTTTACGAAATTCAACTAAAACATGTGTAACTTAAGAAAACAAAGATAAAGGTAAAAGGCAATAGGAAGCTTAAAGCAAAAGATCTTCCATTACGGGCCCTCGACGCTTAAGGGTCGGCCCTCGAGGCCTGTCTAATAATTAAAATATACAACAATGATACGTTTCGCTTTGCGCAATGTTTATTGACGGCTACGGAACCCTTTGTGTTCCAATTTGCAAGGGACCCGCGGAGAACTCCGTTCCTACCGGGGAGTACGGAGCACGTGTACAAACAAGGGATAGCGGTCAAGTGCACACATGGACCCTTGATAGCAGAGAGGGCTAAGCCTATCGTTCATCGCTGTAAAATGTGTCACTGTCTGTCTCTAGCTAAAAAAATTACCGAAGAAACAGTAAAAGTTGTATCCAAGCTATACTTTTTCCCTTGCAGCAAACTGTTTTTTTTTTCATTCTCTGGTCAACTTCCTCGGAACATCCCGATGAGCATGGAGCCTAATGGTGCGTCCACACATTGCTAAACAGACTGCGAGTGCAATCGCGACGAAGGATCGAGACGGCCCTTCTCGGCTCAATCTCAGTGTGAACGCTCCATTTCAAGACTATATAGCACGCATTTTTTTTTTAATTTGAATTCGGAACACAGTAATGTTTGCATACGCGGAATGCATGACGGATGAAAATCTGGCAAAGGTGTGGTACTTCCCCGGGCGAACTCTTGCAGAAGAGGCCTACCATTAAAGGAAAAGTCAAAAGTTCCCTCATTATTGCAACTGTTTACTATTAACCATATCTACATTATGCACCAATAAATTGTGATAAAGGAACCCCAAAATGACCGCATCCCTTCTGTTTGGGGACATTACACAACAGTGATCTCACCGGGGATGGTCGGTAGTTTGTTCAAATTTCGTCTCCCAAGCGATGAGAAATAGCAGTTACAATGAAACTTTCACAATTGGGGCAGCTAGTCGGAAATCTGAAACGCAGCCGCGGCTGACTGATAGTTTCAAAGTTGAACTTTTAAACTTGCGGGAATTAAATTCATGTTCCTAACACTATGTAGGTATCTCTGAATATGCCCAGATTCTGTATTTTCTTAAGACATTATAAATATCTTTGGGTCGAATCGAACAACGGTGATCTTTTGTTTTAAATCTGAGCGTGCATCTTTATAAAGCTTTCTATTGTACATTATATTGGAAGTAAGGAATCGTTATGACTTCATAACGTCACTCATTTAACTTGGAAGAGGAGTTGTAAGAATGTAATTCGTAGCACTATTGCTACGCGTTATGCTACGTACTTCGAGAAATAGCCACTGATTGAAAAACGAAAAAATTATTATAGTGTCGTAGCTCGTAGCACCATTGCTTACGGAATTTCCGTAGGCCACAAAGCTACTTGCTACGAAAATAGCTACGCTGCCGTAGGGATTCAACTGCAACATTTTTGAAGTAAAACTTCTTTACGCACGCTTGACTCGGTGAGTAAACAGGTGGATTCGTTACGAAAAATGTGATCGGGCGTTATGAACGGAAGGTTTTTTTTAATATCTTTTATGAAAATATTTTAAGATTTTTTTTTAAATATTATTAAAGAAATATTTTTTCAGTTGAAGTTTTACTTTTACTCTGTGCAAATGAAAATAGTTGAGTTTTTATCAGAATTTCGTTAAGTACCCTCTAGAAATTCAGATCAGGCGAACCTTTGATCAGCTATACAAACAAAAACTCACTTACTTGAAAATATTGCTTATTCACAAGTTGTACGCTTGCAAAGTGATATCGCTGGCACAACACTTACCTGAGTTAGTTGAACAGTGCATGCGTGATTCAGTGCCAAGGGTTACGTCCAAATCCCGGGTCTAGACAAATATTTGCATACGTAGGAGACACAACTATTTGTTTGGGTTGCGTGTACTGTCGACACCGAGGCTGTTCCGCGGCAGGCGGTAACTGTGCTGGTACTTTGTTACTTTTAGTGTGATTGTAAAAGTTTTACTCGCGATCCTTTCCGGTGGTATGCGGAGATAAACAGGACGGATCTTTAGATTTTGATGGATTGATATTCATTGTACAGCCTCCCTTTCTCGAAAAGTATTTTATTTACAGGCTTAAGTTTGACTTTTATCATTTCTCATTATACTCATTGAAAGTCGTGACGGGAATCGGTGGCTTAGACGTGAATTTAGATATGAAAATTCTAGTAGATTTATTGCTGAATCAATGGATGGATTTTGTTTCTACTACAACACTAATATAGTGTAAAATTTATGGTGTCGATATTATATCATTATAATTTATGATCCCGCGTGCACGGTTATTTGAAATTCATCACTTTGAGCAATTAGGAGCGCTAATTGTGACGCATATTATTAATCACTTCTTCGTATTATAATTTTTATACTGTATAGTTATAAAGATGGTTATAGGAAGGTTTGAAGGGTTATTTCCAGTGTGATAACTGGGCATATGAGACTTTAGAGCCGATGTCTCAGGGTGCCGCGCAGGATTATGCTATGCAGTGTTCTGGGTAGTGCTGTGACTGTTATGGGTAGACGTAGCGCTTACCAACAGGTGAACGTCTAGCTCGTCTCGTCATTCAGTCAAACAAAAAAAAAAAACTTTAATCATACCAAAGAAGAAAGAAAATGTATAACAATAATTTTTTTTTCAATAAAGAGCTTCGAGGATAAAATAAGCAGTGTAATTCAGTTTCCAAATACCCAATAACATTTCAGAGACATTCGCATGAAACTACCTCTGCAAGCCGCCGCTCCCGCGCGGCCGGGTTGCGGAGCCAGAAACCGGGTCAACGTATATAAAACCCTCCAGATCATGGCACCTCCGCCGCAACCGCAACGGCGTTGAATCGCGATACACACAGACAGTCTTGCACTCAAGAGTAGTGTAATACAATTTTATCAAAAATTACGCCCGGCCCGCACGTGCCGTAGTCGTAAAGGTGTCGGACTCCCTCCTTCCTCTACCTCACACACACCTCTGTTCAAACATCCCCCACCCTCCCCCACTGAGCTTACGCTAGCGAATTCATAAAATATTTTAACAGATTTTAATAACACACATGTTTACCAGTTTACCTAACCCTTTAACCATTTCGAAGTGTTGGAATTTTTGATTTTTAATTACTGGCCACTTTTTGTTTTTCGGCTTAACAACCATTGGTTATTAAAGTAGCACTAATTAATAAGTGGCTTCATATTATTAGTGTATTTGTTGGTAAAATTACTCTTTGCTTGGGTCGATTTTTAATAGTTTTAAGCTCCATTGGTTAAAACATCACGGTGACAGAGTAAACGGGTTTGTGTGTTATATTGTCAACCTAGCCAGGGCGTGCCGGGGTTGATCAAAAATGTCGATTGTGGAACCCCAACGCAGGTCTTTTCAGGTTCACTTTAGTAAAAACAGCGGGAAAGGCGCTCTTGCTAAATATTAACGAATGTAATATCGTTTACTCAGAGCGCTTACAACATCGACACTCGTTCCCCTTTTTATTTAGCTGCCAAATTTATCGCGACGTGTTCGAGCCACTTTCAAACTTATCCACTCAATTTGCGAGGAAAGATCGAAAGGCATAAAAACGTTAATGAAGTTAGCTCAACAAGCAGGCACAACGCGATTTCCGGCGAGCCACCAGCTCACGAACCTCACGAGGCCCGTGAATCATTGGTTTTTCCGAATAAAAACTGGTAATTAACAGCAAACGCGGTGAACTAAGCCGGCATTGTCAACGAAACGGGACGAAAACCTAGCAGCGGTAAGCGCGGTATTGTGCGCAGCGGGACAAAGTTATCGGACAATATTGCAGTATAAACGAGGCAGTGGCACCGCCGCGCTATAAATCACACAAGTTAGCATAGCGATTCATGTTTGGGAAATAAATAAATATAAACGAAGGGCCGCCGCGCTTCTCGGCGCTTCATTTGAATTTCATAAAGGTGCTATGTTAAAACAATCGCAGCAATGGAAAACGAGCTCGCTCCTTTGCCTGCCTCGTGGCGACTGGAGCTCGAAAAAAAAGCTATTTAGATTAACTGTGGAGGCTAATGAAGATATATTATTTAAAAAAAAAACCCAATACTCGCGAGGCCTAACTGGGTTTCTACTAGTTAAACAAACTATTTATTTTTAATTTACATTCAAACAAACACATAATTGTAATTAATTTTTAGATAGTTCACGATTGTTTAATTACCATTATTGTTCTATTGTACGTTTAAACTTTATTTGCTAATTGGACATGAAGTTCTGATTCCTGTATTTACGTTGATTACTCCATAATTATTCAGTGCCATTCTATCTGAGCTTAAAGTGTATGTTACGTCCGTTTATTAACAATAGCTAAATTAAACAGATACGTAACACCACGATTGATTGATCTAGCAAACAGTCTAGTATGATAATTGTTAAATCAATGTATTGTTGTAATTTTAGTTGCGTTTTATAATCGAAAGACGTTATCTTTAGTGAGGGCTGTAAGAAATTTATGCAGTCAGCATTGAAACCTGTTAATACGTTCTTGCGCACATAAATTAAAATGTTCACTAATCTACTGTACACAATGAATGACAATTTTGAAAAAAATATATAATCACATTGTCGGTTCTCCGCAAGCTCCGCGTAAAGTTTAAAATGGCTGCTATATTTGCCAATAAGCCAGCATGTGCATTAGTTGAACCTCTCTGCAACTTCTATCACAACTTACACATTGTTTGCTTATTGTTCTCTCACGCAGGAACTTCGATCATAAAACTTTATTTTAGCGCCGCTAACTTCGCTTAGTGTACATTTGTTCTCAGCTAGGTGTAGTTTTAATTAAAATTTACAATTTCCAAGCGGAATGAACAACGGCAACTTGATTGTATAATAAAGTAGGGAGATGCTTTATTAAAAACAGAACAGCGAGCAATCAAAACGTGATACAATTTTTTTAGCAAATACAATAAAGCGCCGAGCTGTTCAGCAAAGGAAATCTACATCAGAGTACGGCATTGACAATCAGACACCGGGAATATCTTCAATAACGCAAATTTGGCCTCATCAAAGGCAAATGGCGGTGATTCAGTAAGCTACCGGCTTAGCCGGCACTGTGAAAGCACTTGGCGTCAAACGCGCGTCAAGTGGTTCCAATTGCCCCTCCCTTTCCCGTATGATGAATGTTAGGAAAACATGAAATCACGTTTCGTTTTCTGTAGTAATTCTACGGGATGGGAGGAATCAATGTGTGAATAGCTGTTTTGTGCGAGCCATCAATAGAAAAAAAACGTGAAAATGATGAACCATAATAGGACTCTTGCTTACCTGATAATAGATCCCGAAGTAAAGGCTATTTGATTGCGATTCGAACACAAAGCAAGGACCCGGTCTCAAACAAAGAGTTCCGCTCTGATTTATATCCGCAATAAGATTAATCACTGCAGTACTCTAGCATTATTTTCCAGCGCTTTAAACTAATAGTCTTGTACACTTTATATTATATCGTAAATAAATTAATCCAGAAGCGAGTTGATACAGGATCCCGATCGTGACGCACAAGTTTAAATTACACATAGGAAGTATGAAGGGCATAAAGAAGTTCGCTCTGAGATATAGAAAACGTTGTCTCGAAGCGAAAGCGAGACAGACGAGTTAATAAAGTAATACCATCATTGCAAAATTACTGGAGGTATCGTTAAACTCAACGGCATTAGAGTCTGAATTCCTCTGAACACCTCCGCACCGAGTCGAGAGCCTGTCGAACCTTTGTCATTTTAATCACACTTCCGATCTTTCAAAATAATGATATTGAAATATGTTCAATTTCCCATGTTCAGTAGGAGTTGGTAATTTTCTGCGTGTTGTCGTTTAATATAAGCCTGTGTTATGTAAATTATGTTTCTTACGGAAATCATTTCAGTTATGAATTATGTCTTTTGTGTGTTAGAGAAATGGTAGAAATACGTATATTAATTTTGTAGTAATTCTTTGCGTATGAATTAAATGTGTCACTAGTGTAAAGCCTAGTCCGGGGAAAAGTAGAAGCAAATCTAAATAAATGTTTTATTGGAATTAGCGATACTGTTGTCCGTGGCTTGGCGATATCGATTATTCGTACAGTTACATTCTGCAAACATGAAATAAGTGTACAAAAATCTCTGACGCGAGACATCAAAGGTTCCGATTACACATAGGGGCCAACACAGTCTGTGATCTAAAAGCTGAAAGCCTTTTTTTGTCCTTTATGGTCTGCGCTGACGCGTTGCAGCCGTTTTTGGCATTACTTTTTTTATCGTTTATCTGTGTAATCGCCATGTTGACTTCGATCAATGGACTATTCAAAGAAATTAACGAGCGCTGCACTTTTTTTCTTCATGGGCGAACTTTTACGTCGACTGCGGGGCCCGTTCAATTTCGGTCCATTGTTGGTAGCGACAACTTTAGTTTAAGCGGTTCATGTGAAACGTGTGGAAAATAATTTTAACTGTTTTGGAGAGCAAATATAAAATACATAGTAGTTTATGTGAAGAACGCGAACTTACAGACGAATACCACAGTGTAAATAACAGATACGCACATTTCCCGAGCAAATGAAACGTAGAGGTTTAGGTTGAGCTCTTTATGGATTCGTCATTTGGAGTCGGCATCGCGCAAATCTCAATTTGATTGCAAATTAATATCCCTGATTTATGATTTAAAGCAAAGCATCCCTGTCAGCCGAAAACTTTTATAAGCCATAACAGAATTCTAATATTGCTCATGCAGTGAGGCAATAAAAATGCCTGCCTTCAAATCTGCGGCGCAATTACTCATTTGAAATGCCATTGGGGCCGTTCTGGCCCTCCCTCGCCCGCGGGCCGCGAAACCGTGCCATGCAAATTAAGCAGTCGTATTGAGTTATAGGTAATCTAGAATTAATACAATTTGCAGAGGTTCCGTTTAATCGCGTCTCCAGGAATAAAAACGTAGTTAAGCTTCCAGCATTGGTTTTTACTATTTATTAATCATAATGAATTTATAGGGTGTTTGTATATTTTTGTAATGAAATGTCGAATTCTGGTGTCAGAGTATATCTGGCTGCACAAAGGCCTCTGGCAACATCGACATAATTATATCAGCCAGATAAGTTTTTTTAATGTATTTTACTGTCAACCCAAAGGTTGTCTGGAATAAATCGCTTACGGCGATAAGGCCGCCCATTGTTTGCATAATGAAATTTAAATGCACTAATTAATAGTAGTTATAGTAACAAGGTATGTCCAAATAACTAATATGAAGATCTTGGATAGAATCTATATATATAAAAATGTTATGTTGGTTTGTGTACGCTTCAAAAACTCAAAAAGTTCTGCACCGATCGAGCTGAAATTTTAGCATGATATATAATCCGCATCAAGAATTGTTTATATCTATTTTTTCATCAGTGACATATCAGCGAATGTGCGAATGTGCCACAGCGAAGCGTGGCAGGGTACAGCTAGTTTAAAAATAAAAAAATATCTATTTGCTGTAAACTAAAGCATGGCCACCAAATAAATTTACACTACAAAAGAGATATTGCTCAAAAAAATATATTTTATGCCGTTACCCTGACTAATCGTGACTCTTCAAATAAATATATCAAAATATATCAGGAGAATATTACTGTTTAACGGAAAATTCTCCTCTAACAGAAAGCAACCATGAAAGGGCTTGGAAACTCGATGCCGCGTGTTCTAACGAAGGGTAAAAACATTTACCGAGACATTTTAAGGTGAACAGTCACGCGAACTGATGTCGTGAGAATTCGCTACTAATTCAACCGTTGAACCGCGTTTCCATCTATTCCACAAATCCCGTGTAACGTCAAAACGTCAAGGTAAAAAGTTGCAAGGCACATAGAATGTACGGCCTAGGATACTAGACACAAATAGCGTAATATATCGTAAAACAACACCCATCCGTTTCCTATTTTCTATATTAGCTGTTACAGCGATTTTACCTCTATAAGGGAGTCAAAATTACCTTATGCGATAACCCCAAACCCCAAAAAAGCGGTGGTAGCCTAGTGGGAGAACGTCCGCCTTCCAATCAGAAGGTCGTGAGTTCAAATCCCAGTGCAGGCACGTACCAATGTGTTTCTGTAAAACATATGTACGTAATTATCACTCGCTTTTCGGTGAAGGAAAACATCGTGAGGGAACCCACATACCTACCCGAGAATTATTTCGGAGGTAGGTATGTTATCCACCAATCCGGACTGGGCCCCCGTGGTGTATTATGGCCTTACCCTCCTCACGAAAGTGAGGAGAGACCCGTGCCCAGCAGTGGGACGTTATGGGTTGATGATGATGATAACCCCAAACAGAGTATATTATTTGTACACAATTTCATTAAAATTCGATCGAGTGACAAACAGATATGCAAACTCTCACGTTTCTTGTATTATTAGGAAGTAGAAAGGTGTGTTCTGATATACAATTATTTATTATCATCGGCACTTTTTATAACAAATTCGAATAATCTTTCGTAAGATTTCCTTTTACCTTTTCCTGTTTAAGCGTGTTAAGTCAAATACATTATTATTTATCTTTTCTTTCTATCTTTATTTTCACGAAGCTGTCAAATGTTTGTTCCGCGATATTTGTTTATTTTATGAAACCCCTTTGCCAATGCTATTATGTAGTAGTAAGTTAACGAGTTAATCCCAATGTCAGTAAACTAAAGGCGATGAGTTTCGTGAGCGATCCTCGACAGCATAGCTTAGAGGTTAGCGCGAGAATCGTACACTTAACGTTTAAAAGTAAGCTTTGGTTAAAGGTACCGTAGAGTGGAAGTTTGAACGGACTGAGCCTTTGCACTTAAGGGATTATCACCATGCTTGTAACATTGTAACTACGTAGGGTCAATCCTGGTTTTAAAGCGGACGCTCCACATTGATCATTGTATGTTCACGCAGAATATTGGTTACGTGTTGCGATGGGGGACAGGCGGGAATCCAATCAAAGGCCAATATCAGCACATGCTAGTATAAAATACCACCCTCATATCGACGCGGTCCAGGCGTCGGATAGGCGATACTGATTAACGTGAAGTGTAAGTTACACCGCTTCAGTTGATAAACGCATGTGCTAACGCTGATAGCAAACGTGATCTGATTGATGGGTGCACTTTGGGTCGTTATTTTGCTCTGACAGAGTGATACATGGATTATTATTTTTGGCTTGAAGTTTTCAATATAAAGTTCATCATCATCTCAGCCCGTATCAACCCATTGTTGGGTATAGGCCTCCTCTCCTTCGCGCCATTTATTCCGGTCCTGTGCGAGACGTATCCACTGCCTTCCGACTAACTTGACAAGGTCGTTCGACCAGCGGGCTGGTGGTCTGCCTACCGGTCTGCACCCTTCTCTCGGCCACCATTCCGTCACTGCTTTTGTCCATCGGCCGTCCTCCCTTCTGGCCAGGTGTCCTGCCCATCTCCACATAAGCTTTGCTATCCGCTTCCCCACATCTTCAACCTTAAATTTACTCGTACTATAAAGTTACTCGTTATAAACTATTTAAAAAACACGCATACTATGCAGTGTTCTAGAGACTGTTATGGGTAGGCGTAGCGCTTACCATGCGGTGAACGACTTGCTCGTCTCGTCCCTCGGTCAAATAAAAAAAACTACGTAAAAAGTTAAGTAAATTAAAAAAAATTGTATCCACTGCTGGGCAACTGTCTCCCTGTTAGTTTTCAAGCGTCTATATCCAGCGCTAAGTCTAACTAGTCAGGATGTAGGGTACCTTTGAAGGGACGCTCACGAAGCCGTCGCCAATGGCTCCCATTGTGTGACAACTTTGGTAAAATAAGCATTATATTCTAATTGAAAAATAACAATAGCTAATTCTATTCATTTAAAATAATATTTTATTTCAATTCTGTCTGGCCATTGGACATCGCAAAAAGTGAGTCGGGTATTTTTTTAGGAAATAAACGTTTCTTATCTTGGGCGAGTTAGTTCGGAATAGAATAAGGCCTCTATATTCCGTATTCGATCGTTGGTTGTTACAGAAGGGTTTAAAAATATAATCTATGAACATTTCAATTAGGAACTCCTAAATGTAAATTAAATGCAATGTAAGTAGAGGCAAACTTTAGCCGATCTTCAGACTACGTTAAAGCGAGTTGAAATTCTTAAGACGCAGATTAGTGTTGGCTCATAACGGCGTGTAGTGCGCTAACCTCTTTTCATAAATGTTTTACAGGTAAAAGTAGCTCAAATAAACCAAGTTTAACTTTTTATAAATACTCATAGAAATAACTAAGTAAAGCTCTAATTCACGCGGACTTTATAACGTATTCACAACTACAAAACCCCAGAGCGCTCCACTATTTACAAAACGTAGTGCAAATGCCACAATTTTATTACATTAGTCTAGGAACACAATTAGGTGGCACAGTCGGCCATTTGTTAACACCATGGCATTCTGAATTCCTGCCAAGTGGCACCACTACGCTGCATGTATACGAATAAGGTCGAAAATTAAAGCTATAACGGTTGAACGAGGTCTGTTTTGAATCTACAAATCGGTATAAGAGAGTACCTACTTAATTTCTAAGCAACCACTCCGATTTTGGCACGCACACATCCAAACTTAAATGCACAGTAGCTGCGTAGGTTCGGTGCTTAACTTGCAATTTGAAGCAAAAAAATTACATATTTTTTGCCAAGCGGTAGTGTGCAAACATTACTGTGTTCCGGTTTGAAGGGAACTGTTTTCAGCGAAATTACTGGCCTTAGACTTTACAGCCGATGTCACTGGGTGACGAGCGCAGTGCGGTGCCGCGCAGGATTGTGTAACGCAAGGTGTCACTGTGACTGTTATGGGCAGGTGAACGAATCACACAATTAAATAAAAAAAAATAGTGCGCAATGTATACCATGGTTGGTTATCAATAATTGCACCTTGATAACAAACTGTCACGTCCGTTTAAATCATCTCATTAGTTCCTAACTTTTAGTATTGTAATAAAAATAATATTAAATACTTATTGAGTATAATAAAAACAGACGTTAAATTAGTAATAGTTTAGTCAAAACTGTATTGAATGATGTGGTCTCCCATAATAAGAGACACACAATGAACAAGAGCCATACCCAGAACACACTAAAACCACGTAAAGTGTAACCTCGGTTGGAAATCCAAATTATAAATGAATACTCTCTAGCATGTTGCCGGCAAAGCCAGATACTTTCTTAACAACCATAATAGCGGCATAGTGTGCAGAAGAATAAAATCAAAAAGTACAAAATATAATACAGGAACGTGGTGCAATGTGGCATCTTTAGATTTTACGGTAATTTGTGTTTTGTAAGACATTTGGATTTAAAACGTTCTAATTTTAACTTAACTTGTTAGTTTGCTTGTGTGGAAATCCTGCTCGTTGCTTTGCATTTAATGTCTGGACATTTGGATCAGGTTGCCTCCAAAACGTATTCTGTAATCATTTCGCTTTTTGATATGTCTTGAACTGGTGTACTGTCTTTAAAACGTAGTGTACCTAAACCAGAGTGGCAACAGCTGAATGTACGATCTGGCTAATATTGTGCTTACTAAGTGTGATATTGAATGGAAACTTGAATTGAAATTGTGCCGTTATGCAATAGGAGGGTAGAAACTTAATCTGGTAATTGTTTTGTATAGCCACTTCAGCAACGGTGTGGGAAAAAGGATCCGCCCAAATGTTTATATAACCAAAACAGCCCAAATTGGCAAGATGCTAAATGGCCAAGTTCTTTAATTCCCAATTCGTACACCGCATCCGCAACAAACAACAAACGTAGATCCTGACCCATATCTATAAAAAAAAAGATCTGCATTAAATTTTTATAGTCAATCTTTGATAGTTTTTCAAAAATATCTTTAAAGTACAGACATGGCTCTGTTACAGTTTTGTAACAATATAGATTCATTCAAAAACATGAATATTCGTCCCGGAGAATCTGAGCCCTTGATCCGAGCTCGCAGGAAATTGCGTTGCGAAAGGTACATTGTCTCCTTTGGATTACTGTCAATTCGGCACGTCATTTCCGCTTCACGAAAACATCCGGTAATTATTCGGATATTGTCAAATGTAATAGAGCGCTTTTGAAATGAATCACCTGTAGAATGTCCAATTTTATCTCCTGATTTACTGGATACCGAGATTTAAGTGATTTTCTCTTGATTTACGAGGAAAATTAGTCAAGGCGCAAGTGAAGTTTTGGCTTAAAATATGAATTATCTGTTGTTTTTTCTTAAGTCATTGAATAATGAGACGGACTTGTACATTTTATGGCAAGCGCCTCCTGCCCGTAACAATTACAGTGCCAACTATAATTTTGCATTGCATAACCTTGTGCGGAACTGAAGAATATGTTTAATAATAAAGTTCTTAAACTTTCACGAATCTTGTTCATATTTATTTTACTTATTGGCGTAATTCAACAGCGTTTTACAATAAATATACAGTAAGTTTGGTATAAAAATATGGCCAATACAGGATTACATATTATATGGATGAATTATGGCTTAGTGTGTGTGTGCGTGTGTGTATTAATTCTATTTATTAATTTCTTTTCTGTACGCGAATAAGACCTCTTTTAATTTATAACATGGAGATGTAGCTGCTTTTGAGACCGACAGTACCCTCTAAAAGGAAAGCAATACGAACGAAACCAACTCAATACTGCAAAGTATGCACGCATGTTAACAAATTGACTGCATCGAGGTGTGCAAATACGAACGTTAATAATGATCGACGTACTAGTCGTATTATTTTCCGAAACAAACGTGGCAAAACCAGTTCCGAGTTACCTTTGCGCCAATATTCCTGAACAGTAATTGCCAACGTATGGTATCGGTTACACCGCAGTGCAATACCATAATTAATAGTGGGGTTGTAACGTACACTTTGGGTTACGGATATGGATACTATTGAAAATAAACCTGATAATTACGGATACCTTTCATGGGGGATGGTTGATTGCATGGTACCAAGACGTTTGAAAGGACCTTTGACCCTAAAGTATGACAGAATAGGCTTAAAAAAATATACAGTTTTAATTTCAGACTAACAATATAATCACGAAAGTTAAATATAAATTTCAATACTGATCTGTTTTTAGATGCGTCTTTTACAGACATTGTGTCACATAACAATTTAAATAAAAACTCAATATTTACACTGACCTCTTTAGACCTAAGAAAAAGGTAATAAGCTTACGTCAAGACAAGTGGCAATCGCTAGTGAAGTGGAATTAAAAAGCTAAAATTATTTGGTCAGAGTCGCTGACCAATCACATTTTTACACTTGGCTGTTATGACTTTATGTCTAAGCTTCTTAGCAGTTAGGAAAAACGTGGATTTAATATTATTGGAATTTTATAAGGTCTACTAGTCTGATTTGTCCTCTTATTTCTGTCCCTCTGGTTTGTTTCTATGTTTCTTTGAATTTGAATTACAGAATTCTAATATCTACCTGCTAACAGCACCTAACTTATGAGAATAAGTCATTGGTGCGGCGCCGAGGATCTGACTCGGTGTCGTCGGATTAGAAAGTGCACAAATTGCCGCTCGACCACTATTTAGGATTGTTATTTCATTTACGGACACGGACATTTTAATCGGATATCCATAAATTTCGGTGGACATCTACGCCATCCCTAATTATTAGTGCTGGATCAGTGGTGAGGTGGTTACATAACTCCTGTTGCAATCAATTTCAATCAGTCATTGTCATAACGTTGTAACTATGCAGGATCTATGTCCAACTTTAATCTGTTTTTCACCCTCCGAAACAAACAGAGGGTTGTTATAAATTTAACGTGCGTATAGTATCGGTCTGTAGTATCGCTTTCAGCGATAAGACCGCCCATTGTACTACCCTTGTTTACCTATTGTAATTTTTCTGTACTGTGTTTAATTTTGTTTCTGGTGTACAATAAAGAGTTTTTCTATTCTTTCTATTCTATTCTATCGTAGCTCTCAGATAGATTAACTGATTTTGATATTAATTTTATTTTTGAATGTCAGGTGACTTAACTGTGATTCAAGAAAGTCTATTCAGCTGTTTAAAGATAACGAGCTCTACTCTAGATGTGTTGACAAACAAATTTTTAATTCAAATGTTACTTGTCTTGAATTCGATTGCAACAGAGATACGTAATTGGCTCCGAGAGTAACGCGCTGACAGCCAGGCAGGCAGTCCCATTTCAACTGCGGTGACGCACTGCCGCAATTGGGAAATTGCATTGCCCTCGCTTTAATGGGATTAATTTGTATACCTCATCTATTCAATGCTCACAGACATCCACTGACTGATATTGAATCATATGATTTGATCCGTGGTTTCTATGCCAAGATTAACCTATATAACCGATGAGTCCAAAAAGTAATAAAATAATAAAACAATCTATTAAAACAATTACTGAGTTTGTATTATTACATCTTCTATATAGATAAAAACATTATGTCGGTTTGTGTACGCTTCAAAAACTCAAAAAGTTCTGCACCGATCGAGCTGAAATTTTAGCATGATATATAATCCGCGTCAAGGATTGTTTTTATCTATTTTTATCATCAGTAACATATCAGCGAATGTGCGAATGTGCCACAGCGAAGCGTGGCAGGGTACAGCTAGTAATTTATATTAATGTCGATTTAAGTTGAAAACTATTGAATTTGTTTTATATTTTCTCTCGAAAGTGAGAAATCCGGGTCAGCAGTGGGCCGATATACGAGTAAGTGATGATGATGATAGCACTCATGGATAATCTATCTTCCTAATTATTAAAAAAAAGAATTTTCAAAATCATTTCATTAATTCGGCAGATTACCTCCAACGAACTTTTAAACTCACAAATTAACCTCAACTCTTTATAATATTGGTTTAGAAAACCCGAACCGCACCCATGTCAAGCTGAGTGCTCAGTAAAAACTCCAAGCTGACTCTCTGACTCTGAGTTATAGTGATTTCAAAGTGCATCCATACGAACTCCAAGTCTGTTTGGAGCAGACATAATTATTATCGAGATAATGAAAAAAACTCCTCTAACAAAAACAGAGCCGGGAACAGGAATCGTAGAAAGTTATCATATTTTCACAACATTATTGCATTGTTTCTTCCGTCGGAAATGAGTTTTTTTTTAAATGAGGCATCTAACTGTATGCGTTCGTTCAATTGGCGGAATCATTTGAATTTCAATACATGGATAAAGATGGCCTAGCTTTGTAAGCACTCGAAAAGTAATTAATAAAAAAACTATTTTAAATTTAAAAAAAAAATCTTTCTAATCTTGTTCAATGCAGTTTTAACAGTCCGCAATGATCCGCAATGAAATGACCTAGCTATAAAAATATTGTTTACTTCTCTAATGTTGTATACAAAATAAGACTTAACAAGAATTGCAAACGGAAAACAATGTCGGCGCTGAGTACGCAATACTCATAATTACAGAATTAAAAAACACGGGCATATAAAGAACGCAAGGGACTTAAGACCACTGAATAACGAGGCAACATTATTTAATCGCGGGCCCTCTCTCGGTTTTAATTCGGATTTATGTATGCACATTAAAGAAAGAGGCTTACATCCGAGATCCACGACAGTGACACGGAGCTCTGGTCCTGTACGTATCCACCTTTATTTTGCACATTATGTTTGTGTAAATAAATGTAAGGCGCTAACCTTATGAATAAAGAATATTGCCAAATATATTTCTGTGTCACCTTTAGCACACCTTTTTTGCAGGAATTAACGTAAGTTGGTATTTATCTATTGGAGAGTTGGCGTTGATTCCTATATCGTTCCACTGCTGACAACGGGTCTCCCTTCACTCTCGTGAGGAGGATTAGGCCATAACCCACCATGGAGGCCCGGTCCGGATTGTTGGATAACATACCTACCTCAGAAGTAATTCTCGGGTATGTGGGTGAATCACATTGTTGTACATTAGTATGTGCGTGCCCGGTTTGAACTCACAACCCTCTCCTTGAAAGGCGGACGTTGTCTCACCAGGCTACACCGCATAGATTATTGAAATCAATTTTAACACTGTTCTAAATTTATTTTATATGATTAATAGCATCTTAATTATTAAAGTGCCAAAATTGTAATACCCCGGGTTTTCTAATTAGACATCATGTTACAAATTCAATGCGCGCATGTTTGCACAAACGAACCGCCCAGAACTTGCGTGGAGCGAGACGTGCGTGGAATCCCATAAATTTATCCTCGATTTCTTATAAACAAGTTAAGTCATAAGAACAATGAAATGTAAGAACGTAGAAAGCATTATCATTATATTTAAATCTTGAACAGTAAATCTAATTTACGATTCAATCGCATTTTGTCCGCTTTAGATCTTTACTAGGTAGGTGGGCTTTAGTAAGTGTATTGTGTTTACTAAAGCTATGGTGTTCAACAAATAATTATTGTATTGTATTGTATTATAATAATATTCTAATCGTCAAATAATCTCATATAAATAATCTCATTGTTAGTTCTAGTAGCTTTTTGAGGGTTTTTAATTCAATTATAACAGTTTCTTTCCATGAAATACTTGTTTTGCTGAATACTATATAAAAATATTATAAAACTAAGAAACTGTTGGAGAGATTTTATAATATTTCTGCTTTCACAAATGCTTCATCTGATATAACTAATATTTTTGATTGTCAATTGTTAAGATTATTAATTCTAGTTTAAAAGTTTTCTTTGTACGGTAGTGTTTCAATAGAGTTTATCTTTTTATCTATCTGAAGGAAGATTTTAGTATATTATAGTCATCTATGATAATAAGGTCTTCATAATTACATAATGTTTTCTGTGATGTTTTATTGCAGTGTGTAAACGTGTATGAAGGCGCGATCGAGGGCGGTGTTCTTTTTGTTCTCAGTCGCGTTACGAGACGAGCATGTCGTTCACCTGGATGGTAAGTACTACGCCTGCTCATAACAGTTATAACGCCACCCAGAACTTTGCATTCCATAATCTTCCGCGGCACTGCACTGCGGTCGTCACCCTAAGTCATTGGTTCTACAGTCATATATGACCTGTAATTTCGCTGGAAACAGTGCACTACTACTTGGCGGATGAATATCAGGCACAGGTCTGGGATTTCCGCAGGCGGTCAATTGGAGAAGAGGCCTGACTTGTTCGTAACATAATCGACAAAAGAATCGACAAAAAAATTCGTCGGAGTGGTGGCCAAGAGGAGCGCAACGCCTGCGAGGCAGACCACCAGCCCGATGGTTGGACGACATCGCCAAGCACGTCGGGATTGAATTGATGAGACTGGCACAGGACCGGAACAAATGGCGTGAAATAGAGGAGGCCTATACCCAGCAGTGGGTGGATACGGACTGAATAGATAGATTCGTAACATAATCTAATACAGTAATATCCAGGAGAAACCTTCACGCTCCGGCCTGCCAGCCGGGTTGTTACTTCGAATATGCACCTTATGAACCAATAAACCGTTTGTTGCACCTTGTATATGCAGAGGCTTTTCTATACCATTTCCAATATCGGTAGGTACAGGCAGTCAAGTTGAAAATCAGGTTGCCAATAGCATGTAGCTTCTATCAAGCTTTCGGCAAGCTTTCAATGTAAATCAGGAAAGCTTGACGCGGTATCGACAAGGGTATTAAATGCGATGGCGTGACTGGGGGGGGGTTATTGTTTCCTTTGTTTTTATATACGGTATAATTTCATGTAAAAATTCAAATAAAAAATTAACTTTTTGCGTTTTGTTTACTTGCTTATACGTAGTCGTTTTCTTTCTATTTTAAATGTATTCGTACCCTTTGTAAGTGCAGCATAAAGCGATTTTCATTTGAGAATAAACATCAGTTTTGTTTTACCCAAATATCTCTTGAAGCTTATCACTAGATTCGTATGAATTTTAACGATGTAAGATGTCACGCTTGAATGTTGGCATGCCTGCAGCCATGAAATTGACTTCAGTCAAAAAATACTCGTCGAAAAGACAAAATGAAATTGTAACAAGATTAAAGGTTTAAGAGTTAAGACTTCCATCAGCCCAGTTTGTTGCCATAGTACAGCTTGCAATATCCCAGATCGATCGAGTGGCTAGCGCTATGTTATGCGGAACGATGCACTCTTTTGTAACATGTCGTTATTGTCCCTGGACAATGTTGAACCAATCTGTTTTCAGTTTGTTCGTCGCTGGTTCTTTTATAAAAATATTGTGTTTTTCGTTAGTAAATACAAGAACATGTAACCACACCGATGTAGACCGAAGTGGCAGCTCTTATTAACCAAGTATAAGACTCATTTTGGGTCAATTTTAGTTAGTTATTTCCTTAATAGTAACATACGTACACTACATACATTGTAGTGGAGACCTCTTCTGCAAGAGACCGCTTGGGGAAGTACCACACCTTTGCCAGATATTCATCCGCCAAGTAGTAGTGTGCAAACATTACTGTGTTCCGGTTTAAATGGCACTGTTTCCAGCAAAATTACTGCGCATATGAAACTTTAGAGCCGCTGTCTCAGGGTGACGAGCGCAGTGCAGTGCCGCGCAGGATTATCCAATGCAAAGTTCTGGGTAGCACTATAACTGTGATGGGCACGTTACAGGCAACATGTTATGGTCACTGACCGCTACCGTTTGATTTCATTAGAGTAGCAAAGAGTACCAAAGAGTACCATTTATAAAAATTGAGTGTATAATATAATTTTACGTTCTCTATTTCTTCATCTATTTCGTTGCACAGGGGGACATCACTATAAAGTTTGTAATAAAACGTATCTCACAGCCGTCCTTATGTCTGACTTCTACAATTTATTTTTTATTGCCGCATAGACATAGACATTTGACCGCAGTCTCACCTGACGGCAAGCGATGAGACAGGCAATGCTGTAAAATGATCGCTTAGAAGATTCAGTCCAGTCAATCAGTCAACAACAAAACAACTAATTATAAATAACACAAAGTAAGGGTAACTGAGATTACCTTTCAAAAAAACAGATATCTAAAATACCTTTTCTCATCCTCTCTCGCCTAATAGAATAACAGACTGTTGTGATGTAAATGGGAAAACCTTTGCGAATCAAACATTATTCAATCAATTTACCCCGAAAGGATATCGAGGCGAAATCACGCAGATAAGCGGAATCGAGGGCCGTAGGGATGCCTGATCCCCGGTTACTTAAAATCGCATGTATAATTTAAAAGGAGAACCTCCCTCGAACGTGTGGTTGTTCTTTAACACGATATCGCGAGATCGATATAGGAGGAAATTGAATTTAATTCCGTTCCTTTTTTTTGCACCGTGAAGTATTAATAGTAATAAGAAAAAGTATTAGAAACAAGCTGACAGCGTATCTCCTTCCAGCTTCGTGGCGATATTTTTCTAGCCTAATGGTGAGAAGTTTATAAATCGTAGTGTTTCTAATTCAGTGTGGGCTACCGCTAACACTGCCAACACAGTGTTACTAAAATCAATTTGAGTGATGGAACGGTTTGTCCATTAGTTTTGCTTGATTATCATTCTCTCAACGAACTATTTCCTATAGTTGACGCGTTATTTCCGTATTCACAGTAATAAGGCAATCTTTGCTCCTAATTGATAATGATTATAGAGTTTCTGAGCCCGTGGCAAGTGACGCGACCATCTGTAGGGACCGAGATCAAAGAGGCGCCAACGTCTTTGTGAGTCAAACGTCGCCGGTATCGAGCAGGTTTGGCTTGACCCTTGTCAAGCTTCCCTATCCCATATTAATATATAATGGCGAATGGTTGTTTTTAATTCTTTTGTCCATTTGTATGGTTTTGGACTTTGTAATTGGTGCCAAAATACGTAGGTGGAGATTTCAATTACAGTTCAAGTCGTTGGTATCCAACTTTGAATATTAAAAAAACGGGATTTACCATTTTATGATATCTGTCAATTTTCTTCGTAATGACTATTTTTTTCGGCAAAAGTAAAATCTAATTATTATCTTAATTCTCAGAAAATAATTGGTCGTTCAAGAGTCATTTTTTTATTTAAAAATGCAAAACTTAACTGTTTCGCATGGTTAATCCAACGTTTTCAGTACTATTACAAATATAATGGCGCATTACCATAATGCAGCATACGTTGTTTGGCCCGCATTTGCTCGAAATCGATTCAACCGTATAGCACTATACCGAACACGTAGAGTTGCTAGGAGATACTTCAAATTACCCCACAATTTCTATTTGATAATCGTCCAATTGTCCATGTGATTTATTTTAGCGTATTATCCAAAAATAAGAAACAGATTATTGCGCTATTAGGCGCAACGGGCTTACTTATTCAACTTTCATCTTTTGATATATGGATTTCCGCAATGCAACGCGAGATTAAATCAACTATCGTGTTTTCTATGAATGAATTCCATGAACGAGTAACAAAAACCTCCATATGTCCTGAGAGAATTTGTTCTCAACGCTATTTATTAATTACTAAAATACTATCTAGTTGTAGTAGGTATTAAGTGTACCAACTTACTTGATTAACTTAAACTTAAAAGTCAAGATATGGCACATTGAAACAACCAAAGCGGTCAATGATTTCACCAAAGTTCCCAAGTATAGTTAAATTTCCCCAGTATTTAGGGAGTTTCTTGCAATTGGCTACACACACGAATATGTATATTCGATGTACCGAGCAGAGAGGCCGTGCTCCAGTAATGTAATTTGAAAAACCGAAACATTACGGGACACGATGTCGGCCTACCGACGTACAGGTGACGAGAAAAGTGAAATATATATTATAATAATTTGTGACAAGAAGTTCACATTACGTTTACGTAATGTGTGCTCATCCTCTTTTGTATTACCTACGATGATTGCTAATCGTAAGAGTCTCCCGATGGCTTATTGGCACCTACCTATGTTCTTCCAAATAAATTAATAAACAGTACACATTTCTGGGTGGCACTGAAATTGATAAAGGCATGTAGAACTCGCCATCAATAGAAGTGATCTGCTCGTTCTGTCAGTTGCAATTTTTTTTAACTTTTCTTATAATTATTACTTTCTCAATTTCTCTTTTCACAAAAACGTAGACAATTACCGCGAGGTTATAGAATTCTATTCAGAAAAATATGTATTATAGTTCCATAGTAAAGAGTAACAAATAGACGCAAATTTTACAGCTTAAATTATGTTAGTAATTATTTGTGATCAAAAGTTATGATTGGTCTAGTGATTCCATTGTGGCTCCGTGTTGCGAATGATCGGTTTAACCAAAAACACACACGAGTAGACGCGTGATTGTACAATAATTAATTAAAATATCGTATGTTTGTTTTGGTTCAATTAACGTTATTCAATATTAGCCGCTTGATTTTACAACGTGTAATATTATTTTGTGATATCAAAATACGTGATTACTAAAGTCGAATCAAATTAGCACTTATACTGTAATCAGATTAATTAAATAAACCCCTTTTATTAATTATGAAATGGGTAAAATTTAACTTATTAAGTACGAACTGCAAAATTAATTTAACTTTTCTGTGTGAGATAGAAAATGTTTCATTGCACAAGGCCTTTGTAAAGACTACGTTAATTTACATTTTCTTGCAGCCAGCCTTTGATTATTCCTCCAACCTTTGTGTTTGTAACGCGTAGTGACGGTAAAATAAAACTCAAAGGAAATTATGTAGAAGTCATACCTGTTTAAATAACGGAGCACTTTTGTTCTCGACTATACTCGCAAGGCAGACGGCGGTCTTATTTAGGTAACTGAGGTTTTATTGTATATACCTGTGTCGTTTCGATAGACTAATATGAAGTTACGTATTTTCGTTTGTTACTGTACCATGGCTACTACTTTCCTAATGTTGGTTTTTATTATATTGTTACCTCATTTCAGTTTGTGAAGAAAATACAAAAGAAATCTGTAGTGGAGGTAGAACTTAGCTTTTCTGACAGGTTTTTTGTTGGTGAATATTGTGCGCGTAAATAAAATATTATACCCAAAACCATATAAAAAGGGGAAGGTGTAGCTCGGCTGGAGTAGGTTACTAAAATAACTTCCCCTAAATATTGTATGATGTCCAAAAAATACTGGCCTACTGCGAGTCCGTCTCGTAGTTCATGGTTCCGTACTTTGAAGGTTTTTTTTAACTGCCGTAAGATACGTTTGATGAGCTGTAAATAAGATCTAACAATTATATAATCTTAAGATATATGTCGGACGTGTTCGTTTAAAAAAATAGGATCAGTTTTAGAAAATAAATTTTGTACTTGTGTACATAGAAAGTCTTTATTTATCTAGTAACAGTTAAAAGTCCATGATAGACAGACGGACAGCATTGCCACAGCAATGGGGTTCCTTCTGGACCCTCTGAGAACGGAACCTTCAAATGCATTGGATTCTGCCCACGTCCCGATTGAGAGCCGGTGGTTGATTGATTTTGGTGCGTTCTACCTTTCCTATAGTTTATTTAACTTTATACATGCTGATCCACACAGGTGTGCTAAAATTGCAGCGTTATTTCTATTAAGCGTCTTGCGTCTTTTCCACGTCGCTGCGGTTTTATCATCCATTATTTTTAGCCTTTTGCTAATAACTTTCACTGTAGAATTGCCCTTTTATTTTGTACTACCCTTGTTAACCTATTGTAATTCTTCTGTACTGTGTTTAATTTTGTTTCTGGTGTACAATAAAGAGTTATTCTATTCTATTCTATTCTAATTATACGTGATTTTGACATTATTCGATTTTTATAATTCGGAACCGTGTAGCATCCACCTGTTTGACCTCATTAAATTATTTGATAGGTTTTTGTACCTTCTAAAAAGAGATATCGCAAGAGCGACCGTTCATATCGCCCCTGTGTGGGCAAGGTTTTATGCGGTAGGCACGCGCGTGAACCAATTCTAATCTAAATTGACTGTTTGATTGATTCCAATATCCATCCACATATTGTGGAGAGGACAAAAAGGTGAGCGCATGCAAATCGGTATTGGATTTTGAGCGGTGCACTATTTGATTGGCTGCGTGTCGGATATTTTTATCAAAATTCTTTTATAAACTTTATCTCTCTTTAAAATGGTTTGTTTATTTGTTTATTGTTAATTCCAACGTTTTGTATCAGAAGCCAAGATTGTGAGCGATCAAGAGCCTCTGGAATGGATTAGGGACTTTTGTCAATCAAAATAATGAGGACAACCTCATGAGAGTAAGACTTACTCTCATAAGGTATGTAAGTACGGATTTCTATCGCTCTGTGTGATAGAGAGTAACCAAGTGGCTTAGTTTGCAAAGCTCATTATATACGCAACCACCGCTGCTCTTAAAAGCAGTAAATATTTTATCTTAAAATAATAAGCACTAATGAATAGTTTATATCTACATAATCTACTCTTGCTAACACCACCACTTTGTTTAATATGTTCTCGGTAAGGTGCGGCGAGGCTTCGACAGGCTTCTAATTAATATTCCATTTTTAATTTCACAATTAAAACTGTAGCTTGGTTGCGCTCCTAGGTCTTCGCCGCAGCTGGTGATGCGAAAGTTAACTAAGTAATTATTTCTAGTATAGGGTTCAGCTCAGAGCCAGAGAACAAAGAGTTATAATTAGGATGTCGATTAAATTCAATTTCCCATTAAATGTAAATACGATTTGCTGATGTTTTATTTATTACTAGCTTCGACTAGCCCTTCGACTTGCCCTTTTGTTTGCGCTTACGAATATTTATATTCATATCTCCACAACCCTGCCAAGCATCAAATGGAGCAAACACGAAAATTGACGTCAAAAATCTCGTTTTATTCTTTAAAACTTCATTGATTTCCGTCGAGCAGTTTCAAAGTCAATTCAAGACAAACGTACAGAAAGAACATCTAATGATGGTCATTCATGATCAGGCATCAAATGAAAAGGAACATTCGCTTAAAATTTGGTGTTAAAAAAATCACAGACGCCTCAATTTTATTATTTGTGTAGAGCAGATAATCTGATTCGAGTATAGCCAATGGCCTCGTGATAAAACGAAAGCGGATCGTGCTCCTGCATACCCTGAATCATTGAATTTTATCCCCATCGTCAAATTATTATTCGGTTACGTTGGACACACAGCTATCAGCCTCTTTTTGGAACTCATCTCATGAAGTAAGTGCTAGGTAGGCATTATTTATCTTTACCGTCATTGCAAACAATGTTTATATCCAAATAACAATTATACAACACACTTTATACCAGTTGTGATTGTAATTGCGTCTTGAGTAAAGATTATTAAGATTTATGAATGCGGAATTTAAATTTTGACACATGCTCTTGATATGGTATACAATCAGCGATGACACCGGTGTCTTGAAATCTCTGAAACAAGCAAATCGGATATACTTGAACTCGAATAAACATCACGACGTTTGGTAGAACATTACGAATTACGACAATCCTTTGAAACACCACTCAGACATACTAATAATAAGTTTATATCAATGATTAGTATAATCCATTTTTATTTAGAAGTTTATTGAGAGTTCCATCACAGATTTTAAATAAAACTCCAAACCCTGTCCAATAACGTTCTTCAACTAGAAACATGTAATCTACTTATCTAACAACTTCGAACTTTAATCCCTCCCTCCAAGCAAACTCTACAAAAAGCCAAATCACTACTAGCTAATCACACCGGTTAGTTCAATTAAAGCCGAGCATACCTGGAAACCAAACGCAAAGCTTCTGCTAAGTAAGCTGCAAACGTAAATACGTTTGAGTGCAAAAACGGAACGTAAATAGTTTGGGGGACTGGTTTAAGCCCACAAATCCGTTAATGGACGTTCGGAAGCGTTATCTAAAAGGTAAAACCGTTTATTGAAACTTTGACATGAAACTAGTTGACGGGAGAGGTGTGACATGCTTGAATGTTGGTATTAATATTGCCACGCGATCGCATCAGTGGTTCAACGCATCCGTATTAATTAACTTCTAAGTAAAAATAATTGCAACCAGAACAATTGAATTGTAAAACCTAATTAATCATTTCATACTTGTTACTTTTGTTTGTGCTTCGTAAAAGTATATTTTTTGCGCGATTTGATATTCTTTGTTATTTTGAATTTGTCGAAGTTTCAGCGATGCATCCGGGCTTCGATCAATGGTGTACGAGTCACAAAAGTTATGAAAAGGTTACAAAGAAAATAATCGACACTTAAAGTCAAAGACTTCTTATTATCCTTTTTAAAGTCGATGTATGTCCTTAAGTTTTAAGAATAAATAATATTATTAATACGTAGGACCAGATCGGCCCAAAGCCGGGATGAATGGCGTAAGAGGGAGGAGGCTTATGCCCTGCAGTGGGTTGGATGAGCTGCATATGATGATGATGATGATGCAAAACATATCCAACGCATGCGATACCGGTTCTGAAAAAAATATTTATAGACCATTGGTCTGCTGGCTCATCTTATAATTGAGACTGCTATTCATAGCTTCGAAGAATACCATAGAAATATTTATCATCTAAATTTGTAGTATAATCATTATATTTTTATACAAAATATCAACAATGTGTATACATATATTATTCGGATCGAGACTCAATATCGAAAATCTATAAAATAAAATTCAAATATCCGAGAAGTATAGATGGCTCGTCTAGAGACATTCACAAGTTTCTAGACCAATCACAAAGAAGTCCATTTTTCCAATAATTTATGTAGATTTGGCGTATTTTATCGCAATTGAGGGCGATCAAAAGGAACTTTGCATGCTTTCAAAGAGTCGAGTCCGCAATCCTCCACGTTTGATGTCTTGTGCTTATATCTCGCAGTTAAAAACGCAGAACCATTACGACCGTTTCCGTTTGAAAATTCTTGCTCTTTGAATTTTTCCCAGACGAATGGTAAACTTAATTTTCTTTCCATTTTTGAGCGCACCTGAATGAGATTGTTAGTGACTTTTGATGTTCAATCTCTCAATAAACTATCTATTGTCGTCGAATAACCTAAAAGTCTTCAAGATGAAGAGATTCTTTACTTTATTCGATGAAGTACCAGATGGTACCATTGTAGTAGTACTACTACGTTTTTAATATTCGAAAAGAATTGTGCGTCCGCGCTCTTCGACATAAATCAAATAAGCACAGCTATGGCTCAGTCGAAAGGAAATAGATTTAGTATTCAGCACTCGTCCCACCTGCAACGGCGAGTTATTAAAAGTTCACTAGATTTTTCCCACTCAAAAATACCAAGTCACCGCTAGCGACGCGGCTTCATTCAATTAGCACGACATTTCCATGCTAACTGTGTATGAATGAACGGCGCTAAATGAATGTCCATTGACTTCGTAACATCTTTATGGAAGGGAGGACTGACGCAGACGCGGCGGTTGAATGGACATTGGATGCAGATAGGAAACATGACAGTTGATTGTATGTAGCGCTCATCAATGCTTCTGTTCGTCTTTACACTGGTGCCATGCAACTGGTGCAATTTAACCATTGAAAAACAATAGGGTTGACTGACCGTAGGTCTACATCTATGATTATAATATTATGATTGACAGTAAAATGAGGCAATCATATCCTAGCTAATCCCCCTTGCGTGCAACTCAAGCTGTTTCTTAGAGAGAATGTATGGGCTACAAGACACCACGCTGGCCCATTGCAGATTGGTGGATACTACACGTTATTATCTTTAAATATTAAGGTGTCATTAAGTCATTTGTAAGTGCCAATTTTATCTCTATATTTTCGTTAACCGCTCTTTTACAATTGCATCGAAATTCGTGTACGAGTTTTGTAATGTTTTATTTGTACAGGGTCGACGATTGAATTGGATTCCTATATACAAATAAAGTGAAACGTTACATTGAAGTTTGAAAATAAAATATGTTAGCTACAAATTGTTAGAAAATTCACAATATTTTCCGGCCAGTCGTCAAACGGTGCACAAGAAGCCGACTCAATGCGGATTGTAGGAAATTTAAGTGGACCGCATGTAGACGTAACCAGCACGAGTTTGCACGGTATTGGCAATATGATTTAGATGCAGCCACTCGAAATCTACGACGAATTTACATTTCGCTCCGGATATTGTGTTGGCTTTCGATATTGCGGTACGAGTGTCTCATACAGATACATAATTGAATTACTCAAGCGAGCAATATCACGGATTCCTATCAAAGTTCTCGCGGAACAACACAACAGTAATTGACAAGGGAATTTACTTGATGCATGACGAATAGAATAGTTCAGTAAGTTAAGGGGAAGCTAGGCAAATAAATTTATAATTTAATTTAAAGAGATATCAACTTAATGAATAGAGTGAAAGTTTTTATTATCTGGTGCAAAAATAGAGACGTCTGCTGCGATAGCTTTAGATTCGAAGAACCATTATAGTTTGCAGACTGCTTTTGTTTGTTTGTTAAGGCTAAGCTGTAGACAGAAAATAAATAACTAACTGCTTCTGACATAGCTATATAGTAGGTATTATATAATAAGAGAGACGTCAATAACATATAATCTATCTCGTGAATAAAATATTATTAGCTGGTTGTTTATCGTCACTAAGAAATTGCGAGTATGTTTTTTTAATGAGTACAATTCGTTTTGTCATGAGTAATTCAAAGCTAAGCGCCTAAGCAATACGAAAGGTCTCCAAATCGATGGTAGGTACTCATTGGGCTTATTGAATTGACATTAAAATTTAATGGAGCAATGCCGCCAACATGTTGAACTGCAAAGTTGGGTGAGAGAGTATTATATGTGAACTCATTCAACTTAGCCGTGCAACTTGCAGTCCCACATACATAACTTGCAGGTTCACTACTTGCGGGTATGCGGAAATTCCGCGGTTGAAACTGCGGGGTGCAGGTAGTGAGTTAATAAAAAAAACATCATGTATGCAGATAAACATAAATTACCAAGTAAATAAACGTGCTGTGTTATCATAAACGTGACTGCCGTGTAATCAATAATTTGTTCAACCACCGTCTCTGAACCAAAAGTGACCTTAGGCACAGAATAAGTAAAGACCTACGTACAGAATGGACACTCCACCCCGCGCAATCCGCGTCCCCGCAATCGCCGGGACAATTGGCAGGACAGCACCTACCCAAATGTAACAAACAAACGATTTGTATGAACTCATCCAAGCGGGTTGTCTTTTGTTTTGGCCACTTGTACATTGTACACACTTACATTTGGCGCGTGTTATAACCTCATTTATGCTGTGGGTTTTCAAGTCAGCTTATTTTTTTGTAGTGTCCGGCGCGTGCCTAGGTATCGGTAACGTATTCTCGCGCACGGCCGCACGTGTTATCTTATATCCCACACTCGCGCGGGCTCACTCCCATCCCGTGTCGACTGTTTATATCGGAGGATAATCCATACACGCGACGCTAAAATGTAAATCTATAATAATCTATTTAACTACCCATACTTGTTCTAAATGATTAAAGGACGAAATTCTGTATATTTAAAATATTTTAATATAATTTGATATAATAGGTATACTCGTATGAGTTTCCGTCAAAGGCCGAAAAGCTCTGGTAATAGAGGACAAAATTACCTCCTTCGACAAACAAAGCAATAATGCATATTAATTTTAAAAATCTAATTAATTTGGTCCAGTCCTCGCCGCTGGTGACAAGAGGGCTGGCTCATTTCTCGCACAGAGTATAGCTATTGCTATTCAACGTGGAAATGGAGCCAGTGTTCTTGGCACCATGCCTCATGGACACCCTCTTTTGTTAGATTTTTAAGTTTAGTTAGTTTTACTTTTCTATTAAGTATTTAATTTTATCCAAATATTGTTTTTTGTATTCTGAAAATAAAATTTTTATAACTCAAAAATTGTAGGTCCATGTTTCTTTCTGTTAGTTTGTGCATCAAATAAAAACTACTGAACCGAATGCAATACGATTTTCACTGTTAGGTAGCCGTGTTTAAATAATTATATTTAGTCCTCAATAAATACAGACGTATTGTGCTATTCAACGTATTACAAGAAGACATATCTAATCCGTATCAATCCATTCAAATTAACTTATCATGTATTATAAATTTATTCAAACCAGTATCAAAATACTGAAGGTAATTTCATGTCGTATTGAAATGAAATAGTTGCAATAACTAGTAAAAAGAACATTTCTGTACTGAAAAGCGATATCTTACAAACGAAAATCAGCCGCTTAGAGCCCCGAGAGCAAATAAACAGTATTGCTTTCCGGGCTGGAAATAAAGCACTGGAGATTATGTTGAAATGTAATAAATAAATTCCTTTAAACATTTTCTCAGTTCAGACTCTAACAAAGCTCTGCGTAAGCAGAATAGTTGGTCAAGTGCGAGTTGTGCGTCCTGCATTCCGGCTTCCAGTACATCACATAGGCTGATTTAAAACGCATAGTTCTTGCGGGAAAACTAGGAATACGCGGCTGAACCGCGGGTTGGAGCTTGTATCCAACAGAAATAGCGTAGTCAATCTAAGCTTAGGTAGTTTTTAAAGATATTATTTCACGAACGTTTAAGCGTGTTATAGCTACGTATCATTATGTAAACTACGTCCTAAAACAACTCTGCGAACATAAAACCGTATCAGCTCCGGCCTGCGACTTTAAGTCGTTTAATCAAAGGAAGTTTCGTATACTGAATATTTAAGCTAATGTCACCAAAATATTACGAGTTCCAACTGATCCGTTCCTTTCGTGTCGACGGTTTGAGTAGCTTCTGTCACGAGGTAGTAAAACAAAATTTACGTGCATAATATTCGATATATCTAACGACACGACTAACCTGTAGAAAGTTTTTCTTTCTTTTTTTGTTTCGGTATTTGTTTTTAACGATATTGGGAGAATTTCTCATCAAACCTCGGGTTGCCCACAAACAGTATTTTTTTAATACGAGTAAATAGCTCTATTTCTATAAGATGTTATGTATTATATTGCATTCAGATTCTAAGTTTTTGCAATGCAGTTACATTGCAATCGGCTGATTAGATTTTAATTGATGGAAACACAGATACAATTTTGAAAAATATTATATTTTTGTTCGGTTGCATATTTTGATTATTCTAGACCTATTTCAATGGAAGGGGTAAAAATATTTTGCGCTTTACGCCTTTGTTATAAGTAGGTAGTGTTAAAGTGACCAAAACGCAATCGGCCCATCAAATTAGCATTGCATTGCAGCGGGGCAATGCTGCCAGCTTGTTGCTTGCGCTGCCAGCCAGTAGTCGATTAAACCCTTGGGCTAACTAAAAGCCTGTAATCGCTCGTAGGTTATCCAACTGCTGTATGAAATAGTTATTTAGTTGAAATTTTTAAAAGATACGTTTTCATTGAAAGGAAAATTGTAAAAAGAGTTTCGTATTCAAAATAATTCGAGTACTTTTATGTACTTATAGTTAACCTTTGTTAACCCGATCTTCATGAAATTTGCGAGGGAATTAGTGTCTCTACCATTTTTGAATTTATAAGGGCGTTTTATAAGTTTGAGGCTTTTTGAGATATCGAAGTCTGAAAGGGGGATAAGATATCCCAAAGTAAAAAAAGTTATGATTTCAATACTATTTATCAAGTAGAATATTTTTCCCGGTAAGTTACTTTGGGGTGATTTTATGAATTCAGTTGAGGGCCTGCTTCTTTTCCGTTCTTTACTTAATTGTCCCGTATATAAGGCTCAGCTCTCATGCTGTCTAAAATAATTACAAAATGTAACCAAGTTATCCCGCAATTTATAGCGGAAGGCACAAGGTTTTCATCGAACGTAAACAAGAAATGCCCCATTGCGCCACTTACTAGAAATTAAGGGCCCACTTTAGTTATAATGGTCTTCGTAGGTATCCTTCGGGCTGGTTATTAGGTTGTTATAAATATAGAAGTAGCAGGCACCTTAATGGACATTTTTTTTATTTTTTTTTTTTATTTATTGAATGGGCTTTGTCGCTTAGCGACCACATCGCCCAGTGAGACAAAATTTCAACAGTAACACATATATACAAATATTTAGCTTAATGCTAAATCTACTAATCTATACAATTTTATTGCCTGATCTGACATCGGGAACGCAAGAATACTGTTACAATATCCAACATCAAGTATACAGTCTCGATAAAACCACATTTTTCTATAGGTGTCATTCCGCACACACTCCATCAGGATATGTTGAACGTCTTCGACAACCCCGCACTCGATACAATTAGGAGATGGGACTTTCTTCATCAGAAATGCAAACTTCTTTGATGGAATGTGTGCACTTAATGGCCATCAATACTATTTATTACATTTTGAATATACTAAAAAGTATACAATAGATAAATATACTAAAAAGTTTATAAATGTATTTTTATCAACATTGCATTAACTATTTATTTTATAAAGTATTATGGCTTTTTTTAAATATACAGCGATCAACGTAGGACCATCAAAACATACGGAGATAATTGAGAAGCTAAAGAAAATGCTGACTCAACTTTTATCTCAGCTTCACTCTAGATGCTCGCTAAAAGTTGCCAGGGCTAATTTCTTCCGAAGCGAGAGCTTAGTTTATACAATATTGTTCCGGCAAAACTCCATATTGTTGAAGAAAAACTTTAACAAAACTCAGACCGGCCAGTATTTATGTCAAACTTTTTCTAGAGTAATTATATTCAGAGTCCAACGTCGAATGTTTTTAACTTTAAACAGTACCTAACTTGTACCTATCTCGTAATTAAACATACAGTATTATTGAGTATCTGAGTGAATTCCAAAACTATTATATTATTGTAATCCAATGTTAATTACATCGTTTCATAATGTCTTGTGTATGAAATAGATACGGGTGTACGTAAGATGGAACAGTTGTCACCCCTACAATGATGTGTACCATAAATTGAAAATTGTTTTATACGGTAGGTAATCTACATGCCTTAAGCGAACGTAGTCAAATTACCGCTAACGCGCCGCGCATAAATTAAATTTCGCCGGTTATCGGATCAAAAATGGTATCCGATATTTCCGAGCAACCATTTGTCGATAACGGTTTTCACATTCTTCACATACAGCCGCAACATTTTCCAAATATAAAAAATATCGTTCGATCGTTTTAAAATAAAAATGCGATGCGCGCACATAAATTAGGTGCGGGAAAATGGCTCCTCCGCATAGCAAGAGATATGGGGAGTGTATCCAGAATGATGAACGTCCGAGCCAATATTGATATGCCTTTTATGATCCATTTACCTTTTCGGTCCGCGCGTTACGTGGGCACGCTATCCCGTCGGAATTCCGTCACAAGCTCAAAACATCACATTTAAAATTCGGGCTCGTGGCAACCACCTTGTTTACACTGCTTGCGCCTGTCGGAAATGTTGGTGATTTTTTTCACGTCCACCCCCGTAGGTTTTGCGTTTGGTGGCGTAAAAGTTTCACCGTGTCGCGATAAAGGGTGATGAGAGCGCTCAAAGGGGTGTGTTGAAATTTCGTTCACCCAAATTCGTGCACCTAGATATTCTCACCTTCATTCGCTATAGGTACCTATTCGTGTCAATCATCGATGTCAATATGTTGGCACAACATTGATGGATGAATGCGAAATGTACTTGGTAATTTGAAATAGTCTTCCTCCTGTTAATTTATTTTATTATATTTTATTGGCTTCTGCTCGACTCGTTGTGTTTGTGTGTCAACGTGGATAGATGGATAGATGTTTGCTTAGATTAAATCTAACGAGTTAATTCTGGCTCCGTTCTCAGTGTTCAATTGAGTTGAAATTTTGCAAGCCTTTCAAGTTCCGATCACAATATACTCGTAAGTACAATATTGTTATGACAATGAGCTGAGCAGTAATATATTGATAGTATTTGGACTCATTGTGATCAACTTACAGAGGAAGACATATTTCATAAAACCTGTCGGGAAAAAGTACAATATCATATTAGAAAAAAATCTTATTCTGATTGAAAATGCCGTTGGTTCCTATTCATAGATTCTGCTATAATCATAATAAATTCAAAGAGTTAACGGAAGAAATTGAGCGCAGCATGGGAGGTGCAGCGAGAGCTCGCAATGGGCTAAGTTTTATTCACATTATTTACAAATTTTTCGCTAATCTCATGGCAGGGTCAACCTGCGTACTGCCGTGCATCAAACAGTAGTAAAGCGAACGATGAAGCATTACCCAGACGTACCTACGGCCATCATTCTTACTCAACTTGCAAACTAAAAGCGCTTACTTCGGAATACGGTCTTCAGCTCTCCAGAAGAGCGATACAACTTTTAAATCTGTATAAAACGGGGAAAATTCCTCACAAACTATTAAAGTATTAATAGAAACCCAATGTCTCACTCCGTGAGTTCCTGTCGAGGAAAAGTTAGATCTTAACCCACTTTATTTTATCTTTGCATTGTTTAAGTCCAATAAGATCTAAGACAGGGCTCCGAGCCTTCGTAAGCGGAGATTTGTTTGACTTGATTGAAAAAAAAAACGAATAAATTTAAAGAAATTATTCAAGTACCTAATGGATTTATAAAAAATTAATAATATTCGTGTACGTACATATTTTTAAATTGAATTAGTCTTAGTATTATTTAATTTTTTGTAAAATTTATATATTTGGTTACTTTCTTTTACGATTTGATGGCTTAGGCTGTCCATGGAAGACAAAATAATTTTAGTTGGTGATTGTTTTCATTTTCAGTTCATTTCGGTTTCATTTTCTTATCATGGTCGTCTTATTTCATTTCATCTTATTGGAAAGTATCCTCGACCGCGTCACCACTTTTGCCCAAGTGATGTGTCGGTCAAAATTTAAAGCTCGCATAATTTCCCTGCCATAATATCTACCTATCAAGCAAGAAGAGTATGAACCAAGTCAGAAACTCCCACAATATCAGACCCTTTAGAGCACTACTATATCCGAAAACAGTAGTAATTTTTTTCCATTGAATAAATGTCAGGGCGACCGAATTGGGGTGTTTTACTAAGAGCCGAACGGCCCCAAGCGAAGGTGTCGACTCATAAAATAAATTGAAATGCTTCGTCGATCAAGATCTCGGCAGGACGCAGCGGTTGCTCGCTGCTCGACGATAAATCAACTCCACGCTTTTATGTAGGAAAAAGAAAAAAAAAGATCGGAAAGTCGTTTATTTGTTTCCAAACTATATTCGAACGGATACTTTAATGAAAATCTACTGTGGAATTGAAAATTCACATTTCGTCGCACAAGTGTCGGAGGCAAATGAGCCTAAGGGAGCTGGAAAAATCGGTTAACTGCCCAACTTTTCGCATTCAGTGCTTTAATTAGGTAGAAAATGCGTTGTTGGCCAAGATTTGAAAATAAAACGTTTTTACTATGTAACCGTTTAATTAGATTCTGATTTTATTACTCTTGGGACTTTAACTCTCGTAATACCTCCGTTTATATCAGATTTTATTGCACTTTGCGATAGTTATTAGGATCAGTGTTGCTATACAAAAAGATTGTTATACAAAAATGTATGATTTTAGCAGCAACGCAGCTCTACTCAAAATTATAAAAAACTTCGAATTTGCTTAATTAAGGGGATGTTTCGGTTCTGGATTGGAATCAATACCGAAATTATTAGTGTCTATGCGTGGCATAAGATGCATATCTAAACCAATTGAGCTTTTGAAATCCAATTAACTTTTCTACATCAATAAAGGAAGGATACGAGTAGGTAAAAATTACTGAAAGGGTGTTTGATTGTTTGTCGATTGAGGTGGTAACACCTCCTCTGAGACTGCAGTCAGTGCCTTCCGATGCAAACTAATCAAGCTTATTGTTGGTAACATAAAAAAGTCAATATCCTTAGTTCATTTTAAATCCACACTAAAGAAACTGTTGATCCGGTACAGGATTTCTGTCATGAAGACTTTCCTTTGTTGAAATTTCGTTAATTGCCTCGAGCACTCGGCAGCGTTCATCTCTAAAGATTACCAAGAGACTGCGCAAAGTTTTCCTTGTCCTTCCATTGTGATTGGGACAGCTTTGACATCGGATTCATTCCTCACCTGCCTCGGCCGGTTCGAGCACCCCTGTTCTTTCGTCCATTTGAAAATAATTTATCGAGATTAAAATTTATGAAAATGAAATTTTACTTTGTGGCGGAGCTGTCCCGCCTTTTGTCGGACGCGAACTCGAAAGGAAAATGAATTATTTAAGTACTTGTAAATATTAGCATGAGTTTAATTGGTAAAATATTTTATAGTCTTAAATAGAATCGCTTCTTGCTCTTGATTTATCAATAGGAATAGTCTCAGTACTGTTGTAATACTCAGAAAATTTTAGTAAATTTATATGGTGGATTATAGACTAATCTTCCTCACGAAAGTAAAGTAAAGAAGTATCATACAGCTACATAACACCTAATACCTAATACGAATAATCTCATAGTATCTTTCGCCCGAGCGAATAACACAGCACTAGTTGAGTGGAGAACTATTCCTACTTATATTTATTAGGCGTTTACATTATGCCGAACACAAATGCAAGAGGCATGATATACGAAACATGATACAACTTGTTCGAAGATGGCTGGTGTCTTGGCTTTGCATCCACGAACTTTGCCTGTAAACTTAGCTTGGGTCGGGACAATAAGTAACTTCTCTACACTCCACAGACTAAGGTTCTAAATGATTCAAGGCATTGGGAAAATACCTACTGACTACCAGACAGAACAGCATCATACCTATGGTAAAACTAAGTAATGGAGAAGTTAGTTTATCGGCTTATTTATTCAAAATTCAAATCATTTCTTGTATGTTAAGTAGGCAATATTAAAGAGTTTATACGATAGAAGTCAAACGCTTGAATCTCGTTTACATAGCGAGGAATAATACTATGATCAACTAAATTAATCAGTAACTGATTATGGTTTGGGTATGAATGAAAGTAAGTTAAAGCCATCGAGTTTCATGCCAGTTCTTCTCGAATTAATGTATTCCGAATCCATAGGTAGTGTCAAGTGAACCTTCATGAGTGCCTTCTCGGGTTCCAAGTGCATAAAGATCTTCGACTTTGTCTTTGTTCTTGACTTATTTTTAGAATTTGAAATTTTAATTAAAACCAACGTTAGCAGCTAATCAATTAATAGTAATTATAGCAGACTACTGGTTGTTGTAATTTCCTTTGTGTTATTAATGTTTTAGTGCAGAAGTGAATTCATGACGAAAGTTTAAAAAATTACATCCCCGTAGAGTTTAATGGTGCTATTTTCTCCGACGGGTGGATTTACGAAGCACTGGTAGAGTTAATGGAGTTTCCTTTTCCTGTGCGAGATTCAGGCATGACTCATGCTTGAATTGGTGTCTCATGCCGCATGAGACACTAATTGAAAGGGAAATGTCCTTTTTCAAACTCAAACCATAATTAGTTAGATTGTATTAGTCAATTATCAATAGACAACTGAGTAATTTATATTTGATTTTATTCAATTCTCTATGTATATGAGACTTAAGTGTTTGACTTATAAAAGTGTTTTTTGTTACAATAAATGATTTGTAATTTTGATTTAGTATCGAAACGCATTTATTACTACTCTATTAAATCGCTTTCAGCGATATGACCGCCCATTGTACTACCCTTGTTTATCTATTGTAATTTTTCTGTACTGTGTTTATTTTCTGGTGTACAATAAAGAGTTTTTCTATTCTATTCTATTCTATTATTAGGTAGTAGGAATTGGACTACGAATATATCACGAGTATCTACGACTATACCATTTAAATTGATCCTTTGTAGTTATTTATAAGAATGAATGACGTCGTAAGCGCCATTAAAAGTTTCCTAATTGAACCACGGTATTTGAAAACTTCATTGTCGTCCCTGCTATTAAGTAAGGATCTACTTATTAGTTAATTACCAACCACGATTTAGGCTCAATTTCCCCATTACTGTTAGGTAAGTACCATTAGTAATAATTAATAGTAATTTAAGTGTCTAAGTTTACTAGCCATACTAGATGTAGACCCGTGGTCGTAAGTAACCGCCAGTACGTGAATTAGATGGCCTTGGGAAAGGTTCCCTTAGAGTTTTTAATTTTTGAAGTAAAACTTCTTTACGCACGCTTGACTCGGGGAGTAAGCTGGCGAATGCGTTACGAAAAGTGTGATCGGAAGAAAATTGAGAGGGATATATAAATAGTGAAGATAGAAAGAGAGAGTTACGTTTCGTATGTTTTTTTAAATAGCTTTTATGTTTTTTTTTATCTGTATTAAATTTTAGTCGAATTTTTACTTCTACTACGTGTCCCAGCACACGTTTAGTTTTTTTGTATTTTGCGTGAGTGCTGTTTGGTAATGGCGGAGTTGGTCAATTTGCCGAGCTTCTAATAGCTTGACAAATACTGTCAATCGATAACAAAAAGGTAATCCACAAATAAAACACAGCGAGGCCTAGGATGGAACCCGGGCCCCAAGTCTGTTACGAGTAGCTAGCTTCAAGCGCAAAGTTCTAACCCACTTCAGTCCATACTTACAAAGACCTCCAGAAGACAAATACGTTTAATTTAAGTTTTTCTTTTAATTACAAAATAATTAATAATTGTAATTTATAAAATTTTTTAATTTATTTTTTCATTCATTTTCTTATTCTTTTTATTATTGTTTAAACTACGCGCTACTCATATTGAAATTTGTTTTTTGCTCATCGAGCACCCACGGTCACTGTTATGTACGCCGTACTTGTCGTACACATCAGAATTGTACCTTGTCCATACTCATCCAATTAAGTATTGATATGTACAATGTGGCTGTGCTATATTAATAATTAAATAATAAAGAAATAAATAAATAAGCTATCAACCATTCAATCAATCATTTATTCATAAGAATAATAGCTATTGCTGCATTACCGCTAATTATTGAAGATTTTTCTAAGACAACTGTCAAAATCATCGATAATGAAATTCGAACAGGCTTTAGGCTATAGTGTCGTTACCGTCGTTGTCCAGACTATCTAACTAACGACTATCCAAATAGAAAAAGATGAAAAAGTCATCTATTAAGTAGTTGCCATCAACTGTACGTATTAATAAGAAGCAGAACCGAATAAGACGTACGAGTAAAATGAAACAAAGGGGGTTCATTAGCGTCATGTATTATAATATGCTGCAAATAATCAACGTGCTAATCTCTCATGAATATAGGCAATGGGAAATAATCTGCACTGCTCGCCGCTGCCACCCCGTTAAGCCTATTATTCTAATTAACGGTAGAAACAGATAACAACCAGTTACTACGAGTACACTGCCTAATGAACTCCCCAATCCAACCTGTAAGCTGTAAGCTGCTGTACTGTGTAACTGTGCAGCTCCCTCACTACGTCCCTCACCCCATGCGATCCCCAACATATACCTTAATCTGTTATTCAATTATTAGCCGTATTCATATTTTGCCGTAGGAGGTTTTAATACGGATTTTTACGAAATTCCGCGTTTTCACGGAAATGCCACTTCCATCCTACGTAGGGACATAACTATTTCAATCTACGTAGTTTTGTGTTTCGAAAGGAATGTGGTTGCAGAAAACCTCATACAGATCCGTTGTCTGTATATTTATCTGGTTTTGCATGTGGGACCTTTGGTTGTCTGCCCAATTTATTAAGTTAATCAATTGTTAAATTGAAGCGGTGGTAGCCTAGTGGGAGAACGTCCGCCTTCCAATCGGAAGGTCGTGAGTTCAAATCCCAGTGCGGGCACGTACCAATGTGTTTCTGTAAAACATATGTACGTAATTATCACTCGCTTTTCGGTGAAGGAAAACATCGTGAGGAAACCCACATACCTACCCGAGAATTATTTCGGAGGTAGGTATGTTATCCACCAATCCGGACTTGGCCCCCGTTGTGGAATATGGCCTAACCCTCCTCACGAAAGTGAGGAGAGACCCGTGCCCAGCAGTGGGACGTTATGGGTTGATGATGAATTGTTAAATTGCGGTGCGGGCATTGTTTCCAGCGAAATTACTGGGGATGGACTTTAGAGCCGATGTCTCAGGGTGACGAGCGCAGTGCAATGCCGCGCTGGATTATGCAAATGCAGTGTTCTGGGTGGTGCTGTGACTGTCATAGGCAGGCATTGCGCTAGTAAGCCGCTACTGTACTAAGTAGTGTGAAGCAAACATTTGCATCTAATATGGTCGAACCCTTTTTCCACGACTGTACTTTCTTGCATATCCCGAATCCCGCACCTGATTTTAGGCCGGACGAGCCCCTTTTACTGAGCGCCATTTGCACCGACCCCAACCCTCCTCGTAACCGTGGGTAGCGTATTCGAGCTTAGTCCTACCATTTTGGGGTCGCATATTGACCTCACAAATGTGATGGTCTCAGATGCCGTGGATCTAGAGGCCAATATGGTACCGATGATTTAATCTCTTCAATGCATAGTGATCTGAAAAATACGCCTTTGTTGTAACGATTCCGTGATTTTTTTTCTCTGTAGAGAATTTTTTAGTAAAAAAATTGCTGGAAACTCGTGGACTGCAAAAGCTGAAAAGAAAACGTTGCTGTCGTCTTCTCAATTCGCTGCTCCCAGGAAAGAGTTGGTGGAATATGGCAATGAAATTGGGATATTGTAGGTACACTAGCTGCATTAGCGTCTTTGCGGATAGAAGATACAATATCAAGTGTTGTAAAATGTGTCTATTCGTATATGAAATAAGCTATTTTCTCCGCAGAAACTGCGCCTTTTTTTCTGTTGGGTATTTATTTTTGCCAGTTGGCTTTTTTGTCCCGTTTTTACGTTTTTACTTTTTATACGTTTGTTCGTGCATGTTCAGTTGGACGATCAAAGTGGGGTCCTCAAATGAATTAGGACGAAGTTCGTATGATAATGACAAACATTTTTTGCTCGAGAAATTTTAGATAATAATATTGGTCTCCAACAAAGGGAAATAACTTTGAAATGAAACAAGGAGTTCGAGTAGAATGCCGTAAAAATGGCTAGTTTCATGAATATATGTTTAGATTTTTTAACCTCGTAGTTTTCGTGGGAAAATGTAAAAAAACACTACGTCTATTACGAGATTTCCGCTTGGGCTGATCAATTAATATGGGTATTTCAAAAAGTGTTATTTTACAAAAAATACGTTGAAGTCGAAGTAAATTAGATTAAAATAAAAGTATATTGAAAAAGAATAATTTTAGCTGATTTTCTGATGATTTTTTTTACACTTATTATTTTAACCAATGTGTGTAGGTTTTTGAACTTGGACTAATGTTCGATTTAAATATTTTTTTACTATACTGAGAAGCAATTTGAGAGATTGCTCTTACTTTACTTTCATTTAAAATGTTTGCGAGGAGATGGAAACCGGAAGCTAAAATACATTTAATAGATCTTTTAACCAACGTATTCCAAATGGAAGTTCGTATACGCGAGATATTTCTACTCCATTAATTGGTGTAGGAAAAGAAAAAAGTCTGAATTTCACAAAATAAATAACGAACAGATCATAAAAAGCTCAGTAAATGCGTATTTTAACACTAAAACATCACATAATTTGAATTTGGTATCAAAACAGCACCAACTTTTCAGTCCGTTAAATAATTTCAATGTCTTGAAATGTTTTGCGAATAGTTCAAGTAAAAGCGAGTGGCATCATTTTTTTTATAAAATTTCACTAACTTTGACTTGGTATCAAAAAGTACCAATTTTTTAGTCGGGGGTTTTTTCATCGCAAATACTTTTTGGTATCAAAAGGGAATCTTTTGTTTATTCCGATATTTTTAAACATGACGAAATATTTAACGAATAGGTAAAACATGCATGTCGTTATTTTTTTAATAATATTATCACAAATTTTTACTTGGTATCAAAAAGTACCATATTTTTGATCGGGGTCTAACATAGTAATTTATTTGTTGGTTTCACAAGGGAAACCAATTTTTTATACCGATAATTTCAACGTCATATATATTTTTTAACGAATAAGTAAAAAAACCACAAGTCGTAACCTTCTCATAAATTTTTAAATGGTATCAAAAAAGTACCAATTTTTTGGTCGGGGCTTAATATCGCAAATTTTTTTTTGGTATCAAAATAGTACCAATTTTTTAAGTCCGATTCTTTTATCTCAATAAAACCAGAGATAATTTTTTGCCGTAATTTTTTTTTAAGTCCGCGTAATTTGAAAATAATTTGCCGTCGCCGTATTTAATTAAAGAAAACCGTCTACACGAAACGTTGAGCGGGTCCCAAATTCAGCTCCAGTCAAAAAACTGCTCCTAAAAAACACACACCGCAATTACATTTCAAACGAACGCTAAATACCAACGTTTCATTGCCAAATTTCACCAATTCACCGACAAAAATTCAGGAACTCTGAAAAAAATCAACGACTTACCTTTTTTAATTCACCACTTGTCACAGACACCGCAACGAACTGCCATTAGTCATATTAGAGTCACCACGGTCTTAACATCACTTTATATGTCCGGTAATGAGTTAAGCGGGCAACATTGCGCGGGTCTAGTCAGCCAGAGCGGAGGACCGGAGGGTTGAGAGTTCCACGACTGCCGGCTTCAGGCGTGGATCTGAGCTCCTGTCGCGGCCGCCCCGCGTTTTATTGCCAGGGGGGTACCACCGCGCACGCGTCCAGTACCCTGTTGCTTCATAGTGAAGGGCTTAATATCGACATCTCTAAAAAAAATTTTTTTTTGCTTTGAAATTATTACTTTATATAATTTACTTTATTGTATTAAGGGGCTTACAGCTATCATTACAAAGAAATTGACTTAAAAACTATGATAAACCATTCACAACCCTCCACATATTGTGACAAAGTAATAATAAACTACAAGTATTATATTTTAATACTATTTTTCTGATTGTTCTACCTATTTTATTAACAGAAAAACTATAATTTATAATTATACATTAAAAAAAAAAAATTGATGAAATCAAACACATATAAAACTCAAACAAGGTAACTTTAACTAAACCTTAATAATCTAACAAACGTGGGTGTCCATGAGGCATGATGCCAAGAATACTGGCTACATTTTTCCATGTGCCAAGAGCGCTGGCTTATTTCTCGCACGTTGAATAGCAATAGCTATTCTCTGTGTGCCAGCCCTCTTGTCACCAACAGCGTCGACTAAACATGGAAATAGTGGCTTAATTTTTTTTTTGTACTGTGACAGTATGGGCCAAATGTTTCGAAGCAAAGTGGCACAATTATGTAGTCACTAGATAGCGTTGCGTATTTGCGTTGCTTGGCCTCTTAATAAAACCAACATTTTTCTTATTATTTCTACAACACCTTATTGTCAGAGTTTTCAACGTATTTCTCCGCTAACTTAGAACATTACGAGTTCCTGGGTGAAATTTGTGTAGAAATTACTAGTTTTAATAGTTTTCCAGACATATACAGTTTAGTCAGTTTGTCATTCGTTTGCGTAAAATCAATTTGAAAAACCTCATGGGTTTCGGACAAGGTCTAAGATAGCGAAAGCGGTGCATACACCTGGCCGTCTTAGGACTACAAAGATCTTACACTCCATTAGTGACTTTAGGAGGGTGCAATAATTATTATACATTGAGAACTATGGTTGGTATTTTATTTAAATTTAATCCATACCCATTTAAAAGACCTATCCAAATAAAATCATACACTCAACCAATTCTTGAAAAAATAAAAACTTTTTGAAGTGAAACTTCTTTACGCACGCTTGACTTGGGGAGTAAGATGGTGAATGCGTTACGAAAATTTTTACCGGGCGATGCGAAGGGAAGTTGAGAGGGAGATATAAGTTAGTGAAGATAGAACGAGAGAGAGTTACGTTTCGTATATTTATTGAAATTATTTTTGATGAATGTATTATTTGAAATTCCTATTTTTTTATATTATAAATGCGAAAGTAACTCCGTCTGTCTGTTGCTCTTTCACGCCTAAACTACTGAACCGATTGCAATGAAACTTGGTGCAGAGATAGTCTAGAGCCTAAGAAAGGACATACGGTACTTTTTAATGCGAAAAAAGCATTGTAAAGGTTTGAAATAGGGGATGAAAGTTTGTATGGAAGTTTCGTCATTTTTGAAGCTAGAAGCTTGAAATTTATTTTTTAGGCTTTTGATGATATCAAACACATATAAAACTCAAACAAGGTAACAATACAATACATTCAGCAATTGTAAAAATTTACCCTTGAGGGGGTAAAATAAATATATGGGATGAAAGTTTGTATGGAAATATGTAAGGTTTCGGCTAAACCACTCGGCCGATTTTAAAAATTCTTTCACTAATGGAAAGCTACATTGACAGCGAGTAACATAGGCTATATTTTATCCCCATGTTCCCGCGGGAACGGGAACTACGCGGGTGAAATCGCGGGCGCATTTAGTTATTTATAAGTTGAAGTTTTACTTCTACCATGTGTCCCAGTACAAATTTATGTCGCTTTTAATTTTTTAATTTGTTAAATATCGCTATCGACTAATACTCTTCCCATCATTATACCGCCACCCTCCCCATCCTAGCAACCTGTGCCGCCTCACCACCCCATCGTTTAAACACTGACTTAACAAAAAAACTTATGTTTAAGTTAGATACCGATACAAGTTTCCACTGAGACGAAAGGGATGAGTACCCCCGCGGTCCTCCCTGTCTTTTTGCGTATTAAAATAGGCAGTTACTATGGCCTTATTATACGCAATGCTGCTGCCAATGGCGCTGCTCACGCAGTTTAAACAATGATCTTTTTAATTAAAAAACTCATTGCGTTTACACGTTATGTTTTATTTTTTTTGGCTTAGAAGGAGAGTTATGTTTTAGGTTACTCTTAGGTTCCCTCTCCTCTTGTTTAGAAAAAAATATGGTATTCGGTTCGTGAGTTTAGTCGCTGAACAGTTTGATTTCTATACAGTAGATTATTTATTGTATTGTATATTGTAGCACAAAGATGAATAACGAAAATTGAATAAAATGACATCCCCGTAGAGTTTCTTGGTGCTATCTTATCTGACGGGCGTATTTCCATAGCACTGGTAGATTTCATGGAGTTTCCTTTTCCTGTGCGAGATTCAGGCACGAGTCACCGCTCGAAAGGGAAATGTCCTTTTTAATTCAAACTCAAGCCATAATCATTAGTTTAGTAGATAATATTTGACTTTCTTTTTCTTTATCTATAAGACTTTTAAGAGTGGAATATTTTTGCCTACATTCAATAAATGATTTGAGTTTGGTATTTGGATACCTTTATATACGTCATCATAACACGGAATATTTTTATACCGGAACAATTTACAATTCTTGCCATGTATCACCGTGTCGTTTTTGACACTGTATGACACTAGAACGGTTACGATTCTAATGTAACGCAATTTTTGTACCGAAAACTTCTCCAACACTTTTATATAATCTTAAAAGTCATAACGTAATCTGATTAACGAGACAATGCACGTTAGAAAAGGTCTGGAATATTAATTTTCCGAACATTTTGTCGGAGACCCCTTTTGTGAGAAATCATTAATGCAAATTATTGCGACGAAGCCCCGGGGCGCTCTGATATCGAGATCGCTTTTGTTTGAATTATCTGTTTTTATTTTGAGATACGCCGGTCGCGTCTGTCTACCGGCTTTAAAAAATCCTTTATGGCACGGCAGGAGTGTTGACGACAAAGAGTTTTTCTCTTATTCAGATGCAAACAAGGATCCAGCTGCCATTGACGTTGACTGAAAAGCTGTGAAATAGTCCTTACCTTTCCATCGTTGTGCGTTCCCATCATTGTCGTTTTGTCAATTTTGCAGCTGCTTTTGTTTGTGTGCAGGAACAAAGGTTGGTACAAATGTTATATTTGTGTTACTGCGGTTTCACCCGCGTAGTTCCAGTTCCTGTGGGAATTCGGGGATAAAATATAGACTACGTTACTTGCTGATAATTAGTCGCTAGAGTAGCTTTTCATTAGTGAAAGAATTTCTAAAATCGGTGCAGTGGCTTAGCCGAACCCTTACATATTTTCATGCAAACTTTCATCCCCTATTATTATTTCACCACCTTAAGGGTACATTTTTTATTGTCATTATTACAATAATGACGAAACTTCCATACAAACTTTCATCCCCTATTCGGAAACTTTATAACCGTTTTTCGCTTTAAAAAGTAGCCCAGCACTTAATCCAGGTTATAAACTATCTGTGTTCCAAATTTAATTCAAATCCGTTCAGTAGTTTATGCGTTAAAGAGGAACAAAGATATCCATACTCACAAACTTTCGCATTTATAATATTAGTAGGGTATTAGTAGGAAGTAAAGGGCAAAATACGCGCACTACTACCCTGACTCGTGTCATAACATTCAAAATTAAAATTAAGGTAATGTACATTGATGTCAAAGTAAAATAACAAAAATAAGAATATAAACATCAAAATAAAAACAATTTTAAATTTAACAGTTCTAAACAGATTCATTTCAATCATATCACATTTTCGATCTCTCTCATGGATCACGTATGCCTGCCTTTCCGGCCTATACTTTCATGGCTCATATTTTCTTTTGGTTTTCATATTTTAAGTTTAAGACACCAAAACGCGTAGAGGACCTTTAGAGAAGAGTTTGGTGGCAGCACTTTTGTTCCTCTTTCGTGTCAAAAACTTTAATTAACACACAATGATTATTATGTATGTTTAAACTGTGTTAGTAAGATTTGCAAAGGATTTAGTTAATCTATATTATAGGTATGCACATTTGATTAAGGAAATGCGGTTAACTGACATAGACGTTAATTACCTCCATCTGGATATAATTGAAGGTAATAATGCCCGCTAATCTGTCTATAGGCTAATAGTTGAAGCCAAATTTACCCAGTAATCTGCTTAAAGGCTTTTGCTTACGCGCTAAATAGCTAGTAATTGAATTGTGTCTACCTACCATTGTAATTCGTTGGGTTACTAAATACATTGTTATTTAGAAAACGTTATCACTTTGTTTTTGTAATGATATGGCCTCGAGCATTTTCGTTACTGAATTTTGTTATACAGATTTAAATGAAGAAAGTAATAGGGTGGAATAAAAAAAATCTTTTTTTTAATTTAGTGATTCTTTCCATTACGAAGAAAAGGCCGTGGAATGAACACGAGCCTTAGGGCTCGCCATAGAGCCCGAAAATGTAAGTAAGCTTTTGCAAAATACGAACGCCATTAAATAAACAATACATTTTATTTATTTGACTATGTTTTTTTTATTTATTTTATTTGACTGAGTGACGAGACGAGCAAGACTTTCACCAGATGGTAAGCGCTACGCCTGCCCATGACAGTCACAGCGCCACCCAGAACACTTCATTGCATAACCCTGCGCGGCACTGCACTGCGCTATTCACCCTGATACATCGACTCTTAAGTCTCATGTGCCCAGTAATTACCCAGTGCCATTTTGCCCAGTTCTTACTGATGTTTGATTATATCCTGGCATGTAGTGTAGAGTATGTGTTTTTTTTTTAATTTTTCCTGTCCAAGGACTTGTTATCCTTTGGTGCCAGTTTGGTATTGGCTGGTATGTAAGAAAATACGAAAACCAGGCTGAATTTTCTCCCTTTTAAGAGTTTGATGCTAATGTGGCGGGTCAGACCCGCTGTTGCGGTGGCGAGTGCACGAGTGTTGGCGTTTTTTTGCATTCAGCCTCAAGGTATTTAAACATTTTGATTTAAAAATGTTTATTAAAACTTTTCAAGCGTGTTTTCTATAAAAAGCAATGTCAATGTTTCAAATTTGCCAAGCGTCCTGTTAAAGTCCTACTGTTTCACCCTTTGACTTTTATCCCACAGGAACCGTACATTTTAAAAGAGAAAAATAAGAAAAAAAAATACCTAAAACAAAAGAAAAAAACGCTTAGAGGAAAAGTAGCCCTTTATGCAAAAATAACGTTAAGTTGGTCTGTTGTTGGTAAATTACTGAGGGGGTGCGGGCCAGGTAACCTCCACGAGTGCCCGGCTGTTGTTCGTCCCTCTTGATGCGTTGCATCCGGAGGGAAGGGCAGTAGCTGGGACGGTGCACCCTGGGGTTCGGTCAGCAATTCTCCTAGGGGAATTGGTGGCCGTAGCAAATAACCTGGCGAGAAGAGGTCCTTCGCGTGTCCCTCTGATCAGCAGAGGGCACAGCGAGGGACCAATAACGGGGACTTTTGGGCCGCGGATCGGGGGTCCAACGCCCAAGTTAGAAGTCCCGAGCTGAGGTGCGGCCCGTGTGTTCCGGGACGCACCCAGCGGAGAAAGAGGCCCAAGCCTCACGTGGCGAGCCCGGGAGGGCGCCCGCAGAGGTGGTCGCGGAAGCGCCGTGCGAACCCGTGACCACCTCCATAATGCGGAGAGGAGAACACCCCGGGGTTTTAGTGGGTAAACCCCGCCAGACCAGCTGGCGGGGGAGTCCCACTTAACCACCCCCCCGCCCCCGGGGGCCGGGTGGTATGCCTAATGCATTTCCCCGGGAAAAAAAAAAAAAAAAAAAAAAAAAATGGTAAATTACTGAGCCGCAGTATAAAATATATTGTGACTAGAACTTATTGGTCCGTGCTCCCGAGGCTGTTGGCTCCTCGCTTCAATCTTAGATTTCGTGAATTTGCGATACTCTTGTTATTGAATTATCTTGTTCTACCTTCACTTTGTAGAGCGTACAGTGTCTAGACTTCAGCCAACACCGTCGAACTCAATCGAATGAAAGTTTCACTCGGCTCGCCTGTCGCATTATTAATACGTCTCAGTTATAAAATAAGCTCACAATTTTTTATTTCTGAGAAAGTATTTTGACGATTCGCTAGCTGTTTATTACCCGCGACTTTGTTCAAGATAGCATTTGTTATCTATTGCTTTCAAAAGGCTGGTGGGATCCGGCACCGCCTACAATCAGTTTCAATATTGTAATAATTTAGTTCAGTAAGCGGTTTATTTTAAACTATTTATTACAAGTACTAGCAGCACCTCGCGGTTTCACTCGCATTACAAAGTATATAATTTTGTACAAAATTTTAAATACATTCCTTTACCCGCTGTGAAGTAACCTGGTTTTTATATCCCATAGGAACCCTTACTTTTTACGGGATAAAAAGTACCATGTATTCCATGTATTTGTATTATCTTTGTACTAAATTTCGTCAAAATTAGATCAGCCGTTTCGGCGTGAAAATAGGACACACACACTAACAGACAAACTTTCGCATTGACAATATTAGTAAGATAGATAAGCACGACGAAAATGTTTAAAAGCGCCATAAAGGTTTTTATATACGCAGCGAGTTGAATGCGCAAACAGTTAGCAAGGTGTAGGTACTTGCTTATTTTTGCAAATTAAGTGTCTGCGAGCCATTTTCCCGGCTTGCGCATTATATTGTTTACCCGTTTTGCATGCTTACTTGTACAAATTCTTATGTATTGAAGAGATTAGAATGACAAACTCACTGATTTGCACCTCAGCTATAAGCTGTCACTTATTATTAGAGCTGGTAACACCGGAGACCTATTCATTATTTTATTTAATTGAGCGCGTGTGAGCACGCTTGCATGGCTGGGAAGAAAGCGAGGTCGATTTGAGCGAGATGGCAATATATTTAACACTAATCATATTTTTAAGCGGTGGTAGCCTAATGGGAGAACGTCCGCCTTCCAAGCAGAAGGTCGCGAGTTCAAATCCCAGTGCAGGCACGTACCAATGTGTTTCTGTAAAACATATGTACGTAATTATCACTAGCTTTTCGGTGAAGGAAAACATCGCGAGGAAACCCACATACCTACCCGAGAATAATTTGGAGGTAGGTATGTGATCCACCAATCCGGACTGGGCCCCCGTGGTGTATTATGGCCTTACCCTCCTCACGAAAGTGAGGAGAGACCCGTGCCCAGCAGTGGGACGTTATGGGTTGTTGATGATGCATCATATTTTAAGTAATTAATATTGAGCGTGTAGCCAGGCCTTTAGAAGGATTGAATATAGCATTATGGTCCTTCAATGTACCTACGCCATGAACTGATTGTGGAATAAATCCAACTAAAAACAATTAGTACTATTAATTATAACTACTTCAAAGAAACACAAATCTAGTGAAAATAACTTACTAACTGGGATGGCGTAACGACCCAAAAAGAGTATTGGCCTCTGAAGTAGTGAAAAAAATTAGACATCTAAATTCTCCAATCTTTTTCTAAATCGCCTTATTATGATTATTTTTGTAAAGTGACGGAAGTCGGGATGGGTTACAAAAATTTCTTCTCTAATGAGTTTAATTTTTCATTAGACGTTTAGGCAAAATGCAAACGCGCATACATTAGAATAGAATAGAATGGAAAAACTCTTTATTACATTATTTATTTTAATAAGGCACAAACGGCTTATAATAAACTTAAAATAATAGACCTATTTGATATAGATACACCAATCAAGCTGCCACTAATACATAATATATTCAATTTATAAAAATCAAAAGAACAAAACGTTACTCAGAAGCGAAACACTGTTAATTACAAAAATAATTAGAAAGAACTATCTGCCTGTTTGAAGGTTTTTAAAAGGTTTTTTTGTCTAGCTTGGATTTCCAAACAAAATGATGGATGGCAACACAATCACAGTTTTTGCTGGAAACCGAAAAAGTAAAATTTTTGTTTTGTAATTTTTTGTTATTTTCATTTTCATGGGAAACTGTTACCTGCCCGAGTGCGGCCAAACGATACAAACAAAAACGTACCATTTTGTTTATCTCCAAAACCCGTGGAAAGTTTCAGTAAAGCGTCAAAGAATTTATCAAATCGTGACATTGACGACGACTAGCTGACTTACACCTGACTAGCTAAGACTCGACGTTTTGAATATTTAATAGTCTGGTTAAATAATAAAACAAAAATTTAAAAAGAAACTCTTCCTCAGAACCCATAGCGATAAGACTAATCTACAAGTCCTACGGATTCAATTTCAAATACGAACAAGAGTTAAACACAAACACAACCATCTCTAATTCTCATCTCTCACTCCGCCTTATAAATTACTTTTGCTAATGAACTACCTACATTATCCTAACGATTGTTCTTGGCTAAGTTGTGAAGCCGCAACTGTTTATTTTCCCGCATTAAAAGCTCCTAATCCTGTTAAAATAAAAATAGACCAGGGTACAGGGCAACCAATTTTAAAGTTGGGAACGGCATCGCAGCGCCCGACGGTAAACTTTTCTAATATATTAAAAATTTTACCAACAAACATGCTGCATTAAAGTATGGAAGCATCCAGAAAGTTTCCTATCTAAATATTTACACAAATCCATATTTGTGTAAATATTAAAGGCTTATTGATTTTGCGTATACAACATGCGTGTATTTAGCGGGTCTATTCACAGACTAGGTAGAGAACTAGAGATTATTGTCAACCCATATCGGCCCATGGCTGAGCACGGGTCTTCTAGCCTATTCCTCTTCGCTTTCGTGAGAAGGAATAGGCTATAATCTACCACAGGGACCCGATCCGGATTGGTAGATAACATACCTACGTCCGAAATAAATTCACGGTTTTCCTCTCG